>CAWUFW010002752.1:0-1200000 GCA_963921515.1 Calotriton arnoldi
CCTTACGTTCAGTTACGTATTGCTAAGCCGGTCTAGGTTGGCGTGCTCGGGTCCAGGGAAGACATGGCTTGGCAGTTCGGGCTGGACTGTTCCCATGAGGCACAGGGTCAGACTGATTTGCATATGGCCATGTCTGAACTGGGGTGGTGGAGTGAGCTAAAGAATGATGATGGATTAAACCCAGATCCGTGTGACTGGGGGTGAGTGTTTGATTGGCTCAAGACGTTCCGTCCATCATCCCCTTTTGTATCGCTTGTTCGCCCTAAGTTGGCGGGGGTATGCCCAGACGTGGGTCCCTTGCTCACTTTGCCACTGGATTCAAGCAAGCCTGGCTGATGACGGCTGGGAATGCCAGAAACCGGTCCTAGGATGCTTGTTTCCGGTCCAGGGAAGACATGGCTTGGCAGTTCGGGCTGGACTGTTCCCATGAGGCACAGGGTCAGACTGATTTGCATATGGCCATGTCTGAACTGGGGTGGTGGAGTGAGCTAAAGAATGATGATGGATTAAACCCAGATCAGTTGACTGGGGGTGAGTGTTTGATTGGCTCAAACGTTCCGTCCATCATCCCCTTTTGTATCGCTTTGTTCGCCCTAAGTTGGCGGGGGTATGCCCAGACGTGGGTCCCTTGCTCACTTTGCCACTGGATTCAAGCAAGCCTGGCTGATGACGGCTGGAATGCCAGAAACCGGTCCTAGGATGCTTGTTTCCGGTCCAGGGAAGACATGGCTTGGCAGTTCGGGCTGGACTGTTCCCATGAGGCACAGGGTCAGACTGATTTGCATATGGCCATGTCTGAACTGGGGTGGTGGAGTGAGCTAAAGAATGATGATGGATTAAACCCAGATCAGTTGACTGGGGGTGAGTGTTTGATTGGCTCAAACGTTCCGTCCATCATCCCCTTTGTATCGCTTGTTCGCCCTAAGTTGGCGGGGTATGCCCAGGACGTGGGTCCCTTGCTCACTTTGCCACTGGATTCAAGCAAGCCTGGCTGATGACGGCTGGAATGCCAGAAACCGGTCCTAGGATGCTTGTTTCCGGTCCAGGGAAGACATGGCTTGGCAGTTCGGGCTGGACTGTTCCCATGAGGCACAGGGTCAGACTGATTTGCAGCTATGGCCATGTCTGAACTGGGGTGGTGGAGTGAGCTAAAGAATGATGATGGATTAAACCCAGATCAGTTGACTGGGGGTGAGTGTTTGATTGGCTCAAACGTTCCGTCCATCATCCCCTTTTGTATCGCTTTGTTCGCCTCTAAGTTGGCGGGGTATGCCCAGGCGTGGGTCCCTTGCTCACTTTGCCACTGGATTCAAGCAAGCCTGGCTGATGACGGCTGGAATGCCAGAAACCGGTCCTAGGATGCTTGTTTCCGGTCCAGGGAAGACATGGCTTGGCAGTTCGGGCTGGACTGTTCCCATGAGGCACAGGGTCAGACTGATTTGCATATGGCCATGTCTGAACTGGGGTGGTGGAGTGAGCTAAAGAATGATGATGGATTAAACCCAGATCAGTTGACTGGGGTGAGTGTTTGATTGGCTCAAACGTTCCGTCCATCATCCCCTTTTGTATCGCTTGTTCGCCCTAAGTTGGCGGGGGTATGCCCAGACGTGGGTCCCTTGCTCACTTTGCCACTGGATTCAAGCAAGCCTGGCTGATGACGGCTGGAATGCCAGAAACCGGTCCTAGGATGCTTGTTTCCGGTCCAGGGAAGACATGGCTTGGCAGTTCGGGCTGGACTGTTCCCATGAGGCACAGGGTCAGACTGATTTGCATATGGCCATGTCTGAACTGGGGTGGTGGAGTGAGCTAAAGAATGATGATGGATTAAACCCAGATCAGTTGACTGGGGGTGAGTGTTTGATTGGCTCAAACGTTCCGTCCATCATCCCCTTTTGTATCGCTTTGTTCGCCTAAGTTGGCGGGGGTATGCCCAGACGTGGGTCCCTTGCTCACTTTGCCACTGGATTCAAGCAAGCCTGGCTGATGACGGCTGGAATGCCAGAAACCGGTCCTAGGATGCTTGTTTCCGGTCCAGGGAAGACATGGCTTGGCAGTTCGGGCTGGACTGTTCCCATGAGGCACAGGGTCAGACTGATTTGCATATGGCCATGTCTGAACTGGGGTGGTGGAGTGAGCTAAAGAATGATGATGGATTAAACCCAGATCAGTTGACTGGGGGTGAGTGTTTGATTGGCTCAAACGTTCCGTCCATCATCCCCTTTTGTATCGCTTTGTTCGCCCTAAGTTGGCGGGGTATGCCCAGACGTGGGTCCCTTGCTCACTTTGCCACTGGATTCAAGCAAGCCTGGCTGATGACGGCTGGAATGCCAGAAACCGGTCCTAGGATGCTTGTTTCCGGTCCAGGGAAGACATGGCTTGGCAGTTCGGGCTGGACTGTTCCCATGAGGCACAGGGTCAGACTGATTTGCATATGGCCATGTCTGAACTGGGGTGGTGGAGTGAGCTAAAGAATGATGATGGATTAAACCCAGATCAGTTGACTGGGGGTGAGTGTTTGATTGGCTCAAGCGTTCCGTCCATCATCCCCTTTTGTATCGCTTTGTTCGCCCTAAGTTGGCGGGGGTATGCCCAGACGTGGGTCCCTTGCTCACTTTGCCACTGGATTCAAGCAAGCCTGGCTGATGACGGCTGGAATGCCAGAAACCGGTCCTAGGATGCTTGTTTCCGGTCCAGGGAAGACATGGCTTGGCAGTTCGGGCTGGACTGTTCCCATGAGGCACAGGGTCAGACTGATTTGCATATGGCCATGTCTGAACTGGGGTGGTGGAGTGAGCTAAAGAATGATGATGGATTAAACCCAGATCAGTTGACTGGGGGTGAGTGTTTGATTGGCTCAAACGTTCCGTCCATCATCCCCTTTTGTGTCGCTTTGTTCGCCCTAAGTTGGCGGGGGTATGCCCAGACGTGGGTCCCTTGCTCACTTTGCCACTGGATTCAAGCAAGCCTGGCTGATGACGGCTGGAATGCCAGAAACCGGTCCTAGGATGCTTGTTTCCGGTCCAGGAAGACATGGCTTGGCAGTTCGGGCTGGACTGTTCCCATGAGGCACAGGGTCAGACTGATTTGCATATGGCCATGTCTGAACTGGGGTGGTGGAGTGAGCTAAAGAATGATGATGGATTAAACCCAGATCAGTTGACTGGGGGTGAGTGTTTGATTGGCTCAAACGTTCCGTCCATCATCCCCTTTTGTATCGCCCACACAAGGGAGAGCAGACAGCACTGAATGACCTTCCATTCCAACACCGAAACCACAGCCCTACGACAGAAGCCGGTGAATACAGCCATTGTCCAAGAATAGACCAACACAGGCATGCCGAGGAGACCGACCACAGGGCAGATAGCGCATATCACAGAAGCACACAACGGACGGGGAAGAAAGAAGAAAACACTCCCCCATGTCGGCCACATGCAAGTTAATTGGAAGGAGTCACACAGCACCGACCTTGAACTGTCTGAGAAGCATGTGGGAAGAGGGCCCGTGTCCTCCAAACAAGCCAACAGAACACAAGTCCTGTCTCCCCACG
Source organism: Calotriton arnoldi (assembly GCA_963921515.1). Classification (NCBI taxonomy): domain Eukaryota; kingdom Metazoa; phylum Chordata; class Amphibia; order Caudata; family Salamandridae; genus Calotriton; species Calotriton arnoldi. The sequence continues at coordinate 3,548 of CAWUFW010002752.1, forward strand.
ACTACACAGAGCTCACAGCAACCCCGGAGCGTGCACATTGCAGACTGCACACACAGCCGGAGCACGCCACCTCTACGAACCGCTGCGAAATGGCAACCGCAACACACCTACCCAACTACGCCGAACAGCTCAAGCTGTACCAAACCAACACGATACATACATTGGGATGCGATCTCCTGTCCCTGCTGAACGTAAGTTACCGACTGACTTACCGCATCACATTGTTCAGCTGCGTCATGCCCGTCTTCTACTGTCGGAGGTGTCCCTACCAGCATCCCGTCGAGATATGCCTCTCCAACCCGGCATGTCTGAAGGCGGACCTGATACCACTACTCCTCCCTCTGGACGCACACGACAGGGCCTGCTCTGCCTATGGGGGCATGGCGTATGTGGCCAACATCGCACGCGCACTGAAATGGAACCACTGTGCCTCCACACGACGGATCATCGAGAACAGCTACATCGAATGTCACCCAGCATGCCCCATCATGGTCCTCCAAGGGACAACCTACGAACAACACCTTGACAGCCACCATCCGCTTCATTGGCTGGCAAACATGTACACCACCAATGACATGGAAGCCCTGCTGGACGGCATCGCATACCTGACAACCTGTAAATACGTCGGACCACAACGCAGGTTCCCGAGTGACCTATGAAGTCCAACCCCGCACCCATGCTCAGCTTCCGCACGGACTGGCCAGTCACCACCACAACAGCCATACCAAACGACCGGCAACTGTAACCACACCATCAACGACATCGCCATGACATCGGATATGACCGGGACATGCACACTGTTCCCCATCACATCCAGGAACACCGCATGCATCGTGGGAGGCAGTGGCATGGGCTCTGTGCATCGCACCCACATGGACGGAACTGCACGAACAACCAGGACACGACATGGATCCAGCGCACATGGACACACACACCGCTCAGTGGACATGAATAGGTCGCCTGGAGTCTGTGGGTGCTGCACCCCTCCCACCCCCGCCCCGGGAATCCCATACCAGGACCTTTGCATGGACGACAAGTGCATACAACAACAACACGACCCCAGTGACTGTGACATGTCCAGTAACCACCACAGTGCAACAACAAGTGGCACGCCGCTGCATGCACGCAAGCACATGCCCTGATGTCATCTCACATGCACGCGTGCATGAGGAACAACCGCAGCAAACCTGTCACATGGAACTGAGATGGACTGTGCCCATGATGCCGAGCGGTCTGGTAGGCTACATGTATACCGTCTGTGTCAAAGTCCGCAGCTCCGCAGCTATACGTAAATGTACATTAGCACAGCCTTGGCCAAGCAGATGTAACCCCACACCCTATCCCATTTGTTATCATGCTCAGTATATCCTCAACATGTATTCCGCTGCCAGTAGTGTCCACTATACTGCATCACAGAGGACAGAAGACTCAATATAATGTTTGAAACCAAAACTGTCTCCGCTGACTCATTTCACAAGTACGAATGAGAGAGGATGAGAGTATGTGAAGTACACGGCAGTCGTGACATGACCATGTAGTCCACTGGTATTGGATGTCAACGCAAATGAGTAGCACTACTGTGGAAGACACACATGTGTCGTGTGAAGTCGTATGGACGCAGTGCTCAGGTGGGTGGGTGCGACGGGTAGATGCGCACATGCCAAGTTGGAGCACGCCGTGTTGGGAGGGGTCATGAACAGTACACCACCGCTTCCCTGGGCATTGTGAGAGGACACCTGTCGGGGGAGTGAACACGTGTGTGCACAGCAGCCGGGCACACGTACAAAGCGGTACCAGGCGCACCTCAGCCCACCCTCTGTGGACAAGCTGGATCCTGTTGTGCGCCCGCCATGCCCCTTGACAAGGCACACACAGCCCCAGTCGACCAGGTGTAACCCCAACATAGTCAATCCGCACAGGCGATACAGGGCACGGGATGGCAGTGGAGCATGGTGTGTGAGAGGTCTCCTCGCGCTCCTCCTGGTCATATCACGCAGGCAATAGTACCTCAACGTCTAGCATGGCACAAGTCACATGGAAGTGTAGGGGGACGCACCACAGCACGAGCAGCCCTGACGTCACGGGAGGTGGCTCGCACCATCCCATCCATTGCCCATCATACCAACCACGACACATGCCATTGCGACTAAGTGCAAGCGCGTGCGCCACCACCCCCGAGCCCTCCCCAGAGAGGCCAAAGAGTGAATGTGTGGGCCAACAGCCACAGACGGACGCGGCCTGGCCGCAAGGGCAGCCACAGCCACTGGGTGTCGCAGGTGGCGGATCCGGAAGGCGAAGACTGTGATGCATAGTCCATGCAGGCCGGGTCTCCATTTGGGGCACCACGCAGGTGGACGGCGTCCCGCCACACATCATACCCTGAGACAGCCCACTCGTGCAACTGGACCCACACATACACTCCTTGCCCTCTCTGGTGCGAGCTTGGGGCTGCCTGTGCAAGCGCTAGCCTCGCAGGTGAGCATGCATATTGGGGGGCGAGGGGAGGACATGAGGGCTGGGGCGAAGATGACTGTATCACTGTCAGTTAGTACAAGGGATGACCCAGATGTGGAAAGGAAGAGACGTGTCCCGTGTGTACTGCAACTAGTCGCCAATCCAACTACCCCCCATGTCCGGAATGTAAGCCCGCACCTAGGCCCGCCCATCCGCCACATCGAACATACCACCAGCACGACAACCTTCCCATTCGAAACACTGACTGGGGGTGGCGACCAGTGAACAATCATGTGTAGCCTACCCACGCGTACATGTGGGCCCTCCATGATCCATGTCACCTGCGGCAAAGACATGACATGCGCAATGAGGGAAGTGAGGAGAGCTGTCCGCCCCACGCGCAGAACGTGCATCAGCTCCACAGACCCAGCAGCGAGTCCAGCAGGGGTCACATGTGCAGGGGCAGCTGTGCCTGGTGTGAAGGCACATGCATATAGACAGCACATCGACCAATGTGTAGTCTGCCCACATCCACAGTCCATCATCATGCGGACATAGGAATTGAACACAGGGCAACACATCTTAGTTGGTGCACCCACCGTGACCAACAATGCGCAATCATCGACGTACCCGCCCTGTGCATGGCCCCCCACCCAACGGAGGCACATCCAGTGCCACCATCCCACACACACAAGCCTTCCACGGAACATGCTGTGTCCAATGGTCAGTACAGAGTCAGCGCCCATCTGGTGGATCCTGAACAGGAGACACATGCACACACATGCCAGCTCCCACTATGTACGTCTGCCACCTGGCACGTGCAATGTAACCTCTCACCTGTGACGTGTGACTGCAAGCACACAGCCGTCTTGGCATGGGGCTGTCAATGTGGACACCAGTCAATGTTTCGGGAGCTGTGATCCGTACAGTGCTGTACATAGGGTGCAGTGCTGACACCTACTACTGTCTCATATCCCCTCGTGCCACAGGTCCCACTTGTATTGGCCGCTCAGCCCGTGCCCACATCGTCGTCGTCGTGTGCCATACTCATCCAGCCTCGGAAGCAGTTCCATGCTCAGCAGACACTCATGTTGCCGTGGCGTTGCCGCTTGACGAATATGCAGTCAGTCCCCATCAGCACGCCCCGCAAGTCATTGGGGCCTAGATCCCCATGTGCATGCACATGGCAGTGGTATGTCTCACTTGCCATTGCCATTGTTGGGAGACCTGTGTAAGTGTATTGTGGCCGTGCCGTCCCAGCTTGACAGCTGGGCTGTGGCTCATGTGCTTGCTCAGTCATGTCAGTGATGTGTATGCGAAATTGCTATGTGCCGTGTTGCTTTGACATGTGTCCTCTGCCATTTAACCCAGGCGGAGACCGAACATTGACCGCCCATACCAATTGCTGGCGGACATGGACGATACAGAGGTAATCAGGAAGTTTCGGCTGGACAGGCCAACTCTGCATCGACTGTGTGCCATGTTAGAGCCCCATCTCCGTCCCCGCAGGGTGTATCCGACTGCTGTCACCCCCACGGCTAAGGTGATGGCCGCCATGCATTTCTTCGCCACTGGGTCATTCCAGCACACAGTGGGCAGTGGAGGAGGGATGTCCCAGCCCATGTTCAGCAAGGTGCTGAGGGATGTACTGGCAGCCATGATGCTGTACCGGAACAGGTACATCAGATTCCCCAGGGCTCGTGAATTGGCGGCAGTGAAGGGTGCATTCTATGCCCTTGGCAGAATCCCACACGTCGTGGGAGCCATTGACTGCACTCATGTTGGCCTTGTTCCACCACAGGCCACTGAGCACCTGTACCGCAACAGGAAGCACACGCACTCCCTGAATGTGCAAGTGGTGTGCCTTGCGGACATGGTGATCACCCACGTGTGTGCAAAGTTTCCAGGCTCGGCCCATGACGCACACATAATGCGCAACAGCATCTTGCCACGACTGATGGCCAATCTGCAACAGGATCGTGCCTGTGTTGTCGGTGAGTATGTGGAGTGGTGTAGCGTGCTGGTTGTGCGATGCTGTCCCCTGTCCAGTTGGAATAGCTACGGTTCTCTGTGTCCCTCACACCCAGGTGACTCTGCGTATCCGAATGGGGCATGGCTGCTCAGTCCATTGAGGAATCCTCGCACCCCAGCAGACGATCGATACAATGAGGCACATGGGAGGACCAGACGTGTGGTCGAGCGTACCTTTGGCCTCCTCAAGTCCAGGTTCAGGTGCCTGGACCGCACCGAGGGTGCACTGGCGTACTCCCCACAGAAGGTGTGCCAGATAGTGGTGGCGTGCTGCATGCTGCACAATCTGGCCATTCGGAAGCAGATCCCCTCATTGTGGATGACGGAGATCAACCAGGGCCCCAGCCCGCAGACCAGGACAGCTCGAGTGAGGTGGACAGCGGAGAGGAGGAAGCTGGGAATGTGCGCCAGCAGCTCATCGCCCGCTACTTCACTTGACGGTGAGTGTCCATGTACGACGGATGATGTGTCTGTATCTGTGCAGGTGTGTGTGTGCTGTGTCAGGGTGGCCGTATGTTCACTGCGTGCAGTGTGTCAACGCTCCATGGCCAGGGTAGTATGCCACTGTTGGTGACTGTGGCATTGTGCCCTATTGCTCCGTGCGATGTGTGTACATTGCTTGTAGTTGTTGACATGTACTGTGTGATGGGTGTGTGACACACTCATTGAATGTGCTCCTGTTCTGTCTCCCACCCCTAGGTCCCTACAGGCCCTCCGGATTCCATTGCCATGCCACGCATCAGGTGCCCTTCCGCCCAAGGTGGCCGTTGTATTCCGTACAAATAAAACACAGGGCACAAACAGCAGTTAGTGAAAAAGGTGCATTTATTACAAACTGTGACATGTGATTGTGTGTAAGGTGATGACAAAAGTGGTGCGTGCAGTGACAATGAGCTGTCGGTCATGGCTGCATGATGATCAGGGTGTACCCACTGGTTCTATGTCCATAGTCCAACACACACATGCCATCCAGATGGCTGTGTGGAGTGGGATCGTAGAGCAAGTCAATGCAGTGGCTGGTCAAGGAAGGCTGGCGGAAGGCTGGCTGGCTGCCTCACTTGCGACTGGAGCGTGCGAAGTCCTCCCGGGAGATCTGTTTCCTCTTCGGACGGCCCCTTCCACGTTTGGGAGGGGGTGTGTGGTGGCGACCTGCTGGTGGTGGGTGAGGTGTGCTCACTGGCTGTGGACGCAGGGGAAGTGGACACTGCTGGCCGACCCTGCGCCCTAGCAGGTGGTGGCGGAGGTGGTGTTGCTGGCCTTGCCTGTGACCCCACCGCCACCACCAGCTGGCCCATGAGGTCCACGAGTTGGTCCATACGGGACACGAATTGGCCCATATGGGCGTCCATGGACCTCAGCACCCCCAGCACCTCCCGCGTGTCAGTAGCAGACCTGGCCCATTGTCCTTGGGCCTCTTCATAGGCCCCAAGGACTCTGGCCATTTGAGGCAGGGCATGGCTCCCAGGGGAGGCTGGCGTTTCCCTGACCCTGCTCCTCCTACCAGTCCTGCTGCCACCGGCCTGCCCACTAGCCACATTGCACACCACGGTCCTCGCTGTGGCTCCCAGGGTGGATCCAGTCGGCCGGGCCACCACCTGCGCTGGGGCTGGTGCCAGCGAAGACGTGGTGGTGGTGGAGGCGGTGGTGGTCGGTGCGGCGATGGTGGCGGTTGCGGCAGTGGTAGTGGCCGCAATGACCGTGGGTGTGGCCGCAACGACAGTGGCAGCAGGGGACTGGGACTGTTCAGCATCCCTGGATGATGGGTTGGTGGGTAGGAGGGGTCCTGGGGAGCGGCTGGGCCCTGCCACGCCAGATGGGCCAGCTTGGTGGTCCGTGTCCGAAGAGGTGGACAGATCCTCCAGATCCGTGTGTCCTCGTTGGGGGCTTGTAGGCTGGCTGTGCTGGCTGCTGTCTCCATCCCCAGCGTCCAGCAGTTCGTCACCTGTGGAGAAAATGAGATTTGTTATTGTGTTGCACCTGGCGAAGTATGTATTAGTCGTCTGACATTGGCAGTTCGTGCAATCTCGTACATGGGTTTCCCGGAGGCGAGTGTGTGGCTGTGGCATCTGTAGTTGTGTGTGCTAGGCAATGGGACTGTGTGCTGTGCACATGTGGCATGGGACGGATTGGCCATGCCGATGGGTGTGTTGCTTTGCCCCTACTCATTGTGACTCTGGTGTATGCGGGCTCCTGGCCCTTCCTGGGTCTGGTTTGTACTTTGCTTTTGGAGTTCATATGGAACGCTTAGGAACGCATATGGCAACATGGGGGCCATGCCCCAGATTCGCATTTGGGATGGAATATGCTTTTGGGGTTCAAATGGAACGCTTAGGAACGCATATGGCAACATGGGGGCCATGCCCCAGATTCGCATTTGGGAGGGGATATGCTTTTGGGGTACATGCTGTGAGCCATGGGTGCCGAACGTGACATGTGTTGTGGCAGCATGACAGTGCATGGTCTGAGGTGTGTGCATGCCTGACATGCCCTGCATATTTGCTGTCTGTTGTGGTTACTGGACATGGCATTGGACGCATCGTTATGAGTGAGTGATAGTTGTGTGCCAGCCAACGTATTGCAGTTGTCCCATCTCCTTGGTGTGCGTGCTGCCCTGTGCCATGTGCATCACTGCAGTGCTCGGGGGGGTGTGGCCCATGTTGTGTGTTGTTGCTCACAGTGTGTCGTGCGCTTAATTGACTTCTGGCACATGGTTGGTCATGGGCATGTGTCTTAGCGTGACTGCTGTATGTGTGGCAGCTGTGCGGATGACATGCCTTTCATGTGACTGGGGCTGACGGATGGGATGGATGGTATGTTGTATGTGCATGGTGTGTCTGTGAGTTTGATGGGTTCAGTGGTGTTCGTGTGCATTTCTGTTGTTCCGCTCTGTTGCGTCTAGTGTTGTTTGTCTTACATAGGCGTAGTTGTGGGGTGTGGGGTTGACAGGCAGTGGGGGCTACATGGACAGGACTTCAATGGTGTTTCGGTTGTGTGTGATGAGTTGCACAGTGGCTGCCGTGTGGGACTATATTCAGTGTGGCTTGTGCATGCAGACGTGGCTCCTTGGGTGTTGCTATGTCTGTGATGGGTCATGTGGGGTGTGAGTCTGTTGTTCATGTCCGTGTGCACATTGTTCACTTGTTCGTGACGGTGGGCGGTGCTGCGTGTTCGTGTGCTACGTGACATGTCCCATGTGTTGGTGGTGTTATGGTCCTCATGCCTCCAGTAATCCAGCCCTGTCCAGTTTCCCACCTGCAAGTTGTTCGTGCGTGCACTGTACTGGATGCCACATGGCTCTAAGCGGGGGTGCTCCATGTTGCAGGTCTGTGGGGGTGGGGGGTGTAGTGGGTCGTGGGGGTGGCTGTACACCCACTGACACCGATTGCTGTGGACCGTGATGTCTGCCTTTCGGCTGTCGTTGTGCACTGCGGTGGCTGACACGTGGCTGTGGGGTGTGGGGGATGCTCCTCCTTGCTGTGCTGTGGGACTGGGGCCTGGTGTGTGTTGTACTTGGGCTGTCCACCGTCCCACCCACTGCACTTTGTGTTCCTGCCACTTACCTGTTACTTGTCGGTTAGTGCAGCTGTGGCGGACACATGGGTGTGGTGGGTGCTCGTTGTGGCGCTTCTGGCATATTTGGGGACCTGTTGGTGGTTACGTGGCTGGCTTAGTGTACACATGTCCCCACGCATCTTACAGTTGTTCGGTTTGGGCTGTGTGTGGTAGTGTCTGTTGCATGTGCGTGTGATGTGTTGTGTATTGTGTGCTGGACATGGGGGTGTTTGTCCCTGGGAGCTGTGGCATGGTGGTTGCGCATGTGAGTACATAGCGGTGTGCTAGTATACATTGGTTTGTACTTACCAGCCTCCACTCCCCCTGCTAATCCGGCGAGGATCTCCGGATGTATTACGACTCGCACCTTCTCCTCCCACGCTTTGAAGGTCTTAAAGAGCGCGGGATTCCCTCCGCCAGTGACGGCAGCTAGCTCTCTGTTTTTGCCCTCCTTCTTCTTGACCAGGCTCTTTACGTCATTCCAACGTTTGTTTATCTCGACTCTGTTCCTGGGCAGGGTCCCGACTGCATTGACCTGGTCTACGATCCGGTTCCACATTCTGTTTCTGGTGGCTAGTGGTGTGTGCTGGACCATGTTCCCATAGATTTGTGGGTACACCTTGATGATCTCGTCGACCATGACCGTCAGCTCCATGGGCGTGAACTTGGGCATCCTTTGTGGTGCCATGGTGTCTGTGGTGCTGGTGCGGTGTGTGTTGTGTAATGTGCAGGGGGTTTGTGGTGCAGGTGTTTGGTGGTGGTGGTGGTGGTGGTGGTTGTGATGTGTGCGTTTCTGTGGTGTGCTGCTGTCCTTGCTGTGTCACTGTGTCCTCTCCTCTCCTCTCTGGTTTGCAATGTAGCAAGGGGTTGTGGTCTGTGGGAGTGCTGCTTTTGTACTCACCTATGTGGGTGTGTCCTCATGGTCTGTTGTTTTCAGGTGTGTTGTGTCTGGGGTTCTGGCCTTTGTATTTTTTGTTTGTCCGGGGGGTGCTTTCGGGATGTGTACTGTGCTTGTGTATTTGTGTGTGCCTTGCTGTGTGGACTTGTTGGCCATGTTGTGTGCTATTGGTTTTGTGTGCGGATGGTTTCTGTGCAGGTACGTGGGCGCCATGGCTTCTGCCGTGTCGATTCTCATCGGCGTTGTTTGCGCTGGCGGGCGGTATATTTGTTGTTTTTCCGCGCTCATGGCGGTGCGATCGTAATTTCACGTGCGGTGTGTCGGCCGTGTGGGCGGGCGGTTTTGTGTTGTCGTGCGTGTTTCCGTCCGTGGCGGGCGGTTTGACTCCGACTCGGACGATGGCGGGCGGTATTTTGTGTGATTTTTCCGCCGATGGCGGTTTTCGGTTTGTGTACTCATAATGGCGTGGTCGGTGTTCAGGCGGTGTGTGCGGGCGGATTTTTGCCGCTTCCATGCCTGGCGGATTTTTTTACGCCGGGTATCGTAATGGGCCCCTTTATTTTAATTAAATTACTTCCTACCCTATTCCCCTATAAACCTAGAACCCGCTCCTAAAAAAAAGAACACAATTAATATAATTATCAATTAATCGATTAATAAAAAGTAATAACCGATTAATAATTATTGAATCATAAATTAATTATAAATACTAATAAATAAATATTCATAATTACTTTTTTTAAATTAAATTACTTCCCCACGGTATTCCCCTATAAACCTACAACCCGCACCTAAAAAAATAACACAATTAATATAATTATCAATTAATTAATAAAAATTAATAACCAATTAATAATAAATTTTTTATAAATACTAATAAATACAAATTAATAATTACTTTATTATAATTAAATTGCTTCTCACCCTATGCCCCTATAAACCCACAACCCGCTCCTAAAAAAATAACACAATTAATATAATTATCAATTAATTCATTAATAAAACTTAATAACCAATTAATAATTAATTAATAATAAATTAATTATAAATACTAATAAATAAAAATTAATAATTACTTTATTATAATTAAATTACTTCCCACCCTATTCCCCTATAAACCCACAACCCGCTACAGAACTAAAATACGCAAAAATTAATTAACAAAATTAATTACTGCTAAAAATTTAACACATGCATTAAAAAAAAGCTATACTTATACGAAAAAATTACATCAAATACTTTTAACACACATACTAAAATACAGAACACTAATATAAATATCGATATTATTAACAACGATATTTTTACAAACGATATTACTGTCTTCAATATTTAAAAAAACGATATTTCTTACCTTACTGTCGATATTCTGTACCACAATATTCTTGCAGTCGATATTCTTGTACCTCGATATTTAAAACTCGATTTTATGGTACTTCGAAAAAAACAACTCGATATTCTGTCTGTGCACCAGAAAAGAACTAGGACAAGTGTCCTAGACATCAGGTGCACTACAAGGAAATCACTCACAAGAGTGTTAGCCAAGTACAATAAAAAGTGATCAAACATTCTCATTCAATATTCAAAATACAGCATAGAGATAGCAAATTTCGATTGTACAAAAGTCCAACATGAAATGGTAGACGAAACGCTGACAGTTGCTCATTCACATATTTATTGAGCAAAAAGGAGAACTTGATGGTCATGCGCTGAATGATGATAGCATGAAATTCCATAGGTATTATTCCCAATGCATTTCCGGCTTAAACAGTAGCCCTTCGTCAGGGGAATCTATAAACAGGAAAATCAATGTCATAATGCATACTTCTTCAAAAAGATAAAACAACAAACAAAGCATAAACGACCATGAGGAGAACCGTAGAAGGTGAAAGCATGAATATACAGACTCTTAGCTAGAGCTCTAGGCAAAAACACAGGCTCAAGATGCAGGAAAAGATAAAACATTTGCACTAAAACCCAACGAAAACCAACAAGGGTACAGAAGCGTGACCAAAAGTCTAAAGTGGACCTGCTCAGAAATATAGAGTGCCGCGTGAACATGCAAAGATCCCCTAAATTGACTCCCAAGTACTAGTAAATAGTGAGCTCGATCATCCATAGCGTGCGTATACAAGACTAATGTGACATGTGATTCAACAAGATCCCTGTATAGCACAAAAAGAAAACATGTCCTAAATGAAAGTCACCACGAAAAAATCACTAAAAGAAGTTCTCGTGCTGAAGCAAGAACTCAGCAGCACAACGTGCAGAAAATTCGACTCAACGGAGATCGAAGTATCCACAGCAATAACAAACAGCCTCTCGGTAGAGGTAAGCCAACAGGAGTGTGGTCGGAGGTGCCGCGCGCGTAAAAGCAAGTAAGCGTGCCCCCAGCTAACCCGGACGTTAAAGCCGTAGGGAAGGACGCTCCTCCCTACGGGTACTAAAAAAACGACGTGAACAAAGTGTACAAGAAATCTAGTGAAAATGGAAAAATAAAAGAAAAAATAGAGAAATAAAACCCACATAGTGGGACAACATGTGCATGAGCGTTACTCGCCGATATAAATGGTCGAATGAAGACCATCCTAGTAAAAAAATACGGAGCAAGACGGTGACCAATAGCAGAAAAATAAATACTATTAAGATACTCAGGGGCCGATTCCGATTCGGGCCGGAAATCTCTCCGACCGAGCCGGACCCGGAGAGATTTCCGACCGAATCGGACCCTGGCAGTCCGACCGAACGAGTACGATGCGCACGCATGCAATCGGACTCGAGTCGGTCGGACTCCCATTGAAGTCAATGGGAGCCGGACGTACAACGCGTACGTGGGCTCCCATTGACTCAATAGGTGCGAGGCGAACACGGGCGCCCCCTACAGCGGGTATGCCTCGATGCGACTCGCGGCGTACATGCACAGGGTCCCCCCTGTGTGCGACTCACGCGGCAACGCGTACAGGGGGGTCCGACACGGACCCCCAAAAGTCCGGCTCCGACTGCTCTTTCGAGCCGGACGGCGCGAGTCGGTCGGACTGCTCGAGGCGCGCATCGTACTTGCCCGGCCGGGGAACGTCTCCATTGCGCTATGCGAGTCGTGTCCGTGCGAGTCGGTCGGAGCGCTTCGGACCCGCGAACGAGTCGGTCGGCGATTTCGCGTGCGCTCGCATCGTACTCGCACGGCCGGACACACGTACGAATTGGTCGGGAAAGAGGGCTCCGAATCGGATCCGGTTAAGCCGAATCCGATTCGGTGCCCTACCGGCCGAGATCGGAATCGGCCCCTAAATGTGCTCAACAAAATAAACCAGTGTTAAAAAACAAGCAATATGTGAAAACGACCTCATTGCGTGCAGACAAAAAGTGACACAATGAAATCTGCCAATGTTAAAAAACAGGCAATAAACAAACGAGTAGTGATACAATAACAATACTCTGTGTAGCATAAAACAAGCATTAAAGGAAAAGAATCGGCTAATACATGATAAGGAACAGTCATAAGTGATATGAAGCAAATTAAGTAAACATCATGGCATGATCCATACAGAAATCAAACATAAATGGACTATGTAAACAACCATCATTGCTGGTGTACATAAACGTGATGTTTAAGTGCGAATTAAAAAACATAGGATAATGTTAAGCAAAAAGCTTGAGATAATATTGAGCACGAACTCAGCAAGCAATCATCTTTGCCTGTATTGACAGAATACATCTTCATGTAGAGTAAAATAACAATAAACAAAATACAAAATAAGATACCTAAAACATGATCAGTAATAAACAAGTAGACGGAAACCATATGAAAGCAATAGAAAAATAACTATTGAAAATTGTGAAAAGCAAGAGCCTAGCTCAGAGTCAGATGAAGAATCATGAAAAAATGTTATAGGAAGTGTTGTGGAAAGTGTCAATGTGTTACAGGAAACTCGAGAATTCGAGTCTATCATTGAGACCTCTCGGTATCATGGTATCCAAAAAACGTATCCAATGAGTTTCACGTTGTGACAGTAGTCTTGACATGTCTTTGTCAACCTGAGGCTTCACCACTTCAAGATTGGTGAATCTCAGTTGGGCAATAGTGTGGTGGTGTTCATGCCAGTGAGCTGCCAATGGTGAACTAAAAGTCTTTGTTCGTATGCGACTTTTGTGTTCAGTATTGCGGGTACGTAGAGCCCTTTCCGTTTTGCCATCCCTCAAAAAAGTAATCTTGAAAGTTGGGAATTATTGCAACTTGAACCGGATTTTCAAGGCATGTTCTTGGACCCTCCCATTTTTGCTTACAAGAGGTCGCAGAATTTAAGAGAGCTCCTCTCTAAACCTGTAACAGATGTTGGTGTGGAACACAAAGGCATGCGTAAATGTTTCAACTGTTCTCATTGTAACAATGCGTTAGTTGCCAGTAGCATATCTCATCCATGGTCTGGCAAAATCATCAAATTACATTTCACTGCTGACTGTAATAATCAGTGCGTCATTTATGCGATCCGCTGCCCATGTGGCTTATATTATGTGGGCAAAACGGAAAGGGCTCTACGTACTCGCATTACTGAACACAAAAGTTGCATACGAACAAAGACTTTTAGTTCACCATTGGCAGCTCACTGGCATGAACACCACCACACTATTGCCCAACTGAGATTCACCATTCTTGAAGTGGTGAAGCCTCAGGTTGACAAAGACATGTCAAGACTACTGTCACAACGTGAAACTCATTGTATACCATGATACCGAGAGGTCTCAATGATAGACTTGAATTCTCGAGTTTCGTGTAACACATTGACACTTTCCACGACACTTCCTATAACATTTTTTCATGATTCTTCATCTGACTCTGAGCTAGGCTCTTGCTTTTCACAATTTTCAATAGTTATTTTTCTATTGCTTTCATATGGTTTCCGTCTGCTTGTTTATTACTGATCATGTTTTAGGTATCTTATTTTGTATTTTGTTCATTGTAATTTTACTCTACATGAATATGTATTCTGTCAATACAGGCAAAGATGATTGCTTGCTGAGTTCGTGCTCAATATTATCTCAAGCTTTTTGCTTAACATTATCCTATGTTTTTTTAATTCACACTTAAACATCACGTTTATGTACACCAGCAATGATGGTTGTTTACTTAGTCCATTTATGTTTTATTTCTGTATGGATCATGCCATGATGTTTACTTAATTTGCTTCATATCACTTATGACTGTTCCTTATCATGTATTAGCCGATTCTTTTCCCTTAATGCTTGTTTTATGTTACACAGAGTATTGTTATTGTATCACTTCTCGTTTGTTTATTACCTGTTTTTTAACATTGGCAGATTTCGTTGTGTCACTTTTTGTCTGCACGCAATGAGGTCGTTTTCACATATTGCTTGTTTTTTAACTCTGGTTTATTTTGTTGAGCACATTTAGGGGCCGATTCCGATCTCGGCCGGTAGTGCTCCGAATCGGATTCGGATTCACCGGATCCGATTCGGAGCCCTGTTTCCCGACCGAATCGTACGCGGGTCCGGCCGAGCGAGTACGATGCAAGCACCCGCGAAATCGCCGACCGACTCGAACGCGGCTTCAACACGCTCCGACCGACTCGCATGGACACGACTCGCACCGCGCTATGGAGACGTTTCCCGGCCGGGTAAGTACGATGCACGCCGCGAGCAGTCCGACCGACTCGCGCCGTCCGGCTCGAAAAAGCTGTCGGAGCCGGACTTTGGGGGTCCGCGTTGGACTCCCCTGTACGCGTAGGCGCGCGAGTCACACACAGGGGGAACCCATGGGTCCCCCCTACCTGTGCATGTACGCCGCGATGCGCATGGACGCGTACCCGCTGTAGGGGGCGCCCTTGTTCGCCTCGCACCCATTGAGTCAATGGGAGCCCGCGTACGCGTTGTACGACAGGCTCCCATTGACTTCAATGGGAGTCCGACCGACACGAGTCCGATAGCATGCGTGCGCATCGTACTCGTTCGGTCGGACTGCTAGGGTCCGATTCGGTCGGAATTCTCCCCGGGTCCGGCTCGGTCGGAGAGATTTCCGTCCGGAATCGGAATCGGCCCCTTATTATCTTAATAGTATTTATTTTTCTGCTATTTGGTCACCGTCTTGCTCCATATTCTTTTACTTGGATGGTCTTCATTCGACCATTTATATCGGTGAGTAACGCTCGTGCACATGTTGTCCCACTATGTGGGTTTTATTTCTCTATTTTTCCATTTTCACTAGATTTCTTGTACACTTTTTTCACGTTGTTTTTTTAGTACCCGTAGGGAGGAGCATCCTTCCCTACGGCTTTAACTTCCGGGTTAGCTGGGGGCACGTTTACTTGCTTTTACGCGCGTGTCACCTCCAACCGCTCTCCTGTTGGCTTACCTGTACCGGGAGGCTGTTTGTTATTGCTGTGGATACTTCGATCTCCGTTGAGTCGAGTTTTCTGCACATTGTGCTGGTGAGTTCTTGCTTCAGCATGAGAACTTCTTTTAGCGATTTTTTCGTGGTGACTTTTTTTTAGGACTTGTTTTCTTTTTGTGCTATACAGAGATCTTGTTGAGTCTTATTTTAACCAGTTCCAGTTGTTCAACTTGAATGATCGCATCTCCGGTTGGAGGTATATGTTTGTGATACGTTTTCATTCTTGTTTACTACCACTGATTTTTTCGTTTGTAGGTTGTTGAATCACATGTCACATTAGTCTTGTATACGCACGCTATGGCTGATCAAGCTCACTATTTACTAGTACTTGAGAGTCAATTCGGGGGATCTTTGCATGTTCACGCGGCACTCTATATTTCTGAGCATGTCCACTTTAGACTTTTGGTCACGCTTCTGTACCCTTGTTGGTTTTCGTTTGGCTTTAGTGCAAATGTTTTATCTTTTCCTGCATCTTGAGCCTGTGTTTTTGCTAGAGCTCTAGCTAAGAGTCTGTATATTCATGCTTTCACCTTCTAAGTTTCTCCTCATGGTCGTTTATGCTTTGTTTGTTGTTTTATCTTTTTGAAGAAGTATGCATTATGACATTGATTTTCCTGTTTATAGATTCCCCTGACGAAGGGCTACTGTTTAAGCCCGAAATGCATTGGGAATAATACCTATGGGATTTCATGCAATCATCATTCAGCGCATGACCATCAAGTTCTCCTTTTTGCTCAATAAATATGTGAATGAGCCACTGTCAGCGTTTCGTCTACCATTTCATGTTGGACTTTTGTACAATGGAAATTTGCTATCACTATGCTGTATTTTGAATATTGAATGAGAATGTTTGATCACTTTTGATTGTACTTGGCTAACACTCTATTGAGTGATTTCCTTGTAGTGCACCTGATGTCTAGAATGCCAATTATAGGCATTTGCCTAAAGCCTTATGAAGTACTCTGGTTCGAAGGAATTAACTTAACTTTTCATCCTTCCGAGGTCGGCACAATGAGCATCATTCAGCTGGATAATGAGTTCTGCTTTTATTTTAAGCGTCATCTGCCTATTTCACCTTTGCTAATGAGTGGTACACTCAAGGTAGGAGAATGAAAGTAGTCATTTCAAACTACTAACGACCCAAGTTAGTTCAAGGCAGGAGATGAGGCTCAAAGGTCAGAGCTGCTAACTTTGGAACTCAAGAACGAGGTTCGAGTCCCAGCATCTGCTCAACATCCTGTGATTCTGGGCAAATCACGCAATCTCTCTTTGCCTTTAAACCGCACACACATCGGGCCATGTCTAATGTAACCTGGCGCCCATAAAAAGCACTCTAATGCCTTTGGGCAAAATTTGTACTGTGTAAAAAGTGCACAAAAATCACGTCTGCGTGTCCTGCCACCTCACTACTTCCCGTCCCAAAAAGTAACCAATAAATGATTGGAAGGCTGGCCCCTGTCCTGTGCCACATGGAGATGCCACTCAAGGCCGCTTTAACTTCTATCTTGTGACACCCCAAAAGTTTCTCCTCTGCTTCCTTCACAGGATGGGTGTACGCTGTGTGATCAGGCCCAAGTAGGACATGCACCGGGTCTCATCTGCCTGTCTTTGCAGCCTCCCCTTTATGGGGGCTGTAAACTTATTTACTGTGGGCACAGTCTCCTGGCTCCCCGCTGGCACTTTTGATACCTCCATTTGAATGGAATGTAAATGCAGACATTGTAATAGGGAGAGGGGGATATTGGGCAATAGCCACAGGATTCTGGCTTTAGGAACACTCGCACTCCTCAATTACAGAATATACAACTCTTAATCTTCACATATCCCAAAACATTTGTTTGTCAACTTGACAAACAAATGCTTTTTCTTTTTTTTTTTGTAAAAGCACCCCATACCGCGCTTTCACTTTAATGGCGGCTGCACATGTTTCTTTAGACACGGGTCGTCTAATGAAAGGGGCGTGGTCGCCATTAAAGTGAAAGCGCGGCATGGGGCGCTTTTACAAACAAGCATTTGCAATGCAATAGGTCTCGCATTAGCGAGAGTTTAAGCTATTGGCATTGTATATGACAATGCCTTTTATTTATGTTTTAAAAACCAACACATAAGTAAAAGGCATTGTCATTTACAATGACAATAGCGCAAACTCTCGCAAATGCGAGACCTATTGCATTGCAAATGCTTGTTGTCATATGATGGCTTGTAAACCTTTTTATCTCTTTCTATTTAAGAGTTAGAAATTTTAGACATGCAGAGAAGTGTTAGCATCATGCCTGCCTTTGTATAAGTTCCACATATTTTTGTTGTATATTTTTGTGTCGCTACCATGTTAATATGGAAGCTTTCAGTGGAGACTAAAAGGTCAACATGTTAATTGAAATGACACATTCATTGCCATACTTATTTTGTTTGATTGGGACTTTAGTGTCGCCAAACTTATAAACTTGAGATGAAATCGGCGATCAGATGCAGGAAAAACGCCTGTGTTTGGCAACAGCTGGAAAAGGCTTTGCGTCAAAACTATCCAGCCAAGGGTTAAGCTGGTTTGCTCTGTAATCCATTTTATGAAACTTGAATTATAGGCTTGAGATTTTCTGCATCCGCTAAATTTTAGCATAGCGCTTAAAAGTAATGGTAGGGTATTATGATGTTAAGAATGTACTAAGCATGTTAGGACTGTTCATATTGTATTTGCTGGCCATGTCATGCATGGCTACATTTACTTTCTCATTCCATGTGGTTACTGTTCATATATTATGCAGTAAACTTGGGTTTTAGAAGAAAATATTTTGAAGCTTTACCCTGTGTTTCTTAGTGCTATTTTGAGTGTGTTATTCATTAATGAAAGAGACGTTGGAGTTTTGCAATGTCCATGAACTCATCTAGAGGGACTATCATGACCAGAAAACGCTACCCACACAATATTGCTTAGTGTGTTGTGTACGTGTCATAGTCCAACTGGATTTCAAATTCGTGTTTGTGCATTGAACTAAGTCCTTGCAGCAGGGAGTTAGAAATCTGACTCCTGAGACTCTGGGGTGGCCACCCAAATTGTGACATTAAAACCTCTATTTACGTTAATGGATTGCAATCCACCTATTTGAATTTGAAAAGAGGAATACAACAAGGTTGCCCTTTATCTCCAATACTTTTTATTGTGTTCCTGGACCCATTTTCCATAGACCAAGCCGCTTTGTTTGGTATAAAAAAGGTGATATAGAAGCCAGGTTCACAGCCTATACTGATGAGTTATTACTTTATGTATCTGATCCATATACTACTAATCCTGCATTATTTCAAGTATTAGAGGAATTTTCTGCGGTATGAGGATATAGATTACATATTTATAAATCAGTTGTCATGCCTCTTAATAAACTCTGCCTTAAAGATTAAATATTTATGTCAGTTGTCATACCATTTTAATAGACACTGCCTTAAAGATATGTTAAAAGATTATGGTTTTACATTTAATCTGGTGCGGCAATCACTATTAAGATGATGATGTTACCCATCATCCATGTTTATCTGTCCATGCGTCCTGTGAAAATCCCTCAAAATGTTTTTCAAAATATTAATTCCAGGAGGGGTTAATTTCCCAATTTTATGAAATATTATCATTCAGCTTTTACCCTCAAACAGATTTGTACTCCTCCATCTCAGGAGTTTAATAAAAATGTCAATATCTGGCAGAATCTGAAGCATACTTTCATTTTTATTTAGCGATATGCCAGTCTCCTAAGTCTTTCTCTTTCCAAGTTCTCAATCACTCTGCATCTTTAGCTAAGCTGATTCTTATGCACTCCTTGTCAAACCTGCATAATCTTAGATTATATCTTATTTGGTACAATTATGATATTGAAATAAACAATAGAGTAATATTTTGGAAAGATTGGACGAACAAAGGTATTAACTAGGTAGAGCAGTTATTCTCAAAACTGATTTTCTTTCATTTAAAGAAACTCAAGATAAATGTATTATATCCCCTTCCAATAACTTTAAATATGATCTGTTAAAACACTTTATTAAACATCCTCTGTTTTCTTTTTGGGTATTAGATTCATGGTGTCAAGGATCATCTTTGTCTGCTTTTTTTTTTTTTTTACAGAAGTAAGGCTTATTTATATACAAAAAGCTTGACATTGAGATCACAGACAAATCGAAAACTAAAGTGGAATTACAGTGAGACAAAGATCTTCACCATATTTTCTTCCTTCAAGTGTGTAATAATATATGGTACAACCAACCTACGCTCAACATCTCTCTCAGCTAGTATGATACAAACAATATTCTTTTTTTACACTACATTATCTTTAACTCCTTTTTCTCTTTATAACACTAAAATCGATACGTGTTGGTCTTGCAGTAATGGCAACAGAGTTGTATAGCATATGTTTTTAAGTGTCCAAACATTAGCCTGTTTTTGGTTACAAGTTTGGGAAAAGATTACTGATATGTATTTGATTACAGTACCCTTTGATAGGAGGATCTTCAAATGTCTAGTATACTGATCTCATGGTTGGTAAGTTTGTAGATTTGCTTATTGCTATTGCTCTACAAATAATCGTAACTGGAAACATACTATTAATATTACTTTCGCCAGGTGGTCCATCATGCTGAGTCTTAACCATAGACCAGACAGAGCAAATGCTATATCCACACAACCGATGATTAAAAGAGACTTGTCATGGCTGCAATTTCCTTCCTTCTCATCTAGACATCAGGGTAAGACCTTTGCAGAAGATGTAGGGTGTAACCTGCCACGATTATTGATATGCTTTATTTTCTTCTACCTGAAGGCAATATATCGTATTGATATTTTTAATATTTTGCTTAATGTTTTTAATATGTAGAATTGTTTTGTTATTCCTGCAATTGTTTTTAATGTCTAACAACATCTTTTTCTTTGTAAGGCTTTTCTGATTATTTTCTAATCCTTAATCTCTTCTGTTCTTTTTCCCTTCTATTTTTTTCTTCTTTCTTATTTTTACCTCTTGAACAATTATAAAATGCTACTTTTGTTATTTTTCATTTTCTTCAGAGCACGTTGTATTTTTTATTATTAATTGTTTAGATGGTTTCTTCCATATTGTTAAATATTTTTGGATTATATACAAATAAGTTTGTCAAATACACAAAACTGCCTTACTTGGGTATAACAATGTGATTGGAAGCATATTCATCAAATAATACTAAAGAGAAGATTTGGTGGGGAGAATTCGTTGATGTGTTTGTTATTGCGTAGGGAGACACAAGTGAAAGAAGGTTCTAAGGAAGAAGAATGGGAAGTGGCCAGGCGGGCAAGGAGTCCAATTAATATTGATAATGGAACATCGGCTTTCTTTATTTACGCCTCTGAACACTGTAAGAGTTATATGCTGATAGAGCAGTAGCTACTTTCATATACATTGATGTTATCAGAAAGCCACAGATGGCTTTTGTGGGGTTTGCACTGAACTGTGGTTGCAGTGGATGGAGCCCACATGTCCGGCGCCGATTCAATATTAGCCTTTTCTGGATCGTCCTCTCCAGGGTGGGGCAGAGGGTCAATGAAAAAGGAGAGCTTGTCGCACCAGGGGGAACATGTTGGGGGTTTAACGGATGACACTGTTAACGCTAGCTCTGCTGTTATTGGCATGAATGTTTGGATTGTGATTGGAGATGCCCACAATTGCAAGTTTCAAGCAGCTGCCATCTGACGAACAATAGAGATCATCTAGGTGTAGTGGGCAGAGGGGTCAGCCTCCACACAAGTGTCCCTTGACTGGTTTAAAGTGGAAAAGATTCTCAGCTGGCTGGCATGTTATCCTAGTAGACAAGTAGCCAACAGACTTAAATGTGGTTGTGTTGGATTCAGATTAGGTTACCCAGGCACTAGGCAGCAGGGTTGGTAAGATAATATGAAATCCAGCAAATCAGTGGTTAAGGAGAAATTATTGAAACAAGTGAGTGTGGAAGAGGTTGCAGGCCCATTCTTTCACTGGCCATTGCATGACGTGATGGTGTTTCCAGTGGAGAAGGTACCTAAGAAAACTCCTGGGGAGTACAGTTTGATCCATCATTTATCATGGCCATAGAGGGCTTCAGTGAATTATTATATTGCTCTGGAAGGTGCAACAGTATAGTATGCCATTGTGGATGGTGCAGTTAAGTTGGTGAAGAAATGTGGGCCAGGACCAGAGTGGGCAAAATGTGACATTGTCAACTTTTTGTATAATGCCAGTTCATCTGGTGGATTTTCATTTGTTGGCTATACAGTGTGATGGAGCTATACATGGTGACAATGTTTTGCCCATGGGCTGTACAATCTACTGTTCCCTTTTGGAATGTTTCAGTACTTTTGTTCAATGGGTAATGATGTGGAAAGTGGGCTACGAACTGGTTTCACACTAACTAGAGAACTTTCTTTTTGTTGGTAAGAAAGGTTCAGGTGATTGCAGAAAATGGTTTGAACACTTAAAAGGTTTTGGCTGGTGATTTTTGAGAGCACTTAGTCCCAGAGAAAACTGAGGGCCTGGGAACTGTGTTGATTTGTTTAACTGAAATAAAAGCACTGAGGATGGAGGCCAGATTGCCACAAGACAAAGCCAGGGTGGTTGTTTTGTTAATTGAAGAGGTGAGCCAGGAATGAAAGCTGAAGTTGGTAAGGGTGCAGCATACTTTGGGGCACCTCAGTTTTGCATGCAGATTCGTATGGGTCGGCAGAACACTCTGGGGCCGATTCCGATTCGGGCCGGAAATCTCTCCGACCGAGCCGGACTCGGAGAGATTTCCGACCGAATCGGACTCTGGCAGCCCGACCGAACGAGTACGATGCGCACGTATGCCATCGGACTCGAGTCGGTCGGACTCCCATTGAAGTCAATGGGAGCCGGTCGTACAACGCGTACGCGGGGTCCCATTGACTCAATGGGTGCGAGGCGGTCAAGGGCGCCCCTACAGCGGGTACGCGTCGGAGCGACTCGCGCCGTGCACGCACAGGTAGGGGGACCCATGGGTCCCCCTGTGTGCGACTCACGCGGCTACGCGTACAGGGGGTCCGACACGGACCCCCAAAGTACGGCTCCGACTGCTCTTTGGAGCCGGAGTGCGCGGCTCGGTCGGACTGCTCGCGGCGCGCATCGTACTCACCCGGCCGGGGAACGTCTCCATTGCGCGGTGCGAGTCGGGTCCGAGCGAGTCGGTCGGTGCGGTTCGACCCGGGAACGAGTCGGTCGGAGCGGTCGGGACGCCCGGACGAGTCGGTCGGCGAATTCGCATCGTACTCGCTCGCCCGGACGCGCGTACGAATCGGTCGGGAAATAGGGCTCCGAATCGGATCCGGTTAAGCCGAATCCGATTCGGAGCCCTACCGGCCGAGATCGGAATCGGCCCCTTGGAGGTTGGGTTTTCCCATGGCAGTCTTGCCACATCACAGAATGTGAATTAAAGTTGTTTTGAGGGTGGCTCACTTGTGTGTTTGGCAGTATTTTATGGAGAATTTCCATGGCGAAAGTATGTTTTTGGGGAGGATGAGATGGATGTTGACATGCACAGATTTTTTCAGATGCTGTGGGAGCCCTTGGTTTTGTCCTTTTTTGGAGGTGGGAGATGGTATGCTGAGCCACTGCCTGAGGTAGGGCAGAAGTATTGCATAACTTGATTTTTTTCCACTGGTGGTTACATTGGTGGTGTGGGGGTCGGAGCTGTTGAACAGACTAGTGATAATTAATGTTGACAAAATGAAAGTGGTGGAGTTAGTTAAAAATGGAATACAAAGAACCGTAGTGTTTTGCAGTTGTTGAGATTTGTTCTTGGTTGTCTGCAGTGTAACATTGTTTTTAGAGCATACCATGTCCTTAGAACAAGCAATGGCATTGCTGATGCTTTAGCTTGTTCGCAGTGGCAGAGGTGTCGATGCTTGGGCCCAGGATCAGAAAAGATGAAGACCTAGTTGCCGCTGGACATTTGGGGGCAGATGTATGACCGTTTTTTGCAGTCGCAAATGGGAATTTGGCCCGTTTGCGACTGCAAAAAAGGTCAGCCCCATGTACAAACCATATTTTGCGAGTCGCTAACCTTTTAGCGACTCGCAAAATATGGTTTGCGGCTCACTATTAGGAAGGGGTGTGCCAAGGGCGTCCCTTCCTAATAGCGAGTGCAAATGGCATGTACCATTGTTTTGCGTCTGCATTTGCAGTCGCAAAACACTCGCAGTTTACCACCCTTTTCAAAAGGGTGGTAAACAACCCTTTTCAAAAGGGTGGAAAACCATTCGCAAACGAGAAGGGGTCCCAAGGGGACCCCTTCCCCTTTGTGAATGGGTGCAAAAATATTTTTTAAGAGCAGGCAGTGGTCCCAGGGACCACTGCCTGCCCTTAAAAAATTTAAACTGAAAAGTTTCATTTTTCTTTTTTAAATGCATCGCATTTTCCGTTAAGGAAAACGGGATGCATTTTTTTTTTAAAACTGTTTTATTTAAAAAGCAGTCCCAGACATGGTGGTCTGCTGACCCCAGCAGGCCACCATCCCTGGGAGCGCTAGTCATTCCCAATGGGGTCGCAAATTGTGCTTCCTCGTGAATATTTATGAGGCATGCAATTTGCAACCCCATTGGGAATCACAAACAGTGTCTGTGACACTGTTGTACACTGCATTTTGCGACTCGCAAATTGCGAGTAGCAAAATGCATGCTTCGTACACCTGGCCCTTAGTCCCTGGAGGAATGAGCATACTGAATCTGGTTGAACAATCTGTATCTGAAAACCCTAGACCGTCAATCTGGCAGACTTGGGGGGGCAGTTCCAAGAAGGTGGTGAGAGGAAGAGAAATGAAGATGCGACGGGTCAGGAGCTGTGTAATGAGGACTTGATTGGTTTTGTATTAGTTTTTGATTGACAAGGGTTTGTCAGCTGCTACCATTACTAGGAAATTAGCAGGTTTGTCTTTTTATGGGAAGCTATTTTGGGGGTATGACCCATCAGCTTGTTAATTGGTGAGGTGGGTACTGCCAGGTTGGTGCAAGGTTAATGGGCGAAGAGTGAAATTGAGGGAACCGATTTACCTTCATTTGCTGGCAATTTTCCTACCTTTTCAGTTTTGCGACGGTGATCAGGTTTTTTGTCATGCTGACAGCACAAGAGCGATGGTGGCTAATCTTTTGGGAGTTTTGAGAAAATCACTGAATTGCTTGGGTTTTAAAGCAGATAGTTTTGGTACACATCTGTTCCGCCTTGGTGCAGCATCCCAAGCTGCAAGATTGGGTTTCCAGAATGAGGATATTAGGTGAATTGGATGCTGGCGATCCAGATGTTTGCGAGTTATATATGGGCAGGGTTGCAGTTGTTTTCGTTTTTTAATTAATGTTTTTTCTGCATGGTGATGGTGGTTATGTTTTTATTGTAGTTTGTGTACGAGGTCCATCCTGAGACAAAATTATACCATGGATTGTAGGGCATTTGTTGGTTCACTGGGCTGCAAAGTTAGCTGACAGCCGTTCATATTGGCACTCTTTGGGAGTACCAAGTAGCAGACATGAGGTGTTTTGGTCGGGTAAAAATGGGATGTGGTAGAGGCAACAGTTGCCTTTGTTAGCAAAGCTGTTTCTTGGTAGAGGATGCCCAGATCTTTTAATAATTCATCTTGGTGAAAATGGCTCGGTTCAGCTATTGGGCCTTTCTTTACTTAAAATCATTAAGGAGGACTTTGTGAGGCTGAACAGCATTTGAGCTGGCACATGCATTGTCTGGACTGAATTTGTGCCCAGAAGAATTTGGTGTAGTGCCTTTAAGCACACTGCCATGGATAAAGTGAGGCGCAAGTTTAAAAGGGCCATGAGGGTGTTTTGTTGGAATTCGGGAATGCAGGTGTTATCACATGGAAACTTTAAGAAAGATGTGTTGCCGTATATCAGGCAGATGGGGCCCATCTATCTTTCTTTGGTAATGCATATTTGATAAAGTTATATGAGTTGCTTGCAAAGCTGTGGTGCTAAAAGTTATGGTGTTTAGTATTAAGGGTGTTTTGGTTATAAGGGTTTTGGTGTTTGAAAAGGGGGGTCAGGAAAACACCATAGCAGGGTTTTTCTGTTGGTAGTAGTTGAGGGGATGGTGAGTCACAAGCGGGGGTATCCACAATTTTGGCTGGCAGCAAATCTCAGGGGTGGAATACAAGTTTGGGAGAGTTTGAACAGGTTTTCGGGATATCTTTAAGGTTTGGTGAGTTGCTTGGGTGAGGTGGCTGTGGAAAGAATGGCTGTGAGATGGCAGAGAAAATGTAAGTGTGGCATGTGAATGATTTCCATTGAATTATTTGGGAATTTTGGGGGAGCTTTAAGGCAGGTGGGATGGTCAGGTTGTTCACTCTGTATTAGTGATGCGTGGGTATATTTATTGCATCTGAATGTGAAATTAACTGTAGACTTGTCCAAATAAATGTGGCCTTTCTCACTATATATAGATCTGTGGTATTTATGAAATTGCACCCGACAGGGACTTGGGAAGAACAGGGCACGAAGGTCTGCCCCCTCCCCCCAGGCTATTTGGGGCAGGGGGAACAGGCCATAGAGGTCAGTTGGGGTTTGGCTAGGGCTAGGTTAGGGTGGAGGGTTTTGGGTTACGTATATGTAGTGGAGGAGTTTTGAGTTAAGCCTCTTTTGGTTGACTCCTGATTTATGGCCAGTTAGTATTGGATAGTGTTTTGTTGTTCCTGTATCCCTTGTATTTTGGGATTTTGAGGTTGGTTGGGTTTTTATGCTTTTTCATGTACATTTTGGTAAGTGTTGTGAGAAGATGGCTGAGCTTATCTAATTTTTGCCACTTTAGGACAGGCGTAGTCTTTAGGCTTTGTGGTTTGGTGGTTCATTGATGGGACGGTGAGCCACAAGCAGAAGTATCCCCCCCTTTGGTGGAGGCACAGCTCAGGGCCTGTGGTAGAAGTTTTGGAGAGTTTGACGGGTTAAGCTGGGGACAGCTTTGTGATCTTGGTGAGTGACAGTGGAAAGAATTGCTGTGAGATAAGAGAGGGAAAATGTAAGGGGTATATTCTCAAGGAACTATCGCCGAGTTAACGGCACTTTATCTCATCCAAAGTCGCGATAAAATTATCGCCCCATTCACAAGCTGGTGCAAACAGACAATATCACCAGTTTACCTGCGATAGCACCCGCCAAAAACATCGCCACAGATGAGCCCGGCAACTATCGCTAATGAGATGCAGAGTAGGCGTACCCGAGCAAAAAGCCGTGACAACACCACAACGCAACATTCACAACGACCAGCCAGATCGGCGATAAGAACACAAAACAGGCGATACGGCGCGTTAGCAGCAGGAAATTAACACCTGCTCTGACCTGGTGCAAAGTCGGACGACAACCTGCACCAGAAAAGGGAGCCCAGCCCACAGCCACACCTGATGAACAACAGATGCCATGGAGCTACTCATCATGCAGCTCGGAGCTCCAACAGGGCCACAACACCCACCGCCACAACACCCACCGCCACCACCCCCAGGCCTGCCACCCCCCCGGACCCCCCGTCCCCCCCCCGGACCACCACAGAGGCAGCGCAGACAAAGACAACGGACCTTCAGGAAATGCACCAGCCTCACAGACTTAACCCCAGAGAATGTCATTGCCCACTACAGACTCAAAAGGCCAACCATCCTCCGCATCCTGAACATCATTGCCCACAGGCTGACGGTACCAACACAGCAGACAACCAACATCCCACCTCAGACAAAGCTGCTGGCTGTGCTGCACCTGTTGGCCTCTGGGACATTCCAACCAACAACCGCCAGAGTCGGAGGAGTCTCACAGCCAGCCCTATCCAAGTTCCTCAAACCTGTCCTGGATGCCATCATCAGCTTGGTACCCCAGTACCTATACCTCCCCCACACTGCGCAGAAACAGCTGGAGACCAAGCAAGGCTTCTACGCCATAGCTGGCTTCCCGCACGTGTTGGGGGCAATTGACTGCACACATGTCCTACTTGTGCCCCCTGCCGACACTGCACACAATTACCGCAACAGGAAGCACACGCATTCCATCAATGTGCAGGCAATAGTGGACCACCGGGGACTCTTCACCAATGTCGTCGCCAACTACCCAGGCAGTGTGCATGATTCATACATCTTCCGACAGTCCATCATCAACCGGCGCTTCCAGGATGGCACCTACGGAAATGCAGTGCTCGTTGGTAAGTACCAAATGAACACACCCCACACCTCAACTCCACAATCATGCAACTCACAACTCTGGGAATGCACACGTTACAAACTCACATACAACATGCCCACCCACCACACACGACAGCACAACGTACTGCTGTAACCTGGGCTAGCCATGTACATGCGCCATCAACGGCATGGCACCTCAGCCACACAATAGCAGTATGTGGGGAGAGATGGGAACCAGGCATGTGCGAAGGAGGCAAGTGATCCATGAATGCGAATGCACACAATGCCAAGTGTGGCGTGGAAGTGCTGGACAGACTGCAGTATGCAGACCACAGACATATCCATGTCGACACATACTGCTGGTGGTGGTAGTGTTGTGGACAGTGGGCGCAACCATGTCACCCCAGCAAGTGGGGAAGATCTCGGAAATGTAGCTTGTTACGTGCCCCCAGTAAGCGTGTGCGGAGTGGGCTTGCCCAGCGTACGCCAGGCTAGCGTAGAGGTGTGAATAAAAAGCACGTAGCCCTGGGCGTGGTTCTCTTCCGGAATGGCCAACGTGGCTGCCAGGGCTGCGCCTCTCACCCCGCCACGAGGCCGACGCCGTGTGCGGCGGTTCCTGCGATCCTGTGCGCTTGCCGCAGCCCGGGCCGCTGGTCCCCGAACCAGTCTCGTCCGCCCCTGCGCATCCAGGCCTCACTGCTCACCTGCCGACACCGGCGTGTCTCCAAGAGGGCCCACCACGTGCCGGTGCTAGCTCAAAGCCAGAGGCCCGCGACCTTGGCAGCCTCCTCAGACCATCAGGGCCTCCTCAAGCAAGGCCCGCAGTACTCCTTTCACGTTGACGTACTCCACCGGCATACACAGCGGTCAAGTAGGTCACACATTTGGAACTGAGACTTGATTACACAATGGCAGAGTACATATTTATGGCATCGTTTATATCCCTATACTCCCTTCGATGTGGTGCCACCAACTCTGTGCATAGCATTCTGACCACACGTGTCTGTGGGCCCTTGCAGACTTCTGCCTTCGGCCTACACAGGGGTCCAGCAGGCCTCACACCAATCCAATACAGTCCGTAACAGGCAGGACACGGCATCGTCGCAGGGTGCACACCCACTCAGCTCTGGTGCCTCCACCTCCGTCAACCATGAATCTTCTCCACATGCCATTTCAACGCCGTGTGTTAGAGATCCAGGAGGAGCTAGCTGCACAGCGGTTGCCCTGCGCTGACCGCTGCCTCCGGCACACACTGCGGTCGAGTAGGACACACAATTGGAACTGAGTCTTGATCTGTTCATTGCAGAGTTTATATCATTGTACAGGCCTCATCGCAGACTGCATCCCCTTCCAGCTCTGGGGCCACTGACTCTGTGCCACGGGAGTCATGGACACTCTCTGGTTGAACGTTGGTGGTGTCTGAGTCTATGGCCTGGGGGTTGTCTTCATCATCATGTAGCTGATACTGACATTGTGGGAAAAAAGGGACTGTAGCATTCAACTCCTCCATATTGCCTGTTTCTGCTTGCTTCTGCCCTCTGCATCATGCCCTGGATGGACACCTTCCACTGTCCCCCGTAACACTCCGCGACATTCTCCTTGGACATCAACGAGGACCCGCTCAGCTCTCGTGGCCCTACCTCAGTGCATAGCAAGTCACCGCCCCGTGGCGGTGTGCCTGTGCCGGCCGCTGAGCATCCGGGGCCACCGACTCTGTGCAGCTCAAGTCATGGACCCTTGCTGTTTGTACTTTGAACTCCTGATTGTCTGATCACTGTTGTAGTTGTTGCCAGCACCAACCAACCCCTGAGGGGTGGCTTACACTGCCCAACACCCATCCAGCACAGGCGTCACTGGACGTGTGACCCTGGCAAGTAAAGGTGCCGGGCTCACGTGCCCGAAGCCAGTTCCACAAATTATCTCAGTGTGTCCGTGTGGTCATTCTGTATGCATGTGGGCCCCGGGCCATACCACATTACATTGTGCTGTGTACAGCATGCGCAACCTTGTCACCTCAGGCAGTGGGGGTGGACCTGGGACATGTATCTGTGTCGGACCCCCCTGTGAGCATGAGGGAGTGGACCGGCGTACGGCAGTACGGCTTAGGGGTGTGGTCATTCAACACGTGGCTCTGGGCGTGATTAAGTTTAGGCCTTGCCAAGGCAGTAACTAATGCGTGTGTCTCAGGTGTAGTGTCGGCGCCACCCGTCACGCAATATACAATGTTGCTATGTAGCATGGAGTACGGGCTCGGCCGAGGGGTAAATGAGGGTGCGCAAGCCCGCTTGTGGTCAGGGATCAGACATGCCAACTGTTATGTGTGTCGCTATTTCCGCAGCATAAGCCAAAGGTCTACCCTCAACCGCATGGCGAGTTCAGCCAGGCATGAACTCTACATCTGTGTCCGCCCTGTCCTTACCATAGGCCTACACACACGTGTCCGTCCACCTTCAGCGCACGACATCACTGTGTCGTTGTCAGGCTTGTGGACATGCGCAGACAGGCATGACAATAGTGTGCCGTAGGGGTGCAAGTGATGCAACCGCGCTGCGCACACTAGTGAATGGGCTCGGGGGGAGGGAGGAGCAGCAGTGAGGCCACGTAATTCACATTGATGCCGCTCATTTGCAGCAAGCAGTACATGTCATGCAGGAATCACAAAGTCAGACATATCACACACCAATGAACCACTGAGCCTGCCAACACATCATGCAGAACCAACTATTGACTCATGTCTCTCTGCACTGTCACAGGTGACCAAGGATATGCACTCTGCGCTTGGATGATGACACCCCTCCGAGCCCCGAACACACAGGCCCAGAGGCAGTACAATGCGGCCCACAAACGCACCAGGGGCATCGTGGAACGCACATTTGGCGTGTTGAAGTCACATTTCAGGTGCCTGGACGTCACAGGTGGGAGGCTCCTGTACAGCTCAGACATCGTGTGCAAGATGATCGTTGCATGTTGTGTGTTGCACAACATATGTGTACGCAGCGAGGCCCCATGGATACAAGTGCCAGATGCACCGGAAGATGATGATGAGGATGAGGCAGGTGGACCACACCCCACTGCAGCCGCAGCAGGACTTGCCTGTAGGAACACCATCATTGACAATTTCTTCACATGAGCACGTCACATTGTGACAGACCTTGGCAATCATGGGACAGTACAAAATGACCACAGGCACAGCATGTGCTAATAAATGCATTCAAAATACACATTCCCTGAGTGCATGTCACTCATCTGTACAGGCACATCACTCAGACAAGTGTGAGTGCGACATGTATTGCTGACAATTTTCTGATTTGTTCATGGATGGTGGGTGCGTCACCTCTGTGCAGAGGGGCTGTTTAGGGTGTCACGTATTCGGACTGCCAGTTCTGTGTGTTGCAGTTAGTAGGGAATCCCACTCTTCGGCGTTTCACATGTGTCCAAAATCATTCCATTTTGGCTGCCATTTGTGTCCTACAGGTGACAACAGGGCTCCTTTTGGGGTTAGATATGTACCACCATGATGCAGGGATGCCCCCTGTGGCTCAAGTACCACAACATGGGCAACATGTACGTAAGCGGGAGTCACTGCCCCTACAGTCGTCCACGCTTTCATGGTGGATTGATCATGGTCATGACACGTCTGTGTGCAGGAGGGGTTGCTTGTCCCTCTGCAATGTGATGGGGAGATGCGGTTTCAATGTGTGTTCCATGCATGTTTCAGCATTGGCGCAGTTTACATGCATACTGCATGTCAATGTACATTGTGACTGTGAGGAGATGCCTATTTGATGCGGGACAATGGTCATTTGTTCTACGTCACGGATGTGTGGTTGTGCTCGTACATTGTCATCTCACCGTTTTTTACTCTGCTTTTATGGTGCATTTTCCCGCATGACGCGTGGGAATTGCAGGCCTATCGCTGGTTATCGCTGATTTTTGTATCGGGATTGGCTTCATCGCTACTATTTTCGCGTTCGTGTTTCGCGTTTTTTAGGCGTCGCGTTGATTTTAACACGTTCATTTGACGCGTTAGCGTGGGACTATCGCATGGGGCCGCCGTGTTGTGAATACCACGTTAACACAGAGTTGTTTTCCCGCGATAGACTGCGATGTGAAGGGTTGCGTTAAGGTAATTTTGTGGTAGTTATCACACGTTCTTGAGAATATGCCCCTAAGTGTTAATTGTGAGTCATTTCTTGTTTTTTTGTGGAACTTTTTGGGGGAGATTTAAGTGAGGGGGGTGGTCAGGTTGGTCACTCTTTATTAGTGAGGCTTGGGTATATTTATTGTGTAACAGTGTTGAGTTAACTGCAGACCTGTCCAAATAAATGTGACCTTTCTCACTAAATGGAAGTCTGTGTTATTTGTGAAATCATGCCTGATGAGCCTTAACTAACTGCCTCGTTTTCTAGCCTTCCCCCAGTGCCATGACAAGCCTCCCACCAAAATGTTAGATGTTGCTAATATCAATGCATGCGTGCTCCTAAATGCCCATTCACTGCCAAGGCACATTTCAGAAATCTAAGCTTTAATTATCAATCATAAGTTTGTTTTTTACTGAAACATGGCTTAAAGAACATTCTGGCTCCAACTCTACCATTGTGATGCCATTAGGTTACCAGATTAATCAAACCGATCACTCCAACCGCCCAGGAGGCAGTATCACTGCCATTTTTAAAGCTACTTTTATGATCATGATGTGAGATGATACTAAGTCTCACTTTATGCATCTATCTTATGTAAACTTCCTTGGAAGAAACTTTCTAAAGATTTTCCAGATAACAGGTAGTATTCAGTATCCACCTGATGTTCATTCCTCATTTCCATTCTGACCTTTTCATTAACAAATGTGTGTCCCTTCATATGCTCTTACAGAATTCTTCTACACAGGCTGAAAAGAATTACACATGCTGGATATGAAGAGAGACCTTTGTTATTATTATTTAGGGAGAAAAATGTTGTGTATTTCCACTGTTGCTCGTTGCAACTTGTTTTGCCCAAACTAGGACCTGCCTCACTGCATCAGGATCATTACTAAAACTGAGGTACTGAATGCCAAGGTACCACTACTTGAGATTTGAAGTGTAGTGACATCAACAACACCATCCACGTTACTGAAGCATTACATTGCGGATGGTAATTACCAGTTTAGATTCACAAGTAAGGCAGGTATTTCTGACAATTTGTTCCCTTTAGGATGTTGCTTTATTGCCCTCTCCGGACTATCCAGGAAACATTTGCTTTTCTACTTCAAAATGTGTGTATTATCCAATGTTTGAGAATAAAATGTTATTTACCGGTAACCTGAATTCTTCACTGTTGCCCACTTTCATAGATTAACATGCAACCCACTCTCCCAGACAATGAGGCTGTTGGAAAATGCTTCTGTACCATGACTGTGCAATACGAATCTGACAGGTTGCTGAGCAGGAAGTAGGCTCCATGCAACCTTTGGCTAAGACTAATCAGCTAAAATAATTAGTTGGATGGTCCTCTAAAGTACATCCCTGTATATTGCAATTGAGTTTATCTACTTAGGACTTTCAGGCTGAGAATGGGAATATTTCAAAAGCATGTGAATCTATAAAAGATACCAAACTCTGTGGAACTTCAGTTACGTGTAAACAACTAGTTATTCTTTCTCTAGATCATCCACCCATTGTATTGTCAAGATTGTGTCTCTATCTTTAACTTTTAATTTGGTGTGCTATTTTAGTAGAACACCACAACTGAGCAAGTTTAATTAGTCATTCATTTGCTGGAAATATTTACGTTTTTCAGTAATTCTTGCGGAGGCATTGTATGTAGCAAAGTATTTAAACCGGTTACAGCAATATTTTTCCTATTTCTATCATTATGCAAGATTATTATCTCAGCTTGGACACTAAAATAAATGCTTCAAGATGTCATCAACTTGATTCTTTAGATAATTACAAGCTGGACTATCATGGTTAAAGTTTGGAACATTGGTTAACCATTTTTTAAATGTAAACTGTGATTACTTGGTAACAAAGTTTTTATTCCCTTGTTGGAACAGAAGCCTAGTGTTTCTCAGAGATCCCTTTAACATACTGACATTTTCCAAGCATTATTCCCAGGCCTTTCAACTAAGCCTGCCCCTGATTAATATTTGATTTGATTTATCAGTCCCAGCCGTGATTTGTACTGGGGATTTTTCTAATATTTGTATTTGTTTAATAATAGACACCTATGAGTCTTTAACGTCTTTGACTGCTAGCATTAGGCTTCTCCTGGATACATTTTGTGAGGAAAGTGCATTATTAGTTGGGGTGGTTGCTGACCTCACCAACCAATAATGTCACTATTCTTTATCGTGTCCAGTTAGATTACTTGAAGTTAACCCTTAGCTTAGTCCTGGTTAGCTCTGGCACAGAGCAATCAGGCTTAAATCAAAGGAAACAAGTGTAAAGCATTTATTAGTACCAAAACAGTCAATAAGTAAGAAACACAGCACATTAAAAGAACCCTGCCCAATACATCTCAGGGGGGCGGACAACATCGCTTTACAAAATTCACCTTGGAAACCCTCAACGAGGAGAATGTGGTCTACTTTGGACGAGTATTTTGCCTCTCATAAACCACCGTGAACTTATTAGGCCGAGACTTAACCGCTAAGTTAGGTGTTATATCAATGAGTATTTGCTCGCCATGTAAATATCACATTATGTCAGGTTATGTATGGGGCTCGGGGCTCTGGACTGTCTCCTCCTCTCTTTCCTCTTTCTTTCCTGGGTTTCTATCTTTCTTTCTTCTTTCTTTGTGCTGGATGTATAAGAGGTTATTTCTTCTAAATATATTGCCGAGACATACATGTACTGCCTGCAACTGCTTTGAGGCTTCTTCGCAGTTTATTGAACTGTACATTTTGCGATAACCTCGCCATGTTATCAGTTTTTGTTGATGATCTTCTCCTTTTTTCACGAAAAATCAATAAAGAATATTTGAAATAAAAAAAAAATTAATATTTTATTTTCAAACCAAAACGTCACAAATCGGAGGAAGGGAACCTGAGTTACGAATTTTGAAAGGCTTGCATAAATCACTGCAGTTCACGCCAAAACGTTTTATAAAACATTGCTTCTCACTTGTAGCGGTTGTCTATGAGCCTCAAACGTGAGGGTCTGGGCTAAAGTCAAAGTTTTACGCCGACTGTTAAAGATCGCAGGTGTGATGCAGGGGCCAGTCAAACGTTTAACATCACACGTAGAAACCTTCATGTTTCATTTTCTCATTGATTGGCTTGTCAGTGGGATCCTCTGCACTTGATTCCAGCTTTGGATTCTATGTCGACGGCCAGGCAAAATCAGGTGGTCCATTGGAAGTCTTGTTTCTCAATGGCATTCAAAGCTACCTATGAACCAGCAAGTTGCAGTAGTGTATGAGCCTCAGAGTTTGTGCCCAAAAACGTTATCTTTTACTTTAGGCTCACAAGTTGCAGTTCGGTGGGGAGAAAGAGTACACTCTAGCTCCAGCGAGGAGTCCAGGTCCTGGCGGGCACCTCTAGGGGGCTAGGACTTGATCTCATAGGCTACAGCAGCAGAGTCCAGGGCAAGTCCACCGGTCAGCTGGGCACTGTGAAGGTGCAGGGCTTCTTTTAGCTTGTGTGTCCGTGAAGCTTAACAGGAGACTAACCAACTATTCCTTGGAGTCGACTCACTGGTCCTTGGCACAGGTGTGAGCAAGTCCATCCCTAGGGGGTTCTCGCCACGGGTTCAACAGCTGGAGCAGTCCTCTCTTTCTGAAGTGGAGTCTTGGTTCAGCAGGTGAAGTCTTTCTTGGTGCAGCTTTTCTTTCTGGGGTCCATAGATGAAGTCCTTTTCCTGTTCTTTCAGAGTCCAGTAGTGTTCTGAGGCTGGGAGACAAGGTTGCCACTTTTATGGCAATTTCTTTCTTTTTGGATTTCTTTTTTTTCTTTTTATTAATTGTTTTTCCAAATCAATACACAGCAAACAACATACCACATAAGAAACATGCAGCTCACAAGTAGAGATGTCCCATGCTTAAATCAATAGTCAATTAAAATATTAATAAAAGGTATGTAATCTGTTAATGTCCATTGTACCATGCAACACCCCTAATAAGCAATTGTATCTTGTGCCTATTACGACATGTTCCACCATGGGTCCCATGTTTTATGGTACCTTTGCAGACATCCCTGCCCCAGATATTATACCCTTTCCTCTGCAGTGGCGCAGGAGTCCGTCACTCTAGACTATGGGTACTCACAAACATTTTCTCAGGGGCCACAAAGTACGGTCTGTGATGTGACCGAGGGCCGCATTGATGCCAGCAGGGTGGCGCTGAGGGAGTGGGGCGCAAAGAGGAGCTGGGGGAGTTTGGCAAGGTGGATGTAGGGGAAGCAAAGCATATACATTTAGTGTCTGAATTGCATAATGTGAAACCAAAAGCTTGGGATTAATCCTGGCTTCTCCACTTAACTAAATTTGTGATCCTAGGCAATTGTTTTATTTCACTTTACCTCCTTTTTCTTCATTATCACATACATGACTTCAGGATGTATTACAAAACCTTCTGTGTTTGATTTAATAAACTATAATGTTCATGTATAATAGAAACCCATGCCACCTAAAGAGTTCCAATAACTACTGACGTGCCATTTAGTTCACTATTGGCATTGTTGTCAGGTTAGAGGGAAGAATGAATGTTTCTAAATTCATGTTTGAAAATTATCACTTTAAAAAAAATACTTCTCAACGCACTGATATAACCTGATGTACTAAGGTAAAATGGTTCTGCATGTTAATGAAATACACTTTTTGTAAATTGAAAAGACGTTATCATACTTTTAAACTTTTGCTGCAAGAAGTCTTTAAAATGAAGAAGTTATTTCTAAATTTTAGCGGTGCAGCACACCCTAGTTACTTCATTTCTTTTACTTCAGTTAACCTTCAAATAAATTCTTTCCCGTTTATTTAGCATATTTTTAATATTATTGTAGAGTCAAGTAAACATCCCAGTGCTGCTGTTGACCAGGGGGCTGCATGCAAAGGTCAGGAGGGCCGCGTGCGCCCCCGGGCCGTACTTTGAGTATCACAGCTCTAGACCAATCGGATGTGGCTTGGACATCTGGAGAACTCCACAGCTGGGCAATATCCCATTTTTATATCATCAAACCCAAAGCAATCAGTTTCTTGCTTGCCCAGTTCCCCTCCTATCCCAACATTATTCCCAATATCACCATCTGGGGTCTAGCCGTGAGGTTCACTCCAACCACCCTGGCCATTGTTGCATGCAGTCCCAACCAGTAGCTAGATATCAATGGACATTCCAAAAACTATTTGAATAAAAGTGCCCATATCCCCACCGCACCTAGTGCTGATGGAATCAAGACTTCTGTAGATCTTGTATAGGCGTGCTGGTGTAAATGAAACCCTATGGAAACATTTAAACTGAATAAGACGAAGCTTTGCTGAGATTACCAATTCAGTGGCCGCCATTTTTGCTTCAATTCAGTCCTTGTCCTCCAGGGGACCTAAATCATTTTCCCACCTATTCCTGAGAGACTGCATTGGGTCCAGCATATTAACAATTAGTGTTCTGTAATTACATGAGATAACCGTTTTCTCAATTCGCTCCATTATCACTTTAGATTCTAAGGGATTGTAATCCGGTAATCTCTGTAAACTGTCACCCGAGACCTCCAGTGCATGTCTGATCTGAAGGTAACAAAATAATTGCGTTCTGAAAAGACCAAACTCTGCTTGCATCTGAGTAAAGAAATTAGGTCTGCCAGACATCCCCAAACTTGGATATCCCAATCATGTCTCATCCAGAGAATCCACTCAACTGAAAGACCTCTGGAAGCCATTTACCATACCACATCAGCGTTTCTTTTGTGAGCCCTGCCATGTACCCCACTGTATTTACTACATTTACCCTCACTGTGGCCCATGGAGGATGATATAGGAGTTTACATAAGCTCGAATCCCTGGGCCAATATTCATCTGTTCAAGGACTGTGTGCAAGAAGGACCATTCAACCAAATCAAACGCTTTCTCAAACTCAATCGAGAGTAATATCTGTGGTTCATCACTCTCTGTGCCAAATCCAATGCTACATGCAGCCGCCAAATGCAGTGCCGTGTTCCCCTGTTGAGCATTAAGCAATTCTGGACGCAGTTTACCAAGGTGCGGATCACCCCTACCAAGCGGTAAGCCTTGGCCAGGATTTTAGTGTTAGTGTTTACCAAGGATATCAGCCTATAAGAGGCACAGGGCTTCCCTCGATTATGTACTCGATAATATGTGGCTCTCGAAGGTCATGTGGGAGGATTCCTCTTTGGAGGAATTCTTTGAACAACAATCACAACTGTGGGACCAGGTTGGAAGCATAGAGCTTAATGAACTCTGCAGAAAATCCATTGGGCCTGGGGTCTTACCCGTTGGTAGGGTGTCTGGTTTTCGGTTTCAACCACTTTCAACCGGAAAAAAAACCCAACCGAAATCTGCCTTTTCAGTGTAAACTGAAAAGTACTGAAATGTAGCCACTAGATAGCGACGTGCCCACCTTTCAAATGAATAGCAAATACTGCTCCGTGGTATTGACAAACACAAGAAGCATTTTGGAATCTAATTCAGTGCTTAAAGATAGAAATTCTTCTCCATTCAATTGTTGAAAGTAATGAGGCAAAAGGTTTCTGTTGCATTTCAGCAGAGAAGTGCACAGTGAGGAGAGGAGAGGGAAAACGAAAGAGTGTTAGTCAAGGGCCTAACCCAGATTGAAAAGAGAAGAAAAGGGTTAATAAGGACCAGATAGTAGGCTAAACGTGTTTTAAGGGTGTTGTGTGTTGGTAAGCCTGGGATCCCCTGCTGGAGCCTGGTGTATGGGTAAGCAGTTTCCCCTTTTGCTGCTTTGCCACATTGATAGGGTGTAATAGAGTGTATATCCCGAGGCTCGGCTCTGCTGGCATTGTGAGAAGTAAAGCACACAAAAATTACGCACATCAATCATTAAGACTTAAGCCAGATAGAATATTTATAAAAAATACAAAGAATGACCACTAGAGTGATCGGGACCTTTCTTGGAATATTGGATAAGAGTCGGCCAGTGCTAATGAAATGCTTCCATTTTAATCTATTACTTGTCCTGGTACACTGCAGCACTGGCTGTTTGTATTGAATACATTTAGGAGGGGTTTATAGATTGTGCTACTGTACTAAGAAGAACACTTCCCGGTGTAACAATGTAGGGGAACAGTGGAATCTTCACACTACTATGCTGCCATGGTCTATACACAGAGCTCTCACTCTCTTTAAGGGAACTTGGCACAGCTACACCATAACACTCTCCACACTCTTGAGGAATATGCAGGGTAACCAGGCTCAGGAGTTTATAAGACATCCTGCTGATGCTCTGGAATATGTGCAATATTTTGACCAAACTAAGGAGTGTTATGAGCACTCTTCCCAGCTTCAGGACTATTCCTCACACCCTGCAGAGGCACAGGATGGGTGAGTTGAGAGATGCTTGCTGGAGAGATGTTTGTGTCCAGTAGGCAGACCGGAACCCATCAGATCTCAGTCCCTGCTAACCCTA
The DNA here is from genome assembly GCA_963921515.1 of Calotriton arnoldi. Lineage (NCBI taxonomy): Eukaryota > Metazoa > Chordata > Amphibia > Caudata > Salamandridae > Calotriton > Calotriton arnoldi. The sequence continues at coordinate 42,613 of CAWUFW010002752.1, forward strand.
TTATCGCTGTCTATGAACATGGACCTCCTTTTCTGTAGTTGCCTGATGAAAGGTGCACTGGAGGGGAAGCTCGATGAAGTGTACTTAAAGTGTCTAAAGTCTCAAACTGTGCACGTCTGTCTTTGCCACTTGCCCACCCAGCCAAGGGCTGACATTCAGCACAGCCTCTTTACTTCCAATGGGGCATATTCGCACAGTTATAGCCAAATGGCAGCACTGCCATATGGCGATTCAGTAGTTCTAGGCCATTGTTGGAGAAATATAGACCCAGTCAACCATGACCTACAGAAGTGTGTCACTCTAAACACATAGGGCCTAATTATGAGTCTGGCGGTCTGAGGACCGCCAGACTAGTGGTGGGGCGGCGGTGGTGGTCTTCCGAACTGCCACATTACGACCTTGGCAGTTGTGCCACCCTGGGACCGCCAACTCCGCCAGGGAACTGCCGTTCCCTGGCGGTGGCAGGCGGTCTTGAGGCAGTAATATGCTTGGCAGGACCACAGCGGTCCCGCCAAGCATATTAAGACTTTCCTCACCGCCACTGATTTCATGGAGGTCTTTCCGCCATCAAAACAGTGCCGGTGAGGAAAGAACCTCTTGTACCTCACTCCATGTGGATGCACACAGGGGGGCACAACATGTGCCCCCCTGTGTGCATGTACCCCCAGTTTCAGCACGGCATGGACTTCACAGTCCATACCGTGCTGGAACTCCCTTAGACATTTCCATTGAGGTGCCTATTTTATTTTAATTTATTTTTCCTTGGGAACGCCAAAGGAACCGCCCGCCAGTGGCTAAAAAAGTCATAATACGGCGGGCGTTTCTCACGCGGGCTTGGTAGTGGGCCGGTCTCACCGCCGCACCGCCATGCTCGTAATTAGGCGCATAGACTCCATAAGGCATTTTTCCTTCTATTCTTTTGCTCACCATTTTTATAATGACATTTCGTTTGGTTCAATTCATTGATCTCTACCTTTCCTCACATCGTAATTGGGAAGAAGGAACTGCCAGACAGATGGTGTTCCGCTAAACATGCTTCTACAAACATGTCTGCCTAAAGAAATGTTAAAAGAAGAATTGTGCATACCTGCGGTGTAGCAGTTCTCTACCAGCAGACCATTAGACTAAGGGCTCGATTTATATGTTGGCGGAAGGGGAACTTAATCGCGATGGCAACAGAGTTCCCTCCCCTCCAACATAGAGGTCCGCCCGTCTAATTTAATTTTGGGCGGACCTTAAGTATGGCCACGGCGGAGACTACTCTGTCTCTGCCGTGGCCAAACCTCTCCATCGGCCCTGGGGAGTAAGGGCTGTTGGAGAAATGGCTAATGTCCGCCCACCCTATTTAGATGGGTAGACATGTAGCCATAGTTTACTGTTCCTTACTGCCAGGCACAACCTGGTAGTAAGGGATAGTAAAATTGTAATAATGTTCCCACCACCATGGGAGAAGACTCCCATGGCGAAGGGAGCATTATTTTTTTTCTTTACAAAAAGAAAATCCCATTTCAGGATTTTCTTTTTGTAAGGAACAAGAAAATTCTCTCTGCTACAGGGCTGCGTCCTGCTGATAACATTGATAACCCCTTGTAGGAAGGTAGGATCCTTCTGCATGGTTACCCCCACATTTTGCCTGGTGCTAAGCTGTTATTGACTAGTCTGACTGGGATCCTGCTAATCAGGACCCCAGTCTCTCTGCTTTCTCCCTTAAATTGTTGTGTTCAGTACTTAGGTACATCCCAGATTGGATACCGGGGTACCCTTATCAGTCCCTAGTATATGGTACTAAGGTACCAAGGGCATAGTTACCCCAGGGGTCCCCCATGGGCTGAAGCATGCATTAGGCCACCCATGGGAGACCATTCAAAATGGAACTACAGGCCTGCCATTGCAGCCTGTGTAGGATGGTGCTAGCACCACTTACCAAAGATATAGATTTCCTATATCTAGGGTCACTGCACTTAAAACCTATAAGTCACCCCTATAGCAGGCCTTTGCAATCCTGAAGGCAGGGTGCTTGGTTCTAAGTGTGAGGGTGCCCCTGCATGAGCAGGACACCCCTACAGCCTACGGAGTCCATTCTCCCGGGTTGTACGTGAAGCAGCTATATACCATATAGAGGGGCACCGCGTAATTAGGCGATGACCATCTCGAAATTGGCTGCAACGAATCCTATCATGTTTGGTATCAAACATGTTGGAATCATACCCCCACAGCATAAACAGTGTGAGAGGTATGATTCCAAGCACTAGAAGAGCCCTCCGTTAGGCTCTCAGTGTTCCCGGTGCCAGCCTTCTAGACCCGGACAGCACAAAATGGTTGCTGCCGACCAGAGACACGATTCTGCCCTCCTGCTGCTGAGCCAAGCTCAAGCAGGGGAAGGCAGAACAAAAGGCATCCTGTCACAGGGAGGTGTGACCACCTCCCAGACGGGAGTTAGTGTATTGGGACCCGTGGATGCGCTTGCCAGCGCCACTAAGTCTGCATGAGGGGCACATTTGGTGCCTCCGTGCATAGTCCAGTTCAAACCAGCTCTGGGAGCCGTTGGTTCCCGCTCTGGCGCGAAACTGGACAAAGGGCATGGGAGTAACCTCCCCCCTGTCCAGACCCTCCCCTGGGAGAGTCCCCCAAATTGTCCCAACCCTTTCCTTAGGGTACCTAAGGGCTTACCTGTGGGTGGGTCCCTAGATTTGTCATGGGACTAGATTCAATTCAGACACCACTTCTTCTTCTACGATCTGGGCACTCCGGACTCCGCTGGACTTCGTTTGGGCCCGACCTCGTCTCCCTTCCAGTCTGCTGCATCGTCTGTGCACCATAAACGAACCTTCCAAAGCCTGTGGGCATCAAAGACACCTGAAGGAATCTCCCTTGAAGTGAAGGAGTCACTTCCCTGCATTCGCAGGCACCGCAACCAAGCTGACCCGTCTGCTGATCCTGAGCTCCTATGGACTCCGAAAGGTTCTGCAACACAGGTGGTGGTTCTCCACAGCTCTCGAGGCCTGTCCTGCCCTCTCACCAAGTTTGAGGCCAGTATCCCTCGTGGGAGCCGCAGGAACCGAACCCCTGTGCACCGCGTCGACTTGCAGTTGCAAAGGCTTGTTAACTTCCTTCCACTAAGATCTTCAGGCTCCATGTAGCCCCAACCTCAAGCACCTCTGGTGACCAAAGTCTTCGTCCACATCATATTGTTTGCACCGTGGCCTGCATCTTTTGGTGAGCTGCTCGAGGTCCTCTTGCGACTTCAGTGCCTCCGGCCTGTGGGTCCTGTTGAGGGTCACCTTTGTTTCTTTTGGGCTCCCCTGATTGCTCGGGGCCTGCCCTGACTCCCCTGCTTGTGGTGAGTCCTCTGGACCTTGCTGGTCCCGACATTGCACCTTCTTTGACTTCTGCGTTGGTTGCATTTGCCAAGGCTTGTTGGTCCTTCCGCCGGACACCGACCCCTCAGCACTCGCCATCTGACGTTGGACAGCTCGTGCACAGCTCCTGGTCTTCCTTGGCATCGCCTGGTCCTCACAGCTGCAGAGTCAAGGTCCTCATCAACTCTCCTGAAACTCCCGACATTGGTAGGCATTTGTCTTCCAGATCTCCTGGTTACTACTGAGTGACATAGACTCTGACCCCTCTGCTTGCAGGTACCTCTCAACTAGAATCCACCTTCGGATTCCACCGGACACTTTCTCCTTCTTCATCAGCGGCACTTTCCTGAAGTCCTCCATTGGGTTCAACTGCAGTTTCCGACACCACTTCACACCTATGCACCCGGCTTCCCTGGTGTAGGTAACGTAGGTACTAGGGTATCCATGGGTGGGGTGGCTCTCGAACCTTCTGTCTTCCACGGGGTTTCTTCAGGGTCCACTGGGAAGGGTCCTTAATCTTTAAAATTCCAACCACGACTTACACTTTGATTTGTACGGAGCACGCGGTCGTGTTCTCACACTGCACACGCTCTCTGTGGGGTTCCTAGTCACTCAACTTGGGTGGTTCTTTGGGTCCCCAGCACTTCTACGTCCTCTCGACGTTGTCTTGACCCAAGTCGTGGTTCTTATACCACTTTCTTAGTATATGGTTTGGTCCGCCCCGGGGTCCACTGTGTATTTCGTGCTATTTACTTGATTTCTATGCAAAGTATTGTGTTTATTGTGCATATCTCTGGGTGGGAGATATTTGTATGTGTTAGAGAGTATTATATAATAAATACATATTTTAACAATACCTTGTGTGGTGCTTTTTCACTTAATCTATACTAGAAGATTGTGTTCTGGTAAAACAAGCTGCTTTACACTCCTTCTGGACTAAGCCTGAAGGCTGCTCTACACAGTTACCACTTAGCGAGCTTTCTAAGGTTGTCTAAGACCTCCTAAATCACCTTAAGGGTTGTCTGGACTGGTGCAGGGTGTCCACTTACCTAAGTGTACATCATATAACAGGCCAGCTTCTCACATTGGTGTGCAGCTGTTGGGATTCAAGCCAGCATTGTTTTACCAGATAAATCTTTGTGTTGATTAATTGAAAAAACCATCACTAATACTAGGCACATATAATAGTGAGAGGAGAGGGTTGAGAGGGAGAGGAGTTGGCCTAACGGCTAGGGCGATCGACCTCGAATCTGGGGAACTGGGTTCGAGTCTCGGCAATGACGCTGAACATCCTGTGATTCTGGGCAAATCACTTAATCTCCCCGTGCCTAACAAAAAAAAAAATGAATGTGTCCTCATGTAATGCAACTGGTGCTATGTAAAGCGCTCTGATACCCGATTCGAGTCAAGTTCGCGCTATATAAAACTCTATAAAAAAAAAAGCTTAGAATTGTAAATTCTACTGAACTTAGGTTTGGGTAAGAGAAGGGTCTAGCACACCCTTTCTCCAACCTCGGAGAGTTTAGTTCCCACTAGGTTAGGTAGGTACAACACCATACCTCACTTAGTATGTCTTCTAAAGGAGATACCAGTGGCTCTCTGCCTACTAGATATATTGAGATTTTGTTCCAAGAACTGAAAGCCCTGTGTGCCTCTAGAAAGGTGTAGGCAGGGAAAAATGCCAACACTCAACGCCTCCTAGAGGTGTTACTGTTAGATGACCTAAGAAAAGCTAGTGAGTCAGATGAACAGGACAGAGTGTGCGGGCAGGGGCTAGAAGATGGGACAGGAGGGGGACCTCTCTATGACCCTGAAGCTGACCCTGACCAGGAGGAGCCTAATGACTCCCACCTGGAAAACTTAGATCTCCCAGAGGTTACTGCAGGTGGCCCTGAGGAGGCCCATTTTGTTCCTCCTGGGGGAGTGCAGAGTAGACCAAGGAGGTCTAGACCCTCCTCTGCAGAATCCAATGCCTCAGGACAGTCAGTAGGGACCTCCATATCTAGTAAGAGGGATAACTATTTGGATAGGGAATACCAACTTCTTGAACTTGAGAAAGCTAGGCTTAGTCTCAGGCAAGAGCAGTTGGCCCTTGGCAAAGAGTCCCTAGAGGTCCAGAGGGCTAGGAAGAAATTGGGACTAAAGTCTCATGGTGGCAGCAACAGTGTCCCTAGAGTTAGAGAAACTTCTTATGGCCATAGAAACCTGAGCAAGAATGTCCCTCCCTACCATGTTGGGGATGACATCCACAAATGGATAACTGCCTTGGAAAGGGACTGGAAAGTTCAGAAGGTCCCCCAGGAGCAGTGGGCAGCTATCTTGTGGCTCTCCTTTGCTGACAAAGGTAGAGATAAGCTCCTCACTGTTAGAGAAGAGGATGCTGATAATTACTCAGTGTTGAAGAGTGCTCTCATTGATGGGTTTGGCTTAACCACTGAACAAAACAGGATTAGGTTCAGAGACACCCAGAAAGCACAGACCCAGGACTGGGTAGATTTTCTAGATAGTGCCATTAAGGCTCTGGAAGGCTGGCTGCATGGAAGTAAAGTGCATGACTACCAAGGATTGTACCATTTGATTATGAGGGAGCAGATCCTTGATAATTGTCAGAACCAGCTTTTGCACCAGTACCTGGTGGACTCAGAACTGTCTTCTCACCAAGAATTGGGAAAGAAGGCAGATAAATGGGTCAGAACCAGGGTTAAGCAGAAGAACCATGGTGGTGGTGACCAGAAGAAAGATACTTCCACAACCCAAGAGAAAGGTGGGGATAAGTCTAAAGAGAAGTCCTCTGAAGGTCCCTAAAAGTCCTCCTCTGGGGGTGGGTCCCAAACTCCTGCTTCCCCTGGAAAGAAACCTTATTGCTTTGTTTTCAAAAAGCAAGGCCACAAGAAATATGATTCTGATTGTCCCAAGGCCAGCAATAAGGATACTGCTACTACTACTACTACTACAACACCCCCTAGTGCCCCAAGTAGTAGCCCCCTAGGTAGTAGTAGCACACCCAAAAGTTTAGTTGGGTTCTCATGGGGCACTGAGGTGGATTCTGGCCTAGCCAGATCCCCCACACAGGCCACCTTAGTCTGTGATGGTGGCATGGGGTTCGACACTTTTACTGTAAGTCCCAATACCTTGGGCAAGTACAGACAGGAGCCTCTGATTAATGGTCAGAACGCTGTAGCCTGTAGGGACACAGGTGCTAGTGTCACCATGGTGACAGGAAAACTGATGTCCCCACTTCAGCTTTTACCTGAGTACATGTACCAGGTGACCAACACTGATGGTGTTAGAACAGATCATCCCATGGCCATAGTCAATCTCAGCTGGGGAGGGGTCACTGGTCCTAAAAGAGTTGCAGTGTCCCCAAGCTTGCCTGTAGATTGCCTCTTGGGCAATGATTTGGAAACTTCAGGCTGGGCTGAAGTAGAACTGAAGGCCCATCTAGAAATGATAGGCCTCCCTGAGAAAGTTGGTGTGACCTTTAGGGCCCCAGTCTAGCCACAAGGAAATACAGGAGCAGTGGAGCCTGAAAGAATGGAAATAAACAAAGAAGGGGGACCAAGGACAAATGAAGGTCCAGCACACAAACCCCAACACTGGAATATATCAATAACAGGGTGAGCTGTTCCTAGTAAGAGGAAGAGGGGTTCTAATGGGAAGGGGGGAGGGGAGAGAAGAGTGGCTCCAATAAGGAGCAAGGGCCCTCACACACCCCAGGGGGTGTCATGCTTCATCATAGGGCAGCTCCTCGTTGGGCCGGCGCTGCAATGCCCAACGTGCCCCATGAGGGGGCTCTTTGCCGGAGATCTTTTAACCTGCCAGTTCTGCCGTTTTGGTGAAGTGGGGGTGTGTGGGCTGTCTCTGGTGTATGTGCAAAAGGTGAGTAGAGTGTCCTGTGAGTGAAGGTAAAAATAACTAATGAAACTCGCCAAGAAAACTTTATTATGCGGGTTCCCTGTTACGGTTAAAAACCTGTGGTGCTTGTTACTGGAGATCTGTCAATGGTCTCTTCAAGCATTGTGGGTCAGGGTAGAGGTCAACATGTTTCATGCCTGTATTGTTGCATCAATCGTGGCATTTCGCCAGGACCTAAACACCATGTAATCTACTCTGTGAGGGGTGGAGATCGTGAATATGTGAACGTCAATCCATACCCTCGCCAAAATACACCATCTACAATCTTGTTCTTCGTAAGTAGGTACCTAAATCTAGGAAAAGGGGACACAAAACGGGGGGAGAGGAAGGGGGAAGGGGAAAGGGGGAGGGGGAAAGGTGGGGGTTGGGGTGGGATAGAGGGTGGGGGAACGGGGGAGGAGGGGAGGGAAGGGGGAAGTAGCTGATCAAACGGGCTACCACAAAAACTGAATGAGGCGGTGGGGGGTATATAATAATACTGCAAGAAGGGAGAGCGGGAAAAGGAGGGCTCGCTAGGAGTGAACCGGGCACAGAACAAGAGTAAGAGCCCAAGAGGAAAGGGGTGGGTGCCATATGGGCGTTCTCAAAGGAACAGGAGTCAGGAAGCTAGGGGGCCTCCCCAGGTGGGGTGGGAGTACTTACAGCAATGCAGAGAAGCGGGGCGGCCGCTCCGTACTCTGGAACCATGCACTGACGGCACTCGCGACTCCTGGTGAAGAGAGGAGTGGAGCAAGTGAGCTGGTGTACGGTGACAGCAGCTAATGCGAGCGGTGGCCAGGAGGGGTTAACGGCAGAAGTACTCACAGACGTTGAGATCGCGTAGCTCCGTGGACCTACCCTCCGAGAATCCGGAGTGGTGAGGAGTGAGCGTCCGCAAAGGGCTTGTAAAGTCAGTCATGGAGTCACTTCCGGGGCAGAGGCAGCTGCAGCCGATGCATGTGCGTGAGGAGGCGTGCAAAGGCTAGACTGCTGCCAGGAAGCCGATGACAAGTAGAGGCGCCATGATGAGAAGGTGGGGGGGCCGAGCCCAACGGGGGAAAAAGAGGGGCTCGGGAGGTGGGGCCCACTGGGGGTCGGGTCCCGGGGGGGCTGGCCGGTGGAGGGGAGGAGAGGTATGAAAGGGACAGGCCAGGTGATTACCGGCTGGGGAGTAGGAGGAGAACCAAATGCCCTGTGGGGAGCCGCGAGGCAGGCTGCCCAGGGGATAAAAAGGGGGAGGGCTGCGAGTAGAAGACCCTACTGGGGGGGGTGGAGGGATCAAAACGGGGGGGTGGGGCTCTGGGAGACCGGGGTGGGTGTAATGAGAGAAGACAAAGGAAAGGGGGAGAGGGATAGATGGTAAGAGGTGAAGGAAAGGAGGACATGGGTAGGTGGGGAAAGGGGGCCATAGATAGAGTCCAGGATGTAATCCTGGCTGTGGTCGAGAAATCATAGTGCCACAGTATGAATGAACGAATGAATGATGGAATTTATAAAGCGCCGGAATCGGGCCTGAAGGGGTATCTCCGCTCTAAAGATATGGGTATGCTAGGCAAGAGAGATCAGTTACTGTAGAGTTCTGTTTTCAGGAGTTTTCTGAAGCGTAGAAGGTCCGGGCACTTACGTAGATGTACAGGGAGAGAATTCCAGTACCCTGGGGCGAGGTAGGAGAAAGCTCTGCCCCCCCTATCCCAGGCAGAGGTAGGATGGGGACCGTCTGTCTCGATCCAACTTCAATGCCCCTGTGTAGTGTTCGGGATGTCAGAGAGGTGGCTATACGGGTCCTGTCGGAAATATGGTCTTAGCACTCATCATGTGTGGTCATGAGGCAGAATGTCTACAGTGGAAGTCACTGGTTACAGGTTGAGGTGAGACCATAAGAGTGGGTGGTTACCTCCTCATCTCACTCCAGGGAATGTCTTCATTCAAGCCTGTCAAATTTGTTGACAAGCGGAAGATCCAGCGTTGTTCTCTTCGGAACAGGCCATCTTGATCGATATGTGTGTGGGCTTCTAGGATGGTCCTTTCCAGATCCTCTGCTGAGTGGTTCTTTTCTCTATAATGTATGCTTATCCTAGTGGTGTCTTTCCTTCATCTAATGTTTTTTGGGGGGAATTTCTTTATTGATACATTACATAAACAACAGTAATTAACCATTGCCTAATGAATATTCTGTACATCAGCTTCACTGTTGCCGTACAACACCTGCTTTAATACAGTAACAATTCCACTTTTTTCAATGTGCTTCAAACCTTAGGAGATCATAACTTCTTTTAAAAACACCCTTCGACCTCCTCCCCCCAACCAGCTTCCATTTGTCCATGTTAGGTGTGCATTTTATGTTAAGTTCGTTGATTAGGAGTCATCTTGCGTGTTCCTAGCTTGTCCTTTCTGTCTTTGGGAGTCCTCTGTATCCTTCTGCTCTCCCTCCCTCGGATCTGGTTGTGATAACTGGGGCATGGCTGCCACCTCCTGCATCATCATTCCCCATGCTAACAATACCTCTGGTAGCCTCTCGTCTCGCCTGGTTTTCCTCATATGTTCCTCTTCTGCCGTCGCCCATTCCTTAAGGTCTGTCTTCCATTTATCAATGGATGGGCCCTGCGGAGCCAGCCAGTGAATTGCTATTCGTCTCTTTGCTATTGTGAGTCTCAGTAGCAGAAAACGTCTGGTTGTTTTACGTTTAGGATTACTGGGTATCAGTCCTAAAAGGCACGTTTTTATCTCTAGGGCTACAATCCAACCTGTCACCCTATAGAGTTGCTCTAGTACTTCTGTCCAGTATTCTTGTATATGGGGACACTGCCAGACCATATGTATAAAATTGGCTTGTGTGTACCGGCATCTAGGACAATGTGGGTCTCGCATGGCATTGATCGTGTGTAGCCGTCTGGGGGAGAGATATGTCATATGTATTATATTGTATTGTATTAATTTAAATCTGGCACCTATTGACACCTTACGGACTCCCTCATGAATTTTCTTCCAGTCCGACGGCAGTAGTGGTTGTTCAATAACCTCCTGCCATCTTTCTTCTATGTTTAAGGGCTTACCTTGCCTATCTTCCCTCAGTGCCTGGTATAAGTGGGTTACAAACTTATGCCCACCCGCGATAGCAATCATGGTGACAAGTGTTTGGGAGTGTACTGGGGCCTCCGGAACGGAAGGCCAGAGCTCTCTAGCCATGGCTGCAATTTTTGCGTATTGCAAAAATTGTCTGGCGCCCAGCTCAAATGTATCCACCGCGTCCTGATAGGTTATGAACCTGCCTTCTGGATACAGGTCCGCCAGCATTAGGCAGCCTCCCTCTCTCCATTTTTCAATTGTCATTGTGTGCTCTATCTTGGCGAACTGCCGGTGTGACGGGCTTCCTCCTGGTTACCGTTTTTACCGTTCTATCCCATACACTGGCCATTAGACATATCATGGGGGGGGGGGGGGTTGTCGTGACTGGCCTACCTTTTCCCCGCATGAGCAGGGCTACCAACTGCTGACTCCCATAGGTACCCTCCAAAAAGGTCCTCTCCCAGGAGGAATCTGTATCAAGCCACTGTATCGCGTGCTGTAATTGCGATGTCAGGTAATAGAGTTCCAGGTCTGGAATTTCCAATCCCCCTCTGTCCCATTGCCGTTTCATTACCTCGAGGCTCACCCTGTTGCATTTCCCGTTCCATAACAGGGAAGTCAGCAGCACTTCGAATTCTTTGAAGACCTTGCGCAGGATCTCATAAAAGGACCCCTGCATAACGTAGAGGCATCTAGGAAGCACCACCATTTTTATTAAGGCCGCTTTACCCATAAGGGACAACTTTAGGGTATTCCAGAAGTTGACACTTCTGTGCAACCCTCTTAAGATCCTTCCCATGTTCAAATCATAGAACCGATCCCTGCCCCTGGCGATATGAATGCCTAGGTATCGAAGTGAGTCCAATTCCCAGAGGAGCTCCAGTTGAGGAAGTCGCAACACATCGCTACATTCAGGTCGAATGATTCGGTACAACTGCGACTTAGACCTATTGATCTTTAGACCAGAGGCAGCCGCAAATCTATCCAGTGCACTAACTAATATTGTAGTAGACTGCCTCAGGTGGTTTACATACACCAAGGCGTCATCCACATACAGGGAGACTACATGCTCGGATGGACTTATTGTAATGCCATGTCCCCTGAGTACCTCTCTTAGGTGGCAGGCTAACGGTTCCATTGCTATTGCAAATACTAGCGGGGAAAGCGGGCACCCCTGTCGTGTCCCTCTTTGGAGCACTATGCTTTCAGACACATAGCGTCCAGTACGGATCCTGGCCGTAGGCTTTGTGTATAGCAGCTTTACCCACTCGATGTACTTCTGCCTTTCCTAGTACAAGCCAAATATAGTCCCATCTGACAGAGTCGAACGCCTGTTCTATATCTAAAAAAGCCCGGGCGCTATCCCCCGGTCTCCCTTCCAAGGTCTGCATAACATGTGCCAGGCGGCTAATATTGCGCAGGGTATTCCTGCGAGGAATGAAACCCGATTGGTCCCCATGTATAATCCGGGGCAGATACAGGAGCAGTCTGGAAGCCAAGACATGACTTATGAGTTTCAGGTCCACATTTAACATTGATATGGGTCTGTACGAATTTGGTAGTGTGGGGTCTTTCCCTGTCTTGGGGATGAGCACTATAAGCACTTCCCGCATAGATCTCAGTAGCTCTTTCTTCTCTTGTGCCTCGATGAAAGTCTTGAGCAGCCTTTCTGCTAGTATATCCGGAAACTGTTTATAAAATTCAGCCATCGGCGCCCGGTGACTTAGATGCTTTCATCTGTTGGATCGCCTTCAGTATTTCCATTTAGGTCAGTGGGGCGCCCAGGGTTTCCTGGGCTTCCTGATCTAAACTGGGCAGTGTAGTCCCTTCCAGGAACCGCTCCATAGTCGAGGTGGGTGCCTCGAGTGGGGGTTCTGTATATACTCTCCTTAGATGGTCCGTAAATACATCATTTATCTCGTGCTGAGTGTATTTAGTAATATGATTCCCGGGGTCCTTTATAGCCAACACCGGTTTGGGTTGTTTTTCCATTTTTATGAGTCGCGCCAGCAGACGAACAGATTTATCCCCCTCCATATACCAGCGCTTTCTGCTTTTATTAAGGTCAAATTTATCCAGTCTATCCCATAGCTCTCCTATCTTTTGTCTCTGCTCTGTCCAGCCCTGGAGGCCCTCTATATTTGTGGGGAGTGTTTCCTCTATCGTGGCCAGCTTGCATTCTTGACCCTGCAGGTCTCTTTCTAACACTTTCCTTACTCCCACTTCTGTTGCCATACATACCCCTCTGAGTACCACTTTCATTGCGTCCTATTCTGTCACCCTAGTATTTGATGTCTTCCAATTGGTATTGAAATATCCACGCAACTCCGTATCTATAGCAGCCTTATATACCGGATCCGACAGTGCTTCAACATTGATCCTCCATAATGGAATTTTGGATCGGGGCCTGCTCATTGTGTATTCTATCAGCAAGGGGGAGTGGTCAGACAAGTATCGGGCCATGTATTGTGTTTCGCACACTCTATGTATGGTCTCTGCCTGCATGAAGAAGTAGTCTAGCCTACTGTATATGTTCGTCACCGGCGTATGGCAGGAGTAAGTGTTATGGTGTGGATGCCGGGCCTCCAAATGTCCACTAGGCCGTTGTTTGCTTGCATTACCCTCATGGCCTCCCTCACCTTGGGTTTGGCATCTGGTCTCGGTGGGAGCCTATCTAAAGTGCCGTCGAAGGCGTAATTAAAGTCCCCCGCTATCATTAATTTTACGTCTGGGTTGAGCTGGGCCAGACCAAGAGTCGACCCTAGGAAATCCCCATCGTAATTGTTAGGAGCGTATATATTGATCAGGCACATATCATGACCATCCAGCTTGCCCTCAAACAATGCAAATCTACTATTTTGGTCCAGCTTGGTTCGTACCATTTTAAAAGGGACCCCCAGTGCCACCCCCACCAATGCACCCCTGGAGAACCCCGAGTAGGACTTCGCGTATATCTTACCCCTGCAGCATCTTTGCACATACTTAAGACATTCACCCCAGAGGTGTGTTTCTTGCAGAAATGCTATTGAGACCCCATAACGTTTCATGTAGGCAAATATACGGTTGCGCTTGACAAAATTATTCAAACCCCGGACATTCCATGTTATAAACTTGTAGGCACCTCCTTTATTCCTCATGTCACTGAATTGTCCCAAGGCGTCTGATTGACTCTCACAGAAGGCTCTTATCTAGCACGACACCTACTAATAACAACCCAACATTTCTTGCTCTGCTTGCCAGAGCTCCTGATTTGTCTGCTGGTTTTTATCGTACCCCTAAGACAAGAAGTCCCCCAACTTCTCCCTCCCCCCACCCATAGGCAGTAGCTCCCCATCCGTTTGCACCAACAATGGCCTAAGGACCTGGACCTCCGCCCCACACCTGTTATCCTCCCCCTGCCTTATCCCTTATACCTTGTCAATTCAATGCTACCCCAACTAGATCAGCACAAATAAGCCCAAACTCAATGTTAATATAGTCTACTTAAGTAACTTTTACAATGTGGCCAAGCCACCAGGCCCCTTGATACCCGGTAGGACCATTCAGCCCCACTGGGCCACTCACGTGGGTAGGCTGGGAAATCCTTATAAGTCTTGGTGGCGGTGCCACATAGCATAGCGTCCTGTTAGGTATTTTTCCAATGTGTACCCACCTGCTTCCCTCCCTTGTGTCTTACAACGATCTTGGCACGAGGATAGTGTCCTTCCACTGCCTCTCACCATCCTCCCTGCCTTTTCCCTTACTCACAGTTCTTCATTGTCTTTCGAACTCCTTCTTGAACCTTCATCTATCACCGAAATGGACACTCCTGTCCCTTTCTTTTAACCTTCCGGGGTTCCCTCTGTCTGTGATTGAGTTTCTTGCACCATGCAGAGAGGGGAGAACTGATTCTGGAGTGGCATGGCAGGCGATTCTGTTCGCAGTGTACCATCTGCCTCGACCAGGATTCGTCCCGTCCCTGGAGCCTCTTGCGGGGGGAGTCTCTGTTCTACGCCGTCTCGGCGCTGCCCTCGCTGCCGTCGCCGGCGTGACCGCTGTTCTCGCCATCCCTGGTTCTGGTCTGGTCCCGCCAGGCCTATCGACTCCATCCAGTTCACCACGTCTTGTGGCATATCATAGAAATGGACCCTATCCTTATACTATACTCGCAGCTTTGCAGGGAATAGCAGGCTGTATTTGATGTTATGTTCCCGGAGGCATCTTTTGATTCCTAAAAAACCATTGCGAAGCTCCTGAACTTTCCTAGTGTAGTCGGGAAATATTTGGATTGCCCGATCTTCGTACTTTGGCGGGCCATGGAGACAAATATGCTGGAGAATCATGTCTCTGTCTCTGTAGTTAAACAGGCGTGCAATTAGCGCTCTAGGCGGGGAGCCCGGGCTCGGCAGGGGCCCGAGGGCACGGTGGGCCCTTTCAATGGCAAAACATTTGGAGAGTCTGATATTATCTAGGGCTGTGGTGATCCACTCTTCCAAGAAGATGTCCTCCACCAGTCCTTTGGCTTTTTCATGGAAACCCACAAACCTGAGGTTGTTCCTCCTCGAGCGCCCTTCTGCATCTTCCACTCTATCTTCCATGGACTGGGTTTGTAGTGTAGAGACCGTCGAGTGGAGCCGATGGACCTCCCCTCGTAGTGTGACTACTTCTTCTTCTGTGTTGGTGACTCTTTCCGCCACCTTCTGAAGATCTAGGCGCAAATGATTAATGTCCATTGCCATTGTGTCCATCTTTGTTTCCAGTGCCATCCGGGAATCTGTGATGGCGTTCAATATGTTGGTTTTGTCTTGCGCAATTGTGACCTGATTAGTTGAGTCCTCCGCATCCCGTCTGGGCTGTTCCGTTAGGCTGGGAGCCGTTACTGTACAATTTTATTGGATTGCCCACCTCGTGCTGGCTTGTCCTTGCCCATGGTAGGGGCGCGCCTTGATGTCACTTGAGAGGGTGTAGAATACAGCTGCCAATGCTGCCCTGCGGAGAGGGCCTTGTACCTTGCCGGTTGTACTCAAGGGCCTCAGAGTCTCTCGTTTTCGGTCTCTGTATCTTCCTGTATCTGGGTCCCAAGGCGATCTCTCCTCCGCGTCACTGCGTCTGCAAATTGGTGCTGTCTTTATATGGCCACCGACCTTCCCTCCATGATATATCTATTACACAATGAAACCAAGGCAGAAGCTGCCAGATTTTACATGCACATCCACTATTTTGTGTGTCTGAGAAAATAATTTGCATGGACTCGATGTATTTTAGGTGCTCTTCAGGCAAAACGTCCTCCTCTGCCTTTAGAAGACAAAACAACCGCCACAGGAGACAAAATCCCCTCTGGAGTCCACTAATGTATCACACAATTGCCGAGGCACGACTTCTTTGCCATACGCGAGAAGGAGAACGAAGAGAAAGGTTTATCATGACCTCTTCAAACTAATGGTTGGAGCGGAACTTTTTCTACATAGTCATTTTCATGAGTAGAGATACGATATGGAACTTCCACGCCTCAGCAGGTCTTCTTATTACTGATCACGGAGCCATTATTCGATATATTTATACATATTAGCCTTGAAAAAGTCCTTTGGACGAAACACGTGTCGGCTGCCTGTGTATATATTATATTTTTTCCCAAAAAATAATAAAGAACAAAGTAAAGAAAACCGTGAATCGATCTGTGATCTTCAACTATTTCGTGACTAATGATGAAAGCTAGCTTCACTGGCTTGGATCAAAATTAAGTGTGCCTCAGCAATTGTGTGATACCTCCATGATATATCCCCCGATTGCGTGCCTGTTTTTGAAAGTGTGGCTTTGGGAACGGCTGTCCCCCAGGCTATCTCCATAAATCAGGGCCGATGCCTCAGCGTTTCACTCAGCGGGCCCCGCCGCGTTTCGAGGTCTGTGCTCAAATTGACTCACCTCGGCTCCGACTTCCGGCCTCCTCTGGGGTCCCAGGTGACCTTTTCCCTGTGCACCCGGGCTTTTCCGCGATGTCACCAAAGCCCCTCCACCACTGCAGCCCCGGGATAGCAGAGGGGCTTCTTCCCGCCTGCAGGATCACGCCCGGCCTCTCACTCGGAGGGCCTACCTCAATTTCGGGCCTCCAGGCCGTGAAGCACATGCGATTCTTCGGGCCCCGCCTTGGGCCATTCAGCTTTAATTCCGGGGGGATCTGGACCCCCGCTGGACACACAGACACCTCCTGGAGCACCCTCCAGCCGTCCTCCGTAGTACGGTTGTTTCTCCTCCCATCACCGTACTCGTTCTATGCTCTCGGGTCAGGCGCCTCCATTGCAGGGTCAGGCACTCCCCGCTACACCGGCTGTCCGCCGATCTAATCCCGTTAATTTCGATGACTTTTCACCGTATGTTTTTGGCACTACTGGGTCCAGGTGGTTAGCTGCAACTATTCCAGGGTGTGCGCTGCTGCTTCCGCCAGGATAAGTTCAGGATTTCTTCATGCACGGGACAGAGCTCCGCCGGATGCAACTACACGGTCATCTTCATTGCTCCTACATCTAATGTAACTGTGATGTTCAGTAATCCTTTTTTTGACCTGTCTAGTGGTCATGCCTATATAGTGTTTTTGACAAGAGCATGTAATCATGTATATGCAGTCTTTAGTGTTGCAATTCGTGTGGGATGTCTCTGTCCATGTGCTCGTGGGGCTCAGTTGGATCTCTTTAGAATGATTTGTTAAGGGACATACGCTACACGAACTGCAAGGGAAATGTCCTTTCACCGGGGGTAGTCCTCACCACAGTCTGTTCTGTGTTGACATCTCTGACCTCTTCGGTCTAGTGTGTACAATGTTGTCTCTCAGATTTGCTGTGCATTCAAAAGCAAATCGTGGTGTTGCTGGTGCCAGATTCCCAGTATGTAATATTGGCCAGTGTTTCCTTATGATTGTCTTAATCTGTGTGGAGTTGGGGGTAAAGGACGTGACACATGTCAGTACATCATTGGATGGTTTGTTTTTGGTCTTTAAGAGAGAGTCCCTGTTATTATGTATGGCTCTTTTGCATGCTCGCTCAACCACCTTGATGGGATAATTACGGTTGATCAGATTAGTGGTCATGGTAGTAGCCTGTTCATTGTATTCCTGTATGGTGCTACAAATACGGCAAAGCCGTAAAAATTGCCCAAAGGGTAAATTATCCCTGAGATGTTTCGGGTGGTGGCTGTCGTATCTCAGGAGACTATTGCAATCAGTAGACTTCCTGTAGGTTGTAGTCTGTGGTCTACCTTCCTTGATGGATATGAGTAGGTATAGGAAGGGAAGCTTAGATTCTGAGACACTGCTCGTGAACTTCAAGAAGGGGTTCAGGGTGTTAACCCAATCACAAAAGCTCTTGCAGGTATTTAAATCCCCTCGCCATAGGACGATGATGTCGTTGATATAGCGACGCCAAGTGATCAAATTGGCAGAGTATGGATTTTCATCGGTGAGGATATATAGCATCTCGAAATGTGCCCTATACAAACAGGCAAGACTCGGGGCGAAGGTACTGCCCATCGATGTTCCCTGTTTCTGATGGTATAGTTGGTCTTGGAATTGAAAGAAGTTCTCTTTCAAAGCTAGTGTCGCACACTGCATGACAAAACTCACTGGGGTAGGGGATGTCCAGGTCTCATTAAGCATGGTACGTTCAATAACGTCCAGGGTTGCATCCTGGGGAATGTTGGTGTAGAGGGCTTCTACATCTTAAGTTACCAGTAGGTCACCAACTATCCCTTCTTCAAGATTTTCTAACAAGTTTAGGATGTCCTTGGTATCTCGTAGATACGAAGGGGTTTTGGTAACTAGAGGTCAAAGGAAGTGGTCGCAGAATTGTGAGAGAGGTTCTAATAGGGACCCTATACCCAACACAATGGGTCGCCCTGGTGGTGGTGAAGTGCCTTTGTGTATCTTGGGTAGCGTGTCAAAGTAAGGAATTTTAGGGTTATCCTTAATTAGAAACTCAGACTCTTTTTTGCTAATCCAACCCTGGGTTTCTGCCGAAAAAACCATTGAGCCAATCCTGGTTGTTAGTTTTTTGGTGTGGTCGGTAGTAATCGGTGTGTAGTAAGAGGTGTGGGATAGTTGGTGAAGGCATTCTGTGACATAGTCATCTAAATTCATGAAGACGATGGCCCCTCCTTTATCTGCAGGTTTTACAATGATTGAAGTGTCATTCCCCAGGGATCTCATGGCTGCTGATTCTACTGTAGACATGTTTTTGAAACAGGCTTTACTGGGGAGATGATTAATCTCCTTCAGAACGGCTTATTCAAATGTCATAACCTCATGGGGGACCATCCCCATGGTAGGTGTGAATGTGGAGGTATTGTGTAGACCTGAGTCAGTAGTGTCGTCGGCTGGTTTATCTTGGAAAAATGTGTGTAGCTGTATCTTCCTGAAGAAGCCATGTATTTCTTGAGTGAGACAGAAGTGGTCATCACTAGGAGTTGGAACAAACCCGAGAACCTTTTCAAGGACTTGGATTTCTGTGGGGTTCAATGTTCTCTCCGTGAGATTGACTATTAGTTTTTCTTTGTCTGGCTCCGTGTCTGTCGTGATGTTTCTACTGGTGTCTCCTGCCATTGCACATGTTTGTTTTTGCTGACCTCTTCTTCCTCTCCCTCTGCCCCAGCCTCTGCCTAAAAAAGGAGGGGTGTAGAAGGGTTGTGGGAATGTATGTGGGACCCTGTTGGTACATCTGGTAAGGGGGTGCCATCCCATCGGGGGGCCTTGATACGGGGGCACTCCATAGCCCATAAGGGGTGGTGGTAGTTGGGGTGGGAAGTTGTGGCGTGAGTCTCCACTGCCCCTACTGCCCTGACTGGGATTGCTGCTGAGGGATGAGTTTCTTCTTTGTGAGGTACTACTTTCATCGGAAGATTGGGATTCCTCCCCTACTGTAAAGTCTTCTCGTCTATATGGATAGACCTTTTCTTTATCAAATTTCTTGATATCCTTCTGTAGTTTATTGACTTTCTGTCTTAGCAGTTGTTCCTTGCTCTCATTGATCTCACCATTCATTTCTGCCAGTTTGGTCTTGAAACTAGAGATTTGGATGCTTGTCTTAAGTTCACCTTCCGCCATACTGATTTTGATGGTCAAGGCATCTGCTAGTCTCTTAGCTGTGTTGATTATCAATATTAACCAATCCATGGTGCACTTCTGGTCCCGACATTGCACCTTCTTCGACATCTGCGTTGGTTGCATTTTCCAAGGCTTGTTGGTGCTCCCGACGGACACCGACCCCTCAGCACTCGACATCTGATGTGGGACAGCTCGTGCACGGATCCTGGTCTTCCTCAGCATCGCCTGGTCCTCACAGCTGCAGAGTTAAGGTCCTCGTCAACTCTCCTTCAGCTCCCGACATTGGTGGGCATTCGAGCATTCGCGGCACCATTTTATGTTTGGCCGCCATTTTGAGCCATGATCGAAACTAATTTCTCTCTCTGTCCCTGCTGAAAGCAGCTGCAATAGTTTTCGTTTCTCCAAGGTTGAGCCTTGCTGTACTAATGAATACACTGTTCTTATTAGCGCATACCTTTCCCACTAGATAGGCCTGCTCCCACCTTTAGAGCAGCGGGCACAGGCAGAACGACCTTGGCATTAAGATAGCGTGTGCCCGGTCTCAGGATCGAAACTCATCCTTCTGTACCTTCTTTGTTCAACTGCCTCCAACTGGAAATTTCCAGTGAGGGCGTGTCTTCATTTGTTCTGAATTGTACATAATGTATCACCATGCTTGCTGATGTCAGTCCCTCTGCAGCAATCCCAGGAGGCTGGTCAGACTGGACTCCGCTTGAGTGTACCTGAATAAATAATCTTGGTTTGTATTCTCTACTGTCTGACCGACTTTTCATTTGTGTGGAAGGCTGAGAGGTCGCGAGTGACCTAGGTGGCCCTAATCGGGTCACTTCCTTCAGTTGGGTCCCAAACAGGGACTCCATCGGGTGACCCATCCTCGCCCACGGACGGGTGAGGAGGTCAGGGCCATCGTCTGGTCGGACGGGCGGACCAGGGATCCCTGCACGAGAGAGTTCCTGAACTCGCAGCTTGCCCGTTTGTCTGACCGGTCGGTGCCTCGCCCAGTGGTCATCCCGGCTGGAGTCCTAAATGGCGAAACCCTTGGATCTGACCGTTTGGTCCGAAGAGTCAGCAGTGGAGAATAAATTTGTTTGACCTGTGTGCACCAGGTGAGTTTGTTTTGGTTCTTTGTGGATATGGTACCATTTTGGTTTGTCTTTGGTACGGTCTGAGGACAGATTATGGTTTGCATTTGGTACGGTCTGAGGACCGATTTGGATACAAAGTGTCTGTGAACACTTTGCCAGGCAACATAACGAATTTGGCTTACTTTTGAAAATGCCTGGGTTCAGCTGGCGTTTGGTTTCTTGTTGTCGTTGTTGCTCTGCTGATGCTCGACTGGAAGAAAGTCAGCCAGCGCCTCCGGAAGGCACTCCGAATTTTGATGTGTATGTGAAGCATGGCCTTGGTCCTATTATGTTTAGTACGTTATGGCACAAATATACGAGGGACAATGCCGAGTTGCAGTGGCCTTTGACGGGCACCTTTGATGAACAAAAAATTGCTTTCTTACAGGAGAAGTTGTTTGCAAGAAGAAGTAGGCAGTCTATGTTTGATTCCCTCAGAACGTGGCAAAAGGAGGTTAAACAGAGGCGAATGAAAGCAGAGAAGGAGGCCCAGAAAGGGAGAATGCAAACATTGACTCAGAAAGCTGTAGCGCATGATAGAGAGAAGCAAGAGATAGGGGTTGAACGTGAAGATAGGAAATTCCGGTTACAGATTGATAAATCTTATGTAGCCCAAGAAGAAAATGATATGTTCGTGGAACAATTGTTAGATACTCGACCCCCACCCCCTTATGCCCCGCAGAGGGTATATCCCGCTCTTCCCTCCCAGGCCCAGCTACCTGGTTCTTCTGTCTCTGCTGTTTCTGCCTCTGTTATTGTCGATCAGACTGCCTTGGCCACGGCACCTCCTGTCCTTTCTTTGCCCTTTCCGTCTGTGGCAACTGTGACTGTTAGTACTACTGCAATGCCTATTGCTTCGACTTCTCTCTCTCCAGCTCTTACCCCCACGACGCAGCTGGCAATGATGTTAGTGCCCGCTCCCTCTGTTGTTACCCCCACCGTGTTCCTCCATTCCCCAACATTACTGAGTAGTGGGACGCCGGTAAGCGGCCCTGAGGCTAGAGATTGGATGAAATTTAAGGAGCGTATGGGGCAGACGTTGGTCCGATCTGATATGGGAGATGCAGAGAAACAGGTGGTGGCTAATCAGGCTGCGCAGTGGGCTCGTAACCCCATTTACAGTGTGGAAGATGTGTGGAGTGTCATGAAAGATTATGAGCCTTTTGTACAACAACATGCCCTTAAGCATATGTCGGCTACCTTGATCAGTCTTTGGGAGCAGTATTTCAAGGGTGCAGCCCCGCAGATCATATACGATATTAGGGATCATGTGTATGTTACTGATATGGAGCCTGCTCATGTCTTTGGTAATGTTGCGAAGTTGGTTGCTTATCGGGAGAGGCTGCTCAAGAAGGGCCCCACCCTGGTAACTCAGTTTCCGATGCGGGAGGTTCATCCCATCTACCATCCTGAGATACCAGAGCTAAGGGATCAGCATGATCATGTTACTAGGCCAAGGGTAGAGGCCCGTTTCCAAGAACAATGGGTTTATACTCCATGGAAAAGGAGTGAAGTTTTGTCCCTTAAGACTCAGTTACCTGACCCTAGAAAAATTCTACCGCTTATTATAAGGAACTGCCTCTTCGACTGTGATGACGCTTGCTGATATTGAAATGTTCTTTGGTTTACTAGTTCCGGTTGATATTTGGAGACAAGTACACACACAGGATCATTCTGCGGAATTGGGTGGTACCTGGGATCAAATTAAAGTATGGGATCAGTACTGAAGCCAGGTGATAAGCCTACGGCGGAGATACTTGCTTTGCCCGGCCGTATCATTACGTATATGTATTCTCTTAGCCCTCAGAGAAAAGTTGATTGGGACAAATTATCGGCTTGTCGTCAGAAGAAAGATGAGAGTGTGTCTGGTTTTTTCACTCGGTTTGAAGGTGTGTTTCTGGATTATAGTGGACAGGATTTGTCGATCGAAGGTGGTGTGCGACTATTTGTTAATAGATTCATTTCCAATTTGCTTCCTGAAATTGCGACTCAATTGCAGGTTTCCGAAAGCACCTGGTCCACCTCCTCCCCTTCTGTTATCTTGAATATGGCCCAGTACTATGAGCACAGGGAAAATGAGGATAAGGAGAGGTCAGAGAAGAAGCATAAGGATTTGAAGACGAAGGTGTTGTTGCAGCAGGCTTCTAGGGGGAATGGTAGAGGACGTGGTGGTTTGGCCCGACAGCTTCAACGCACTAGCAGGTCTGCAAATGCCGCGCCTCCGGGGGCGAATCAATGTGCGTACTGTAAAGAGGCGGGACACTGGCGTAGCGAGTGTCCAGTGCTTTTGCAGAAGGTGACGGCCCCCAGAGGACGAGGTTCTCATGGACGGGGTCGTGGAGCTGGTGGTCAGGACAGGGTTCAGAATGTTGAGGCCTCGCAGGGTCCCTCTGACCAAAATTATTTTGATGACCCTCAAGGAAGACAGTATTACCATAATGATTATGACACGGATGAGGTGACAGGGATGTCTTACAGTTAGGACAGCCAGGGACAGAGTGAGGGACCAGTTCCGATACCGATAGATCAACGCGGTCCGTATGTTAGTGCGGATGTGCATGGTTCAGCTAAGGAGTTTTTGGTGGATACAGGTGCAACGAACAGTTCTATTTCTCGTTCCTTGGTCGCTGAGGCGGCTCTGTCTGGTCATAATAATGTTTCGGTAGGTTTTTCTGGTGTACCGGTTGTGAGCCCCATTTCCAAACCCCTTGCGCTGACTATAGGTCCCTTTACTGTGGATGCGCCATTCTTGTTGACATCTAATTGTGGAGAAAATTTGATGGGTTTGGACCTGTTGAAGAAATTGCATGCCATGATTTACTGCAGAGTTTAAAGACGTGCCGCCCACACTGTGGGCAACGTGCGACACAGATGTGGGTTTATTGCAGGTATCGCCTGTTTCGATACGTGTCAAGGAAGGTGCTATTTTACCCTTTATCCCTCAGTATAAAATACCGCAGGCAGGTGAGCGAGCTTTGATACAAATTGTGCAGGATTTGATTGAGAAAGGAGTGGTTGAGGAGACGACTGCTAATGTTTGTAATAGTCCTTATCTTCCCATTCTCAAGCGGACACCTTCGGGTCCCTCTGAGTATCAAGAAGATGTTTATAGCTTTGTGATTGACTTGCGTGAAGTTAACAAAATAGTGATCCCCCAGTTTACGGTGGTCCCTGACATTACGACTCTCTTGACAATGATTCCTTCTTCTGCTCAATTCTTTTCTGTTATTGACTTGAAAAATGCTTTCTTCAGTATTCCTAATCATCCTGATAGCAGATATCTGTTCGGGTTCACCCTAGCTGGTAGAAGTTTTAGATTCTGTCGCGCTCCGCAAGGCTATACAGAGAGTCCGAGTATCTATAGTCAGGCATTGAAAAGTCAGCTGGATTCCTTGTCGCTCCCTACAGGTAATGTATTGCTTCAGTACGTTGATGACTTGCTCATCGCCTCGGATACAGAACAAGGTTGCAGAGACAGTACGGTTAAATTGTTGCTACATTTAGCTCAACATGGCCATAAAGTATCCCTTTCCAAATTTCAGTATTGTTGACAGGAGGTCACCTACTTAGGTCACCTATTGTCGAAGTAGGGTAGGAGATTGACCCCAGAGTGCATAAGTACCATTGTTAAAATGCCCATTCCGCAAACTCAAAAAGATGTGTGCGCTTTCATAGGTATCACTTCCTATTGCAAGCAGTGGATACCTGGCTATTCGCTGCTTATTAAGCCCCTGCTTGCGCTAACACTAAAAGATGTGCATGAACCCCTGCCTTGGACGCCTGAGTGTCAGCAGTCTTTTGAGCAATTAATAACTGCGCTTTGCTCGGCTCCAGTGCTTGGTACCCCTAATTACGCGAAATGCTTTGTATTGTATGTCCACGAGAAGGGTGGTTGTGCGCTTTCTGTTTTAACACAAAAATTTGGGGATAAGTAACAACCGTGTACTTATTTCTCTGCTGTGCTTGACCCTGTCGCATGAGCCCTTCCGAGCTGTCTAAGAGCGGTCACGGCTGTGGCTGTCTCGATAAGGCAATCGGCTGGACTCGTACTTGATACTGACCTCACAGTTATGGTACCCCATGCTGTGGACACACTTTTGAATAAGACAAAGACACAGCACCTCACCAGTGCACGTCTGACCGGTTACGAGCCAACGCTCTTTGCGAAGCACATTACGATCAAACGCTGTGCCACTCTGAATCCAGCCATGTTACTACCTCTCCCTTCTGAGAATGAGGAAATTGACATACACGATTGTATCTTCCGGACGGAAGAAGAGACGAAAGGACGGGTAGACCTGACTGATGTTCCCTTATCTGACCCTCAAGGGGAACTATATGTCGATGGCTCTTGCTTTAAGTTACCAGATGGCACTACCACTGCTGCGTACGCCATTACTACACTGCGTATGTTAGTTGAGACATCATGAGTTCCCTATCAGTCGGCCCAAGCTGCAGAGCTCATTGCCCTCATTCGAGCCTGTGAATTGAGTGAGGGACTAGCTGTTAATATTTATACTGACAGTCAGTACGCCTTTGGAGTCGCCCATAATTTTGGGTGGCTCTGGGCAGAGAGAGGGTTTCTTACTTCCCATGGGACGAAAATTCAACACGGCCCTCCTATATATAGGCTTCTGTCCGCTTTGGCACTCCCTAAGAAATTGGCAATAGTGAAGTGCAGCGCCCATAGGAAAGTTACTGACGATGTGGGTAAGGGGAACGCCTTTGCAGATCAGACAGCTAAGGAAACAGCCCGAACTAAGATGAAAAGAATGTTTGTTGCAGGTCCCGCTAGGTGGGTGCCCGAGGTCACCATGTTTGAGGATACACTAGAGAATGTGAAGGAAATTCAGAGTGAGGCTACGTTGGAGGAATTAGCAGTGTGGCAAGAAAGTACAGCACAATTGAACGATGAGGGATGTTGGATTGACAAGTCAGGGAAGCAGAGATGGATGTTGCCAGATGCATATGTTCTTCCTGTAATCACGATGGCCCATGGCCCAGGCCATATCAGTGCCAAGGGTATTTGCAAGTTGTTAGACCCCGTATGACAAAATTACATTTCGAAGACAGCTGCACATTTAGTAGAGTACTGCACGGTGTGCATGTTGCACAATCCTGGCAAGGGTACCCCTACACCACCTGGCAATTTTGCACCTCCCACTTTCCCTTTTGAGGTCCTTCAAATGGACTACATCGAGATGGACAGGGTCAATAATTTGAAGTATGTGTTGGTGGTCGTTTGTGCATTCAGTAAATGGGTTGAGGCTTACCCTACTAAAGAGAATACAGCCACTGCGACTGCAAAGGCACTCCTGAAGGAGTTCTTTCCTCGCTTCGGCTTGCCCCGTTTGATCTGGAGTGATAACGGAAGTCACTTTAATGCCAAGGTTATCCAGTTAGTTTGCGATGGTTTACACATAAAGCAGAAATTTCATGCTGCGAATCACCCCCAATCAGCAGGTTTGGTTGAGAAGTACAATGGTACTCTCAAACTGAAATTGGCAAAGATTCAGGAAACTACAGGGTTACAGTGCCCAGATGCTTTACCATTAGCTCTTTTGTCAACGAGAACTACAGCATATTCTAGGACAGGATTGTCACCCTACGAGGTCGTGTTTGGACGCCCGGCAAATGTCTGGGTTTCCTGCGGCCACGTAGGTTTTCTGAGATTGAGTACCCTTTATTGCGTTCTATTCACCAACAGATTCGTGAGTCACTCCCACCCATGCCAGAGAAGCCCGGTCACAACATCCAGCCTGGGGACTGGATTCTGCTCTGAAATTTTCAGCGGAAGAAGAGCTTGGAGCCCCGGTGGAAGGGGCCCGAGCAAGTCCTCCTCGTTACCCGGACTGCTGTGAAAGTCGCCGGCCGAAAAAATTGGATTCATTCCAGCCAATGCCGCAGGATACCCTTACCCTATGACGACTGGGTGAGGGACGGCATTGCGGACGCTGAGGGTGAGAAAGTATCTCAGTTTGTCCATTTTGGTGACGCAAAGCTTACATGGACCCAAACGGATGCCGAAAACGATGACGTGCTAAATGCAGCGGTCCCTCCGGAGATTAGAGCCATTAAGGAGCAATTATTTGTTGACCCCTCTGTGCCTGGAGTCACCAGGTATAATTTGCGCCCTCGGCTGAGGAATAGTGCACCAAAGGAGAAGTCAGACTAGTCAGGGATGGACTGTGCAAGTTAGGGTGTACTTTGCGGTAGTAGCAACGGTGTTAGGTTAGGATGAGGCGAGATTGGTGCACTGTTCTGACATTGGACAGGATAAATTGAATGTGCTCCCTCGGAGGGGGGTACAATATCCTGAGCGACGTGGGATTCATCGAGAGCTAGGACTGAGCAAGCTCCACCGCCAGTGCTCAAGAGCGCCAACGTTGATGAACAATAGGAGCCTGTATTAGTGAGGCTTAGACGGACACTGGGAACAATTGCCTTCGCTATTAGTTTTATTGCATTCCTTTTCTTGCTTCATAATGCATCCGTTTGGTCGACCTATTGAGGAGGAGGAGCAGCCATTTGCATCACCGCGACTAGTGCAGGGCTGGTGCACAAAGAGTAAAATAGTTTTCATATTGATAGTTGCGATTGCATTAATAACAGTACTTGGAATAGCTTGGTCTCCGGAGGAAAAGTATCCTGTACATTCCTTGGTTGGTACAACGCCTACTTCCCCTGAGCATATGTTTGTTACTCTGGCCCCTCACAAAGGGGAGCATAGAAAGACTTACACAGACAATGTATTTATACAAATGTTGCATCAAACCCATGATGTGTCCAATACAACTAATTGTTGGGTTTGTGGACTGCTTCCCTCAGTTACTCACAAGAGCAATAATTTGTTGTCCATGCCATTGTAATATATTGGTAGCTGTGAAGGTTGGTTTGAATTGCTTGTTATGGTGCACTACCATTTCCAACTCTCTACTCAGGTTGTGACATCTGCTGACTCTCGCAAGTTTTCATCACGGATTTACTCCCATAGGAGAGGCAGGAAATGGGACCTCCGGTACCTTGTCCCCAAAATCCTGTATGAGAATATATGATAAACTGAAGAACGAAACATGGCTTAGGATGGAAATGGCTGATTTCCAAAGGTTCAACACCTCTGAATATTTCCAATCTTTCCAAGATCGTAATGTTACTAAGGACAAACCGATGCCGGTATCCGTGGTCAACACACAGCTAGTTTCTGTGTCCAGGGGACAGGGCAGGTAGAGGTGGGGGAAAGTAAATGTAGTTTCATCTACAGACTGAGTACGCTTAACAGTCCGCCCTTGATCCTACCCCAGAATGGTTATTTTGTCTGTGGCTCCCAAGCTCACGTCTGGCTTCCGAGGGGGTGGTCTGGCAGATGTTACCTCTCTTTCCTTCTTCCCCCTGTGTATGTTGCCCCGTCCAATTACCATAAAGACCATCAGCTGCAACGTAGGAGTATATACTTGCCCCGAGTCAGAAGGGTTGTGGACACTGAGGATATAGATCAGACAGATACCACCTGGCAACAGTTTGACGATGCAGCAAGGGGTCTTCTACCCTTCTGGGGCCCCATGGCTAATAGTCTCCAGCTTCATCGGCTAACAAGAGTTGTGGAAGGGGCAGAACAGCTGGGATAGTGACAAACATTACTGCTGAGCTCCAGGCTACGAGGCTGGTTACCTTACAGAACAGGATGGTGTTAGACGTCATCCTTGCTGATCGGGGAGGGGCCTGTCGCATCATTGGCAGCAGCTGTTGCGTTTACATACCAGACCACGCCCCCAGTGTGTATACAGCTATACAGAAATTGCATAGACTTTCATCAGACATACACCAAGAGACAGGTACTTGGACATGGTTCTGGAATATGCTAACAACGTGGGGTTGGAAGATCCTTATCTCTTTGGTTGCAGTTGCTGGTACTATCTTTTCATGTTGTCTCTGCAGACACTGCCTCCTGGCTTGTTGTACCTGTTGTATACGTGCTCTGACCCCTAAACCAAAAATATCAGTTCATGACACTAATGCTGCGATCATGCTGCAGAAACAAATTGATGACATCATGCAGATCGACGAAGGTATCTTTGAATACTGACTATGTACGCATCAGCTTATGGTGCTGTTTCTTATCTTTGCAATATGTTATCTGTTTCTAGATAGTAAATTGTTAGCAAATTGTAAAAGGAGTGTCTGTTGGAATAAAAATGTTTTAGCTGTGCTGTTTATGTATTGTGCGTCTTAAGTTAGTATTCGCGGCACCATTTTATGTTTGGCTGCCATTTTGAGCCATGATCGAAACTAATTTCTCTCTCTGCCCCTGCTGAAAGCAGCTGCGATAGTTTTCGTTTCTCCAAGGTTGAGCCTTGCTGTACTAATGAATACACTGTTCTTATTAGTGCATACCTTTCCCACTAGATAGGCCTGCTCCCAGCTTTAGAGCGGCGGGCACAGGCAGAACGACCTTGGCATTAAGATAGCGTGTGCCCGGTCTCAGGATCGAAACTCATCCTTCTGTACCTTCTTTGTTCAACTGCCTCCAACTGGAAATTTCCAGTCAGGGCGTGTCTTCATTGGTTCTGAATTGTACATAATGTATCACCATGATTGCTGATGTCAGTCCCTCTGCAGCAATCCCAGGAGGCTGGTCAGACTGGACTCCGCTCGAGTGTACCTGAATAAATATACTTGGTTTGTATTCTCTACTGTCTAACCGACTCTTCATTTGTGTGGAAGGCTGAGAGGTGGTCGCGAGTGACCTAGGTGGCCCTAATCGGGTCACTTCCTTCATCTTCCAGATCTCCTGGTCACTCCTGAGTGACATAGACTCTGTCCTCTCTGCTTGCAGGTACCTCTCAACTAGAATGCACCTTCGGATTCCACCGGACACTTTCTCCTTCTTCAGCAGCGGCGCTTTCCTGAAGTCCTCCATTGGGTTCGACGGCGGTTTCCGACACCACCTCACACCTATGCACCCGGCTTCTCTGGTGTAGGTAACGTGGGTACTAGGGTATCCATGGGTGGGGTGGCTCTCAAACCTTCTGTCTTCCACGGGGTTTCTTCAGGGTCTACTGGGAAGGGTCCTTAATCTTTAAAATTCCAACCGCGACTTACCTGTTGATTTGTACGGAGCACGTGGTTGTGTTCCCACACTGTACATGTTCTCCGTGGGGTTCCTAGTCACTCACCTTGGGCGGTTTCTTGGGTCCCCAGCACGTCTACGTCCTCTCGACATTGTCTTGACCCGAGTCGTGGTTCTTATACCACTTTCTTAGTATATGGTTTGGTCCCCCCCCCTGGGGTCCACTGTGTATTTCGTGCTATTTACTTGATTTCTATGCAAAGTATTGTGTGCATTGTGCATATCTCCGGGTAGGAGATATTTGTATGTGTTAGAGAGTATTATATAATAAATACATATTTTTATAAATACCTTGTGTGGTTCTTTTTCACTTAATCTATACTATAAGGTTGTGTTCTGGTAAAATAAGCTGCTTTACACTCCTTCGCGACTAAGCCTGAAGGCTGCTCTCCACAGCTACCACTTAGAGAGCTTTCTAAGATTGTCTAATACCTCCTAAATCCCCATAAGGGTTGTCTGGACTGGTGCAGGGTGTCCACTTACATAAGTGTACATCATATACCAGGCCTGCTTCTCACACCCCTGATTTTGAGAAGTTTGACAAACCCTCAAAAATACCCTTTGGATTTCACAAAAACAACCACTGAAAACATGAAAGCCTACCAGTGGGCATGCCAGTAATGGTAGCCATAATTTCCCCCTCCAATATCGGAAGATCTAATGCTTCTCTGTCTTCGGGTAGCAAACTAAGGAGGGGTAGGTCTTTGAGAATAGGTATATCCAAAGCTTGGAGTACCGGCGCACACTTCGCATACATTTTGCATAGTAATCAGCAAAGGCAGTCGCTACCCCCTGGGGGTGAGTCACCATGCTTCGATCTGGATTTCAGGTGCTTGGGACAAATCGAGCCTCGGCATCTCTATGGCGAGCCAGAATATCAATTTATCGGCCTTATCACCGGCATCGAAAATTCTGTATTTTGAGGCTAAGTTTACATTTTTGCCTGCTCCAATAGACTTTTATGGCTGTTTCGAGTTCGTGGGAGGGGAAGACACCCTAACCAAGGGGGAAAAAATTCCCACAGTGCAACCATACCCACTCATATCACTTCCTGTGGGGTTGGCAATAAACAATCCCATAGTACATCTCTCCATCCAAGATGTCAGAACTCCTATTCCCTGGGTCAGAGCTATAGCCACACCCCTAAGGTGTTGAGCAACTGCCCCCGGAAACCAGTTCTGCAACAGGATTTCCCCATTTGGGGGAGATGCCAGCCTACCTCAACGTAGGGCAGGCTACAGTGTGACTCGCATTTGCCTATCAGATGCGGCTGCCCCTTTAAGTCTGGGTCATCATTGGCCACATATCCAGGCGAACCTGTCAGGAGGACGTCACATCTCCTCTGACCAACAGGCCTTTTGTTTCTTTGCCAGGTGAGCCATTCATTTCTCCTGGCAGGAGGGCAGCAGGCTGTCATCTAACAACTGCTGTAGTTAATCAGAAATATAGGGTAGAACTTTGGGGCAAGAATGTGGTGAATTTCTAAAGTCACCTAAATATTAAAAGTTACTTTAAATCAGCTTCAGCAATGAGTTGGGTTTGTAACAATGAATTAGTATAATTTATTGTAACAATTAATTTGATACCTTGAAGTACTATATTCGTTGGCCCCAAATGGAAGTTAGCACTTAGGGGCCGATTCCGATCTCGGCCGGTAGGGCTCCGAATCGGATTCGGCTTTACCGGATCCGATTCGGAGCCCTGTTTCCCGACCGATTCGTACGTGCGTCCGGGCGAGCGAGTACGATGCGAAATCTCCGACCGACTCGTTCGCGAGACCCAACCGCACCGACCGACTCGTTTGTGAAAGCCGACCGCTCCGACCGACTCGCACGGACACGACTCGCACCGCGCAATGGAGACGTTCCCCGGCCGGGTAAGTACGATGCGCGCCGCGGGAGCAGTCCGACCGACTCGCGCCGCCCGGCTCGAAAGAGCAGTCGGAGCCGCACTTTGGGGGTCCGTGTCGGACCCCTGTGCGCCTAGCCGCGCGAGTCGCACACAGGGGGGACCCACGAGTCCCCCTACCTGTGCATGTACGCCGCGACCCGCTTCGACGCGTACCCGCTGTAGGGGGCGCCCTTGTTCGCCTCGCACCCATTGAGTCAATGGGAGCCCGCGTACGCGTTGTACGACCGGCTCCCATTGACTTCAATGTGAGTCCGACCGAATCGAGTCCGACAGCATGCGAACGCATCGTACTCGTTCGGTCGGACTGCTGGGGTCCGATTCGGTCGGAAATCTCTCCGGGTCCGGCTCGGTCGGAGAGATTTCCGGCCTGAATCGGAATCGGCCCCTTAGTGGTTGGGCTAGTGTAACCCCTTGTTAGCCAAAGGCACTAACAGCCCTGCTACAGTAAAAAAGACAATAGGGAGTTTTTTCTGTCAGGACATGTAAAACACAAAAGAAACATGTCCTTCTTTTTAATATCTGGCCCACTGCCTTATGGGCTTTTAAGGCCTGACTTAGGGGTGATTTATAAATATTAAAAAAGGAGGTTTGAACTTGGTGGTAGAGTTTATATTGGAATGCCAAGCTGGCAGTTTAAAAGCTGCCATACCAGGCTACAATGGCAGACCTAGAGCCATTTTTAGGTCTCGCCTAGCGATGCAGCGCAAAGCGTTGCTCGCTATGCGAGATCTATTGTTGCCGACTTTTGCTCCGATGCGGGACAGGAGATGTGCACGCGCATGGTGCGAGCAGGAGTTGTAATAGCGCCGCAAGCCGCACGCGTGCACATCAACTGTCTGTCCCGAAGCTTTAACAGACAGGAGATGTGCACGCGTACGGCTCAGGGCGTTATCACAACGCCTGCTCGCACCATACGCGTGCACATCTCCTGTCCAGGCAGCCGATGCGCACGCTCACGGCGTGTCTTCAGCTTGTTGAAGTACTTTTAGGGTCGAAAGCAGTGAAGAGTCTACTGGGACTGTAAGACCCTGATTTGAGAGACAGGAGGTAAGTAATATGCCAGGGAACTCCAGCCTATGTCCAGAGGGCTGGCGTGTATTTATGGGGCAGTTGGCTGCTTTGATTCTAATAACGCGTACGGACAGGAGATGTGCACTCCGTACGCGTGCACATCTCCTGTCCCCGCGTAGGGCTGGCGTTTCAACACAGCGCGCGCATGGCGCACTTTCACTTTCCCTCCCTCCCCCGTCGGCTCCAGATCATCAGGACATGTGCACGCGTCGGACAGGACAGGAGATGTGCATGCGGCGTTTCAACACAGCGCGCTTTCACTTTCTCTCCCTCCCCATGTTGGCTCCAGATCATCTCGGAAGCTCCCGGGGACCCTGCAGGGCGTCAGCAGTCTCGGAGTCTGCTTGTCTTTTCCAGCTCTAGGTGGCCTTTGTTGAAGGTTGAAGACACGTTAGTACACCTATTGTTATGTGGACAGGGTTTAAATGCGCATTTAAATAGATTTGGCGCATTTAGAAAATCATTTTAAAGTGCGCTGACTGCAATTTTCTGGCCGGAACGCGGATTGCAGTGGATTTTTTTATGAGTCCAGATATAGCTTTGGATTGGAAATAAAAATGTGGTTTTTTGAGGCCGCGCAGAGCCGCTTAAAAGCCGTGCAGCAGCTTTGAAGGTCAGCAGATTTGAGGTGTTCAGACCGACGTTTTCCATTAGCGAGTCACGTCGGCGTGATTGCTGTGCCAACATAACTCAACATAAACGTTCAGAGCCCTGAAATATTTCATTTGTTGAAATCCTTTGAGCCTGGATTCGTGTTCTCCTTGCAGTCTCCTGCAAGGGTTCCGCAGTAATATCATTCTAGTCAAGTAAATACATGTTAATCATGTTCGTGCCTTCCAAATTCGTTCTTCAATGTTTGTTGTCCGTGTCCTGTAACTAATTATGCAAGCACTAATGAAGGCAATGGGACCACGTATGTATTGGTTTCCTTGCGTTTTATGTATAAAAATGTGATCTGTGTAAAAATAGAGTACTAACCAAGAGACATGGCAGTGAACTTGCTATGTGTGTAGTGGCTGTTAAAGGGCCAGCCCAAAGAATGACGTGTTTTTGTGCTATTGTCTTCAAAAGCCTATCAAATGCGGTGTCGTCTGTAGTGCTTTTCGTAAACGGCATCTCCAGTAAAGTGCCACTCATTAGGTGTTTAACACCATTTTCTTCAATCATGGGCAATCTAGCGACCTGCGTGATGCACACGAAGTAGTCTTTCTCGGTGTTTCCCGCAGTGTTTATTATATACATGCTATATTGTATATTTGTTACAGTGAACGGTGAGATTTTTGTTAATTGATAAATTGCAAAGGTGTTTGTATTTTTAAAATGTCAATGATCGGACGATTCTAACAAACTGAAATTTAAATCGGAAGGGACGTCTTTTAAACCCTTTCTAACACGTACGTTTCCTGATGGGTCCCAGTGTAATACATTTTTAATAAAGTGCATATTTTCCCGTTCTTTTACTTGGCAATAACTATGAGATTATTAATTGTAAGCCAATCTAATCACTTTTTTACTGTCAAAACATGTAGGCTACATCACACACAAGTGCACTATACAGAGTCAAGCATGCATTGTTAAACACCTTTGAGAGAGATGTCTTTTACAAAGTCAGGCACAATTTTAATATTTGCATACGCTCTGCTTGTTGTTAAATTGTGCTCAGTACAGGGCATAGCCTGTTAAATACGACTATCAATTTTCAAAGAAGGAAAACACTGAGTAACAGGGAGTTGGAAGTGATGTGGTAAAAAACAGTGTGGTGAAGAAGAGTCAAGGGCTGAACCAAGTCTTTTGACTACACAGACAACATGCACGTCCTTGTTTACAGTAAACCTAAGACAAAGCTTGAAGTATTAATGTATTCTGGGTATGTGTACGTTTGCATTAATTTGAACCAAACAAGTGTTTGCAGAACAATATGTGTATCTTAGTGTCAGATGCCTTAAGTTTGAAGGGTCCCTGAGCGCATCACAGTGGTGTAGGTAGCGTGTAATAGGCTTATGGTTCTTACTACTGCATCTATTCTTTTTTAGGTCTCGCCTAGCGATGAAGCGCAAAGCGCTGCTCGCTATGCAAGATCTATTGTTGCCGACTTTTGCTCCGATGCGGGACAGGACAGGTGCACGCGTACGGCAAGTCCTGGACAGGAGATGTGCACGCGTATGGTGCGAGCAGAAGTTGTAATAATGCCGCAAGCCGTACGCGTGCACATAGACTGTCTGTGCTCAAGCTTAACAGACAGGAGATGTGCACGCGTACGGCTCGCGTCTTTTACAACTCCTGCTCGCACCATACTGATGATTGTGGATGTCTGATGCCTGATGTCTGATGATTGTGGATGTCTGATGCCTCATGCTAGTGGATGTCTGATGCCTGATGTCTGATGCCTGATGCTGGTGGATGTCTGATGCCTGATGTCTGATGCCTGATGCTGGTAGATGTCTGATGCCTGATGTCTGATGGATGTCTGATGCCTCATGCTGGTGGATGCCTGATGTCTGATGCTGGTGGATGTCTGATGCTTGATGTCTGATGCTGGTAGATGTCTGATGCCTGATGCTGGTGGATGTCTGATGCCTGATGTCTGATGCCTGTGGATGTCTGATGCCTGTGGATGTCTGATGATTGTGGATGTCTGATGATTGTGGATGTCTGATGATGTCTGATGCCTGATGTCTGATGCTGGTGGATGTCTGATGCCTGATGCTGGTGGATGTCTGATGCCTGATGCTGGTAGATGTCTGATGCCTGATGCTGGTGGATGTCTGATGCCTGATGTCTGATGATTGTGGATGTCTGATGCCTGATGTCTGATGATTGTGGATGTCTGATGCCTGATGCTGGTGGATGTCTGATGCCTGATGTCTGATGCCTGATGCTGGTGGATGTCTGATGTCTGATGCTGGTGGATGTCCGATGCCTGATGTCTGATGCTTGTGGATGTCTGATGCTTGTGGATGTCTGATGTCTGATGCTTGTGGATGTCTGATGCTTGATGTCTGATGCCTGATGCTTGTGGATGTCTGATGCTTGATGTCTGATGCTTGTGGATGTCTGATTCCTGATGTCTGATGCCTGTGGATGCCTGATGGTTGTGGATGTCTGATGGTTGTGGATGTCTGATGCCTGATGCTTGTGGATGTCTGATGCCTGATGCTTGTGGATGTCTGATGCTTGTAGATAACTGTGTGAGTGTGTGATGTGTGTGCCTGTGGCAGTTTTGATCCTTATGCACATATAATGACTCCTGAAGCACAGATGATTTATAAGGGCGATATATCACATTCATAAAATGTGCTTAAGGTGTTACATGTGCACTGTTGGAACACCGTACAAGTGTCAAGTTGGTGCATTATATTTGCTTATTGCTTTACAATACAAGGGACTTTTTTATTATTAAGTGTCACCACTTTGCCAACTGCTCCTCACTGAAACTCTCCAATGCAGGGTGTCTTATACTTCAGGGTTAAATGTGAGTTTAAATGTCTAGGAATAAGTCAGTAACACAAACTACCAGTGGGATGTACTACACCCAGACTTCTCAAGTCACTATGTGTTCTAACACACCATCACCAAGTGGGGGAGCGAGCTTAGAGTGCTCTTCCTAGGCTCCCTGCCCTACCTCCCTGGCTAGAAGAATCTGGAAGGGGGGTGGCTTCCATTGCAGGAGGTACAGCTCCCGCCTCCTGGCACATCCTCTCCTGGTACATCAGCTGGTCTCTCCATTCAGGAACACTCAGTAGCTGCCCCCACAAGGTGCACTCTGGGGCAGTAATACTCCCTGCATTTTATCGGGGCTCACAGGCTCTGCTGGCCCCCAGATAACTTCAGAATGTCAAACTCCTCAGCGAGGGATGTCTAACATAGACCCAGGAGGGCCCCACCCAGTGCTTAATTTGAGGCAGTAGTTTACGGTGCTCGACACCAGCAATTAATTGTCAACATCGGCACTTATCACAGTCTGCCACATGGTGGCGCTGTTTGTGTGATTTAGAGATAAGCAGAACAATAGTTTTATTATTTCATTATACATTAAAAACAACAGATACCTGCAGCCCAAACCATTCTTATAGCTGTGGAGGCCTCTAACAGTCTGAATTGTCACACTGGTAGCAGTCTGATGATTAATAGTTGTGCAGGAAATGTAATGGCAATTTTGACAGGGGCAATGGGTGGTGCAAGCTGTAGTGGCCTCCTGGCGAGAGCCCTGGCAATTATTTCTTTACAAATTGAGCACTGGCCCACCCCTGTCACATTTTGGGGATAGCTACATAAGATAAATGTACACACAGTAAGTTAAAGTGCATTTATGGGATCAGCACTTACAGAGAAAATCTTGCAAAGATGCTACCCCTCCTGGACATACCTAGTACCCCTCTCAAACCCACCAGTCACTGTGACAATGTTGCACCTTTGCAAGCACTGTTTGGACAGGAAGCGAACAATGCTTCACAGTTGGGAGGGTGCGAATAAAACGTCAGGAGTGCATGTGGGAGCGGGACAACAAACTGGCACAGTGAAGAAACGAAACAGGATTTGAGGGCCTGCGAGGAGGAATCCTCCTGAAACAAGCATTTGCAAAGCAATAGGTCTCGCATTTACGCAAGTTTAAACTATTGGCATTGTAAATGACAATGCCTTTTATTTATGTTTTGGTTTGTACAACATAAATTAAAGGCATTGTCATTTACAATACCATTTACAATACCAATAGCTCCAAAACTCGCAGTTGCGAGACCTATTGCATTGCAAATGCTTGTTTCACTTTGTCACTGCAGTGGTGACACAATTAAGTGCTGCAGCTCACTAGTGACATTTAACTTACTAACCCTGGGTACACTTTGTACCATATACAAGGGACTTAAACGTAAGTGAAATATGACAATCAGGTATTCTCCAATTTCACAAACATTTTAAGAGTCAGAACACGTGCACAGGGGCCTGGTGAGCAGGGCCCAGTGCATTTCAGAGTCGAAAAACCAGCAGCTTCAGCCCAAAAATTTGAAGGAGTGATTATACTAAGAGAGCCATTTCCTTACACATCTATTAACATTTTGGATATATTTTTTACGTTTCTTCAGCATTCTAAAAATGTCTTATTTGTTTTGTTTTTACTTTCCTCCTTGTCTATGACTTTCATCTCATTTCCTTTTTATTTTAATTGAGGTCACCTTTCTACGTCTTCTCCATTTCTTCACATTATGTTTCAGTTGTACTTATTTCACATCTTTTGTTTTGATTTGGATTTCTGTTCCTCTGTCAATTTAGTTTCGTTTATGTATTATGCCCAAAAATCGTATTTGTTAGGTGCCATGGGCTTGGATGGTGAGAGGGGATTTGCTAATCTAGTTCAGTAACTGGTGTAGTATAGTTTTATTAATTTTGATTTGTATTGCTTTTCTGTGTGATGTAGTTGTTATGAGGTCTTATTGATTCTTTTCTTACTATGGTCACCAAATTCATCAATGCTGCTAACCTCACTTTTTCGTATGGTAGCAAACTTGCTGTACTGCTACACAAGATCTACATCACAGGCTTGTCTAATCTAACAAGAGCAGCAAACAACTGAAGAGGACAGTGTTGTAAGGTAATCGAACAATCTTCATCAGATACATTGAATAAAAGTGAAGTACATTTGGAGAAAGTTTTCCTTGATATTCATTGAGAGAAAAGAAACCCTGGAAGTCAATTCTTTAAGACGGAAGATTATAAGCATTTCTATATGTCAGCTGATCAGAGGATTTCATTAAGCAGACTGGCTAAACAGTATTGCAAGAGCACTCAGATTGCAATGTGATAATAATCTAGTATCTAAAAAATAATCAAAAATATATTGCAGATCAAAAGTGGGGAAATATTGGTCTGTGCATGTAGTTAATCTGACAGTGTGATGTTACTCACCTGGCCGCAGTGTCAGCTGGATTTTTTGAGGGGCCAGTTGAGTCACCGTCTTTCTATCTGAGTTGTCGCTGAGTGGAGTGTCCTCCAGGATCTTATATGAGCTACGCGGGTCCATTATCTTGTCCTGGTCACATCCCCGTTTCATTAACTGCTCCTGTGTTCCACAGCGGGAGGAATCTGCCTCGCCCACTTTAGTGAAGTTCTGACATGACAGAAAGAAGGGAGGGATACTTTCAGTGGGGAATGCTCTCATGTAGTCATGACACAGTGTATGTGCACCTATTCAGATTACTGGTCATTCAATCATAGTGTACTAATGTTGACCATTCAAAGATTTGTGATGTTGAACACCTGTATTTTGCAAACACGAACAGTGCACTCTCCATATCAGTCTGACCATATGCACAAGGTCCTGTCCAGCCCCAAAATATATGTTTAATTTTTGTAGGCTTATGACTTAATAGGTGCATTTATAAGGCTTAGGGACAGAGGAGAGAGTAACTAGTCACATTATGAGCAAGGAAAAGGCAGATATGAGACAAGACATGAGGACAGTGGAAGTTGTGAGAACAGAGAGACAGTGGACCTTACGTTTGAGGCAAGATATGTTATTACTGAAAAGGAGGAGAATAGGGAATGGTGAGGAAAACAAATAGTATGAATGGAAGGAAAGGAGATCAGGAATTAGAAGGATATTGGTGAACTGAGGAGAAAAAATACCACCATACAATGAAGTAGGGTAGAAGTAATGGAAATGATAAGTCTGACTATGACTACATAGCAACCATTCTCTTAGAAGCAGGCTTTCACTTTCAATGTCACTCTCTACTTTAATAATATTCTACTGTTCATGGGTCCAACATTAAGAAAGCATTATAACTTCACTATAGACTGTATCAATAATTATATTTACCCCCACCCCCATTAGTAACCTGGGAGGAATCATTTAACTGCCATTATAATGCTTGGTTTCAAGATATAATGCTATATGATGTCCCTCCAAGAGCTATTTTATCTAATGTGGCTGTGACATAGGAGGCACAGCAATTGGCTGATCACGTACAGTGATCGATACATCTGGAAAAATACTAGACACAAACAAGTAGAAGCTATGCCTGGTCTTCCACAACTGACTTAGAAGCCTAGAATTTTGAAAAGTAAAAAAAAGTAAAGGACTACTAACCTGAAAAAAATGAATAATACAAATGAACAGAAATTATCAATTGTATATGTCATACAAATAATCAGAGGACTGGTGGTAACTCTGTGGATTTTAAGATAGAATAGATCTACAGCATGGCTATAGAGAGCGAATGCCCCTGCTTTGGTTCCCCATAGCAAGTTCTGTGGGTATTTTGGGTTTTTGCTTAATCACACACAACAATTATACATGTCTGCTGAGGGCTTGTGATATAGAATATGAACCACAGCAACCACTGCAAGTGCAATCTCCTTTAATGGGCGTGACTACTATCAGCTCACTGGGCTGTTGAGGAATGACAGTGGTAGCCACAACAAATTATAGTGGCTTGACAGGCCTTTTTACCTCTCACCTGCCAGGGAGAAGTGCCTACCTCTTCTGTGATTTTTATATTTGTCTGCTATTCCCCTGCAACCAGGCCCTTGCTCCATCCATGTGCAACATGGATGCTACATGTGTATGTGTGTGTGTGTGTGATGACCAATGTGGTGTGCAGACAGAATATCGAGTTGGAAATGTTGACCTACAGAAATATCCAGTCCTAAATATCGCGAGTCAGAAATATCAACAGCAGGAATAACGTGGTCAAGAATATCTATTTTAAGGTAAGAAATATCGTTTTTAAAAATATAGAAGTCATTAATATCGTTTGCAAAAATATAGGGGCTCATTACGATGGCGGGCGGAAGCACCACCGCCGTGCTGGCGGATGCAAAAAGCACCAGTTACCGCCGGCACGCAGCAGTCCACACGCCCGTCCAATTACGATGCGAAAAGTAGGCCAAACACCGCCGGCAAGCCAGCAACACCGTCCGCCATCAAAGTGCGCCCGTACACGTAGCGGCGCAGCTCAACTGACACACACCGTCCGACGAAACACGCCCCGCCCGGCGCATAAATTACGATGCCGCAAACAAACGGCTCCCACGGCCAAGAGATACCGTACGACAAACCGAAGCGGTAACACGGATGCCGAGCACGGACAACGAAGAAGCGGCTCCCCGAGCATGAATCCAGCACTGCAGGCCCTCCCCATGCTCCTGCTGATGCACCACCAAGGACGCAACGTACCGCGGAGATGCAGGTAGGCACACACACAACAAGTGCACGCAAACAGCGCACACAGTGCAAGGGCGGAAAAAGCGGACAACCCCCACCAGCGCGTGTACACTACACATCCACCATTGCATCCACATATGACACACAGGCCAAATCGTAACATCGCGTAACACATGTGTACACACCACCTGGGACTAGGAACCAACCACCCCGTCACGGCCCCAAAGCGCCGATGACGCCGCCACACATGCGCACAACGCAGAGGCCAACCGCAGCGCCATGCATGCATCGCACACAGACACAGGGACACAACCAAGCAGCACACACATCAGCCCCACCCCGAACGCACATGACACGTGACAGGCCTGCCACAGACATGTCCCCAACGCCCAATTCACGGACAACACCCAACGCCACACAACCGACGCACACATGTCAGTGAAGACACGCAACAGCAGGACACACCCCAGTGTAACAAACATGGCGAAGCACACAGCGGCGTCAACACCAACTAGGAGAAGCAGGGCCCCTTCGGGAAGAGGACCGCCAGTACCACACTGAAACACCCATACCACCCTGCACATATGAACAAGACATATAAAACGGAACACCAAAGAGCCCGGGACCGACAACAGGTGGCCCAAGAATAACATTCACACACAAGGCCCAACGCAGAGCGGAAAGGCAGCCTGCCGCCCACACAAGGGAGAGCAGACAGCACTGAATGACCTTCCATTCCAACTCCGAAACCACAGCCCTACGACAGAAGCCGGTGAATACAGCCATTGTCCAAGAATAGACCAACACAGGCATGCCGAGGAGACCGACCACAGGGCAGATAGTGCATATCACAGAAGCACACAACGGACGGGAAGAAAGAAGAAAACACTCCCCATGTCGGCCACATGCAAGTTAATTGGAAGGAGTCACACATCACTGACCTTGAACTGTCTGAGAAGCATGTGGGAAGAGGGCCCGTGTCCTCCAAACAAGCAAACAGAACACAAGTCCTGTCTCCCTACGACTACACAGAGCTCACAGCAACCTCGGAGCGTGCACATTGCAGACTGCACACACAGCCGGAGCACGCCACCACAACGCACCGCTGGGAAATGGCAACCGCAACACACCTACCCAACTACGCCGAACAGCTCAAGCTGTACAAAACCAACCTGTTCCATACATTGGGATGCGATCTCCTGTCCCTGCTGAACGTAAGTTACCGACTGACTTACCGCATCACATTGTTCAGCTGCGTC
The DNA here is from genome assembly GCA_963921515.1 of Calotriton arnoldi. NCBI lineage: Eukaryota > Metazoa > Chordata > Amphibia > Caudata > Salamandridae > Calotriton > Calotriton arnoldi. Next base: position 84,652 of record CAWUFW010002752.1, read on the forward strand.
ATGCCCGTCTTCTACTGTCGGAGGTGTCCATACCAGCATCCCGTCGAGATATGCCTCTCCAACCCGGCATGTCTGAAGGCGGACCTGCTACCACTACTCCTCCCTCTGGACGCACACGACAGGGCCTGCTCTGCCTATGGGGGCATGGCGTATGTGGCCAACATCGCACCCGCACTGAAATGGGACCACTGTGCCTCCACACGACGGATCATCGAGAACAGCTACATCGAATGTCACCCAGCATGCCCCATCATGGTCCTCCAAGGGACAACTTACGAACAACACCTTGACAGCCACCATCCGCTACATTGGCTGGCAAACATGTACACCACCAATGACATGGAAGCCCTGCTGGACGGCATTGCATACCTGACAACCTGTCAATTCGTCGGACCACAACGCAGGTTCCCCGAGTGACCTATGATGTCCAACCCCGCACCCATGCTTAGCTTCCGCACGGACTGGCCAGTCACCACCACAACAGCCATACCAAACGACCGGCAACTGTAACCACACCATCAACGACATCGCCATGACATCGGATATGACCGGGACATGCACACTGTTCCCCATCACATCCAGGAACACCGCATGCATCGTGGGAGGCAGTGGCATGGGCTCTGTGTATCGCACCCACATGGACGGAACTGCACGAACAACCAGGACACGACATGGATCCAGCGCCCATGGACACACACACCGCTCAGTGGACATGAATAGGTCGCCTGGAGTCTGTGGGTGCTGCACCCCTCCCACCCCCGCCCGGGAATCCCATACCAGGACCTTTGCATAGACGACAAGTGCATACAACAACAACACGACCCCAGTGACTGTGACATGTCCAGTAACCACCACAGTGCAACAACAAGTGGCACGCCGCTGCATGCACGCAAGCACATGCCCTGATGTCATCTCACATGCACGCGTGCATGAGGAACAACCGCAGCAAACCTGTCACATGGAACTGAGATGGACTGTGCCCATGATGCCAAGCGGTCTGGTAGGCTACATGTATACCGTCTGTGTCAAAGTCCGCAGCTCCGCAGCTATACGTAAATGTACATTAGCACAGCCTTGGCCAAGCAGATGTCACTCTGAAGCCCACATCCCACATTCAACAGCCAATCACATGTAACCCCACACCCTATCCCATTTGCAATCATGCTCAGTATATCCTCAACATGTATTCCGCTGCCAGTAGTGTCCACTATACTGCATCACAGAGGACAGAAGACTCAATATAATGTGTGAAACCAAAACTGTCTCCGCTGACTCATTTCACAAGTACGAATGAGAGAGGACGAGAGTATGTGAAGTACACGGCAGTCGTGACATGACCATGTAGTCCACTGGTATTGGATGTCAACGCAAATGAGTAGCACTACTGTGGAAGACACACATGTGTCGTGTGAAGTCGTATGGACGCAGTGCTCAGGTGGGTGGGTGCGACGTGTAGATGCGCACATGCCAAGTTGGAGCACGCCGTGTTGGGAGGGGTCATGAACAGTACACCACCGCTTCCCTGGGCATTGTGAGAGGACACCTGTCGGGGGGAGTGAACACGTGTGTGCACAGCAGCCGGGCACACGTACAAAGCGGTACCAGGCGCACCTCAGCCCACCCTCTGTGGACAAGCTGGATCCTGTTGTGCGCCCGCCATGCCCCTTGACAAGGCACACACAGCCCCAGTCGACCAGGTGTAACCCCAACATAGTCAATCCGCACAGGCGATACAGGGCACGGGATGGCAGTGGAGCATGGTGTGTGAGAGGTCTCCTCGCGCTCCTCCTGGTCATATCACGCAGGCAATAGAACCTCAACGTCTAGCATGGCACAAGTCAGATGGAAGTGTAGGGGGACGCACCACAGCACGAGCAGCACTGACGTCACGGGAGGTGGCTCGCACCATCCCATCCATTGCCCATCATACCAACCACGCCACATGCCATTGCGACTAAGTGCAAGAGCGTGCGCCACCACCCCGAGCCCTCCCCAGAGAGGCCAAAGAGTGAATGTGTGGGCCATCAGCCACAGACGGACGCGGCCTGGCCGCAAGGGCAGCCACAGCCACTGGGTGTCGCAGGTGGCGGATCCGGAAGGCGAAGACTGTGATGCATAGTCCATGCAGGCCGGGTCTCCATTTGGGGCACCACGCAGGTGGACGGCGTCCCGCAACACATCATACCCTGAGACAGCCCACTCGTGCAACTGGACCCACACATACACTCCTTGCCCTCTCTGGTGCGAGCTTGGGGCTGCCTGTGCAAGCGCTAGCCTCGCAGGTGAGCATGCATATTGGGGGAGCGAGGGGAGGACATGAGGGCTGGTGCGAAGATGACTGTATCACTGTCAGTTAGTACAAGGGATGACCCAGATGTGGAAAGGAAGAGACGTGTCCCGTGTGTACTGCAACTAGTCGCCAATCCAACTACCCCCCATGTCCGGAATGTAAGCCCGCACCTAGGCCCGCCCATCCGCCACATCGAACATACCACCAGCACGACAACCTTCCCATTCGAAACACTGACTGGGGGTGGCGACCAGTGTACAATCATGTGTAGCCTACCCACGCGTACATGTGGGCCCTCCATGATCCATGTCACCTGCGGCAAAGTCATGACATGCGCAATGAGGGAAGTGAGGAGAGCTGTCCGCCCCACGCGCAGAAGGTGCATCAGCTCCACAGACCCAGCAGCGAGTCCAGCAGGGGTCACATGTGCAGGGGCAGCTGTGCCTGGTGTGAAGGCACATGCATATAGACAGCACATCGACCAATGTGTAGTCTGCCCACATCTACAGTCCATCATCATGCGGACATAGGAATTGAACACAGGGCAACACATCTTAGTTGGTGCACCCACCGTGACCAACAATGCGCAATCATCGACGTACCCGCCCTGTGCATGGCCCCCACCCAACGGAGGCACATCCAGTGCCACCATCCCACACACACAAGCCTTCCACGGAACATGCTGTGTCCAATGGTCAGTACAGAGTCAGCGCCCATCTGGTGGATCCTGAACAGGAGACACATGCACACACATGCCAGCTCCCACTATGTACGTCTGCCACCTGGCACGTGCAATGTAACCTCTCACCTGTGACGTGTGACTGCAAGCACACAGCCGTCTTGGCATGGGGCTGTCAATGTGGACACCTGTCAATGTTTCGGGAGGTGTGATCCGTACAGTGCTGTACATAGGGTGCAGTGCTGACACCTACTACTGTCTCATATCCCCTCGTGCCACAGGTCCCACTTGTTTTGGCCGCTCAGCCTGTGCCCACATCGTCGTCGTTGTGTGCCATACTCATCCAGCCGCGGAAGCAGTTCCATGCTCAGCAGACATTCATGTTGCCGTGGCGTTGCCGCTTGACGGATATGCAGTCAGTCCCCATCAGCACGCCCCGCAAGTCATTGGGGCCTAGATCCCCATGTGCATGCACATGGCAGTGGTTTGTATCACTAGCCATTGCCATTGTTGGGAGACCTGTGTAAGTGTATTGTGGCCGTGCCGTCCCAGCTTGACAGCTGGGCTGTGGCTCATGTGCTTGCTCAGTCATGTCAGTGATGTGTATGCGAAATTGCTATGTGTCGTGTTGCTTTGACATGTGTCCTCTGCCATTGTCCCTAGGCGGAGACCGAACATTGACCGCCCATACCAATTGCTGGCGGACATGGACGATACAGAGGTTATTAGGAAGTTTCGGCTGGACAGGCCAACCCTGCATCGACTGTGTGCCATGTTAGAACCCCATCTCCGTCCCCGCAGGGTGTATCCGACTGCTGTCACCCCCACGGCTAAGGTGATGGCCGCCATGCATTTCTTCGCCACTGGGTCATTCCAGCACACAGTGGGCATTGGAGGAGGGATGTCCCAGCCCATGTTCAGCAAGGTGCTGAGGGATGTACTGGCAGCCATGATGCTGTACCGAAACAGGTACATCCGCTTCCCCAGGGCTCGTGAATTGGCGGCAGTGAAGGGTGCATTCTATGCCCTTGGCAGAATCCCACACGTCGTTGGAGCCATTGACTGCACACATGTCGGCCTTGTTCCACCACAGGCCACTGAGCACCTGTACCGCAACAGGAAGCACACGCACTCCCTGAATGTGCAAGTGGTGTGCCTTGCGGACATGGTGATCACCCACGTGTGTGCAAAGTTCCCAGGCTCGGCCCATGACGCACACATAATGCGCAACAGCATCTTGCCACGACTGATGTCCAATATGCAACAGGATCGTGCCTGTATTGTCGGTGAGTATGTGGAGTGGTGTAGCGTGCTGGTTGTGCGATGCTGTCCCCTGTCCAGTTGGAATTGCAACGGTTCTCTGTGTCCCTCACACCCAGGTGACTCTGCGTACCCGAATGGGGCATGGCTGCTCAGTCCATTGAGGAATCCTCGCACCCCAGCAGACGATCGCTACAATGAGGCACATGGGAGGACCAGACGTGTGGTCGAGCGTACCTTTGGCCTCCTCAAGTCCAGGTTCAGGTGCCTGGCGTACTCCCCACAGAAGGTGTGCCAGATAGTGGTGGCGTGCTGCATGCTGCACAATCTGGCCATTCGGAAGCAGATCCCCTCATCGTGGATGACGGAGATCAACCAGGGCCCCAGCCCGCAGACCAGGACAGCTCGAGTGAGGAGGACAGCGGAGAGGAGGAAGCTGGTAATGTGCGGCAGCAGCTCATCGCCCGCTACTTCACTTGACGGTGAGTGTCCATGTACGACGGCTGATGTGGCTGTATCTGTGCAGGTGTGTGTGTGCTGTGTCAGGGTGGCCGCTTGTTCACTGCGTGCTGTGTGTCAACGCTCCATGGCCAGGGTAGTATGCCACTGTTGGTGGCTGTGGCATTGTGCCCTATTGCTCTGTGCGATGTGTGTACATTGCTTGTAGTTGTTGACATGTACTGTGTGATGGGTGTGTGACACACTCATTGAATGTGCTCCTGTTCTGTCTCCCACCCCTAGGTCCCTACAGGCCCTCCGGATTCAATTGCCATGCCACGCATCAGGTGCCTTTCCGCCCAAGGTGGCCGTTGTATTCCGTACAAATAAAACACAGGGCACAAACAGCAGTTAGTGAAAAAGGTGCATTTATTACAAACTGTGACATGTGATTGTGTGTAAGGTGATGACAAAAGTGGTGCGTGCAGTGACAATGAGCTGTCGGTCATGGCTGCGTGATGATCAGGGTGTACCCACTGGTTCTATGTCCATAGTCCAACACACACATGCCATCCAGATGGCTGTGTGGAGTGGGATCGTAGTCCAAGACAATGCAGTGGCTGGTCAAGGAAGGCTGGCGGAAGGCTGGCTGGCTGCCTCACTTGCGTTTGGAGCGTGCGAAGTCCTCCCGGGAGATCTGTTTCCACTTCGGACGGCCCCTTCCACGCTTGCGAGGGGGTGCCTGCTTGCGACATGCTGGTGGTTGAGGTGTGCTCACTGGCTGTGGACGCAGGGGAACTGGACACTGCTGCTCCACCCTGCGCCCCGGCAGGTTGTGGCGGAGGGGGAGCTGAGGTCCCTGGCAGTGACCTCACCGCCACCACCAGCTGGCCCATGAGGTCCACGAGTTGGCCCATACGGGCGTCCATGGACCTCAGCACCCCCAGCACCTCACGCGTGTCTGAAGCAGACCGGACCCATTGTCCTTGGGCCTCTTCATAGGCCCCAAGGGCTCTGGCCATTTGAGGCAGGGCATGGCTCCCAGGGAGGCTGGCATTTCCCTGACCCTGCTCCTCCTACCAGTCCTGCTGCCACCGGCCTGCCCACTAGCCACATTGCTCACCACGGTCCTCGCTGTGGCTCCCAGGGTGGATCCAGTCGGCCGGGCCACCACCTGCGCTGGGGCTGGTGCCAGCGAAGACGTGGTGGTGGTGGCGGCGGTGGTGGTCGGTGCGGCGATGGTGGCGGTTGCGGCAATGGTAGTGGCCGCAATGACCGTGGGTGTGGCCGCAATGACCGTGGGTGTGGCCGCAACGACAGTGGCAGCAGGGGGCTGGGAATGTTCAGCAGCCCTGGATGATGGGTTGGTGGGTAGGAGGGGTCCTGGGGAGCGGCTGGGCCCTGCCACAGCAGATGGGCCTGCTTGGTGGTCCGTGTCCGAAGAGGAGGACAGATCCTCCAGATCCGTGTGTCCTCGTTGGGGGCTTGTAGGCTGGCTGTGCTGGCTGCTGGCTCCATCCCCAGCATCCAGCAGTTCGTCACCTGTGGAGAGAATGAGATTTGTTATTATGTTGCACCTGGCGAAGTATGTAGTTGTCGTCTGACATTAACAGTTCGTGCAATCTCGTACATGGGTTTCCCGGAGGCGTGTGTGTGGCTGTAGCATTTGTAGTTGTGTGTGCTTGGCAATGGGACTGTGTGCTGTGCACATGTGGCATGGGACGGATTGGCCATGCCGATGGGTGTGTTGCTGTGCCCCTACTTATTGTGACTCTGGTGTATGCGGGCTCCTGGCCCATCCTGGGTCTGGTTTGTACTTTGCTTTTGGTGTTCAGATGGGACGCTTAGGAACGCATATGGCAACATGGGGGCCATGCCCCAGATTCGCATTTGGGAGGGGATATGCTTTTGGGGTTCAAATGGAACGCTTAGGAACGCATATGGCAACATGGGGGCCATGCCCCAGATTCGCATTTGGGAGGGGATATGCTTTTGGGGTTCAAATGGAACGCTTAGGAACGCATATGGCAACATGGGGGCCATGCCCCAGATTCGCATTTGGGAGGGAATATGCTTTTGGGGTACATGCTGTGCGCCATGGGTGCCGAACGTGACATGTGTTGTGGCAGCATGACAGTGCATGGTTTGAGGTGTGTGCATGCTTGACATGGCCTGCATATTTGCTGTCTGTTGTGATTACTGGACATGGCATTGGACGCATCGTTATGAGTGAGTGATGGTTGTGTGCCAGCCAACGTATTGCAGTTGTCCCATCTCCTTGGTGTGCGTGCTGCGCTGTGCCATGTGCATCACTGCAGTGCTCGGGGGTGTGGCCCATGTTGTGTGTTGTTGCTCACAGTGTGTCGTGCGCTTCATTGACTTCTGGCACATGGTTGGTCATGGGCATGTATCTTAGCGTGACTGCTGTATGTGTGGCAGCTGTGCGGATGACATGCCTTTCATGAGACTGGGGCTGACGGATGGATGGTATGTTGTATGTGCATGGTGTGTCTGTGTGTTTGATGGGTTCAGTGGTGTTCGTGTGCATATATGTTGTTCCGCTCTGTTGCGTCTAGTGTTGTTTGTCTTACATAGGCGTAGTTGTGGGGTGTGTGGTTGACAGGCAGTAGGGGCTACATGGACAGGACTTCAATGGTGTTTCGGTTGTGTGTGATGAGTTGCACAGTGGCTGCCGTGGTGGTACTATATTCAGTGTGGCTTGTGCATGCAGACGTGGCTCCTTGGGTGTTGCTATGTATGTGATGGGTCATGTGGGGTGTGAGTCTGTTGTTCATGTCCGTGTGCACATTGTTCACTTGTTCGTGACGGTGGGCGGTGCTGCGTGTTCGTCTGCTACGTGACATGTCCCATGTGTTGGTCGTGTTATGGTCCTCATGCCTCCAGTAATCCAGCCCTGTCCAGTTTCCCACCTGCAAGTTGTTCGTGCGTGCACTGTACTGGATGCCACATGGCTCTAAGCGGGGGTGCTCCATGTTGCAGGTCTGTGGGGGTGGGGGGTGTTGTGGGTCGTGGGGGTGGCTGGACACCCACTGACACCGATTGCTGTGGACCGTGATGTCTGCCTTTCGGCTGTCGTTGTGCACTGCAGTGGCTGACACGTGGCTGTGGGGTGTGGGGGATGCTCCTCCTTGCTGTGCTGTGGGACTGGGGCCTGGTGTGTGTTGTACTTGGGCTGTCCACCCTCCCACCCACTGCACTTTGTGTTCCTGCCACTTACCTGTTACTTGTCGGTTAGTGCAGCTGTGGCGGACACATGGGTGTGGTGGGTGCTCGTTGTGGCGCTTCTGGCATATTTGGGGACCTGTTGGTGGTTACGTGGCTGGCTGAGTGTACACATGTCCCCACGTATGTTACAGTTGTTCGGTTTGGGCTGTGTGTGGTGGTGTCTGTTGCATGTGTGTGTGATGTGTTGTGTATTGTGTGCTGGACATGGGGGTGTTTGTCCCTGGGAGCTGTGGCATGGTGGTTGCGCATGTGAGTACATAGCGGTGTGCTGGTATACATTAGTTTGTACTTACCAGCCTCCACTCCCTGCTAATCCGGCGAGGATCTCCGGATGTGTTACGACTCGCACCTTCTCCTCCCACACTTTGAAGGTCTTAAAGAGCGCGGGATTCCCTCCGCCAGTGACGGCAGCCAGCTCTCTGTTTTTGCCCTCCTTCTTCTTGACCAGGCTCTTTACGTCATTCCAACGTTTGTTTATTTCACCTCTGTTCCTGGGCAGGGTCCCGACTGCATTGACCTGGTCTACGATCCGGTTCCACATTCTGTTTCTGGTGGCTAGTGGTGTGTGCTGGACCATGTTCCCATAGATTTGTGGGTACACCTTGATGATCTCGTCGACCATGACCGTCAGCTCAATGGGCGTGTACTTGGGCATTCTTTGTGGTGCCATGGTGTTTGTGGTGCTGGTGCGGTGTGTGTTGTGTAATGTGCAGGGGGTTTGTGGTGGTGGTGTTTGGTGGTGGTGGTGGTGGTGTTTGGTGGTGGTGGTGGTGGTGGTGGTGGTTGTGATGTGTGCGTTTCTGTGGTGTGCTGCTGTCCTTGCTGTGTCACTGTGTCCTCTCCTCTCTGGTTTGCAATGTAGCAAGGGGTTGTGGTCTGTGGGAGTGCTGCTTTTGTACTCACCTATGTGGGTGTGTCCTCATGGTCTGTTGTTTTCAGGTGTGTTGTGTCTGGGGTTCTGGCCTTTGTATTTTTTGTTTGTCCGGGGGTGTTTTCGGGATGTGTACTGTGCTTGTGTATTTGTGCGTGCCTTGCTGTGTGGACTTGTTGGCCATGTTGTGTGCTATTGGTTTTGTGTGCGGATGGTTTCTGTGCAGGTACGTGGGCGCCATGGCTTCTGCCGTGTCGATTCTCATCGGCGTTGTTTGCGCTGGCGGGCGGTATATTTGTGGTTTTTCCGCGCTCATGTCGGGTGCGATCGTAATTTCACGTGCGGTGTGTCGGCCGTGAGGGCGGGCGGTTTTGTGTTGTCGTGCGTGTTTCCGTCCATGGCGGGCGGTTTGACTCCGACTCGGACATTGGCGGGCGGTATTTTGTGTGATTTTTCCGCCGATGGCGGTTTTCGGTTTGTGTAATCGTAATGGCGTGGTCGGTGTTCAGGCGGTGTGTGCGGGCGGATTTTTGCCGCTTCCATGCCTGGCGGATTTTTTTACGCCGGGTATCGTAATGGGCCCCATAGTTGTTTAAAATATTGATTTTTTAATTAGTGTTATGTATTTTAGCATATATTTAAAATGTATGTGATGTATTTTTTTTGTGTAAGAATTGTTTATGTTTTTTAATATATGTGTTACATTTTTAGTAGTTATCAATTTTATTTTAATTTCATTTTGCGTTTTTTAGTTCCGTAGCGGGTTGTGGGTTTATAGGGGAATAGGGTGGGAAGTAATTTAATTATGATAAATTAATTATTATTTTTTATTTATTAATATTTATTTAATTGAGATTTTATAGTGTTAATTGTGAGAAGTAGTTTATTATTAATTAATTATTAATTGGTTGTTAATTAATATTAATTAATTAATTGCTAATTAATTATGGTAATTGTGTATTTTTTTAGGTGCGGGTTGTGGGGTTTATAGGAGTAAAGGGTGGGAAGTAATTTATTTTTAATTAATTAATAATAAGTTGTTAAGTAGTATTCATTAATTAATTGAAAATTAAATATGGAAATTGTGTAATTAATTTTAGGTGTGGGTTGTGGGGTTTATAGGGGCAATGGGTGGGAAGTAATTTATTTTTGATTAATGAATAATTAGTTGTTAATTGATATTAATTAATTTATTGAAAAGTATTATGGAAATTGTGTAATTAATTTTAGGTGCGGGTTGTGGGGTTTAAAAGGGTAAAGGGTGGGAAGTAATTTATGTTCAATTAATTAATAATTAGTTGATCATTAACATTAATTAATTAATTGATATTTAATTAGGGTAATTGTTTATATTTTTTGTGTGTGGGTTTTATATTTATAGGGGTAACGGGTGGGGAGTAAATACATTTTACTTACTTTATAATTAGTTGTTAAATACAATTAGTTTTTTAATTGAAAATAAGTTTTAATTGTGTAATTAATTTCTTTACAGTTTAAATTTAGCTGTGGTTTGTGGGGGTTATAGGGGTAAAGTGTGGGAAGTTTATTAATTTTTATGAGTTTTAATTTGTTTTTTAATTAATATTTCTTTAATTGGTAATTAATTATGTTAATTATGTAAGTACATTTTTTAAATATAGATGTGGGTTGTGAATTGTGTGGTGTTATGGGGTAGGAAATAAAAAAAGTACATTTATGTAATAATTAATGTTTTTGTTTCTAAATACTTTCAAATTAAAAATATTAATTTGTTTGACATTTTTTATTTTTTTTATTTTATGTATTTGTATGTATGTGTCATATGCATTTAACATTATAATATGTTTTTTAAAATTTGTAATATTAAATATATTTGTATTTTAATTTTTAACATATTTATATATTTTTTTATTTCTTTTGTTTTTTAAATATTGTTGTTGTTAATATTTTGTTTGTTTTTGAAATTTTGAACTGACTGGAGTGAGAATATTAATTGTTACCCCTCCGCAATCCAACACTTTCCCTGCTGTTGCACTGATTGGAGTGGGAATAGTAAATGTTACCCCACCACTATCCAACACTTTCCCTACTGTTGCACTCACTGGAGTTGGAATAGAAATTTTTACCCCTCCGCTATCTAACACTTTCCCAACTGTTGCACTCATTGGAGTGGGAATAGTAAATTTTACTCCTCCGCTATCCAACACTTTCCCAACTGTTGCACTCATTGGAGTGGGAATAGTAAATGTACACCTCTCCGCTATCCAACACTTTCCCTATTGTTGCACTGACTGGAGTGGGAATAGTATTTTTACCCCTCCGCTATCTAACACTTTCCCTACTGTTGCACTGACTGGAGTAGGAATAGCAAATTTTATTTCTCCGCTATCCAACACTTTCCCTACTGTTGCACTCACTGGAGTGGGAATAGTAATTTTTACCCCTCCGCTATCCAACACTTTCCCTACTGTTGCACTCATTGGAGTGGGAATAGTAATTTTTACCCGTCCGCTTTCCAACACTTTCCCTACTGTTACACTCACTGGAGTGGGAATAGTAATTTTTACCCCTCCGCTATCCAACACTTTCCCTATTGTTGCACTCACTGGAGTGGGAATAGTAATTTTTACCCCTCCGCTATCCAACACTTTCCCTACTGTTGCACTGACTGTAGTGGTAAATTTAAGTTTAAAGATTTTTAAATAGTTTAATGTTTTAATTTATAATAGGATGTTTTTTTAATAGATTTTATGTTATTTGTATATATATATTTGTAAATTATATATATATATATTTGTATATTTTTATATAATTTTAAAATTATAAAATAAATTAAAATTAATAGTTTAATAATTGTTTTAAAGTAAATATATATATATATTTATTATTATGTATGTGTGTTTAACTTTTTTAATTAAGTTTATTTGTTATATTTGTTAAAATGTATATTAAATCTACTCTATTTTTTTAAATTAAAATGTTATTTAATATATTGAATATTTATTATTTTATTTTATATATATATATAAAAATCGATATTTTGTACAACTATATTTTTAACATCGATATTTTTTCTCGATATTTTTGTACTTTCCTGTTTAAGTATAGGGAGTCGATATTTTTGCATTCTATATTTTTTCATCTATATTTTTGGCATCGATATTTTGTCAGTGAACCGACCAATGTTTGGGATGAAATGAAATGAAATGAAATTTGTACTTGTAAACAGGGTCAGTACTGATTTGCATTAGGATGGCCTTCTGCCTAGAGTGGCAGAGTAGGCGAAAAATGATGGGTTAGAATGCTACCCCACACAATTGCCACTGGTAAGGCTATTTACAAGCATTCATCCCACCACATTTTTGGGTGTTTAATTGCCTAGAAACCTGAGACTGGTGCAGTTTTCCAAGCCTACTATTGCCAATGTTTGTTAATTCCAAAACGTTGTAAATTTGCACCCATTCAAAGAGAACTTCTATGAGTGAAGATTTACAATTTTTTTCATAAACGAGCCACTATACACATTTAAGTTTCAAGCTCCAAAAATTAACAAGTTAAAAGCTCTTAGCGAAATGAGAACGATATCCAAAAACAGCACAGATGTAGCAACCCCGTCTCAGGGTGCCCAGACCCAACTACCAAGCCAATAATGCATTTTTGGGTGTCACACTCCATACACCCCCCTGAATCTAAGGCACTGCCCGTTCACCTGTGCCTGGTAGTTCTCCCTGGAACTCATGACTGTGGACCCGTACAACACAACGGCCTGGCATTCCGGCCTTGGATCACTTATTTTGAATGTATTTCGCTGAACGCACGCTTCTCCGTCTCTGTTATGAGAAGCCTTAAAGGAAGATTTATTAAATTGGTGCATGTAGGCAGGGCTCCATGTTTCCATTCCACTCCTTTTACAAATCATTTTATCATCTGACTGATGACCCCATGTACAAAGACCAATTTGCAAATAGAAGTGGGTGTGCCAACAAATTAATAGGGCGAGTCGAGCAAAGGGTCTGGCTTGGCTCCAAAAGTCCATACACAAGCCAAGCCATGAAAATGTTTGGCATGTATATCATGCAACAAATATAATATAAACATATGATACAGTCTCTTCAAAATATGCAGCAGTGTTTCACAATAGTATATCAGAATATCCAGTATTGGGGTATCTTTTATAGATTCACATGCTTGAAACATTCCCCGTTGTCAAAGTGGGAGTCCCATGGTAATATAAATAAAGCAGTAATTAAAAAACTTCCATAGGCTATCATGGTGGCAACCATGCATTTAATAGCCTATCTACCTCCTTTTCTAAAAAAAAGGGACCAAACTTTAAGTACAACCAATCAGTAACCAGCACCCTCTAGAACATTCCTAAGAGATGCAGAATCCCTCAGAGTTCCATCGCATGTTGTGTGTGAAGGGAGTCTCCATGAGCTCTGCTCAGTTCTTCAAAATGTTTCACAGATAAGTCTCATTTTCTTCTGGATATTATAATGTCTGACAGGAAAGGACTATTTCGCCCTTGTAAATCCTGTGGGAAGAAGCTAAACTGGAATCTGCCACCTCTTCAGGGCCTTCCAGGCATAAATCCAGCCACACATCCCTCTCGGCGTCAGTATCACCGTCGACGCCAACTTCTTCAACGACGACAACAACTACTCTCTCGTTGTTGAGACCGTCGACCGTTTCTACGAATCGACGGTGGCCATCAACGCCCCGATATCGTCGACCCTATCATTACCGTGGACGAAGACCTCAGTGACGAGGGTGCCACCGTCAACGCCTGCAGCGACGAGGACACCATCACTTTCGATGACGGCTCCACCGCCAATGAGCACTCCACCGTCTACGGCATCTGTATCAACTTCGATGAAGGCTTTAGCGTCTATGAGAAAATCAGGTTCGGCGACGCTCCCATCGACGACGGATCCATTGATGCCACTCCCGTCGATGAAGTCATTGCAAATGCTGTCAACACCATCCAGATTGTTCAAGACACCTCTGCGGCCTGATTTTCAATCGGCAGGAAGATTTTGCCTTTACCCCCAAGCCACCTACTGGAGACAGAGGAAACGGATGATGATGGTCCCTTCTGAACTCAATGTCAAGTGTCAGGAGGAGGATGAGGACTATTATGACGAGGAACAGTACTACCAACACTACTATCCCGTTCCTCCTAAACAATACCAGCACTTCAGGTATTATGTTTATCCCCCAAGACAAGAACCTGCTAAATTATCATCTTCATTAATACAAGATTTGCAGGCCGTGCTCACGGACTACAGAAAAAGGTTCCCACCCCAAGAGGAACAGACTACTGTGCCACCGCCTCCACCACCATCACCTACGGCGCTGCTAACACCAGTGCTGCCTCCTCCTTCTACTCCTAGGATGACGCCACAACCCATCATCCCTGTGCCTCCTAGAGAAGATCCGTCCTCTTTGGAAGAAGAGTCTGAAGAGGGAGAAATTCACCATCCTCCTCCACCCACTGATGAATGGGATAACTACTTCACACCCACACCATCCCCTCCTCCTTGTCGTCCTTCTGACTCGCCTCCGGAAGACGTTGGAGGGTTTCATAATCTGATGGACAGGGCTACGTCCAGATTTCATCTGCCCACAATAGTCAAGCAATCAGATTGCTTCTTTTATGACTTTAAACAGCAATCAAGAAAGTCTGTTAGAGATATACCCATTGTAGACCATATCTGGGAGGAAGGCCTTAAAGTAATGAAATCACCGGCCACTGTAGTGCCTGTACTGCCGAGATTAGACAAAAAATACAGGGTGCCTGTGGATTCCCCCGCATGCCTTACGGGCCATCCCAAACAGGATTCGGTGATTTCCCAAGCGGCACAGAAGAGATAAAAAAATCCTTCCTCTCCCAACACGTCTCCACCGGACAAGGAAGGACGCCGCATGGATTCCATTGAGACGAGATTCTCATCCATGTCCGCAATCTCTCTTAGGGCTGCTAATGCACTAGCCATTCTTGGCCGCTATGATCAGCAAATGTGATCTGATATCGGGGCCATGCTGGAGGGTATACCTGAGGAAAATAAACAGGTTTTTCGGAAATTCCTGGCTGAGAGAGAGCACAGAGTGGCCGGAATATAGACTGTGCCATGAACATAGCCACAACAGGTTTTCAACAACTAGCTGGTGCGGCTGTTTTAAGACGCCAGGATGGCTTAGAGCACCGTTATTTCGTCCAGAAGTACAATCAAAGATACTGGACATGGCGTACAATGGCGACAGTTTATTTGGAAAACATATAGACAAAGCTCTACTAGCCATCAAAACCAATACAGACACATCCAAAGCATTGGGGACCCTGCAGTATCGTAAAGTGCCCTTTTGGGGAGCACGAGGACATGGATTTTCAGGCTATAAAGTTGCTTTACAGTGCACCCAACACTATCAGTCCTTTCAACCGCAAAATCGTCAGGGTTACCAGCAACAAACCTATCGACAGCCAACAACAGCTGGTTTCTCCAGGCAAGGCTCACGCAGGAAACCACCATCGCAAGCTCACGACTCAGGTCACAAGCAGTGACCACATCAGGGAACCAGCTACTACTTTTCCCCCTCCAGCCGGTGCAAACATTTCCAGTCATATCCATTGGTGGCACGACATTACAATAGACAGATGGGTCTTGGACTTGATATCTTATGGCCAAACTTTAGAATTTATCCAGCGCCCACCAAACACTCCCCCCAGGGGATCGCACCCCCCCTCATCTTCACTTACTCAAACAGGAAGCGAAGATTATGGTACTGAAAGGGGCAATAGAGAGGGTTCCAGTAGCACAAAGAGGAAAAGGCTTTTTCTCCTGTTTTTTCCTGATACGCAAGAAATCGGGAGAGTGGAGACCTATTTTGGACCATCAGACGGCTAAACAAATTCCTCAAAAATCTAACCTTCAGGATGGTTACACTCTCAGACATCCTTCAGTGCCTCAACAGTGGGGACTACATGACATCGCTGGATTTGAAGGATGCTTATTTCCATGTTCCTATACACCCCAAACACAGAAGGTTCCTCCAATTTACAGTGGCTGGTACCTATTATCAGTTCTGAGTCCTACCCTTCAGCCTCATATCTGCTCTGCGGATTTTCACCAAGGTTCTGGCCACAGTGGTGGCTGCCTTGCGGAACCGGGGTCACCAAGTATTTCTATATTTGGACGATTGGCTCCTGAAAGCTACATCGGTTCATCTACCTGCTACAGCTACAATAGACTGCATAGATCTGTTCCACAATCTAGGTCTTACCATAAACCAACGAAAATCATCGGTTGTTCCAAGTCAGACGATGACGTTCCTAGGGGCCAACCTGGACACCATTCAGAACAAAGCTTTCCTCTCTCTGGAAAAGCAGGAGCGGTTGCAAACCTTGCCTCTCAGACTATCAAAAAGAAGGTGCACTTCAGTGAGGACATTCAAGTCTCTACTGGGCATGCTCTCCTCGGCTATCGACCGAGTGCCGCTAGCTCGTCTTCACATGAGGCCGTTGCAAGAAGAACTTCAGCGTCAATGGATTCAAACTATGGGATCCTTCGACGACGTGCTAATTATCACTCCACGCATAAGGGAGGTGTTCGGATGGAGGACTCTGAAGTCACACCTCTCTCAGGACCTCTCTTTTCTGCCTCTGATCCCGAAATTCATCGTCACCACCGATGCTTCCATGGAGGGTTGGGGAGGTCATCTCCAAGACCTTCAGATTCCGGGAAAATGGTCCTCGTCCCAACGTCGGATGCATATCAACAGGCTAGAGTTAAAGGCCATTTTTCTCTCCCTGCAGGTTTTCCTCCCTTGGATAAAAGGTTCATTGGTGTTGGTCCATACGGACAAAACCACAAGCATGTTTTACGTCAACAAACAAGGAGGAACCAAGTCTCTTACTCTCTCTCAGGACGTTCAACAGCTCTGGAGCTGGCTCACATTTCACGGAATATCCCTTAAAGCAGAGCATGTTCCAGGGCATCGGAATTCTCTGGCGGACACCCTCAGCAGGACCAAAGACAACTGCCACGAGTGGGAGCTAGAGCAAGACCAACTAGACAGGATTTTTTAACATTGGGGGAAGCCAGCGCTGGACCTGTTTGCAACCCACACCAATTCCAAATGCCGGTTCTTTGCAAGCAGATTCCCTCTCCCAAATCTCGGAGGAATGCCCTTTCAATGCGCTGGTCCGGAATATATGCTTACGCCTTTCCCCCCATTCCACTGATACCCATGGCCCTTACAAAACTAAAAATAGAACACTGCTGCCTTCTTCCGATAGCCCCCAGATGGCACAGGCAGCACTGGTTCACAGAGCTTCTCCTCCTCTCAGATGCCCAGCCCATGCGTCTACTGCCGACACGAACCCTATTGACCAGGAACCGAGGTCAAATGTGTCATCCGGAGCCAGCATCTCTCCGATTTCATGCGTGGCTCCTGAATTCTTTGAATTTAAGGATTTGACTATTGCACAAGAGTGTAAAGACATTATCGCCAGGTCTCATGCGGATAGCAACAACAAGACGTACAGACTGAAATGGAAGCGATTCTGCCTCTGGTGCCATCAAAGCAAAGTGCATCCGTATCTCTCTGCTCCAGAGCAAATACTACCATACCTCCTGTCCTTGGCAAAATCTGGACTGGTATACTCTTCAATTAAGGTTCATCTTGCAGCTATCACTCGATATAGATGCTCCCCAAAACTACTATCTCTATGCTCTACCAGAGTTGTACAGCAATTCATGAAAGGCCTGTTTCGTACTTATCCACCTGTTCAAGCTCCACGCCCTGAGTGGCACTTAAATATAGTCCTGTTGCAATTGATGAAGCAACCCTTTGAGCCCATCCATAGGGCGGACATCAAGTACCTGACGTGGAAAGTGACTCTTCTGCTCACCCTAACATCAAAAGAAGGGTTAGCGAAATACAAGCTTTCACTATAAAACATTCTTTTCTTCGTTTTACAAATGAAATGGTTATCCTCAGGACAAATCCTAAATTCATCCCTAAGGTTCCTTCGCAGTTTCATTTAAACGAACCTATCATTCTCAGGACTTTCTTCCCTGATCCTTCTACACCTGCGGAACGAACTCTACACACTCTAGACTTCAAGAAGTGTCTTAAATTCTACCTGCAGAAGACTAAGGGCCCGATTCTGATGCGGGTTGGAAAAGCTTCCCGACCGAGGGCCTGATTCTTATGCGGTTAGGAAGGCCTCCTAACGGCATTTGCTCCTTCCAAATCGGATCGGGAACGTGTCTTCCCGACCGAGGGCCCAATTCTGATGCGGTTAGGAACAAATGTTCCCATTGAAGTCAATGGGAGTTCAACCAAATCGTATCTGGAAGCATCCGGATGCATCCAACTCCGCCGGTCGGACTTTCCCGATCCGAGTGGGTCGGACACCATTTCCCAACCGATTCGGTCTGGAAGCTTTTCCAACCCGCATCAGAATCGGCCCCTAAGTCTATCCGCAAAACAGATCAACTGTTCGTAGCCTATGGACAAGGTCGTCAGGGCACTGCGGTTTCTAAAGCTACCATAGCAAGATGGATAGCAGCCACAATTCAGTTTTGCCACGACAAGGCAGGCAAGCCTTTGACAAAGGCAGTGAGAGCACACTCCACAAGAGCAGTCTCTACATCGGCTGCCATGTTCGCAGGGATGCCACTGGACAAAATCTGAAGAGCTGTGGCATGGAAGACGACGCACACGTTCATGCAGCACTACTGCCTGGAGTCGACGCAGCGTGCTGATGCAGCTGTGGGACAGGCAGTGCTCCGTCATTTGCTGTTTTCAATATTGACTTACATTTTGAAATGTACCTTTATTGGTTATAGAAGACATTATACTTCTTTAAGCTTATGGTAGAAATATTTATTCCACATGTCTATGCGTATATATGTATTTAGTTTTACACCAGTACTTTCGCAAGACATTCCTTTTGTGAATACATTTTGAAATGTTATTGGCACTACCCACCATCCACTAAGGGTGCTTACTTGTTTTAGATTACTGCTTGCTACTCTGATTCAAGCATGTGAATCTATGAAAGATACCCCAATACTGGATAAGAAATAAATTACTTACCTGTAATTGCAGTTATCCAGTGTTGGTATCTTTCATCGATTCACATGCAATCCACCCACCTCCCCAAAGAGACTCCCCTTGCACTTTGGTATTCCTATCCACACTTGTGCTGGAAAATCTGAGGGATTCTGCCTCTCTTGGGAAGGTTCTAGAGGGTGCTGGTTACTGATTGGTTGTACTTAAAGTCTTGTCCTTTTTTAGAAAAGGAGGTAGATAGGCTACTAAATGCATGGTTGCCACCATGATAGCCTATGGAAGTTTTAAAATTACTGCTTTATTTATATTACCGTGGGACTCCCACTTCGACAACGGGGAATGATTCAAGCATGTGAATCTATGAAAGATACCAATACTGGATAACTGCAGTTACAGGTAAGTAATGTATTTCTTATATCCCTGCATAGACAGACATTTATTAAAAGTGATAGGTTTTAAACTTGAACTTAGAAACATTAATGCCCCCTCATCCCCCACATGAAATGCCATTAGTGAACTAAGAGGCAGGTCAGTATTTATGTAAACCCTAAACATGGCTTAGATTCTTATGTTAGATCGAGTAGCAAAATAGTCTATTATATCAAACATAAGGCACTCTGCCATGCCCACCGAACCTACTATTGGATGGGCCTGACTTACCTTAATGATAAGTTCACACGTTGTGCCCCGGATTATCCCCTATGATCATCAGATGCTTTTCATCTTCAGATACCTAGATTGGGAGGAAAAGCCTTTTCGGTTGTAGCTATAAGATTATGGAATGCCCTACCATCATCTGTACACAACCTGTAGAACCTGTTCCAGTTTAGGAAAGCATTAAAAACTTGGCTTTAAGCCAAATGAGTCACATCTAGGCCCTCTTATCTTGCTTTCTCTTAGCACTAGGACACCTGTATCGGTATAAGTGTGCTTAATAAAAGTGGTAACATAACATATATAGTTTAAAAAACTCAGGATGTGAAAGAAGCTCTTCCCACGTGTCCCAAGATGTTTTGGGGAAAAGAAATTCCTGGTTCAAGCACAATGCGAATCTTCTCTTCCTACACAGCAGAAAGACGGTCAGGTCCTACAAAATAGGGAAATACTACAGAGGATCTCAGCATCTTGTTCTCCATAGCAAGGAGGTTAACAAGAGGAACCAGGATATCTCAGGCCAATGAGGGACTCGTTTTAGTCAATTAATTTACTGGATATGTTATTTTTCTGATTAACCAGAAAGAATCCTTTCCATACACTGCACTAAAAATAACCTATAACAAGAAGATTATTCTTGGGAGATGCTAGATGCTGGCAATATTCTTGCCACCAAGTCACTCATGGATTGGCTGCGTAGAGGACGTACCTCAGCTGCCTGTATGCAATGCTTGACTATGTGCTGATCCTGTTGCTCTTTGGTGCACTCCATAGAGCATTTACCATAGAGTTTTTATCTTTGCTGTCTGTATATAGTAATATAGTGCATGCCTTTATGTTGCTCCTCTGTTAATCCTGGGTAGACCCTATAAAGCATTTTAAAAAGCTGACTGTACACAGTGAATCCCTATATTTTGCTCCTGTCAGCCTGTATCCAGTGCAGGACTGAAATACTCGTATGTCGCTCCTGAATGGGCTGGGCTCTGTCATTCACCAACACTGCTTGAATCTGGTGTATACTTGTAGGTTGCTCCCAGGGTCGTAGCTTCTGGGGGAGAGGGGGTGCAGGGTGGAGGGGGGGTTGGGGTGTGACACCCGCCAAATAAATGTATTCTTGGCCTGGTAGTTGGGTCAGGGTGCCCTGAGTCAGTCTGCTATGTATGTGTCGGTTTTTCATTGTGGGCCAAGAATAAAAGACAAAACAATGACCTTTGCTGTAAAACAGGAGAGAGAGAGACTGAGATATACGTCTGGTGGCTCAGTCTCACAATGTGAAACCAGATAACCTGGAATCAATACTGGCTTCCCTGCTTGTCCAACTTGTGTTGTCCTGGGCAAACATTTTATTTCAGAGCCTCCTTTTACGTTATCATCATCATAATTTTTTTGTCGATCACAAATGTCTTATAAAGTACATCTAGGGCCATACATACATTACAAACGCCAGAAATTGATTTAAAATACAAATGTTGTCTTTCTAAAAACATAAAAACCAACAGGTCAATAGACAACAAGTACATCATTCAATTTAAAAGCATAAAATCCCATATCTACATAAAACCATATTAAAGACAATACATATCAGTAAGAAGCATAGATTAATAAATACAATAGTCTAGGTATATTACGCAGGGCACTTTGAGCGTCTAATCCACAAGGCCATCCAGAATTTAGCTAAACCAATTGCCACTACTCTTCTAGTATCTGTACTAAGTGTTCTGAGCACTTCTAGGTAATGGCCAGGACCAATAAGCCTACACAAGGGAATAATCCACTTGGAGCTCAGGTTATCGTAATGAGGGCAAAAGAATAGCAGGAGGGCTATTGATTCGGGACTTCCTTTGCACCCATTACATGTGGCATCAGAAAGAACAAGACCGCGCCATTTGCTACAAAACACTTTGGTATGTAGAGTGTAGAGTCTTACACTTAAACTAGAGAAACAATTTCCGTGTCAATGGCGGGACAATCTCATCAATGGTGTCTTCAAAAAAAGGGTAGAATTTAAAATCTAGGAACTGTCAAGTAAGTGAACCCATACGGTTAGACACATTCTTCACCTTGGTGAATTCCCAATAGATGTGTCCTTGACCCTGCTTTTCGTGATTCGTGATGAAAGACATCCCCTCCGGGTCGGTCCAATAATCCTCCACCCCCAGTTTTCTTAATAGTTCCCTAAGGGAACAGAACCAGGGGATTTTACTAACCCTTGCAATACCATAAGATACCTAAGTCCCACTCGATAGAGGGCAAGCTCCTCGGTCATCCATAGACTATACCAAAACATTAACTACTTGCATTTCATCTTGTGGGCAATTTTTATATTGACCAAATCGAGAAAAATAGGAGTCAGAGGAGAACTGGCCGTGAGATTGAGGAGGGATCTTATGAAACGATGTTCGGTCACAGAGAGGCAGTAGGTATTCCCACTTCCCCACAGTTCTGCTCCGTAGGTAGCTGAACCTAGGGCTTTTGTGCTGTAAATTTCCGTTATTATCACATATGAGAGTACTTTTAAATACTTACGTTCAGGATGTTGTATGTACACACATCTCTTTTTGATTACATTGACTATAATGTTGCTGCAGCTACAATAATAATCTAGCCTAGGCCAAATTTAGCGCTTACATTACTACTTAAGGGTTATATAGCCAGGGGGCTATTCACAAACTGCCTTTTGTAGTAAATTTAGCAGCACTACAATAGCAGTACAAACATATTACAAAATGTTATTCACAAACTACTAAAGTACTACTGTGTTTTTTGCAGTAGTACTTTAAAAGTACTACAAAATGCAGTTTGGGAATAGCTCCCAGGGCCTTCAATTGGAGACATGTAAGTTACACTTTTGGAGTAAATTTACACTCGCATTTTGTGAATAGACAAAAAGTAGTAAACTTACTCTAAAGTGTAAGTTACCTTTGTGAACCAAGCCCATATAGTGACGAGTTCAACAAAAAAATAGTAAATCTGCATCTATAGAAGTACTCTTTGAATGGGTACAAATGTTCTCTTTTTGGAATTCACAAACATTAGCAGCTGTAGACTTGGAAAGCTGCTCCAGTCTCTGGTTTCCAGGCATACCACTGGCAATCAAACACCCAAAAGGTGATGGGGTGAATACTTGCAAATAGTCTAACCAGTAGCAATCACTCGGGGTAGCATTCCAACTCACTACTTTTCACCCACTGAGCTGCTGTAAACAGAAGCCCACCTAATTCAAATCAATGCTGACACTCTTCCTCGTGGAAACGGTCCATCCTGAATCTTGGTTGGGAAATTTAAGATTCACACCCCCTGAATATCACTCAGTCCTGACTAGATTCTGAAGGGCATTTACCATGGGTGCCTGTAACCAGCACTTTCATTTGGGTGACTTCACTTATGCTCTAAGGTGAATTTCCAAGAACATCGCCCCTGACACCAAAATGCTTCTCAAATAGTCCATTCTCATAACCTATGCCTTTCAAAAAGTAGAAAAAAATTAATTAATTTAAAGCATTCCATTTGCCACTCTACTAAATGGTTAGTCACAGTGACTAATTTAAGGATAAGAATTTCACTCGGGTCAATCACGTACAATCAGGAGTGTAACACAGGCCCCTGCAGCCCTTGCGGTTCAGCCCCCTCAAGCATCCAGGGGCCCCTTACTCTTTCAAGGTGCCCCCATTCAGCTCAAGGCCAATAAAATATCTGTGAAATATGGGACCCCTATTCACAATATGTGGTGGTGGAGGAAGACAATCATTGTGCGTTAAAATGCTTTTCACATAAGCCACGCTGCAATTCAAGACTCTTCCATCCAGGGTAGGGTGACCAGATTTTCTAAACCAAAAACTAGAACATAGACATAGAAGTAGGACTATTTATAGCCTCTTCCATATAGGACCTCATTATAACCTAGGCGGAGCGAAATTGCTTCATGCTTTTATTTCGCTCCACCTGATTATAAGCTATTTGTGTTTTCCCCAACCAATTTTACTAGGTGTGGCAGAAATACATATGATGTTTCTGGTCGGTAAAACCATCTGGAAAAAAATTGCATTAAACTTTGGCTGCAGCAGCAGCCAAGTCTTATTACACTTTTTTGCTGCTTGAAAAATACACACTCTGGGGCAGATTTACGAGCCCCATGCGCCACATTTGCGCCGCCGTTGCGTTACTTCTGTGACGCAGCGGAGGCGTAAAGCTAGCGCCATGCTGCGGGGGATGTACAACGTGACGCATCTAGGGAGATGCGTCACGTTGTAAAGCCCTGCGCCACATGAAACCTGCATCAGGTTTCATGTGGGCGTTCTGGCGCTTGGGGGGGCGTTCCGTCGCAGGAACGCCTCGGAAAAGTGCCTGAGTGAAATCCACAAGATTTCACTCAGTCACTTTTCCGACGCCACTGCGTCAAAACCTTGCGCCTGCTTGAAGCAGGCGTAAGGCGTGACGCACCATGTTGAGGATAGGCCAGGTTGGAACAGTGCTGGAGTTGCGTTGCGCCCGCGACACAACTCCAGCACTGCGCCAACCTTACGCCGGCAGATGCGACATGCATCTGTTTATCCTTGCGCCATGATGATTTGCAGGGATGCGCCAGGAAACGTAAATCTGCCCCTCTGTTTTCCATACTTCCCCCAACCCCTCCCTCCAAACCACCAGGCCCACACATACCTTTACCACTTGCTCACAGCAGATGGTCAATGTATGCAATAAAACCCCAAGGGTGTATCCTCGTAATTGCACTGTACTGGTGCAAAATTACTGCTCACTAACAATAAAATTACATGTGCTTTTACCGTACCCCAGTACTATACAATTTATAATCAGGCTTTTTTCTGGAGTAGCAGGTAAGCTAGAGACAATGTTATAGACTCATGACGATTATGCTAATAGTGATACACATTGCACATCTTTAAACAGATATTTTTGCGGTAATCACGGAGGGCATTAAATGCAAATGTTCTTATCCATATGAAATGTCCATTTAAGTAATGAGAGGTTTAGGGCTGTGAATGTTCTAGTTCTTTTATTTTATAGTCACGCCTGATTTGCACGTCACAAAAGAACGTTTTTGAAATTGTTTTTAAAATGGCATGTGCCACAGAACAAAGGCATGCTGTGTGGCATACTACACGTCAAGCTCAGTTGCTTCTCTCGGAAATTAAGTTGAGAGAAAGGAGTACTTGTTTTAGGAAAAGAGATGCTTATCTTTCAAACGCGCTGCAAGAAGTATTTAAAAGAATAGGGTCTGATTTATGAGCAGCATTTCAAGTGCAGAGCTCTGGCTGACCTGACCCCCTTCTCAAAATTCCACCAAAAACCCGGACTGTCCTTGCAAATCTGGGACGTCTGGTCACCCTAATCCGGGGAGCTCCCTCATGGTGTAAAGGACTAAACACCACAAAGGTCCTAATTGTCGGCGGTATGACAACGTATTGAAGCGGTTCCCAGACCATCCTTACTGATTTCACCCTAGGACTCTGAGTCAAGAAACAGCTCACAGCTGTGCGCGCATTATAGAGGGGCTCAAGCCTCTCTTACTGTTCGACAGCCACTCTGTGGTATGATTCCCTGCAGTAACAGGGTACAAGCCTTCATTTACCAGAAACGCTAAAACCACAAAACAAAAATCATTCACCAAGACCTATCAAATATCTACCTCATTGAAGAAGTCTGCGAGAATGCTTATTACGCCAAAAGAATAGGTCTCATCGCAGACAGAAAACACAAAGAGAATTCTGTGAGGGTTCCAGTAATGTTTTCCACCATTGAGAGGTTCTTGCTTTTTATTTTTTATTTAGGGGGCAGCAGAAGAAGCTTGTCTTACGGGAGGATTATTCTCATTTAATTATGCAGAGGAAAAGAGCGGAGTTATAATGGAGAGAAAACTAACTGATGAATTGCAGAAGAAGAGAAATACATCCCATTAAGTCCACTCACTGTATCCACAGTTGATGATCTGCTCCCTCCCAGAGATAACTGCAGGCAGAGGGTCACTTATTTCTTGATGTTTTTAAATTGTCTTTATGGTTCACTTGTGTGAACTACTAGTCTGTATTCAACAGTTCAATGTGCTTTTTTCTTAGTGCAAAATAAAAGGCTGCTGTTCTAAGCTTAATCACCTAATAAATTGGAAATCGAGAAGAAAAATAAGGAGCAATTTCGAGGGACTCAAAATTTGTAGCCTCTTTTGCAGCGATGTTTGTACATTTCCTGTTATCCCCCAGATCACTGCTCTGTCATACTGGGTACATGCACGTGCAAACCTCAGTGCCCTTTCTCACACACAGACTGCAACTGTAACAGCGTTCTCATGCTGCAAATCTTCTGCTGTTTGGTGACAAGTGGAAACCTGTGGTTAGTGGGTGAGTTTCCTCTATCGCTCTCATTTCACACAGCGATGCACGCTGCATTACATCCTGTGCGAGACATCTGTCTCCCTGACCCTGTTAGGCTCTTTTTTAAGCTGTAAAATAGGCTACCGTATTTCTCCACACCCATTCAATATCGTGCAGCATATGACTCCACAAAGGGTCTTGGACCCAGCATTTTTTTATGTAAATTTATCTGAGATTGATCTTTTTCCTAGGCTTCAAGTCCATAGACTGCCCCCTATCACCAGGGGAATAATTCAATAGGCTATGGATTTAGGTTGGCTACCCATGCTGGAGGCCCACAGTAACAAGTAAATAAGGTTCCCATTTTCTCTTTGTTGTCCATTCTGGGATTCTATTTTCCCTCATGATACAACTTTACCTACTGCCCACAGAGATGCAAATAAGGGTGGTGCCCTGTTTATATGTTGTAATTCATATTTCAACACATTTCTAAATCATAAATGGTCCACACTTACTTACAGTTCCCAAAAGCACACATAAAGAGTTGGATATTTCAAATTATATTTTCGGTGCAATTTATAAAAAGATAACAATTTCCCTTTTTAATTTTAAAAAATTGATTACAGAGTGTGTATGTCTGTGTACACATTTCATTATATTTCTTTTATTATGTTTTGTGTGTTGCAGTTGTTTTCATACAGTTATGCTGTCAGGTTAAAATAAAGAATATTTTGGTAATCCGAGATCACTTTATGTATAACGACAACCGCTTTAACTGCAATCCAAGTCATAAAATCACAACGCAAACAGCCGTTTGTTCAAATAGAAATATAAAACATTGCAATAATCTTGTGAATATCTTTTTTACCTCATCTGTCTTTCCTAAATCTCCTTTCACGGGGTAGATGGGTGCTGGTTTTAATGTGATCTCGTTAACTTCGATAGCTCCAACTCAAATGTTCTGCTACAGCAAGGATACTTTCTTATTCCTTGGGTAATATCTCAACATACACAAGACTCCAAGCAACTGTGGTGTTTCTTTATGTAACCCTGTCACCACTCTGTATAACATGAATAGGCACAAACTCAAGAAGTAACAACCTAATTGCTTCCTCAGAATCCTTAATTATGAGTATCGTCTGACATATTAATGTGGCTTCAACATTTTGCACTTTCCAAACTATTTATAAGCCCCTCTTTCAACTGTCTATAAGACAATCCCAGTACCCTTCTTCCTTTTTTGTCTCTTGCTTAGAAGAAAGAACCTTAGAGTTTGGCGGACGAGGTACTCCATCACAAATGTGGTAGATATCCTGTCTGTCATATTACAAGTGCCATAGGTTGCAATGCAAGTGTAATAAGACGGACAGGTTCCCCACCACGTTCCACCAAACCCTAAATGAGGGCTGTTGGAACCAGCATTTCTGGTTGGCTGAAGGGATGCCCCCAGCCAGGCAAAACCTACTGCTTCCATCAAGGGTGGGTGATTACACTTACTGTACAACCTGTGCTCACCCTGGGTAGCTTGGCACTGAGCAATCAGGCTTTCCCCCGAGGTAATGTGTACAGCAAAGGCACAGCAGTCACTCGCGATAAATACACTGAGCATCACAAAAAGGACTTCACACAGGATGTATGTAGATAGCGTTTATATTCAACACACATATTCAATCATTATAACATGAACATCATATATTTTGGGGCATAAAACACATTTGCGAAATATCACTAGCAGTACTAGTACCACTCGTATCATTATGATATTGATAGTACGCACACTGTGGACAATTCCTAATCTAACCCCCCAATTGAGAGAGTGCCCTTATGCAATACAAGACGCTATCCTCCCCAGGCCCACACTAGCAATCCTGATAAGACAGTCCCGCACAGTTATAGGACACACCCCGGGTCACAACGATATCAATGATATGTATACATGAAAGTAGAACAATTTTTAGCAGCACCACGGGCCAGAGCTGCGCGGGTAAACCTAATGTCAAATGTATTGTGCTTTTGCCATGAAATCAACGTTTCCAGCGGCACCACCAGCCAGTGTCACGAATCACAAGTGGTCCACAGACAATCACTCCAACTCACACACACTCACTCTGCACCACTGCATGGTGTGACAGGTATCAGCCAGTCCGTATGGAACACTCTTGCACACATACGCACTCAGCACCCTAATGCGGTGCCACTAGTACCCAGCAGGTCAATGGATAATGCCCTGCAGACTCCGTGGCCCCAGCCTCCCTCCACCCTCTGGTTCACCCCGATTGTCCTATACCCCCAGATGGAAGATAACCAGCCCCGCCTCCCGGATACCAGGCCGCATGCGACCAAAGTCACACTTAGTCTGGGTCCTCTGGAATCAGGTGGGGAAATGTAGCATATTTTAATTAGGAGGTAGACGTAAACAAGCGGAGTTTAGTAGCCACTAGGAAAGTTCACCCACAGGTCTTAAAACACAATGGAGTCATGTAGTCTCTTGACCCGCTTCCGAACTGTCTCAGAAGCGTCCCTTCAACCCAGTCAATCTCTCTCGTCACTACCTGGCGCCTAGATGTCTTCGGGAGGGGCCAGGTGTGGAGAGGGCAGTTGGTCCGCCGCAATAAGGGTCAAAAGGCAACAACCGATGTGTGGGGGATTAACACAGGAGAGCTTCCCGATAGGAGGAGGCACCCCGACAGGTACACATTGATCAGGGTCGTGCCCCGGCTATCTGGGCACAGCTTCTGGTGCACGTTGGAATGGGTCGCACCAGAAAATTCAGGTCTCCAACACAAAGAGTTCAAATTCTGTACCTCCCTGGAACTTAGGCACAATGACCAGTGCACTTTGAGATGGGTTGCACCAGGCAATTCCGGTCACATACAATGAAGAGCTGCAAATTCTGTACCTCCGTGAAAATGAGGCACAAGGTCCGGTGCATGAGGATAGAGGTTGCATTAGACCAGTCTGGGCACACACACAGACACAAGTTCAGCAGAGCCACATGAGGTAGAATGAGGCACTACTAGGGGTACACCCCCACCTCCAAGGGCCGCACCCTGTGAACCGGACACCGCACACAATGAGCATGCAGTCGGCATGTCGCATGAGAGAGATGCAGCACAATCTACGAAACGGGCCACGCGGGGTCCCACAACCGGTGAATCCGCTCACCGCCAACTAGACGCTTATGAGTATCAGGGTTCCTGAGATACAGGAACCACACGCCTTAGATGCGGGCAATATTTCTGGGGCTCTGCACTAGACAATCCGGTCTCCAGACACAAGTCTTAGTTCCACGCTCACACCACGCTAGCAGTTGGGATTCAATAGCTGATGTGGGTACTTGAGAGGGCACCGCTCTCCAGATGTCACAGGTAGATGGTGTATGTCCTTCACGGGAGATCTTTGATATACCTGAGATATCCGGAAAGCCCTCAGACGGCCCTTGGAGAGCACACTTCAGGGCACCTCACTTCAGCAGGTCTTCGGCCCAGGACAGCCACTATTCAGAAAGGGCACATGGTCCCCTTCAATGGAATGCAGATCTTAATCTTTAGTGGGGCCATGATCCAGCCCCTAAAGGCTGTCAAAACCTCTCTCTCCAATCTATCCCATTCGGCCCTCAAATGCAGAGGTCTGCCCTTCCCATGGGATGCCCATTGTTTATGGCTGTCGCTTAGGGGATGCACAGATGTGCTCCCCCGACCCCTGGTGTCCACCAGAGCCAGGCACCAGGGCACACAAGACACTTAGAGCATAGAAGTGCCCAGAGCCCGGAGGCCACACAAGAGAATCAGCAAAACCCAGGTGGAAAAAGCAAAAGGTTTACGGAAACGCTACCTGACGAGTCTCAGGTCCAACAAGGGCCCTCATCATGAGGTACGATGGGGCAAGGTGTCCACAGTGGAGGATGAGTAGAAGTTGATCCTCCTGCGTCATGCCTGGCTTATGGCCACAGATCTCAGAACTCAGATGATGTGGGAACAGCGTTGGCCTTTCCTCTTGCCCAAATATGGAGGCTGATGGAGGGCATCATAATTGTTCTCCGGGGGATTATTCACTGATACAAAAGAGGTTTGTGAAAGATGTTTTTATTCACATACTACTAGAGCAGTGACTGTGTAGTATAATTATTTTCTTTTTTTAAATGAAAAATAAATTAAATTTGGCCACTTTTAACCAGTTGATAGGCTCCAAAAATGTTTAACCATTTTAAGAGCATTTTCAACTGAATGCTTTGTGCAAGTAAACATATGTTTATAGATATATTTTTTAAAGGGCTCTGGGATCCTGCGTGTGGATAGGGCAATTCAGTACTTATGAATTTGATGAGGATTCCCTAGAAGAAAACTAGAATTTCAGGTAAGTAACTTTTTCTTGGGATTGCCCTGTGTGGACAGTGAGCTAGCACACCATGATGGAATGACGTTCTTCAGATGTGCATGCACCCTACTGAGCCTCTCTAGATGAGAAATGGGGATGCTGTGACTAATGGCCTTCAGAGACAAGCCCAGTACCGGCAAGTATGTTTTCTTTTGTGGTATATTACTCTTGGGTGTCCCTCACCAACCTACCACTGTAGGTTGAGTGGCTACAAACCTATCTATAGGTTAACACTCCTGACTGTCTGTAGTGGGCGTCGCAGATATCTTAATGTGGGTTCTTAACTGATCCCTAGCATCAAACCACCTTCATTCCTGGATAAGCCTTACAGACACCCAAACTGTGGTTTCTGTGAGTGCTGAGGTTTTCTTGGGTAGCTTCACCATAGTTTTTGGTGGTTCTCACACATATACTAACTTGATTTTGAGATTATCCTTTGGGTTGCAACAGTGCCACTTGTAGATGGGCCTCAGAGACATTTTAATGTGTGTTGTCGGCCTATGTCTGGGGCAGTAGCACTGTGCAACCTCTGGGTGGGTTGGAGAAATACTTCTGTGAATTCTCTGCTTCTGAAGTTATCTTTGTGGGTTCTCAGCCTAGGGCTTTATTAACAACACATCATTCAGAGTGGGCCTCACTGATCTGGTACTGGGATTCTGAGGATATCTGAAAGGTAGCCACATAGAAAAACCGTGCAAAGAATGATGAACCAAAAACCTCTTATCAACTTTCCTGGTCTGACCTGCGCCTTCAGATGAAATTTACACATTACTATCCAAGGTCTTTCCTGATCTCCTCCTCCTGTAGCAACCCGAATTAGAAACTAACTTATCATACTGTTATTTCTGCCCTAACAGTTCCCCCCTAACAGTTCCACCATTCCCACCTTTTGACATGCTATGCTCACATCCATACCAGAGGAACTGATGTATGGCTGCTAATCTAATACTGCGTCTGACATGGACACTACAGCACAGCAGTCTATCCCTAAGGAACCTCAGAGATGAGACTTTCAGACAGTGATGGAAGGTCCTTCTGCAGTGCCAACAGTGGTACATATCAGCCACAACAATCCTCAAAGAAAGACCATGAGGAACCCATAGAGCAAGCACAAGACCCACTTCTGGAGTGGTCAGCCCAATGGGCTGGAAGAACTGGAATCAGCCTTCATGCTGCCATCTCCTGTGGCACCTCCACTAAGTACAAGAATTGTCATGGTCCAAGTCAGTTTGGACAAAATACATTCAAGTCCCCCAAAAAACATCTCTCTATGATTGATGCTAGATTGTTAAGGAAGAATGGAATTCACAAATAGGACCAGCTAAGTGACTCTAGTTGGACCTTCACTTTATTAAAGAAACTGGGTTGAGATTTGACTCTTTGATGTTCTGTATAAGGCCATTCCCAATGGATACCTATCACTCAACAAGAATTGTCAGAAAGTACTACCTTGTACTCTGGATCTAGCAGGAGAGATGCGCTCTTCCGCTCCTCACTGCTACCACCGCTAACCATGCAGAATATAATATGTTGCACAGTAGTAAAGACAGGGAAAGGGCAATAGTATAAGATATGAAAAGAGAGTCAATGGATAGTATCACTCTAACTCGTCACTTGGCTGTGATCTGACGTCTATAGGTCAAAACTGTATATAAAAACAACAAAAGACAGCTTAATAATATACTGTAAATGTTCCTTAACGCCTACCTTTACAGTGAAAAGATGTACCTTAAAGATATCTCTGTGTAACCAACTATCTGTATTCTTCATATGAAGCTGACTTCCTGAAACTCAAGTATAACTCTCCAATGCTGCTTCTCTATGAGCAAAATAACTACCTCAGACTTCATAATTTACACCTTCTTATACTTATTGGTTAAATTCGAACTTGTCTCTTGTGCAACTGAAAAGTAACATTACTTAATATTCAGTGAGACCTATTCAAAACAACATATGTATCACTTACTAAATACCACTTGTACCTTGCATGCACATCGATACATACATAGCATAAGTAATGATAATCCTGAAACTGGAGACTTCTGATTTCGTCATGGAAAACCCCAAACTTCAAAAATTGTATGGCTTACTCAAAGACTTAAACTGCGAAGGCCACATGCTCAATCAGTTGTTCCAAGTTTAGTTGCCAGCATGACCTGACTTCCAGAATATTTCTCTGTATTATAACTGTACTTCTTCAAACTCTCAAGGAAGTTATTGTTCTGCTAAAGTAAGCCATGAGTCCAAAAAGCAGGATCCTGGTTGTAGCAACATTGTAGCACGATTGCCTAGCAAGAATGCTGCTAAACGTGAGTGAAGTTAAGATGGGAATGTCCCCTGCATGGTGTATACTCATGACTCCTACCCTGAATGCCCAGGTATGAGTACCTGGTATCCTGGTTTAAGGATTTTGGCCCCAGGCTCATGCTAATCTAGTATGTGCACAAAGTCAAGACACTTCAAGGGAGCCCCCTATTCAGCCTAAGGCCAATGAATATTTATAAGATACAGGAGACTTAAAGGTCCCTCATAACACCCTGCAAGGTGGCCCAGTCATTTTGTGTTAAACCACTGGTCTAGGCCTGCCCCTTGATATTAGTCTGGCCCTAGACCCAGAGGGGCACCTCAAGGGCACTCTCCATGGGGACAGAGGATTACTGTCCTCGTCACAGGTTCACACATGTAGCAAGGTGGTGAGAGCATACCGTGTTTGTGTAGTAATAATAGTGTGACCAGTCCTTTTTATCTGTATCACAGCAGTGGTGGCCTACTGGGCAACGCATGTAAAATTCAACTGCTATAGGTGAACATGGATCCCAGACATGATATCTTGAGAGCATGCATGTGTGTATGTCTTCGTGTGGTTTGCGTGTTACCCACAATATTCTCTGAGTGTACTAGAGTGAGAGGGGCCGGTGGATTCAATTTTGGAAGGTCCTTTCCTGCTCATGTTCACAAAATGGAGATGAGGTTTCTTTCCCAATCAGTATGTATATACGAGACCTCTGATCTTCTGGCCAGAGACCTGCTCTTTCCCCCCGCAGCTCCGCTGGCGTGACTCACTAGCGTACTGCTGCCACTGCCCGGTGTGGGCAAGGTTCGAGTCCGCTCTCTGTCTGCTCGCCGCCTGCCTCTGGTACTTTTGTTCTGCTTGTTTGCCTGTTTGCTTGTTCTGATACTCTTTTGCTTGCTTGTCTGATATTTTGGTACTTCTGTATTTACTGTACTTCTGCATTGTGGCCTTTCTGCGGTGCCCCTGTCCCCTGTGCTCGTCTTCATCACCCTTTCCCGCTGCTGCTGCCCCGACCCCTGCCGCTTCCCTCTTCCGCTTCCCAGCTGCGCTTCCTGCCCCCTCCCCAGTTTAATGGCGGCCGCTGCCCGGGTGTCTGAGCGAGACCTCTGACCTTCTGGCCCGAGACCTGCTCTCTCTCCCCGCAGCTCCGCTGGCGTGACTCACTAGCGTACTGCTGCCACTGCCCGGTGTGGGCAAGGTTCGAGTTGCACTCTGCCTGCTAGCCGCCTGCCTCTGGTACTTTTGTTCTGCTTGCTTGCCTGTTTGCTTGTTCTGATATTCTTTTGCTTGCTTGTCTGATATTTTGGTACCTCTGTATTTACTATACTTCTGCATTGTAGCCTTTCTGCTGTGCCCCTGTCCCCGTGCCCATCTTCATCACCCTTTCCCGCCGCTGCTGCCCCGTGGCCCCGTCCCCCTGCCGATTCCCCGTTCCGCCTCCCAGCTGCGCTTCCCGCCGCCCCTCCCCTATTTAATGGCAGCCGCTGCGCGGGTGTCTGAGCGAGACCGCTGACCTTGTGGCCAGAGACCTGCTCTCTCCCTCCGCAGCTCCGCTGGCATGACTCACTGGTGTACTGCTGTCGCTGCCCGGTGTGGGCAAGGTTCGAGTCCGCTCTCTGCCTGGTCGCCGCCTGCCTCTGGTACTTTTGTTCTGCTTGCCTGCCTGTTTGCTTGTTCTGATATTCTTTTGCTTGCTTGTCTGATATTTTGGTACTTCTGTATTTAGTGTACTTCTGGATTGTAACCGTTCTGCTGTGCCCCTGTCCCCCGTGCCCGTCTTCATCACCCTTTCCTGCCGCTGCTGCCCCGGGGCCGCCCCCCTGCCGCTTCCCGCCTCCCAGCTGCGCTTCCCGCGCCCCCGCCCCTATTTGATGGCGGCTGCTGCGCATCCGCGCGCAGCAGGCGCGCCAAAGACAAGCTTGTCTGCGCCCGTCCGTGACCCGACCGCGACCAGCGTCAGGGACCCTGGATCTCCGACTATCCACCACTACGACTCAGCTGCCCTCCTCGCACTCGACCCCGGAAGGAGCAACAACTGCCAGCTGTCCACGCCGAGCTCCACCCACGGACAGTTCTCCTGCCGTCACTGCCGCCAGACCTTCACCACCGTCTGCACCCCCACGGCCACCACCCCCGCACCGAACGCCAACACCTCCGAAACCCTTAGGTGCATCCTCCTCAACGTGCGCTCCCTGCACGGACACGCCATAGAGATCTGGGACCTCCTCAACACACTCTCACCAGACGTCGCCTTCTTTACAGAAACCTGGACCAACACTTCGTCCGCCCCCGACATCGCCATCGCCATCCCAGACGGATACAAGAGCCAGAGGGAGGTCCGCCCCAACCGCCCAGGAGGAGGACTCGCCATCGCACACAAGAGCTCCCTCCGACTTTCTACCTCCACCACGATTGACTCTTTCTCCACCACCAAACACCTTCACTTCCAGATCCAGACCAGCCTGAGAACCACTCTTCGCGGCACCCTCGCCTACAGACCCCCAGGACCTCGCGCCTCGTTCACCACTACCATCCCTGACCTCATCACACCCCACGCCATAGCCTCCATTGACTGCATACTCATCGGAGACCTGAACTTCCACCTCGACAACCCCAGCGACCCCTACTTCGCCACCCTCCTGGACAACCTCGCCAACATCGGACTAAAACAGCTCGTCACCACGCCCACCCACAAGATAGGACACACCCTCGACCCCATCTTCGCAGGAGGAAACAACATCCACTTCACCCACATCACGCAACCCCCATGGACGGACCACCTTTGTGTACACTTCCACGTCAACAAGCCCACGCCGCCCAAACCTGCACCATGCCCTCCACGAAGGAACTGGAGCAAAGTCACTGAGGAGCAGCTCAACACCCTCAACCGTGATGCCCCCCCCACCTCAACCGACGCCAACCTCGCAGCCAAAGAACTCCACAGATGGATCTCCAACTGCGCAGACGAGCTTGCACCCCTACGCAACTCTGACAGACAGCGCCCCAGGAAGTCCACCTGGTTCACCGCCGACCTCCAAGAATCCAGACGCACCTGCAGAAGTCTCGAGAAGGACTGGAGAAACAGCAAAACATCAGAAGATCACACCACCTACAAGAACGCCATGACAGAATACCACCAACGCATCAGATCCACCAAAAGGACCTTCATCCAAAACAAGATCCTCGCCAACCCCAGCAACTCCAAGGAACTCTTCAGTGTCATCCAGGAATTCACCAAGCCCCCCAGTGAAACCACGGACATCACCCCCTCCCAGGACCTCTGCAACAAGATCGGATCCTACTTCCATCTGAAAATCAAGGGCCTCTACGATGACTTCAGCGACCAGACCCCAGACCCCTGACTCCGAAACCACTTCCTCCTCCAGCAACACCAGCCAGCCCACCATCTCCTCCTGGACCCCAATCACCACCAAAGACACCACTTCGACCATGAAAGGCATCCACTCAGGAGCCCCCAAGGACCCCTGCCCGCCGCACATCTTCCACAGAGCTGCCACCGCCATCGCTCCAGAACTACGACGCACCATCAACCCCACCTTCAAGACTAGCATCTTCCCCGACGACTGGAAACACGCAGAAGTCAGACCCCTGCTCAAGAAGCCCTCAGCAGATCCCACGGACCTCAAGAACTACCGACCCATCTCCCTCCTCCCCTTCGCGGCCAAAGTCACCGAGAAAACTATAAATGCCCAACTTACAAAATTCATCGAAGAAAACTCCATCCTCGACCCCTCCCAGTCCGGTTTCCGCAGCAACCACAGCACCGAGACCGCTCTACTCGCTGCCACAGACGACATCCGCGCCCTCCTCGACCATGGACACACTGCGGCCCTGATCCTGCTCGACCTCTCTGCAGCGTTCGACAACGTCTCCCACCGCACACTCACCGCCAGACTCCATGACTCCGGCATACAGGGAACCGCCCTCGACTTAATCCGCTCCGTCCTCACCGGCAGAACCCAAAGAATCAGACTGCCACCTTTCCTCTCGGAACCCACGGAAATCAACTGCGGGGTACCCCAAGGATCATCGCACAACCCCACGCTCTTCAACATCTACATGGCCCCCCTCACCGCCATCGTCAGACAGCACGGACTCAGCATAGTATCCTACGCTGATGACACCCAGCTCATCCTTTCCCTCACCAAGGACCCCATCACCACCAGACTCAACTTCCAGAAAGGAATGAAGGACGTTGCATCCTGGATAAACAGCAGCTGCCTGAAGCTCAACTCGGAGAAGACAGAGGTCCTCGTCCTCGGACCCTCCCCCTCTGCATGAGACAACACCTGGTGGCCCACCATCCTCGGCAGCCCTCCCACCCCCACGGACCACGCCCAAAACCTTGGCATCGTACTGGACTCCTCCCTCTCCATGACCCAACAGGTCAACGCCGTCGCCTCCAGCTGTTTCAACACCCTCTGCATCCTCCGAAAGACCTTCAAAATGGATCCCCCCCGAATCAAGGAAGACCGTCACCCACGCACTCATAACCATCAGACTGGACTACGGCAACGCCCTCTACGCCCGGATCAACAAGTCTCTGCTCCGCAAACTCCAGACCATACAGAACACCCCAGCCAGACTCGTCCTCGGCATCCCTCGACACGAACACTTCACCCAACACCTGCAGAACCTCCACTGGCTCCCCGCGGAGAAGAGAGTTACTTTCAAGATACTCACCCACGCCTACAAATGCCTCCACAACACCGGACCCCAATACCTCAACGAGAGAATCTCCTTCCACGTACCCAAGAGAAACCTCCAATCCGCCGACCTCGCCGAAACTCCGCGCATCCGCAGAGCCAGAACAGGTGTAAGAGCCTTCTCCTACATCGCGGCCAAGACCTGGAACGAGCTCCCGATCGACATTAGACGCATCCCCTCCCTGAACATCTTCAGGAAGAAGCTAAAGACCTGGCTCTTTGACTGAACGGGGCTGTTCCCCCCCCCCCAGCACCTTGAGACCCCCACGGGTGAGTAGCCCGCTTACAATTCCCCTGATTGATTGATTGATTGATTGATTTGTATAATGCAAATCTAGCCAAAAGGCAGTGTAGTGCTGTACATGGTCGAAGGCAAACTTAAAGTCAGTGAGTAATAGAAGAGGATGATGGTTAATTTACTATGATGTAGTGTTCTTTAAACAGATGAGTCTTCAACTCTTTCCTAAATTGGAGCATTGTTGGGGTGGTCCTGATGGATGCCGGTATGTTGGTGATGTCTGGATATATAGCTGGAAAAGGCCTGTTGTCTTGTTTTTTCTTTATTGCACTTCTTAGTTTGCAGTGTGCTGGTGTCCTAGCTGTGGGTGTGCTGAGAATCACCAGAGATGGAGAGCTTATCTGCAAGATAAATGGGGGTGCTGGTTGCGATGGCTTTGGAAACGATGCAGCTGGTTTTGAAGATGGTGTGGACTGGCAGGGGGAGCCAGTAGAGTTCCATCAAGATGGAGATAATGTGATCATATTTCTTCAGGCCCTGAATGAGACATGCTGCAGCATATAGGATGCCCCTAAGGGATGCCAGTGTGGAGTCTGGGAGGCTGTGGAGTAGGGCATTACCACCATCCAGATGCAAGAGTACAAGGGCTTGAACAGCAGTTTTGAAGTCGCTTTTTTAAAGTTATATTTTTTCTTTCTTCAGAAGCGAGAGCTGGTACCAGGTCGTCTTTGCTTTTTGGCATCACATTCCTCGAGGGAGAGGTTGGTGTCCAGGGTGAATCCAAATAATTTGTCATTTGGTGAGAGTTGAGGTTCAAAGCCATCAAGGATCATGTCATTAAGCCAGGTTTGTATTGTGTCTTGTTTGTTATTCTTTGCAAATAATAGAAATTCTGCCTTGGTTGGGTTGTGCTTCAGGTAGGCGCCAGACATCCAGGTCTGGATGATTTGCAAGCAGTGTTTGAGGCGTTGGATGTCTGAAACAGAGGAGACTTTCAAGTAGAGTTGTGTATCATCAGCATATTGGTGAATCTTGATGCTGCTATCTGTGAGTAGAGCACGAAGCGGCTCCACCTAAAGGTTAAGGATGACAGGAGCAAGTATGAAACCCTGGGGGACTCCACTTGTAATAGGGATCTTTTGTGATTTTTGTGAACAGTAGAAATATATTGCTTACATTCCTGAGACAGGAGGGAAGGCATCTAGACACTGAACTGGAGAAAGAGGAGGTAAGCTCCTCTTAGAAATTCAATGAGGTCCTTTTGATGCAGATTTGTTGATTAGCCTCCCTCAATATTGCCATTTGATGGTAGGGATGAAGAGTGGGACTATGGTTATTGTTGTCAGAGTGTGAAGGGTTCTTTAGAAATGGTGTCAGCCTTTTCTCTGTCTTTCTGATCACTCTCAGGTGTGGCTGTGATAGCCGGGTACAGAATACTCACATCTCTTTGTACCTTTGTTATGGGTGCTCCAGCCTGGAGAAAACCATGCTGTGAGAAGCATCACTGCAGACAATGAATGAGACTGGGAAACAGCCTGAGAAGGACACATGAAAGATGAACAGACCCAAATAGGTTCTGGAAGTGCAGACAGAAAACATATCATCTGTCTGCTGTACCTGTTAAAGAGCGAGAGCTGTTGACCCCACTAGTTGTTCCAGTTCCAAGTTCTCCAAGGAGGAGGTGCTCCTAGAGTACATACATGACTAATGTGCAACCAGGTTGGTGTCTGCCTGACAGTCAGCTTCCCAGATGTGAGAGGGCATCACCTGCTATCTGACATGAGAGAAGAAGTGCTCCATATCCTGCAAGGACTGAAGGATCCTGCCTGAGGAAGAGGAAAGGAGCGAGACAACCCTGCACAAGAAGCTCTTGGGCTGTATCATGATGGGCTGCTGGGTGAGGAGCCACGGTGGCAGACGAGGCGGACATTCTGTGAGCAGCTCAGAAGTTGCCGTTCACCTACCTCCATCCTGCAACCCCGAGATTCCTGTGCCTAAGTGGCGGCAGTCCCACTTCTCGCCTTGGTAGACTCTGGGAGGCGCGTGACTGGCAAATAAGGCTGAACTCAGCAAAAGCAGTGGGTGACACAGCCGCAGCCTACGTAGTGCGATGGGCCAGTAGTGTCTGACCCGGTCGCCCAATGAAGGAAACGATGCACTGGATCTGTGTGGTGCCCGGCAGCCTCTGTGCCCGCCAAACTCCCCTCGTGCCACAAGTGAGCAGCGCCAGTGACAAACCCTGGCAAATTGCCGCTTCAGTGGGAGGTGAAGAGAAACTTACGGACGGAGACGCGAGTCTTGGAATTACGGGGGCGAGGTGCAGACAGTGCAACATGCTCGATCGGCTGCAAATAAGACCGAGCAGCGACCGGAGGGCTCCCCCAGCACCGAACTGGAGACCCTGTCCTCAGATGGTGGAAGGACTGTGCATATTAATGGTAACCCCTAAAAATAAAATAAAGAGCATATGGTAATCGAATCTGAAAGCAGGCAGGCAAAAAGGTGAAAGGCACAGCGGCGATCCATGACAGGAGGTGGACATTGAAGTGCCCATTCCCTACTACTCAGCATGGGAGACACCATATTTGCCATGTGAGACACCACGTTGTTGTGGCAGACCCCCTCA
The DNA here is from genome assembly GCA_963921515.1 of Calotriton arnoldi. Classification (NCBI taxonomy): domain Eukaryota; kingdom Metazoa; phylum Chordata; class Amphibia; order Caudata; family Salamandridae; genus Calotriton; species Calotriton arnoldi. The sequence continues at coordinate 124,736 of CAWUFW010002752.1, forward strand.
CCTCTTACTTGGCCCTATGAGGAGCGGCACCAATGAAGACACCTGCCTACCTAAAAGCGAAGGCTGAGGTGAGAGACACAGCTAATGTCCAGGCGGGCAGAGAGGGCTCCAGGGCGAGAGGCGGATCCGGCAGGCTTGGGGTCACAGTGCAGTTACTGTCACAAAAGAAGACCTCGGGTCCAATAACAAGTCACACAAGCGTATGGATAGAACCAACCATGCTGGGCGGGGGGTCCCTTTTAAGGACGGTTTCCCTCACACACCAGAGGTGTCATGCTTCATCATAGGGATACCTCCTCGTCTCACGGGCCTAGTCGTGACGCAGGCTACAACCCCCTCGCTGCGAGGGAGGAGCTCAGGGATGTTTTCAAGAAGGGGGTTATCCTAAACCCCTATGTGAGCGTGGTGTGTGGTGTGGGGAGTGCAGTGCTAAGAAAAATGGTGGTTAAAACTGGCTACGAAGTTAGCCAGGCAAGGTTTATTATGCTACCTCGTGCCAGGATTAAAAACAAATAATGGGTAATGTAACTGCCAACATTAGAGACAGTTGCATTAGGAAGCGATCAACATGTTTCGGCCTCTAGACCTATAAAAGTGTTGCGGCCTTCATCAGGATCTTTAGCTAGCTACTGCTGTACGTGAGTAAACACACTAGTGAAAAATGAAAATTAATAATAATAAACGGTGGTGTGTAATACTGAACCAGTGGTCCTGTAGTTCAGCAGATTCACCGGTGGAACCTGTGGTGAAACAAAGAAACAGCACACCGCGCCATTTATACCATGGTAAGATACAGCATTTTTTTCTTTTTTTCTTTTGAAGGTTTTATATAGCGCGAATAAGACCCTTGCGGGTATCAGAGCGCTTTACATGTCATAAATTGGAGACAAGAGTAGGACATGGAAAAGAGAAAAATCAGCATAGAAGAATACAATTATAGATGAATAGGATAAGAGTCATATGAGGTGCTCTGTAGTACGAAACTAGAAATAAAATACGGTGCTCGAAAATACATCCTAGTAATTAACAAATAGTAAAAATTAAATAGTTCATGTGAATTTGGCCATGAGAATCGCTTTCACTTCTTTTTTGAAGGCAGCAGTCGATGGGTTCGTTCTTGTTGCTGTGGGTGCATGGTTGAGCCACAGCACATGAGACAAACAAATGTGTAAGATACATGATTTAGTCAATAAAACCATAGTGAATGTTCACCCAGTGGTTGCTTATTTATGCGAAACTCACCTACAACAGTCAGGGAATTTACTGCATCTGTCCCGGGCTATGAGCCATAGGTACATATGTCAAACCAACCTATTGAATAAAGTTGATGGCGTTAAAGTAATGAATGAATTGTGCTTCAATGAGCGAAAGCAAGCGAACACTGTGTGAGCAATCATTAGCAAGAGGGTCACCTATAAAGGAGTCCCACCAGAGGGCTGATGGAACTGACGCGCTACTGAGCGCACTGGTTGTGGTTGTGTCATGGTAGAAAAAAAATGTCCTTGTGTAGAGCAATGATGTGCATGTCTGCGAGGTCGGGGACTGCACCGGGGACGCTAGAGATGGATAGCGCGACATCTGCGCTAAGGGGTGCCCTGTAGCACACAAGAGGGCCACACGCGGATGGTATGCCGCGTGTGTTCCCAAAACTCGTGTAGGTCAAGGGTTTACCACAAGGGCAGTGTGTAATGCGCGCAGAGATTGTCCTCTAGAGGACGCATAAGGCAGATCAAGTGCGCTCAATTATGTAGTATGTCTCAGAAAACATCGAGCAACAATGGTTCTAGGGGACGCATAAGGCAGATCAAGTGTGCTTTATTATGTAGTATGCCTCAGACAACATCGAGCGATAATGGTTCTAAGGGTACCTTGCAGCACATAAAAGGGATATGCGTGGCCGGTATGCCGCGTGTATTCCGACCCGATTCAGAGAAAGGATCGGTGTCTGGCAACACTAGATACGTCTCATCAGTGTTAAAGTGAACCTATGCAGTAACGCAGGTGGCAGAAAAAGCCCTGCCGGCACGTACTTACCGCTGGACTTGAGCGTTGATACAGGGTGCGTATGTCTGTCAGACGGGGGGATCCTGCTGGCGGATCATGCTCTTTAGTAGTGAGATAGAAGCTGAGCCGGGAACCAACTTCCTGGATATTGAACCAGGCATGCTGAGAGTTGTAGTTCGCTTGTGGCGAGCACCCGCTCGAGTGGGAACTACAACAAATACAGCAATGTTCCCGCTACTGCGCATACTAATCCAAGAGATCAAAGGAGTATGCAACCTGCGGGAGCGAGGGTTGTCACTGATGGTGGGAGACAGTTCTCGAACAGACGGATTGTACACGTCCGCTTGATTGAGAACTGCAATAACTCTAGGAGTATAACTTCTACTGTGCATGTTATTAGATATATACAAGAGAAATGGAACCAAAGGTTGTCACGAATAGTGAGTGACAATATGTCACTAAGGATGTAAGAGGGGGATAGAAGAATATAACAATATGACAGGTGTCAAAGTATGTAGATAAATGAACGACACAGTGGTGCCCAGAATGACGGGGCGTGGTGCTAGATCATCATGAGTCAGATGGTAAGGCGGTATTAGTCGGAGGGGCCGACTAGTGCAGAAAAAAGCTGTGTTAGTGGATAGGTGTCATGTGGCACCTTGACGGCATATTGGTGTGCGTGGAACCCTGGAGGCTGGGCGGGCTAGGTCAGTGACAGCCATGGTATATCATCATTAAGCCCAGATTTAGATGTGCCTAATGTAAACACCCATCTTTGTTCAATGCGCAGCAGTTTTTTTGTGAGGTTAGGTGTCATCGCATTTAGGTTGGGTTTGTCAAGCACTGTCCAGTTGAGTGTGTCAGCCTGGTGATGCATTTCCAAAAAATGTTTGGTTAGTTTGGTTGTTTGTTTGGCGCATCTAATCGTGCTCTTATGTTCTAGGATACGTGTGCGCACTTTGCGTGTAGTCATGGCCACGTATCTCAGGACACAGGGACAGGTGATGTGGTAAATCACCCTCTCGCTATTGCAATTAGTGTGGTTTCTGAGTTCCCAAGGTATCCCTGTGCCAATGTCAATGTTCTTAGTAACTGTTGTTTGTGCGCAGACTGTGCATGTCCCACACGGGAAATGTCCTTGGACCGGTGGAAGATCCCACAAGGTATTTTGCCTTTGGATAGCCGCTGGTGGTGGTCGGGTGTGTACCAAACTGTCTCTTAAATTGCGTCCTCGTTTAAATGCAAATAAGGGTTTTTGCAGGGTAAGTTGGCCCTTGTTCAGGATGTTCCAATTCCGATTGATGGATTTTTTTACTTCATTGGAAAGGGAGCTGAAGGTGTTGACACACACCAGTCTCGTTTGTGGTTGTCTGTTAGGAATCGTGTCCAACAGGGCATCCCTGTTGTTATTCAGCGCTCGTTTCACCAATTTCTTGACGAGCGCTGCGGGGTAATGCCTATTCAGGAGGTTGCCCTGTAATGTCAAAGCGTGTTCCTTGTATTTATCCACGCTGGAGCAATTACGCCTCAGTCTGAGGAATTGGCCGAAGGGTAGATTGTCACACAGTGACTTGGGGTGGTGACTGTCATATTGAAGAAGGGCATTCCGGGCCATAGGTTTTTGGTACAGTTCTGTTTCAAGATGGCCGTCAGATGGAATTAAGAGGAGATCCAAAAAGGCAAGCCTTTCCTTGCTGTACTCACATGTAAACCTGAGATGTCCATTCTGTGTGTTGAGCCACTGGTGGAAGTTGTTGATGGATGTGGAGTCACCTCGCCAGACAACCAGGATGCCATCAATATACCTTTTCCAAAAAAGGATTTGGGCCATGTACGGGTTGTAATCGGACAGGACGACATCCTCCTCGAAGACGTGCATGTAGAGGTTCGCCAAACTAGGGGCGAAGGTGCTCCCCATCGAAGTACCTGATACTTGCAGATAGAGCTGGTCTTCGAATTTGAAAAAGTTTTCTTTCATCGCCAAGGAGGCACATCCCATGATGAATGGTATCGGTGTGATGGTGTCTGGTGGATGGCGACTCAGAAGATCTTTTATGGTCGCTAGGGTCTGGTCCTGAGGGATGCAGGTGTATAGTGACTCGACATCAAAGGATACCAGATAATCAGTTTCAAAGTTGAATTCCATGCCCCTCAGTAGGCGGAGCACGTCCTTCGTGTCTTGCAAGTATTTAGGCATTAGTTGGACCAAAGGTCGGAGAAAGAAATCCACGAACTAGGACAAAGGTTCGAGAGCAGAGCCTATGCCGGAGATGATCGGTCTCCCTGGTGGTGGTCTCTGTGGCTTATGGATTTTAGGTAAAATGTAGAAGTAAGGAATGACGGGTTCTTTGGTGTGGAGGAACTCCGCTTCCTTAGGTGTGATCCATCCTTTATCCATAGCATTATTAGTCATGGTGACAATGGTGTTGGTAATCCTCTCCGTTGGGTCCTGTTGTAGTGGGCGATAGGATGTGATCACGCTCAACTGGCGTAAACATTCAGACCTATAGGTTGTGGTGTCCATGAGTACGATGGCCCCGCCCTTGTCAGCTGGCCTAATTGTAATTGTTTTATCCATGCTGAGAGTGCGTAGGGCTTGCTGTTCACGTTTGGGAATGTTATTAAAGGCCCTTGGTAGTGAGGACAGTTTAGAATCCAAATCTTTGAGGAACGCTTTCTCGAAGGTAGCAACCTCCGCCGGTACTAGGCCAATAGGAGGATTGAACGTTGATTTTGAGCGTAAGTTGGTGTTCGTGACATCTGTGTCCGTCTCCGCAGGGGTCTTGTTATCAAAGAAGAAGTGCAGTCTGACCTTACGAAAAAATTGATGGACATCCTGATGGAGTTGAAAAAGGTCTCCACTGTAAGTCGGTACAAAACCAAGTCCGCGGTTGAGTACGAGGGTTTCATCAGTCGTAAGCTGCCTTTGGCTCAGGTTGACTATGAGACTGGCTCCCTGCTCGATCCTGGTTGTTGTCCCGTTTTGGTCATGCTCCGAGTGTTCCGCGGGGAGGCTGGTGGGCTCCAATGTACTTGTTGCTGTTGTTGTCGTCTCCCTCTCGACCGCCGACGGCACTGCCCCTAAAAAGGCTGGTTATACCCTTGTGGTGGGGGTGGTTGGAATCCCATCATGGGTCCTTGGGGTCCGGGGCCAAACATCGGGAAGGGGGGATATCCCCAGGGTGTTGGTGGCCAACATTGGTTGGGTGAGGATTTGCCTCGTGCTCCACGCCATTTTCTTTGTCCGCGTTTTTGTGTGCTCTGACGGGAAGCATCTGAACTAGTGTCAGAGTCGCTGGACCACTCATCCCTATCCGAGGAGGAGTAGTTGGAACCGTAACGTCTGCCTCCTCTGTTGGATTCTGGTGGTTTGTATGCTTCATCAGTGTAGGGGTATACTTTTTCCAGCGCAAATTTCGCTAAGTCCTTAAATTTGTTTATTTTGCTGGTCAGTAAATACTCTTTGTAATCCTTGGTGGTTTTGTTGGTTTCATTCAGATTTTTCTTGACTAGTGTGGCACTCACTATGGTTTTGATTTGTGACTCAAGAGTCTGGATTTCAATCAAGATAGTGCCTGCCACCTTCTTTGCTGTACTTATAATCAGAATGAGCCAGTCCCTCCTGCATCGCCACGCGATGAGGGACCAGTCCTTGAGGAAGTTCTTATTATCCAGGAAGAGTCTGGGAGCATTAGTCACAATCAGGCCTGTCGGGGCACAGTTACCTCTAAGATATTCTGTCATTATCAACCCATGTGTAGTAGTCCTGATGTGGAGACGCTTGAGATTCAGCAATTTGCTCCAATCGTCAGATGTCGTGATGGTTTGGGTCAGTGGTGTGTCTAATATACTGGGTGTAGTAAGAATGTCTAGCACCATTGCGTCATCAAAGGACAGTCCTGTGCGCTCAGCCATGATAAGAACGGCTGTACTCCATAGGTCCTGGCAAGGAAAATAAGCTAAGATTGCTCACTGAATGCTTGTCAAAGGGGAAGTAGAAAGAAGCTAGAGAATTAGCCCGCAGCTGAACCGCTGCTCAAACATGAATTCACACAAGGGGGGCTATGATGAGATTTAAGGACCTGCGGGGGCAAACTCCCCAATACTACTAGTAACTGTCACAAAAGAAGCCCTCGGGTCCAATAACAAGTCACACAAGCGTGTGGATAGAACCAACCATGCTGGGAGGGGGATCCCTTTTAAGGACGGTTTCCCTCACACACCAGAGGTGTCATGCTTCATCATAGGGATGCCTCCTTGCGTCACAAGCCTACTCGTGACGCGTGCTACAACCCCCTCGCTGCGAGGGAGGAGCTCAGGGATGTTTTCAAGAAGGGGGTTATCCTAAAACCCTATGTGAGCGTGGTGTGGGGAGTGCAGTGCTAAGAAAATGGTGGTTAAAACTGGCTATGAGATTAACCAGGCAAGGTTTATTATGCTACCTCGTGCCAGGATTAAAAACAAATAATGGGTAATGTAACTGCCAACATTAGAGACAGTTGCATTAGGAAGCGATCAACATGTTTCGGCCTCTAGACCTATAAAAGTGTTGCGGCCTTCATCAGGATCTTTAGCTAGCTATTGCTATATGTGAGTAAACACACTAGTGAAAAATGAAAAATAATAATAATAAACGGTGGTGTGTAATACTGAACCAGTGGTCCTGTAGTTCAGCCGATTCACCGTTGGAACCTGTGGTGAAACAAAAAAACAGCACACCGCGCCATTTATAACATGGTAAGATACAGCATGGTTGAGCCACAGCACATGAGACAAACAAATGTGTAAGATACATGATTTAGTCAGTAAAACCATAGTGAATGTTCACCCAGTGGTTGCTTATTTATGCGAAACTCACCTACAACAGTCAGGGAATTTACTGCATCTGTCCCGGGCTATGAGCCATAGGTACATATGCCAAATCAACCTATTGAATAAAGTTGATGGCGTTAAAGTAATGAATGAATTGTGCTTCAATGAGCGAAAGCAAGCAAACAGTGTGTGAGCAATCATTAGCAAGAGGGTCACCTATAAAGGAGTCCCACCAGAGGGCTGATGGAACTGACGTGCTACTGAGCGCAATGTTTGTGGTTGTGTCATGGTAGATAAAAAATGTCCTTGTGTAGAGCAATGACGTGCATGTCTGCGAGGTCGGGGACTGCACCAGGGATGCTAGCGATGGATAGCGCGACTTCTGCGCTAAGGGGTGCCCTGCAGCACAAAAGAGGGCCCCACGCGGACAGTATGCCGCGTGTGCCCCACATAGGGTTTTAGGATAACCCCCCTTCTTGAAAACATCCCTGAGCTCCTCCCTCGCAGCGAAGGGGTTGTAGCCCGCATCACGATTAAGCTCGTGACGCGAGGAGGTATCCCTATGATGAAGCATGACACCTCTGGTGTGTGAGGGAAACCGTCCTTAAAAGGGATCCCCCTCCCAGCATGGTTGGTTCTATCCACACGCTTGTGTGACTTGTTATTGGACCCGAGGGCTTCTTTTATGACAGTTACTAGTAGGATAGGGGAGTTTGCCCCCGCAGGTCCTTAAATCTCCTCATAGCCCCCCTTGTGTGAATTCATGTTTGAGCAGCGGCTCAGCTGCGGGCTAATTCTCTAGCTTCTTTCTACTTCCTCTTTGACAAGCATTCAGTGAGCAATCTTAGCTTATTTTCTTTGCCAGTCCCTACGGGGTACAGCCGTCCTTATCATGGCTGAGCGCACACCACTGTCCTTTGATGACGCAATGGTGCTAGACACCCAGTATATTAGACACACCACTGACCCAAACCATCAGGACATCTGACGATTGTAGCAAATTGCTGAATCTCAAGAGTCTCCCCATCAGGACTACTACACATGGGTCGATAATGACAGAATATCTTAGAGGTAACTGTCCCCCGACAGGCCTGATTGTGACTAATGCTCCCAGACTCTTCCTGGATAATAAGAACTTCCTCAAGGACTGGTCCCTCATCGCGTGGCGATGCACGAGGGACTGGCTCATTCTGATTATAAGTACAGCAAAGAAGGTGGCTGACACTATCTTGATTGAAATCCAGACTCTTGAGTCACAAATCAAAACCATAGTGAGTGCCACACTATTCAAGAAAAATCTGGATGAAACCAACAAGACCACCAAGGATTACAAAGAGTCTTTACTATGACAGCAAAATAAACAAATTTAAGAACGAGTTAGCGAAATTTGCGCTGGAAAAAGTATACCCCTACACTGATGAAGCATACAAACCACCAGAATTCAACAGAGGAGTCAGATTTTATGGTTCCAACTACTCCTCGGATAGGGATGAGTGGTCCAGCGACTCTGACACTAGTTCAGATGCTTCCCGTCAGAGCACACAAAAACGTGGACAAAGAAAATGGCGTGGAGCACGAGGCGGACCCCCACCCAACCAATGGTGGCCACCAACACACTGGGGATATCCCCCTTTCCCGACGCTTGGCCCTGGACCCCAAGGACCCATGATGGGATTCCAACCACCCCCACCACAAGGGTATAACCAGCCTTTTTTAGGGCAGGGCCGCGGACGGTCGAGAGGGAGACGACGACAACAGCAACAAGTACATTGGAGCCCACCAGCCTCCCCATGGAACACTCGGAGCATGACCAAAACGGGACAACAACCAGGATCGAGCAGGGAGCCAGTCTCATAGTCAACCTGAGCCAACGGCAGCTTACGACTGATGAAACCCTTGTACTCAACCGCGGACTTGGTTTTGTACCGACTTACAGTGGAGACCTTTTTCAACTCCATCAGGAGGTCCATCAATTTTTTCGTAAGGTCAGACTGCACTTCTTCTTTGCTGACAAGACCCCTGCGGACACGGACACAGATGTCACGAACACCAACTTACGCTCAAAATCAACGATCAATCCTCCTATTGGCCTAGTACCGGCGGAGGTTGCTACCTTCGAGAAAGCGGTCCTCAAAGATTCGGATTCCAAACTGTCATCACTACCAAGGGCCTATAATAACATTCCCAAACGTGAACAGCAGACCCTACGCACTCTCAGCATGGATAAAACAATTACAATTAAGCCAGCTGACAAGGGCGGGCCATCGTACTCATGGACACCACAACCTACAGGTCTGAATGTTTATGCCAGTTGAGCGTGATCACATCCTATCGCCCACTACAACAGGACCCAATGGATAGAAATACCAATATCATTGTCACCATGACTACTAATGCTATGGATAACGGATGGATCACACCTAAGGAAGCGGAGTTCCTCCACACCAAAGAACCCGTCATTCCTTACTTCTACATTTTACCTAAAATCCATAAGCCACAGAGACCACCACCAGGGAGACCGATCATCTCCGGCATAGGCTCTGCTCTCGAACCTTTGTCCCAGTTTGTGGATTTCTTTCTCCGACCTTTGGTCCAACTAATGTCTACATACTTGCAAGACACGAAGGACGTGCTCCGCCTACCGAGGGGTATGCAATTCAACTCTGAAACTGATTATCTTGTATCCTTTGATGTCGAGTCACTATATACCTGCATCCCTCAGTACCAGACCCTAGCGACCATAGAAGATCTTTTGAGTCGCCATCCACCAGACACCATCACACCGATACCATTCATCATGGGATGTGCCTCCTTGACGATGAAAGAAAACTTTTTCCAATTCGAAGACCAGCTCTATCTGCAAGTATCAGGTACTTCGATGGGGAGCACCTTCGCCCCCAGTTTGGTGAACCTCTACATGCACGTCTTCGAGGAGGATGTCGTCCTGACCGATTACAACCCGTACCTGGCCCAAATCCTTTTTTTGGAAAAGGTATATTGATGACATCCTGGTTGTCTGGCGAGGTGACTCCACATCCATCAACAACTTCCACCAGTGGCTCAACACACAGAATGGACATCTCAGGTTTACATGTGAGTACAGCAAGGAAAGGCTTGCCTTTTTGGATCTCCTCTTAATTACATCTGACGGCCATCTTGAAACAGAACTGTACCAAAAACCTATGGCCCGGAATGCCCTTCTTCAATATGACAGTAACCACCCCAAGTCACTGGGTGACAACCTACCCTTCTGCCAATTCCTCAGACTGAGGCGTAGTTGCTCCAGCGTGGATAAATACAAGGAACACGCTTTGACATTATGGGGCAACCTCCTGGACAGGCATTACCCGGCAGCGCACGTCAAGAAATCGGCGAAACGAGCGCTGAATAACAACAGGGATGCCCTATTGGACATGATTCCTAACAGACAACCACAAACGAGACTGGTGTGTGTCAACACCTTCAGCTCCCTTTCCAATAAAGTCAAAAACTCCATCAATCGGAATTGGAACATCTTGAACAAGGGCCAACTTACCCTGCAAAAACCCTTATTTGCATTTAAACAAGGATGCAATTTAAGAGACAGTTTGGTACACACCCGACCACCACCAGCGGCTATCCAAAGGCAAAACACCTTGTGGGATCTTCCACCGGTCCAAGGACATTTAACGTGTGGGACATGCACAGTCTGCGCACAAACAACAGTTACTAAGAACATTGACATTGGCACAGGGATACCTTGGGAACTCAGACACCATACTAATTGCAATAGCGAGAGGGTGATTTACCTCATCACCTGTCCCTGTGGCCTGAGATAAGTGATACAAAAGGGGATGATGGACGGAACGTTTGAGCCAATCAAACACTCACCCCAGTCAACTGATCTGGGTTTAATCCATCATCATTCTTTAGCTCACTCCACCACCCCAGTTCAGACATGGCCATATGCAAATCAGTCTGACCCTGTGCCTCATGGGAACAGTCCAGCCCGAACCGCCAAGCCATGTCTTCCCTGGACCGGAAACAAGCATCCTAGGACCGGTTTCTGGCATTTCAGCCGTCATCAGCCAGGCTTGCTTGAATCCAGTGGCAAAGTGAGCAAGGGACCCACGTCTGGGCATACCCCCGCCAACTTAGGGCGACCAAAGCAATACAAAGGGGATGATGGACGGAACGTTTGAGCCAATCAAACACTCACCCCCAGTCAACTGATCTGGGTTTAATCCATCATCATTCTTTAGCTCACTCCACCACCCCAGTTCAGACATGGCCATATGCAAATCAGTCTGACCCTGTGCCTCATGGGAACAGTCCAGCCCGAACCGCCAAGCCATGTCTTCCCTGGACCGGAAACAAGCATCCTAGGACCGGTTTCTGGCATTTCAGCCGTCATCAGCCAGGCTTGCTTGAATCCAGTGGCAAAGTGAGCAAGGGACCCACGTCTGGGCATACCCCCGCCAACTTAGGGCGACCAAAGCGATACAAAGGGGATGATGGACGGAACGTTTGAGCCAATCAAACACTCACCCCCAGTCAACTGATCTGGGTTTAATCCATCATCATTCTTTAGCTCACTCCACCACCCCAGTTCAGACATGGCCATATGCAAATCAGTCTGACCCTGTGCCTCATGGGAACAGTCCAGCCCGAACCGCCAAGCCATGTCTTCCCTGGACCGGAAACAAGCATCCTAGGACCGGTTTCTGGCATTTCAGCCGTCATCAGCCAGGCTTGCTTGAATCCAGTGGCAAAGTGAGCAAGGGACCCACGTCTGGGCATACCCCCGCCAACTTAGGGCGACCAAAGCGATACAAAAGGGGATGATGGACGGAACGTTTGAGCCAATCAAACACTCACCCCCAGTCAACTGATCTGGGTTTAATCCATCATCATTCTTTAGCTCACTCCCACCACGCCAGTTCAGACATGGCCATATGCAAATCAGTCTGACCCTGTGCCTCATGGGAACAGTCCAGCCCGAACCGCCAAGCCATGTCTTCCCTGGACCGGAAACAAGCATCCTAGGACCGGTTTCTGGCATTTCAGCCGTCATCAGCCAGGCTTGCTTGAATCCAGTGGCAAAGTGAGCAAGGGACCCACGTCTGGGCATACCCCCGCCAACTTAGGGCGACCAAAGCGATACAAAGGGGATGATAGACGGAACGTTTGAGCCAATCAAACACTCACCCCCAGTCAACTGATCTGGGTTTAATCCATCATCATTCTTTAGCTCACTCCACCACCCCAGTTCAGACATGGCCATATGCAAATCAGTCTGACCCTGTGCCTCATGGGAACAGTCCAGCCCGAACCGCCAAGCCATGTCTTCCCTGGACCGGAAACAAGCATCCTAGGACCGGTTTCTGGCATTTCAGCCGTCATCAGCCAGGCTTGCTTGAATCCAGTGGCAAAGTGAGCAAGGGACCCACGTCTGGGCATACCCCGCCAACTTAGGGCGACCAAAGCGATACAAAAGGGGATGATGGACGGAACGTTTGAGCCAATCAAACACTCACCCCCAGTCAACTGATCTGGGTTTAATCCATCATCATTCTTTAGCTCACTCCATCCCCTTTTGTATCGCTTTGGTCGCCCTAAGTTGGCGGGGGTGTGCCCAGACGTGGGTCCCTTGCTCACTTTGCCACTGGATTCAAGCAAGCCTGTCTGATGACGGCTGAAATGCCAGAAACTGGTCCTAGGATGCTTGTTTCCGGTCCAGGGAAGACATGGCTTGGCAGTTCGGGCTGGACTGTTCCCATGAGGCACAGGGTCAGACTGATTTGCATATGGCCATGTCTGAACTGGGGTGGTGGAGTGAGCTAAAGAATGATGATGGATTAAACCCAGATCAGTTGACTGGGGGTGAGTGTTTGATTGGCTCAAACGTTCCCATCATCCCCTTTTGTATCGCTGAGATACGTGGGCATGACTACACGCAAAGTGCGCACACGTATCCTAGAACATAAGAGCACGATTAGATGCGCCAAACAAACAACCAAACTAACCAAACATTTTTGGGAAATGCATCACCAGGCAGACACACTCAGCTGGACAGTGCTTGACAAACCCAACGTAAATGCGATGACACCTAACCTCACAAAAAAACTGCTGCGCATTGAACAAAGATGGGTGTTTAAATTAGGCACATCTAAATCTGGGCTTAATGATGATATACCATGGCTGTCATTGACCTAGCCCGTCCAGCCTCCAGGGTTCCACACACTCCAATATGCCGTCAAGGTGCCTCATGACACCTATCCACCAACACGGCTTCTACTGCACTAGTCGGCCCCTCCGACTAATACCGCCTTACCACCTGACTCATGATGATCTAGCACCACGCCCCGTCATTCTGGGCGCCACTGTGTCATTCATTTATCTACATACTTTGACACCTGTCATATTGTTATATTCTTCTATCCCCCTCTTACATCCTTAGTGACATATTGTCACTCACTATTCGTGACAACCTTTGGTTCCATTTCTCTTGTATACATCTAATAACATGCACAATAGCAGTTATACTCCTAGAGTTATTGCAGTTCTTGATCAAGCGGACGTGAACTATCCGTCCGTTCGAGAACTGTCACCCACCATCAGTGACAACCCTCGCTCCCGCAGGTTGCATACTCCTTTGATCTCTTGGATTAGTATGCGCAGTAGCGGGAACATTGCTGTCTTTGTTGTAGTTCCCACTCGAGCGGGTGCTCGCCACAAGCGAACTACAACTCCCAGCATGCCTGGTTCAATATCCAGGAGCTTGGTTCCCGGCTCGGCTTCCATCTCACTACTTAAGAGCATGATCCGCCAGCAGGATCCCCCCTGTCTGACGGACATACGCACCCTGTATCAACGCTCAAGTTGAGCGGTAAGTACGTGCCGGCAGGGCTTTTTCTGCCACCTGCGTTACTGCATAGGTTCACTTTAACACTGATGAGATGTATCTAGTGTTGCCAGACACCGATCCTTTCTCTGAATCGGGTCGGAATACACGCGTATCCCTTTTATGTGCTGCAAGGTACCCTTAGAACCATTATCGCTCGATGTTGTCTGAGGCATAGTACATAATAAAGCCCACTTGATCTTCCTTATGCGTCCCCTAGAACCATTGTCCCTCGATGTTTACTGAGGCATACTACATAATTGAGCGCACTTGATCTGCCTTATGCGTCCTCTAGAGGTCAATCTCTGCGCGCATTACACACTGCCCTTGTGGTAAACCCTTGACCTACATGAGTTTTGGGTACACACGCGGCATACCATCTGCGTGTGGCCCTCTTGTGTGCTGCAGGGCACCCCTTAGCGCAGATGTCGCGCTATCCATCGCTAGTGTCCCCGATGCAGTCCCCGACCTCGCAGATATGCATGTCATTGCTCTACACGAGGACATTTTTTGTCTACCATGACACAACCATTGCGCTCAGTACCTCGTCAGTTCCATCAGTCCTCTGGTGGGACTCCTTTATAGGTGACCCTCTTGCTAATGATTGCTCACACACTGTTCGCTTGCTTTCGCTCATTGAAGCACAATTCATCCATTACTTTAACGCCATCAACTTTATTCAATAGGTTGGTTTGGCGTATGTACCTATGGCTCATAGCCCGGGACAGAGGCGGTAAATTCCCTGACTGTTGTAGGTGAGTTTCGCATAAATAAGCAACCACTGGGTGAACATTCACTATGGTTTTACTGACTAAATCATGTATCTTACACATTTGTTTGTCTCATGTGCCGTGGCTCAACCGTGCTGTATCTTACCATGTTATAAATGGCACGGTGTGCTGTTTCTTTGTTTCACCACAGGTTCCACCGGTGAATCTGCTGAACTACAGGACCACTGGTTCAGTATTACACACCGCCGTTTATTATTATTTTTCATTTTTCACTAGTGTGTTTACTCACGTATAGCAGTAGCTAGCTAAAGATCCTGATGAAGGCCGCAGTACTTTTATAGGTCTAGAGGCCGAAACATGTTGATCGCTTCCTAATGCAACTGCGTCTAATGTTGGCAGTTACATTACCCATTATTTGTTTTCAATCCTGGCACGAGGTAGCATAATAAACCTTGCCTGGCTAACCTCGTAGCCATTTTTAACCACCATTTTTCTTAGCACTGCACTCCCCACTCCCCACCCCACATACCACGCTCACATAGGGTTTTAGGATAACCCCCTTCTTGAAAACATCCCTGAGCTCCTCCCTCGCAGCGAGGGGGTTGTAACCAGTGTCACGACTAGGCTCGTGACGCGAGGAGGTATCCCTATGATGAAGCATGACACCTCTGGTGTGTGAGGGAAACCGTCCTTAAAAGGGATCCCCCTCCCAGCATGGTTGGTTCTATCCACACGCTTGTGTGACTTGTTATTGGACCCGAGGGCTTCTTTTGTGACAGTTACTAGTAGGATTGGGGAGTTTGCCCCCGCAGGTCCTTAAATCTCCTCATAGCCCCCCTTGTGTGAAGTCACAGTGCAGTTGCCATGACTGGACCACACAACTAAGGCACAGCTCAGCGATGAATTAGAGGTTCAAAATGCCACAGGGTGTACCTAGGCCCCGCCCCCATCGAATGCATGATCAGATTGTTTGTTCCCCCCACCCAAACATTGATACGTTGCGGATCGGTGTCAAAGGGGAGACACCCACCCTTGACTGGAAATCAACACAGATAGAGAGAAAACTCCACGAACATATAGTCTACAATGTACTAAACCCAGGGGAAGAACTCCCACTACAGAGAATTAAACACCACGGGAAACCAACGTCTGCCCAAAGGGGGCAGCAACTCAGATAATAAATCTGATCCTCCTCCCAGCACTCGACCTACGGGGGAACCCCTGAATGACCCTGTGGGACAGGAAATTCTAACCCAATCTGGACAATTTGAAATGCTACTTCAAGCCATACGAGATGTTAAAGTCTCCTTAAAACCCTAGATTGATGCCCTCATACTAGACGTGGGCCTGCTACGAACGTACCAGACCAAATTGAAGGAAAGAGTTGAAGTTACTGAATCTACATTGTCCGTACTACACCCTACAGTGTCTGACAGTCAGACACGGATTAAGGTCCTGCAGGAGGAAGTCGACTTCTAGCAGGTGAAAGTGGAAGATGCAGAGGGTTGGTCATGTCGTAATAACATACGCATCGTGGGCCTTCCGGAGGGTGCGAAAAGGCCCAGAATGGAACTCTTCTTAGAGGATGTCTTACTAACGGAGGTGCTGGATGGCAAGCAATCCAATTTCTTCTCAGTGGAGCGAGCCCACAGAGTATCGGGCAGACCTCCCCACCCCCCCAGGCCTCTTAAAAGGCCAGTAGTAGCACGCCTATTTAATTACCGGGATTGGGGTCACATATTACAGATGGCCAGGGGCAAGGGCCCATGGCAAATCCATAATGGACTTGTTCATTTCTATCCAGATTACATGACTGAAGTGCAGATCCGCCAGGCCACCTTTATGACTTTTAAGAGAAAGCTTCGACAGCTGAGAGTCAAATATTCGCTCACGTATCCTGCAGCGTATTGAAAGCTGTTGGCACACATGTTATCCGCACCTGCCGAAGTATGGGAATGGCTAGAGACCAAGGGGGTGCCGCACTCGGATTCAGATCCCCCATGGAATGGTGTGCATAATGATCCTGACAACAACGACGCAAGAGGGCAAAAGGGAGATCCTCAAGAGAACAGGCAACGCAGGATAGAGCAAAGGCAGTAGCTGAAATGGAACTCCTCAGTAGACCCGAGATGAAATCCTCAAAATCAGTGGCAGATTCAACAGACTGGGGCTCAGACAAGACTCTTGGAGACTTTGCTGCAGAACTAAGGGCAAGACTGAACCTTACCCGCTGACAGCCAACCAAGTTATCCAATATGGAATAGAAATGCATCCTTTTCTGTACTGCTGTACCAACTCATATGGGGCAGAAACTGAAATCAGAGGGAGGCTGTACAGCTGCATGTGTTTTTGGGGGGGCTGCTATAATAACCTTGGGGAATGGAGGCAGAGAATAGGTGGTGAACTAGATGCAGCAGGCAATTGAGCTTCCATGCTGGCGGACAATTGGCTCTCCCTGGGATCCTGTTATGTTTCATAGGGTACCCCAATATAGGCCCGAGTATTCTCCCAACCTTTCACCTACATTTTCCGTACCATTACACTACATAACGGGTTTTGGTATTGACCTTTTACCTAGTTAAGCGCTGCATAAAATGTTGTGTGGTTTTCCCTGAAATCTAGCCTCTTTAATTATGCATGAAGATTCTCAGAATCACAGCAGGAGTATCATCTTCTGCATAATAACTATGTATAAGGGTCATCCCTTCCGTCATCCTCGGCCGACATGACACAGCAAGGTAGAATCTCCTACGGGTACCTTTTGGGTATATATACACCATATCTTTGCCAAGGCAGGAGGAGGAGAAAAAGACTTCCTTGCTGACACGAGACACTGAGGTTCCTGCACGCAGACGCTCCAGCTCGCTGTGGTCTGACATCCCTCGCGGGGTGTCCATCTTGAGACCAAGACGGGGTCCCACAGTCTCTCACTTCAGGTAATGGGGTTGGTTCAGCCTAGGGGGATTCTTGGCTCTACACCTACATACATGCTAGGTACACTTAGGTACATCTAGTTAGGGTTGCATTGTAGGAGTACACATTATTATTGTCATGTATTTATATGCTTGCATATATTCATTGTTTTTAGCACTATGGTAGAAATCTACCATCCATTTAGTCTGTTGGTGCTTATAATCATTTATATCTGTTTCTGTCTTATGGTTGTTTCAGCACACCTATTTTACACTAGAATGACGCTGGTTCAATAAATGCTTATTGAAAACGACCCTACCGTTTATTCTGTGTATCTCTCTGAGACAAAGTGAGCACGAGTGACTGAGCAAAAAGTACTGTACTGTTTCCACAATCCCTGATGGGAGAGGGTTGTCATGTTCGATAGTTGCCAAGAACTAGTCTCTCCTTGAAAAGAGGAGTTTACAGTGGCACTGTGAGCTAGCTAGGTATACAGGCAAACATACCCAGTGGGGGTGTCTGGAATCAGTCTGGACACGAATCCCACAGTCTATGGGCCCGATTCACAGAACTAACTTAAGACAAAATCCTAAACTTACTACCATTTTGGTATTCACAGAAGGCACTTACTCATTTTGGTATTCACAGAAGGCACTTACTTACTCATTTTGAGTAACTTACTCATTTTGAGTAACTTACTCATTTTGTGTAACTTACTCATTTTGGTATTCACAGAAGGCACTTACTCATTGATGAGTAAGTGCCTTCTGTGAATACCAAAATGAGTAACTTACTCATTTTGTGTAACTTACTCATTTTGGTATTCACAGAAGGCACTTACTCATTGATGAGTAAGTGCCTTAAGTTACACAAAATGAGTAAGTTACTCAAAATGAGGAAGTAAGTGCCTTCTGTGAATACCAAAATGAGTAAGTGCCTTCTGTGAATATCAACATGGTAGTAAGTTTAGGATTTTGTCTTAACTTAGTTCTGTGAATCGGGCCCTATGTTGTCTAAACACACAGATCCTATATAGGTTTCTAGGAACTACGTGACATGGTGCAGCCCATGTTGGTTTGGTTCTTATTTAATGGTCAAATCTGAGTAGTTCAGTCATGCTCTCTCAGAGACCCCTACTCACATTTAGCCTGAGACGTCTGGAATGGGAAGGGAAAAATCCGCCGCAACCGAGTAGGCCGTCCTATGTATTGGCTGTAGGTTTATTCAAGCTTGAAGGACAAATAGTTCCTATTGTGCATAAAACCTTATCTTAGTTTCCTTGAAACGTTTTCAACAATGGCTGACGAAGACCTCGCTGCGCCAGCACAACGTGCGAATGCAGTGGAGGAAGGAGAACAAGAAGGTGAAATAAACATTTCAGAAAATGTCAGAACTGCCCTTACTTTAAAACTAGCAGACTATGGAGTCACAGCTAGGGGTGGGACAGTAATTTTCGTGATTGAGGCACACGAATCATATAGAACTGAGGTATTCTATTCATGGGTTAAATTCCCACAAGCAGATGCACACACAAATACATTTCATTCTTACACTGAAGATGAAACACCAGAGGAATACTGTCCATATGAGGACATTGAAGTTCCGCTCACCTACCAGGAGCACATAAACTGGTTTAAAGGCACCCTCCCACACACAAAAGATAAAGTAAGATTCGGTCCGGTCGGCAGAGACGGAGCGACTTTGCTGGTCCTAGCGGCTTATACACCGCATCCAGACAATGACACAATCTGCTACACAAAGAAATAATAAAACTTTACAGAAACCTGACACAGTTCACACTTCAGCCAACAAGGGCTACACCAGCAGGACAGATTCAGGAATCTACAACTAAAATAATTCCACAAACACTACACGCAGTTATGGGTGAATTGCCCACTAGACGTGAACAAATGCCATTCTGCATAACTCAGAAAATAACACAGTTAGAGGCAGTATTTCCACACACAAGCCCTCAAGAAACACACAGAATGCTAACAATCTGCTTGCCAATGGGGATAGCTCCCCAGATAGAGGATTGTACCTCTTGGGGTACAGTTTTCGCTGCCATATATACCAGAACTCATGGTATCCCTTCAATAGCAGTAATACCAGATGTATGGAGTATGGAGCAGAACCTGCTCTGAACTTAGGGATGACATTTTTAGGAAATCTTGCCAGGTATCAACTATTATATTAGCAAACATAAAAGGGGAGGCAGCAGCATTGGCAATACGCCAATGCCTGAGGGATTTCACTCCTTTACAACAGGAGCGAGAATTACCTAAAATTATCGAAGATACCTATGCCAAATTAGGTATAGATAGTTTGGGAGCTAGAGCAACAAAACCTCAAATCATGGGTGGTCCTGAGAAGGATAACACCAAGGAAGCACCTGATTCTTCCAAGAAGAAATGGGACAATAAAAAACAAAGGAATAGAGAGAATAAATCACAATTCAGGGGTGGGTCTCCTCAACAGGAGCCCTCCGAAAGGAGGTACATCCTTAGGAATTGTGATAACATTAACAAACCTGACAGGTTTCAGGATACTGATACACGTTCCTCTCGTTCCTTTCAGGGTTCATCAAAAAACTCCAAGAGGGAAGGACGGTCATAACACAGACAAGAAGAACGGACAAAGTCCAGAGACACACAACGTACTTCGGACTATAATATCAAAAAAGAAGATAAACCAAAATCAAAACCTCAATTTAAAAAGAAGAAGGTAGAAGGTCTTAAAGTTAGACTTGCCCAGAATTCTGAGGACTCAACTTTTTAACAGGGAATGGGCTCTGACGATGATAGACAGCGCAGCAGAAGTAACAATAGCTCACCAGAACTCGATGGAATTTCTGGTGACAGCGGAGTTGAATGAACACATCACGGTGGAAACACCTGATATAAGAGTCCCACATCGGTTACATGAGATAACACTCCAAATGGAGGGGGACAAACCCAGGAACATTTAAGGTCTCTTTTGGGAGTACCTGACGTTTGGCTATGACATCCTTTTGGCTGAAAAAGATTGGCTGCCTGAGATTGTTATGGAGTGTCCAAAGGGAGAAACAGTTATTTTACTGTCTTTTTCCGACCTCGTTCCAATATACTTAAAACATACATATGCGCAAGAGTGGGCGGTAGCACTTGCTCCAGCATTATATCGCAACCATGTAGGGTGGGATGCTGAGTCACCTCACCATGTAATCCCAGTAAAAACTACTCCAACTCCACAGAGACAATACCCTATTAAACAAGAAGCAGAGAAACAGGTCAGGGAGATCTTAGATCAACTTGAATACCAAGGTGTAATAGAAACTTGCACCTCTTCAATGAATAATCCTTTGTTATCTGTAATGAAACCTGATAACTTATATGGTCTAGTTTTAGACTACAGACATCTGAACACATGCACAACGATATTTGCAGTACAGGACGCGTACAGTGCCACATTAATGAATAACATTGTGCGGAAAAAATACAAAATGACACTAGATATCTCAAATGGATTTTTCTGCCAAAATATAGCGCCTGAGAGCAGATATTTGACAGCATTCTCAGCACTCGGTTCTCAGCGTCAATTCTGTCGACTCCCCCAAGGGTATAAAAATAGCCCCGGGTTGTTCTCAGTAAGGGTAACTGAGTTACTTCAAAATTTGGATGAGGAGGCATTGTCCTATGTAGATGACATTTATCTAACGAATGATGATTTAAAGGATCATTTGACCAAGGTGAGCAACATAATTTTGGGGTCCGCCTGTGAGGGCTACAAATTCAACTTTAAAAAATCAAAAATAGCCCACCTCAGTGTCCTATTTTTGGGATATGAGCTTTCAAGTGAAGGGAAAAGCCTAGCAGCTAACTTTTTGGAAAAGTGTGCGCTGTTCCAACCTCCAAAAACTCTAAAAAAAACTTACAATCCATATTGGGATTCCTAAATTTTGGCAGAACATATATTTTGGATTACGCAGAAAAAGTAAAACCTTTCTACGATTTATCAGACCTGATTTTTCAATTAGACATTGGACACAGGGACTCACAGATATACTTCGTTCATTACAAGCTGACATGATAGCTTCGAAACACCTACACACACGTGTAAATACCACAAATTTGGTGATCTGTGTAATCGCGGGTTAATCAGGGTACACTTACCTAACCTTCAATGAAGGCGAAACAGTACCGATAGCATACAAATCACACTTGTACACAAACGCTGAAATGCGTTTTGCTTCTACAGAAAAGATTCTGACAGCAGTACATACTGCTGTAGTGAGAGAAAGAGCACTGGCTCAGGGGAAACAAATAATTGTCGTAACTCTGGTACCGTCCTTTGAGGCTGTTACAAAGGCAAGCATTCCAAACACTAAAGCTTTACATCCGAGATCGATACAATGGGCTAATTCTCTCACTGCAACAGATGTAAAATATAAAATTTGATTCTACACTAAAAACACAAGCATTTCTGCAATACGAACAAAGAATATCCTCTCCCAAACGAAATAATGCCTCTAGATCAGTATGAATACATTATTTACACTGACGGTTCTGCTCAGCCTGCCATAGGAAGTAAACAGCAATACAGCGCAGCATGTGCAATTGTAAAGGGACGTATGCAGGATGGCAAGTTCCATCCTAGCAGTACAAAGACGCAGTCTCTAGGAGATTGCATGGCACAGCTGGCAGAATTAAAAGCCCTATTACTGGCACTAATACAACTGATCTGGAATTCCCCACATTCCTAGTGTGCGATTCGTTTTACTGTGTCCAGTCTTACAATGAATATCTTCACTGTGGGGTTCAGAATGGGTTTAAAGACTCAAAAGGTTGCACAATAAAGCACAAAATGCTTTGGGAACAAGTGGCAGTGTTGAAAAAAGACTTGCTGCGAGCTCACGTGATACACACGCTAGTCATCAACTTGATGGCGTTCAAGTTGAAGGGAATACATTGGCTGATGAAGCCGCAAAGGGGGCAGTATGAACTGCCGCCGTAGATGCAATCACTTGTTCTAGCACGAGAATAGACGGAAGCACAATGGTAGCTGTCATTGCTTTACGCAAAAACAGCACAGCCTTGCCGAAAGGATTTCCACTAAAGTTCTCCTACAAGTTAGATGCAAAGAATATTCTGTATGCTCAAATTCCAGGAGTGGGGGATAGAGTAATACCAAACATGGATCCCAGGTTAGGTTTAATTCTAGCTGCACACGAGGGTCTGGGCTCTGCACACGCAGGAGATACTGCGACTGTTTCATTGCTGAAACAACGCTATGGTGGCCCGGTCTAATCAAACAGACGAAAGCATTTGTACTTAAGTGCGAAATCTGTCAGCAGTTGAAGGGTTCGACTGTAGCACCCCCACCACAAACACCATTACTAATATCAGGCAGACCTCTCGCCTGTGTCTATTTGGACCACTGCGGCCTCTTACAATCTGATGGAGCTTACAAGTAAATCTTGGTGGCAGTGGATTCATGTTCTAGATTCCCGTGGGTTTAACCTCAGCACTCGGCTGACGCTTGAACTGTTATAAAAGATTTGTGAGTCTTCATAGGGACATACGCAGTTGGCACATTACACTCTGACCGTGGCCCCGCGTTTAGCTCTAGGGCTTACAAGGAAGCAATGGGAAGTCTGGGTGTTGCATTGCGGTACTCCTCTCCGTACCATCCTGAGGGAAATTTGGTCCTGGAGAGGAAAAACCGGGACTTAAAGCAGTCTTTAACAGCAAGAGTATTAGGTTCGGGTGGTAGTTGGGTCAATCACCTATATGGGGTCCAGAGGGCACTAAATAATATGCCAAGAAGTTCCCTAGGAGGTGTCAGCCCTTACGAGGTCCTATTTGGGACGAGAGTGTGGGTACCTGATCTCGAATATGAAAGAACAGTGGCGGATGAAAACCTTTTTATATCAATAAATGTTTGGCTGTTTTAGAGGATCTTAATGAATTCCAGGCACTACAAAGCAACGTGCAAGTAAAACGCACCACCACTGGGGAAGTGAAATCAGCAACTGCAAGACCTGCCTGGATACCAAAAGTCGGGGATCTGGTCAAAGAAAAAATTGTGGACAAGAAAGAATTTGGGCCATCATACAGAAACCATGTACCTGTCCTGGCTGTCGAAGGAACAAGAACAGTACTTCTTCTGCCTCTTGCCGGCAAAAAAGAGAAAAGATTTGTCTCAATTGATCTGATCAAACCACACTATGTGGCCAATCCTGAATAGCAGGCCACGTGGGCTCCTGGGTAGCCGCTTCTCTCCTCTTGCTACCATACAGGAAGTTCAGACAGAAAGACTCATAACATTCGAAGAGTCTACAATTCGAAGTAATGAAGTTTCCAACAATGAAATAGAACTAGTTCCTATTGAAATTGAACAACAACAAAATTCAAGTGAAACGCAAATATCAATTCGGCCCAACACCGACATCTACATCAATATGCCTCTACAAGAGACAAATGCCAGTTCATCAAAACCTGCTGAGCTACCAAATATAGATCGAACTGCATCTGGCTACTTCATCGATTTTGACACATTTTCTTTGGATCCAAGTGAACCTGAGTCACCCCCAGCTCCAGTTTCCCGCAAAAAATCAACTTCATGAGTTCTACATTTTTCTGAAAAAGACATACCTAGTTTCAACATGGCTACAGCTCTGGATAATCACTGGAATACTGTTCCTACTATTCTGGATAGGGTTAGTGACTGTCTTTTCCTTGATTATGAACTGATACTATCTCCCTGGATGCACTGCAGTATCAAATGTGAACTTGGTGCTGAAACCTCATACGTCATCTCATCGTGAACAAAGAGACCTTTCCTATGTGAACATTACAGCAGTTCCAGTTCCTGACGGAATAGTTTGGGATACGGTTTCATATGATGTATTTGGTCCCACAGAACTTTTGAAAGTACCACATGTATTCAAAATTTCTTTAAATGATATTATCACCTCAAGTACATATTTTGACGATTGGGATTTTGAAACTGTTAATAATATGTTGTCTGATTTAGAACTGTCTGCAGCATTTTCAACAAATGAAATGTTAGATGACTCTTCTGATTTCAACAAAATTTACTGTTTTCAACACTATGGTCATCATTTTTTGCATAAAACGAGTGCACCACATAATGTTTTCGCATACCACCAATGGGAACATTGCCCAACACCACCGAAAGGTAGTTCACAAACGTTTGCACAAAAGTTTGCTTATTTTTCTGGATTTAATACATCTGATCCACGCTCATATTGTAATATGCTTGTACTTTTATCTGCAAAGGACAGTATGCTCACCAACACAAAACAGATATACTATGCATCCTTTATTGCCCAACTGTCTGAACAGGGTTTCTGCTTATGGAAAGACACTATAGACACTAAATTGGTCTGGGGAACTAAAGAATGGCAGGTTCAGGGAACTGAGGCACTATTTAGAGCATGCCCCATACCACAACAAATGATTTTCCTGAACGACACTGTGCAACAGACTTGGGTTAGCCAAGATTAAGGACTTGAACACACCTCGCATTCCCTCGCGTTCACACTACGAGGATTGGCAAAATTACACAGAAAATGGTGAGAATACACTAGATGACATCATACAGAGCATTTCATACAATTCAACAGACCCCAAGGCCAATTGGAAGGGATGGTTAGTTTGGCCTACCAACACAAATAGGTGTCAGTCAAGATTCAGGCGTACCACCGAAGGGTTTAGTATCCATAGGCCTGACTTACACTATGTACACTGAGAACATCTGGGGGGGGTGACATCTTACAGTGTTGGGAAGTTATGCCTAGATTGGCTAAAAACCTTGACACTGTCTCAGGTGAAACAATATTTGCCCCTACTGTCAGATGACATGGATCTCAGAGATTTTTTACTAGGTCCCCGAAAGCCACGTCAGAAACTCTTCTTATATGCTGTTTATAATGAAATTTGGAAAAATCTCACAAAAGGAAGCTGGGGAGAGATTGCATGATATTTACAGAATTAACTTGGAAAAGGCTTTGGCTGTGGTTGACAATGGCATGACCACACTACACGAACATCCAGAATTTATTCACTGGGCAACATTGTATCTTCGGCTATAGATATAATGGAACAGGATCTGTCCATCTTACAACACGGGCAATCACAATTACGTTCTTTTATGTTATTAAGCTTGACGCTACAGTCACTGTGCTCTGGTTATGTGACCTGGAGATATAGCAACAGTACCTCTCTGTTCTCTGCATATAATTTGAGTGAAAAGCAGACAACAATGGCACAAAGAGATCGCGAAATATACAATGCTTTGCATTGAAAAATTAGATAAATTACCTTTACCGTGGCTGAGTCACCATCCACAGAATGGTTAATTCATGGCCATATCACATTACCAGTAACAACTTTCCAGTTTCAATATTGCCTAGAACACCACCAGGTAGGCAGGTATGAAGCATTGGGTAGGGAATTCATTCATGGATCTTGGGAATCACAGTATAGATTTAGATGCAGAAACGGGGACACTGAAGTGTTTCTCAGCGGTCAAGACTGCGAGAATTCTTTGTGTGGATCTCTCATTTGCCAGGACATTATGCTCCGCGGTACCTGTAATGGTTCAGTAGCAAACTAATCCTGTCCGTTGAAAGGTTCCCCAACTGTCGTGATTAATCCAGTGTTCAGGCTGCTCTCGAATGGGAGTTACTTAATGCTGAATGATCAAGGTTGTTGAGGGATGCTTCCAGGCATCGAATATCTTGTCACTGTAAGTTCCAGGTTTACTTGTTGTATGCAAGTATTGTTTACAACCGACCCGCACAGTCAGGGAGGTGCCGTTATAGCCTTCGTTGAATGTTTCCTTTATACGGTTTGATACTCTGAGCCGAATGAAAGCCATGCTTTTACAGAAAGATGTGCCCTTAACCTAAGCCGGAGAGACTTTTTATCTCCAGGTTGCAAGATCCTCCGCTGAGATACAGGCACTGGTACGAACTAACTACCCTTTCCATTTCGGAGAAATGGTACAGCGTATCTTTAACATGTCTGATACCAAGCGTATAGTACACCCATTTAAGACCATACGTTCTGGACTGTTAAGCACCTTTCAGACAGTCTTCGGAGTGATTCCAGCCTTCATACACTCCGTATTCTGAAGCATTTTTGGAGGGCTTCCACTAATCCTGCTACTGGTAGCGGGAATCCTGATTTTAATTTTTCTGCTATGCAATGGACGTCCCAGTCAACAAGGAAATGGAAAAAACGCTCTTGGAATGACATTACCATGATCGCATGATACTCCATCTTGGCACACCTTGACTTCGGGAGCAAAGCGAGTCTTGGTTCCTATCATTTCGACCAGTCTGGATTGACTGTGTTCTGCCTGTTCTCCGCTGCCTATTCTGCGCAGAAGAATGCGTGTTGGACCTCTGTCTAACACTTCCATCGGTTGCGCCCACGTACTGCAGTGTTCCCAGCGTATTCCAATGTTGATGTCTGCATTCTTAGAGCCACCACGGGACGCTTCAGCTCCTGTTGGATCGGATTCTGGCTCTACCACAGGCACACAGGCTTTGGATAATACAAATGCTGCCCCAGCATCAGCTGTGGGAACTGAGGAAGATCATCTTTGCTCAATTGACCTGATCTGTGAGGTGTTACAGGGACCGTTGTCTGCGAAGGAAAGCAGTAGTGATGTTGCATCTCCCACACAGAACACAAACATTTGGCTCTCCGTGTGCTGCGAAGAATTCGGCCTTTTTCAAAACAACCAAAATTGGAATTTTAAACAAACAGAAAAAATGTCTTCTCTTTTCTATACTATTACTGAGCTACATGGCTTTCAGACGTATTCAGTGGCTCAGTAAATACATATGAACATATTTTAAAGGGCTATTAGAGTTTATTCTTTAGAGATTTTATGAAATTTTAAGCTTTTTAAAAAACGCCTTTTTAACAATGTTTACATGCTTGTTTAGAAGGGCATTCCGTTTTTAGTATGTCGTCCGGTCAGATGAGGAGTGGGTATTATGTTTCATGGGGTACCCCAATATCGGTCCGAGTATTCTCCCAACCTTTCACCTACATTTTCCGTACCATTACACTACATAACGGGTTTTGGTATTGACCTTTTACCTAGTTAAGCGCTGCATAAAATATCGTGTGGTTTTAGACGAAAACTAGCCTCATTAATTATACATGAAGATTCTCAGAATCACAGCAGGATTACCATCTTTTGCATAATAACTATGTATAAGGGTCATCCCTTCCGTCATCCTTGCCCGACATGACACAGCAAGGTAGAATCCCCTGAGGGTATCTTTTGGGTATATATACACCATATCTTTGCCAAGGCAGGAGGAGGAGAAAAAGATTTCCATGCTGACACAATGACGCGAGATGCTGAGGTTCCTTCACGCAGACACTCCAGCTCGCAGTGATCTGACATTCCTCGCGGGGTGTCCATCTCAAGACCAAGATGGGGTCCCACAGTCTCTCACTTCAGGTAATGGGATTGGCTTTAACCTAGGGGGATTCTTGGCTCTACACCTACATACATGCTAGGTACACTTAGGTACATCTAGTTAGGGTTGCATTGTAGGAGTACGCATTATTATTGTCATGTATTTATATGCTTGCATATATTCATTGTTTTTAGCACTATGGTAGAAATCTACCATCCATTTACTCTGTTGGTGCCTATAATCATTTATATCTGTTTCTGTCTTATGGTTGTTTCAGCACACCTATTTTACACTAGAAGGCCGCTGGTTCAATAAATGCTTATTGAAAACGTCCCCACCGTTTAGTCTGTGTATCTCTCTGAGACAAAGTGAGCACGAGTGACTGAGCGAAAAGTATTGTACTGTTTCCACGATCCCTGATGGTACAGGGTTGTCATGTTCGATAGTTGTCAAGAACTATTCTCTCCTTGGTAAGAGGAGTTTACAGTAGCACTGTGAGCTAGCTAGGTATACAGGCAAACATACCCGGTGGGGGTGTCTGGAATCAGTCTGGACACCAATCCCACAGTCTATGTTGTCTAAACGTGCAGATCCTATATAGGTTTATATGAACTACACGACAATCCGAGATGGAACATGTTTTATATCTTTGTTTTCAGACTTGGAATGGTAATGGGATACTTTTAACTGGGACTTGGGGGCGGAAGTGGGGGTCCAAGTTGAATATTTAGTTTATGTGGAATGAAGTGGAGTGACAGGCCATGTACTAGGGGATTGTCAATGGGGTGAGGGTGAGGTATGGGAGGGGAGGGGTTACACAGCACAACAACACACTATGGCAGCGGGTACAACTGGTCAAACACGTAGGTATAATGTATTTAACTTGAACGTACCCGGGATGTCCATTCCAAAATGTTAGCACCAGATTTATGCCTACTTAAAATGCAGATAGATTCATGTTGTACTTCTGCAAGAGACATATGACAACCACAGAACTGACTCGACTTACAAAACAGTTGAGTGGCCTAATTGTGGGTACCTCCTGCTCAGCACATGAAAGGGGAGTCCTCATTTAGATTTCACCTGCTGTGCCGATGATGATAGATAGGCAACAGATTGGTACACGGTGGAGGAGTACACACTAGACGGAATATGGATCTCAATAGTTGCGCTTCATATCCCTAACAGTAACCTCATGCAATATCTAGATAACCACCCCCCACACTGGTGTGCAATCTGGAAGCGGCGAGTATCTGGGGTAGGGATTTTAACTGTGTTCAAGAAGTGGTACTTGATAGATGGACACCTCTATGCAAGGAGCAATTATTATTAGAACTGCGAACACTCTCCAAACATGGATACGGAACAGACAATTACATGATATGTGACGCACTATACACTCTCAAATGGGTGAATAGTCCTACTATTCCCATGTAAACACAATGCATACTAGAATTGATCTGGTGATATTTAATGAGGAGATGGCCCCATTTGCAGTCACCTCTGAATACCTAGGCTGCACCATTTCAGATCACAGCCCACTCAAGAAAGGGGTGCACTGCGGTAGGCATCAGACTCCAATACCCATGTGGAGATTACACACGCAGGTATTGGCTACACCCATCTTCCGCAACACAATCGGGAAACACATAGACCACTACTTTGAGGAAAATGAGGCCTCAGTGTCTAATTGGGGGTTAGAGTGGGATGCTTTCAAAACAGTGATCCATGGTCTGTGTATTAAAATGCAAAATGGGGTCCAAGCAATGATCCGAACCCAGCTCTCCTCACTGGAGCATACCTTCCGAGATAGGGAGGTGGGGAAGGTGAAGGCTCGGACCATAGACAGGAACTGAAGGACTTACCGGCAGAACACAAAATGTTGACGGATAGACTGGGATGTCTGGACTACAAGGAGTACATAACTAGGCAACATGTGGAAGGTGATATATCTGGTCGCCTGGTGACCTGGCTACTTCGAACAGAGATGGATAGAGTTAGGGGCCATAAAATCTCCAGACGGTGGCATATTTAATACACAGGTGGACGTTAATAAGATATTCCTAGATTACTACACAAACCTGTATGCATTGAGGGAAGGGGTAAATAGCACTGTGTTACTGTCCTATATAGAGGGGATCCCTATGCTGCACATTGACCCGGTCCAGCGGCAAGAGCTCAATGAGCCACTCAATATAGAAGCGATCAAGACATTCATTGATCAAATGGCACACAAACCTCTGAGACTGATGGACTCCTGGTGGAGTTTTACTCCACCTACAGGGCCAGGTTGGTGCCGAAGTTACTTTAAGTGTACCAAGGTTTAAGGAACACAGGTGCCCTGACAACAATTATTAAGGAGTCACTGATTGTGGTCCTGCCCAAACCAGGTCGTGACCCGATGGATGTGGGATCATAAAGACCCCTCTCCTTATTAAATATTGACTGTAAAATATTAGGAAAAAGCATTGCTAATGAGTTGATACACTGTTTGCAGACCTTGGTACCCGCAGACCAAAATGGTTCCATCCTGGGATGCAATACGTTCTTGAACCTTTGGCGTCTATTCCGTCTCATGGCTAAGATTCTCCAAGAGGGCATCCCGCAGGTGCCGAGGTCATTAGACATTGAAAAGCCTTCCACACACTGGGTTGGCCGTACCTAAGGAGGGTGCTTAAAAATATGGGGCTCAGTAAAGAAATTATGCGTTGGATAAGATTTATTTACTCCAGTACGAGGGCCATGGTCCGTACAGGACCTGAGATTTCCGATGCCATCGATATTGACAAATGCAAAAGAAACAATTGATGGACGGAATGCTGGACAATGCAAACATTCACCCCCAGTCACAAGGATCTGGGTTAAATCCATCATTTTTTTGCTCACCACACCACCCCAGTTTGGACCCAGCCATATGTAAATCAGTCTTGACCCTGTTCCTTGTGGGAACAGTCCAGCCCGAACTGCCAAGCCATGTCCTCCCTGGACCGGAAACAAGCATCCTGGGACCAGTTTCAGGGCATCACCCTTCTTCAGCCAGGCTAGCTTGAATCCAGTGGTGTAGTGAGCACAGGAGCCACGTCTGGGCATACCCTTCCCACTTAGGACGACAAATGCAAAAGAAACAATTGATGGACGGAATGCTGGACAATGCAAACATTCACCCCCAGTCACAAGGATCTGGGTTAAATCCATCATTTTTTGCTCACCACACCACCCCAGTTTGGACCCAGCCATATGCAAATCAGTCTTGACCCTGTTCCTTGTGGGAACAGTCCAGCCCGAACTGCCAAGCCAGGTCCTCCCTGGACCGGAAACAAGCATCCTGGGGCCGGTTTCAGGGCATCACCCTTCTTCAGCCAGGCTAGCTTGAATCCAGTGGTGTAGTGAGCACGGGACCCACGTCTGGGCATACCCTTCCCACTTAGGGCAACAAATGCAAAAGAAACAATTGATGGACGGAATGCTGGACAATGCAAACATTCACCCCCAGTCACAAGGATCTGGGTTAAATCCATCATTTTTTTGCTCACCACACCACCCCATCGGCAGCAGCACTAGACAGGGATGCCCACTCTCCACAACAGCTCCTCCGCTGTGGTGGAGGAGCACCCCCCCCCCCAGCTTTAAAAAATTTGAAAAATAAAACGATAATAAAACGGGTTTAAAAGCTGTTTTATTTCACTTGTGTCAAGTCTTGGGGCGGGGCCAGGTGGGTGACAGGCTGGAGAGGGAGTGTTTTGCACTGCCTTCACTGCACATGTAGGTTTGGCCTGCCATACCCACATGCGTAGCAAAGCTCTCTCCAACCCAGCTGCATTGATGGGTTGGAGAGAGAGTAGGCACAGACTCCCAGTCTGTCCTGAAGTGCAAATCATCAGCGCTCAGGCCAAGATTGGCCGCAAGGCAGGCTGGGAGCCTGTGCCTGCTGCAGCGAAGAGGAGCGCAAATCAATGCTGGAGGGCAGGAGGACAGCAGGGCAGCAGGTAAGTTTTGTTTTTATTTTTTTTCTGTTTGTCTCTGTCATCCCCCGTTCCTCCCCGACCCCCTCCCCCGCCATGCCTATTTTCCCAGATATGAGCTGCTCCTGCCACTCCCCCAATAATATTCACCTTAACTTTGGAACCACTCACAGGACTGTTCAGGAGTAAAGAACCGGAATGGGGAGTGAGGAGTGGGAAGTGGTGTCACTATATGCAGATGACCCATTGGTGTACTTAAGTGGTATGCAAAAAGACTGCTAATCACTACTAGAGATGCTTCACTGAATTCAACACTTATTCTGGCTTGAAATTAAACTGGGCACAAACGTGCCTGTCCCCCTCAGAGGAGGTATTGGTGGCAAGGCAAGGTGAACAGGAGGCACTACCGAACCTTGGCCCTGAATTGCACCCCGACACGTTTTGTTATTTGAGAGTTAATGTATATCACTTCGACCTAGATGTCATGCAAGGGAATTTAGGGAAGGCTGTTACTAAATATGTGCCAATCGCTGGCCCTCTGAACCTAATTACCATGAGCAGCAATGTCAAGACTGATTTGCATATGTCTGGGTCCAAACTGAGGTGCCATGGTGTGCAAAATAACAGTGGGTTGGAATGCTATCTCGAGCTTCTGCCAGTGGTTAGATTTATCGCAAGCAGCCTTCCATCACCTTTTGTTTGTTTCAGGCGTCTAAATTTCAAACATGAAGCTCAGAAATTCTCAGAATGAATGATCTTTGGAAAGAAAAAGTCAGAACAGAAAGTGATAATCTCTGCTCACTGACTCCAACTTGTTCTGTTTAAAGTTCATGCATTAACTCAGGGAAATTTGTGTTACATGTGCACACTTTAGACACATTGCACACAAGTGTTTGGCTCTGCGCTGAGCCAGCACAGCCCATCATGATATGACCCCTGGATTGGGCAAGAGCTGTGATCCTGGTGCTGTGGGTCCATATGACAGACACTTATGGAAGTATGACTGGCATGCCAATTGCTCGGAGCTGGTCATTGCTGTAGTGGTGGAGTCACAGCCCTGCTGAAGCCTTACCAAGTGAGTCACCCCAACTGTGCTGGTGCCTCTTTGGCTCAATCTCCACAGTTTGTCTGAATATCTGCACCACTGAAGAGAAAACTACTGCAAAGTCATTGAAAGGAACCTCAGTGACTGAGGTTTCTTTCAATGTATAAACGAGCTCTTCCACATATCAGGAGCTGGCATCATACTGGCCCCTCTCCATGCTCAATGTCGACTATAAAGTACTGAGCCACGCGACTCTTACCCCATATGCCGTGGCTTATCCACGCTGACTAGACGGGCTTCATCCCCGAGCGGTGCACAGCATTCAATATCAGAAGGGTGACTGTGCTGTTACCTGCTGCTGCAGCTCTTAATGAGAGGGCAGCGGTCATGACAGTTAATATCGAGAAGACATTTGATAGCCTTGGTTGGGACTACCTGTATGCTGTGCTGCACCGCGTGGGCTTGGGGGATGGGTTCCTAACATGGGTGCGATTGTTGTACGCAATACCAACTTCGAGGGTTAGAATGGGAGGAGTGATTTTGGACTCGTATGCAGTAAGATGAGGTATGCGTTAGGACTGTCCCTGCTGGTATTTGCCCTAGCAGTGGAGTAGTTGTCAAGTAGAGCATGCGAAGGTGTCTATTATAACGGTGTTGTGCACCATATTGCATTATATGCTGATGACATGTTTTTCTTCCTTTGTGATTACAGGACGGATGCCCCGAGAGTGACTAGACTCTTGGGGGAGTTTGGTGCTCTTTCAGACCGACACATAAATTGGCAGAAAGCCAGCCTGTACCCCCTGCGGCAGACCCCAGACGTGCCGTCCTCATTGGGGGAGTTACAATGGGAGACTGCCACCTTTCGATATGTGGGTGTGCAGCTGTACCGCCGCCTTATTGGACGATCCACTTCTTGAAAACTCTCCTTATATCTGTGGAGGGGCAAGTCGCAATCGCCAAGATGGTCGCATTGCCCTGGCTCCTATTCTGTTTTGCCACGTTACCTGTCATAATCCCACGATCCAAATTCAAGGAGATGCACTCCGTGCTTGTGGATCTCATTTGGGGGACGGGCTGCCACCGAGTCACCCTATTAAAGCTACAGCACCCGGTGCAGTATGGAGGACTGGCTGCCCCCAACTTCGAGGCATACTATCAAGCAGCTCAGTTGCAGTGGGTGGGTGCTGAACTCTGGGTCAGCCCATTCGTGGAGAGGGTGTGTGCCGGCACTGCCCTGGTTAACGCAGCTTCTGCTGGAGCCTAAACAGGTCCGAGTGGAGCCCTGCATGCTACAGCCAGTGGCCCAGCACAGCTAGGTGCAGTACTTACAGAAAGTGGGTGTGTCCACCAGCTATACACCCATGTTGCCTTTCCGTTGGCTGGCACATTTTCTACATGAGGACGCCGCTCACAGATTGGGAGAGTGGGCGACTACGGGACTGATGACACTTGGTGATATGTATGACTCCGGGATTCTGCGGCCCTTTGAGGACTTACAGACGACTTGCGATTTGCCAGCAGATCACCCCTGCAAAGGCTTCCATTCATTGGGGCAATTCTGGACATGGTGGTGTTAAGAGCCTTTCCTCTGCCACAGTGAGTCCAGGACATTCAGGATATGATTCCAGTGTTTCCAGATCAGTCCTGGGGTTCAGAAAGGATGGCTGTGAGGCTTCTTGGTTTCCTGGTCCCTGTATGCTTCTTGTCTCATTCATCAGGTGGCACATGCAGGCCATGCAGTGGACCCTCAGATCCCAGTAGGCCCAGCAGCAAGGCTACCTCTCCAACAACATTCAACCTCAAAAGGAGACGTGCAGGATCTGCAGTGATGGCTGGTGGATGCCACATTGACCTACAGCCAACCACTCTCCCTTCCCCACTCAGAGTTCATAGTGGTGATGGACGTTCACTCCTGGTCTGGAGAAGAAATATGGGAGAGGTGGTGATCAGAGGCCTCTGGTCTCTGGCAGAGGGCCAGTTCCATATCAACTTGCTGAAGCTTCAAGTGATTTATCTGCCCTTCAGAGCATTCCTGCCATTCATCAAAAGGAGGCTGGTGCATGTCCTCATGGACAACACCACCACCATGTGGTTATGCAACAGGCAGGCCAGAGTAGGGTCCTGGATCCTGTGCCAGTAAGTCCTGTGCCTCTGGAGGTGACTGGCTGGACCAGCAGGACTTCTTCTTGACCACTAACCACCTGGGGGAGGGCCTGAATGCCAGAGCAGACGAAATAAGCAGACATCGTCTTGCATATCACAAGTAGTGTCTCCACCACGATGTGCTGCAGGACATCTTTGATCAGTGGAGTATGCTGTGGCTATATCTATTCACCACCTATAAGGCAATTGTTACGTGACCCATTCTGGCCGGAATGGATTGAGGAGCTCCATAACGCATTCCCACCACTCCCTCTTCTTCCACAGGTTCTGAAGAAAATTAGGACGATCTGGGCCCCCTCTTTCTAATTGTCCTGAGTAGGAGAGTGTGGTACCCAGAGATCCAAAGCATCAGCATTTGTTCTCCGATTAGGCTACCACTTCAAGAGGACCTTCTGTATTAGCAACAAGGCAGGATCCTGCATCCAAGTCTCCACAACCTACACCTCCATGCGTGAGTATTGAATGGCGGCAACTAAATTAAGTTTGATTTGCTGACTGAGGAGGTTAATGTCATCCTTGCGGCCAAATATCCGTCTCTGGGGGACACATGCATATAGAGAAATTTGTTGCCTGGTATGGTGCCTGAAATACTGACCCTTTACAGGCCAAACCTCCTAATTTTCTTTTCTTTGTTCTTTTATCAGCCCAGCCTTTTCTTTGTTCTTTTATCAGCCCAGCCCAGCAAGGACTTGCAGTAGGTACTGTGAAGGGTTATCAATCGGCCCTTTTGGTCTTTCTGTGTTCACTATGTGCAACATCCTTTTTTAAGTCAGCGGTTGTAATTCTTTCTATAAAAGGTTTGACCTAAATTCACCCCCAAACCGTTTCTAATGCCCTTGGGACCTGATGTGGGTTCAGCATTTCTTATGTGCACGCCCTATGAGCCTCTGCACAACTGCTGCTTAATGCTCTTAATGTTGAAAACAGTTTTACTTATTACCATCACATCAGCAAATGAACTGCAGATGTTGCTGGTACAACTACCCTATACCACCTTCTTCCCGAACATGTTGGTGTTAATTAAACGGGTGTCTTTCCTTCCGAAAGTTGTGACACCCAAGTTGGCTGATTGATCACTCTGCCAGAGTTCCTTGCTCCTGCTTACCCCTGAAAACATGGGGGGAGACTCCATTGCCTTGTATCAGAAGAGGGCAAAGTGGACATTAAGGGGCCGATTCCGATCTCGGCCGGTAGGGCTCCGAATCGGATTTGGCTTTACCGGATCCGATTCGGAGGCCTTTATTCCGACCTATTCGTACAGTCGTCCCAGCGAGCAAGTACGATGCGAGCGCACGCGAAATCGCCGACCGACTCGTTCCCGGGTCCGAACCGCTCCGACCGACTCGTACGGACACGGCTCGCACCACGCAATGGAGACGTTTCCCGACCGAGCAAGTACGATGCGCGCTTCGAACAGCCCGACCGACTCGTAGCGTCCGGCTCCAAAGAGCTGTCGGAGCCGGACTTCGGGGGTCCGTGTCGGATGCGTGCAGGGGGGTCCGTGTCAGACCCCCCTGCACGCGTAGCCGCACAAGTCGCACACAGGGGGGACCCAAGGGTCCCCCCTAAACATGCATGTACGGTGCGAGTCGCACCGACGCGTACCACTGTAGGGGGCCCCCCTGTTCGCGACGTACCCATTCAGTCAATGGGAGCCCGTGTACGCATTGTACGACCGGCTCCCATTGACTTCAATGGGAGTCCGACCGAATCGAGTCGGGCAGCATACGGCCGCATCGTACTCGCTCGGTCGGACTGCGGGAGTCCGGCTCGGTCGGAAATCTCTCCGGATCCGGCTCGGTCGGAGAGATTTCCGGCCCGAATCGGAATCGGCCCCTAAGTTTTTACATTGACTGCATGAAAGACCATTGGGTATATAATCAGCTCTTCATGAGGTATTCAGGTGTAAAGAAATGTAAGACAGTTCAAAAGAGGATCCTGTCAAGGTGAATTGCCCTTGTGTCAAGATCTGCTATGCACTGGCCAAGAAACAGCCGCCTGAAAGTCCGAGAGCCCATTTCACCAGGACCAAGGCCACTACAACAGCCTGTTCTGTTCTGGACACCTGTCAGGCTGCAACGTGGGCATCAGTACATACATTCTTAAAGGCTACTGCCTTGACAGTTATTTCTGGTGAGAAGGTCACTTCGCCTGCTTGTTTCTGTAGAACAGTTTGTTCAATGCTCTGTGTCTGAAGAAGCAAAATGAGAAAGATGAATGAAACTATCATCATCATGCAGGGTTGCGCTTCTATGTAGCTCTGCTCCCTCACTTTCGAGTCAAATCTGCTTCACCGCAGAGCAGTACGATGCCACCCATTGACAGGAGCACAGCTGAGAAAACTCTCTGGATCCAGTATGGCACCAGAGGATATTCTAAAGGTGAGCAATCTCCAGTTGAACGGATTATCCAACAGAAAGAGTGTTACTGAAGGTAAGCTTCCTCTCTGCCTTTCTCCCCATCCCTCTCTTTCTCTCTCTCTTGAAGCCTCCTGGTGCCGAGCTGGTGAAAGTGACAGAGGCACCAGGAGTGGCCCTGGGCTTTAAAAAACTGCCTTCAGCGGCTCCAGCCCACGAAGGAAATGCCTGGTGAAATAAAAAGCCTGTACGGCCCTGGTATGCAGGTGCATATATTGGTGTGACTTCAAAACACAAATACTGCTTCTGGCCTCACCCAGCATTGATCCTTCGGAGCGCTGGCATCTTCCAATCCAGCATTGAGACACATCTATAAACACGTCTGCCCAAACCTCTGTCCATGTGCAGATTTAGCCATGTTCTGCATGCACTTAAAGTAACTTGTGCACACAGAACGTGTCTCCTTCCATCTCCATTAAAAGAAACTCTATAGGCAGCATTACTGACTTTTGGGTCTGCTGCCAGGTGCTGGTGTGGTGCCACACTTAAGCCTCCCATGCCACCCTCCTAAAAGCTCTGTGCAGTAACCGCCTGCACATCTTCACATTCCCCAATATTGGCCCTCCTCCTAAACTGGACCATGAAAATACAGGAACGTGAGTCCCATTTCAGAGTGCCCTTTAAAAATCTATGGCTTTTTAGAAAAGTTAATTTAAAATTTGTCCATAAAAACACGAATTGACCCCATTTTTCCCTATTTTTCTCAGGGATAGTACCCCATGAACTCCCTTTTCAGGAAGGTAGGCTTTCTCGCTTTGCTCGCTTGCTGCAATCCAACTTTAAAAATTGTAGATGTAGGCAGTGGGTGCTGCCAGTTCTGGAAGGGGACGGAGGCAATGTGTTAATTGGGCGGAAGCCTTTTAAGAAACAAATTGGAAACTTGCCCTTACTTTTTTACCAATTAAGCACTGCCAGACACTGAGTGAATAGTTTCTCATCAGCAGCCCTAACTATGCCAAGGAGAAGTCGTAGGCCTTTCATATATGGGGCAGAATCACTCACTTTAAAGGTTCCAGAACAAGAGAGTAATGGATGTATTGGCACTGGTAATGATACACAAGGTCTATCAGATAGATTATGTCTTGACACTACTAAACTCAATTATGGGTCCAACTCTCTGGTAAAGAATAGAAGAACCTAGGTAGACTTGTCAAGAAGAGCTTCAGGTTCATCTGTCAAAATGGTCAGTAGAGTTTGTGCCAGTGGAAGGAGAGAACTATACAATTTTCTCTATTAATATTGCTCTGATGGATACTTCTACCTGCAGATTCCTCCTTCATGAATCATGCGTCTGAATGAATCTGGATATTTTACAATAGCTCTCCTGCCAAGGTGGATGGTACCAGGGCTACCAGATTATTTCAGCAATTCCTCAGATGTGATGGCATCGAGCCATATATTGCATCAAATAGTTACCTGGTCAGTTCCCTCAACATAGATCCCTTGTGCTCGTCTCTGAAGTTGCCCTTGGATTTTCAAGTTTTGCAGTGCTTTGGTCTTGTTGCTGACATCCTCATTGGGCCACATCTTGGTGTTTTCCTCTAGTGCTTTGCGCCACCCTGGACCCTGTTGGTTTAGACTTCTGTCTTTGTTCACTCCAGTGGCCAGTAGGTGTCCCTGTGATGCATTGAGGAGGCCTGAGTCATCGACATAGGTCTCGATCTCAGTATGGATCCAGGCCCACAGTAAATTTGAGGATTCGTACTCTTTTTTGAGGTTGCCTTCCATCGCCCTCTTTACCTCTATCCAGTTGAGAGATGTTCCTCCTGACTGATGTCACTTTCACCCTCACGCATGTCATCACTCCGGGGTCACCCCTCAACTCCGACCTCAGCCGCATCTTTAGATTCGGCTCCTGCCAGGCCGGGCAGAAGCCGGTACTCGGCTCTGCTCCAACCAGACCCTGGAGCTGTAAGATCCACTCCTGGCTTTTCTGGCACCTGGTGCTGACCCCATTCAAGTGGAGGCATTCACCAAGGCTCTACTAACGAGGCTAGGGCCACCTGTGACTCATTCCAGTGTACCTTCAGGCCCTAAGGAATTTCTGGGCCCACTGTATGCCCCTCTGCAGCCATCCACTCCTCTGGTACCATTCGGCTTTGACAAACTGGTTGGCTCCTTCGCACAGCTGGGTTCGATCAACTGGGCAGCTCGATCCCAGCCTGATGTGCTCCACTTTGCATACATAGGCCTTTTCAACTTTTTATTCATCGATGATGGTGCCATGGCCAGTGCAAAGCCAGTGCCCATCCTCTCAGGTGCTGCCTGTCCTGACAGGCGCAGTCCATCAGGGCTTTGGGACTGCTCTTGGTGATGATTCTTCTCATGCATCACATTCTCGACATCAGATTTCTGGGCACTTGGCTGTCTCCTCGATATCCTTGGCTTCATCCTCTATGGCTTCGGGAAGGATGTGTCAGGTTGTCGATAATGGCAAGGAGGCATGATGCAACTTTTCTTTTTCGCAAGGATGTTTTTAGTGGGCCTTTCATGTCACCAGTGGCTGGGAGTCAAAACCTGAGGTTGATCTTGAAGGGGGCCTCGGGTCTTCCTTTGCAGACATTTCATCTTCCATCAGATTCTGCATAAGGCAGCGGAGGTGTTGAATGAACATCCATGGCAGAGGTTAACTGAAATTGTCTAGGCTGACCCTTCCTCTTTGGAGCTCTAGTTGGCCTTTAATGATGCACTGACAGAGCCATTAATTGTATTTTAAATCAGCCATCCTCCACTCCAGCTGTTATTTGCCAGGCCGTGTGGCTTTCCCACATAGCTCCAAGTATCTCTGGTTTTATATTTTCTACTCCAGAGATGTATGCCGATTCCCCTTAGATTACAGAGTTGATTTCATCACTCCACCTGTGTCTTCATCTCCCCCAGCGGATGTGATATTGCAACAGTTTGATGTAAAGGAGAAGAAAATGTTCTCATTGGGTGCTCTGGCTTTGTGGTTTTGTAATGCTACTGGCCTGTTGGTACACTTCTCCCATGCTTTGTGAGATGGCATGAATGGTGGCCCTGCTGCTTATAGATTATATCACTGGTTAATTTGTTTAGGTGGTTCCTGATGGTTTTAGAGCTGCTTAACAGCTTTTTAGGTCTGGCCTCGACATGGCAGGCATGTCTGTACACTGTATGGCTCACTTAGGTCAGCCTGGTTTCCGGCATGTTTCTCAGTAGACTGCTGGGCTTGTCCTTTATTGGCTGCAATATTTTCAGAGTGGGGGCTGAGCAAGTCCTGGGGGTACAAATGGAGCATGGTCTTTCCCGTTCTAAGTAGCTGGTTTCTCCGGTGTAGAGATATGAGAGATTGCAAAGGCAGGCTGACGGCTTCAGCTACAGGGATGCTGCTACTTATTTCCCTTTGTGCCCCAACCTTCTATGTTCCTTGGTGCTGGAGGGGTCTTTCCTGCCTTTGTGAGACAGTTCTGTTTTGCTTCACCCTTGCCTTTGCACCGGTCTAGTGCTTACAAGGCCAGGCATATTGTTATGGAGAATGTTTCTCGGGGACGGTGCCCTGATTTCAGTGGAACTTCTTTTTTTAATTTTTTTTATTGTCCTCATGTCACCACCGATTAGCACTAATCGATGCGCCCTTCGTGAGTGCCCAAAATCGGCTATGGATCAATCAGAATTACTGGGTTGTTTCGAAATTTACACTGCCCTCCCAGTAACTGAAATGAGAGGGTGTAATCATTGGACAAAGGGGTCTTCAATATTTTAGCAAGTTCCAAAACCTGAGGCTGCTTTTATCCGTTTCCTTAAAAAAAAACACAGAAGTCTTCCAACTCTGCCAAGAAGGGGCCTCTGGTTGAACCCAAAGTTTACAGATTTCTCTTCTTGCCAGTAGAAGTAGAAAATCAAATAATGGCAGTTTACTTGCAGATCGTACTTATCTTTAACCTCCTGGGATATCCCAAACATAATTAACTCAGGGCTTACCTCTATGTTGACACCCACGGAGCGCGAAATGGTCTTACCCACAGCTGACCAGAATCCTCCCAATTTAGAGCAGTTGGCAAACATGTGCACATGGTCAGCATCTCCGCTGCCACATCGCTTGCCCTTTAAATCTGTGCCTCCTTTTATCTTTCCCAGCCTTCTTGGGGTCCAGTAGATTCTATGCAAGGTAAAAAAGTGGTTTTTCTTTAAAGCAGCAGGTTTAACCACCAAGTAAAGTGTAGCGCAAGATACTTGCCATAAATCTGCCAGCTCCTTGTTCGGCAAGCATACATACCATGCACTGTGTGGTAATTTCATTTCCGCCAGATCTGCGTCCAGAAGAAATTGATACCATAGTGCCACCTCTTTTTTCCTTGCCGGTGCGATCTGAAGTTC
The DNA here is from genome assembly GCA_963921515.1 of Calotriton arnoldi. Lineage (NCBI taxonomy): Eukaryota > Metazoa > Chordata > Amphibia > Caudata > Salamandridae > Calotriton > Calotriton arnoldi. Next base: position 166,454 of record CAWUFW010002752.1, read on the forward strand.
CAACTCCATTTATTTTGAGACTCTTTCCAACCCATTCTGACTCTTAAGCCAGGAGTTGATCTGGTAGATTTTGAATCTGGATATTGCCCCTTTTGTCTTGTCATGCCAGTAGCTCCAAGTTAGCTTTTGTCCGTCATCTGTCAGTTGACCCCACTGCCTAACATCTGGCTTATTCAGTTGTTTTGCTAGGCTATCTAATAGACATTCCAGGGTACCTGGGGAGTCCCATATAGGGGACAGTCTGCTGTGATAAGGTATACCTAGAATCAATCTTATCTCATACCAAGTTCTTGCCGCTGACTGGAGACATTTTAATCTGACTTTTTTGAAATATTTTGGAGCCCCATATTTATAAGAGAAACACTCCTCGGGGATACCCACCAACATAGATTTAAACATTACCCCTATTAGATAATCATCAGGTCTTTGTAAAAGCATTCTGTTGTTTTTAAGTTAAAACGCCCAACAGTAGATCTGAAAATCCGGAAGACCCATACCTCCCACTCCCACTTTCCGTCTCAGCTTTTTCCATGAGAGACGTATTCCTCTAGTAGCCCATATGAAGGCCCTGCAGCTTCAGAAGTGTTTTCTTTTCGAAGTTCAACGGAATATTATCAAAGAGAAAAGTGAGTTTTGGCAGGATGGACATTTTCACCAAATTAATCCAACCATATATCGTAATTGGGAGATTCTGCCATCTTTTTAATAATACGTCTATCTCCTTTCCTACTCTTTCCAAATTAACAGCCGCTATCTTCCCAAGATCTTTGATTACTTTAATCCCCAAGTATCGCAGTTCCTCCACGCATTTTATTGCTCCACTATCTTGGTTCCACATCATTACTTCTGTTTTTTCTTCGTTTGCCGCATATCCTGCCAGTTTACCAAATTCCCTCACCTCCGTCATAAGGTGAGGTAGAGTTGATACTACGTCCGAGGTATAAACCCATAAGGTCATCAGCATAAAGCGAGATCTTCCTAAAATATGCCCCAGTTTTAAAGGATTATAATCTCTTCGTTTAACCTCAAACTTTGAGCAAAAGGCTCTATGTAGAGATCAAATAATACAGGAGACAAAGGACAGCCCTGTCTTGTACCTCTCTCAATTCGTACAGGGGGAGACAGGCAATCATTAACTAGAATCTTTGCCATTGGAGCTCTGTAGATTTTAAAAATAGTATCTATCAAGTTTTCGCTAAAACCAAAATGTTCTAATGTGGTCTTTAAATACCACCAATTGACACGATCAAACGCTTTTGCAGCATCTAACGTGACTATTGCGAGGGGGGCATTATGCGTTATAGCTAAATCTATGGAGCCTATCAGGGAATAATTAAGCTCATTCATATGTCTCCCAGGGAGAAAACCTTTTTGATCTTGGTGAATCAGCAGCCCCATTACCTTATTCAAACGTGCGACAAGAACCCCAGAAAATATCTTATAATCATTATTAAGTAATGATATTGGGCGAAATGATTGGCAATATGTCGCGTTCTTGGCTGGCTTCAAGATTAGGGAGATTACTGCTTCGTTCCAAGTCATCGGGATGGGGCCCCCATCTATCAAGATAGAATTGAACAGTTTGACCCACACCGGAATAATCTTTTCCCGTAATACAGAATACATTTCGATAGGGATCCCGTCTGGGCCTGCAGCTTTCCCGTTTTTTTGCTTTTTCAAAATATCCAGGATTTCACAACCATCTATTTCTCGTCCTAAATAGAGGGCATGAGCTTCTGTAAGTTTAGGGGGCTGCTTACTTAAGAGCCATCCTTGTATTTCTTGCTCGGTTACCTCTAGATCTTCTGTATATAGCTCCTGAAAGAAGTTGGTAAACGCGGCTCTGATTTTTTCACTCTCCTCAACTATGAGTCTGGACTCCTCTTCTAGTATTTTCCCAATAAGATTTTGATTTCTATCCAACCTTGATTTCCAAGCCAAAAGCTTTCCGCAGCATTCCCCTTGTATAATGTCTCTGGATCTGCTCACCTCCCACTGTTTAGTTACTTTCTCCTCCAATTTAGTTCTGAACTTTAACCGTAAACCTTCAAGCTCATCTACCCATTTCTTTCTTTCTCTTTCCAAGCCTTTATTATCTTTTAATAGGTTTTCCGTTTTACCTATCTCCTCCTCTATATTATTAAGGTGTTTTTTCTCTTCCCTGACCCAGTATACTGTTAGATTTTCAACAAAGCCTCTCAACCATGCCTTATAGGTATCCCATACCGTGTGCACGGGGGCTGACCCCAGATTCCATGAGAAAAAGTCCTCAGTATTACAGCGCACCTTCTCTATTATCTCGGGCTGTAGCATAATCCTTCTGTTCATCGTCCACCTACCGATTGTATGGGTATCTCTTCTCTCAATTTTTAATAACAATGCTGCATGATCCGAGAGGTGTATAGGTAGATGGTCTATCCCGACTACCAACTCCACTTCTTTCTTGTCCATAAACAGGTAATCTATTCTCGAAAAATGCCTATTCTTCTTACTATAGAAGGAATAACCCCTAGTTTTAGCCTTGACTCTACGGAAGACGTCACACAAATTAAAATTCTCCATCATATCTAATAAGTATGCCCTCATCTTAGGGGAGGTAATTTGAGTCCTAGCTGACGACCTGTCCAGATCATTATTCAGTAGAACATTGAAATCCGCGCCAAGAATAATGGGAGACTGAAAATCAACCAGGTTAGAGAAGAGCTTAGTCAACGATGTTACATCATCTGTATTTGGGCCGTAGTAGCTCACCAGTGTATATGTCTCGGGAACTATTTTGATCTCTGCAATTAGCCAACGCCCGCCCTCAACTGCTCTGTATCTGAGAAGCTCAATCCCTGAGTTCGCCTTTAATATTATTACTATCCCTTTAGTACAATGCGCTTGGTCAGTAGATACCCACTTTCCTATCCATCTTTGTTTAGACAAAAATTCCCCACATTCTTGCCTCAAAAGGTGCGTCTCCTGAAGCATAATTACTTGGGCGCTCTGATCCTTTAAATATTGCGCTATAGTTCTCTGCCTTCTTTTGACCCGCAACCCATTCACATTCCAACTCAGGATAGTCATATCTTTCTTATTCATACTTCTTCAACTTCCTCATTTGATATCCCTGCGGACCTTGTTTTTTGATGATTTATAACAGGCGCTCCTTCACTGACTTGAGGACAAACCATTTTTTAATTTTTTTTCGCTATGCTCTCCAGCGCTAGTGCACCCCCCATGGAAACCCTCCCAACAAAAAATATTTTATAGGCAACCCTGCTGCCTATTGAGCTTGTGCTTAAGGAGAACCAAAATTAACTATATTATTACCATCACCACCTCCTACCGCCTACCTCTATCCATAACTTGTATTACCTGATTTCGATTCCTGGATAAATTTGTCCACTTCAGCTGGGTCTGAGAAGTTGTGCATTTTATTCTGCCACATCACATTTAAAAAAGCCGGGAACCTTAATTGTACGGATGCCCCTAGTTTCTTTAACTCATCCATTTTGTTACCCAGTTTCCACTGTCTATCGGCTGTCTCCTTTGAGATATCCGACCTAACTCTGTAGGACGCACCCAATGCTTGTAATGATTTTTCTTTTAGCGCTAACCCCAAGATTTTTTCTTTTACCGAGTATGAGAGAAAGTTTACCAGGATCTTTCGTGTTTTTTTTCGACCTGGGTGTAGTTTGAAAGGATCTCTATGCACTCGCTGAATTTCTGCTTCTAAATTTAACAGAGGGACCTCCTGCAGAAACGAACTGCTCAGCAAGTTTATCACAAATGATTTTATATCTGAACCTTCCAACCCCTCAGCTACACTCAGGATTCTGATATTATTTCTCCTGGCGTTGTTTTCCAATCTTTCAAGCCTTTCTGATAGAACCCTCTCTCTTTGTTTTAACCGCTCCATCTCTTGAGTGTTTGTTTGGGCTTTAGCCTGTAGATCTTGAAAACCCAGCTCCAATTCTTGAGCTCATATAGCGAGACCTTCTATCTTTCCTTCCAGGCTCAGACAGGTACCCTGAATTTCTTTCTGATTTGCCTCTGAAATATCGAAACGTTCTTTAATTTCAAGAGAGAGGCGGCCCAACATCTCCTGCAATGCGTTCTTACTATCTGACCTACTGGTGCTCTTAGCTGCTCCCTCCGGGATAGATGGCCCATCGTCCCCTTGATATTGCACTGGAACATCGTCTCCTTCGTCACAAGCTTCAGAGGGTAACCCCTCCACATTCAGGGGTGAGAATCTATTTTGCATTGTAACTATTGAGAGAACTGGGGAGATATCGGGCTCGCTGATAGGGGTAGTCTTCGTGATGGATTTCTTTGCTTTGTTCTCCTGTCTTACTTCCCCCGGGGTATTTTTTTTACCATCCATGCTCTCTATACCACCCTCCGTGCCTTTGGGCTCGATCCTAAGCTTGAAATAAGATCTAAGTGAGGGGGTAATTTTTTGAAGGTTTTGGGTTGCGGCTACTTGTTTCCCCTTCAACGGGCCTGTATTCGCCAATTTAGTACTTGCCCTTTTGGGGTGGGGGTGCAGGTCTTTGTTAAGGCCACTATTTGTTCTACCTTTCCTCCGACTAACCTGTAATTTTACAGTGGGTTGCGGGGTAATTTTTCCAGTCCCTTCACCCTCTTCCAAAACCCACGGGGAGCAATTGCGTGATCTTAGTGTGTAGCGTCTGTCCAGGGGGGCCTGAGATATATCTGTACTCTTGGGGCTAGTTTGCTGGTGTCCTACTTGCTTCTCCTGTTGTGGCTCTACCCTTAGGCCAATATGACCATTTGTACCCATCTGTCGAGCACTATTGCTTTTCTTTTCATGGTTCAATTGTTTGCCCGCGTTCAATTGTAGGTCACCTACCGCCTTTCCCTTGTTTGGCTGTTCAGCCAGCGTTGCAAAATCCCTTTCTGAGCACCAACTGCTTGTGCCACTTGTGCTGCTTGTGCTGACTCTGCCAGCTCTACTCTCCTCACTTCCTCGTAGCTGCCGAGCCAAGCGAAGCGCTCGCAGCGCGCCTGCCGCCGCGACCCAGGGAGGAGATCCCGGCGCCACCATTCGCTTCAGGCACACAAGTTCCTCCAAAATGATCCAATGTGTATGCACAAGAAGATGGACCGCACCAGGGATCGCCGCGGTAGAAAAGAAGCGCGAGGCAAGTGGCGGCGGTGAGTACAAATTACGTTTTTACACGGCTCTCCCCTTGCAAAAACTCCTGACCGGCGGTCTCAGCCGGCCGCCATGTTTCCTCTCTGACCCTAAATCATTTCCCAGTGGAACTTCTTGTAGTAGATCCTGTTACTTGAGCTAGCATATGATACCATGCCTTAGCTTGTTCCTTCCAATCGGTCATGTCTGTAATATTGAGCTTTGCCCTCTTGATGACATATCCCCTTATTGATAGTCTTGGTGTCCTTTGGGATTGCCTCTTTTGGACCCTGGTTTGGATTTGAGGAACGTATATTCTTCTGCACAGAGGTACTGTTGTCTGTGGCTCTTGCCTATGTCCAGCTGGGCAAATCTGTTGCGGTTTGCCCTCCCAGTGACTGGGAGAATGTGCAGCGCCAGTATCAACCCTCTTCTTTCCTTTTTGGGGCCCAGTGACTGGGAGAATGTGCAGCGCCAGTATCAACCCTCTTCTTTCCTTTTTGGGGTGGCTTTTGCTTTCATCTGGACATGTAGGTCTTGTTTGCTATAATGTCTTTGTTCCAGTGTGTCCCTTGTGTTCGAGGTGAGGAATCTGCAGGTAGAAGTATCCATCAGAAGAAAAAATCTCTTACCATTGGTAACAATCTTTCTTGTGGATACTCTATATGCCTGCAGATTCCACGTTGACCCACCTACCTCTCTCTTTTGAGGGATGCTATTGTGCTTACAAAACAGAACAGTTTGGTTTGTTCACCACATTGATTTCGCATAGTCAGGCTCGTGTCCGCCTCCAAGAGCAAAGGGAAAACAGGATGAGAACTGGCGTCAGAGTGCCAGGTGGTGCTATTTATGGCCCTTTGAAGTCACACTCAGGAATGTGTGAGTGTTGTCTGGGAGCCATGGCTGCCTTAGCGCAGAAGAAGACCTAGTGCATAATATTCGGATCCATCCTGGTCACCGTTGGAGATTTATGAAGTGAGGAATCTGCAGATAGACAGGATATTCACCAGAAAGATTGTTACAGAAGGTAGGTAATGCTTACTCGTGGTATTAAATTAAACCTTTGTGTTCAAAGTGTGTTGAGTTTAGATGTGAGCTCTGTTGTTTTGAAAATAATATGTAAACTTGCTATAGAGCTGTAATTGGTTAGGATCAGGGGATCAATGTTGTTGTGTAGGAGGAAGTGCAGTTTCATATCTGAGAGCTCCTTAGGGATGCTGTCCATTGATGGAAAGGTGGTTATGAGGTCGGTGATGGATGAGATCAGGACATGCAGGTCTACATTAATGGCGCGTGCACTGTAGTTACTGATTTCTGGTCCCTGTATGGGCATGAATTCTAGGAAGAGGGTGAGATACACAGACTCCTTGTCTTCTTCAAACCAAGTAAGAGTTCTGGATTATGGAATTTACTGAAAGATTTCGAATTAAAGCATCTGAAAGCTGGTGTGAATCACTGTGACAAACAAAGTGCGAATCAGCGCAGAAATACTGATTCCTGCATGGTATTTTGCAATCCCCAGTATTTCCACATCCTGTGAATTACTTGGACCCCAGGTAACAGTAATTCTAGTGCAGAGAAATAACCAGGATTATTCCGGGACATTCGTAATGAGGCCTTTAGGCTCTCATTCGGAGTTCTGCAGATTTTGGTGCAAGGATACCGAATTCCAGATGTTTTACTTTGCCCGGCTAGCATTGGAAGAGTGTGCAAAGAAGGGAAGAGAAAGATGCTTGTTCATTAGTTCAGAGATACTTGTATTTCAGTCTCTACCTCGGAGCAACGGCAAGGCTTTGTGTGCGAAGTGCGCAAAGTACACACTGTTAGCAGCAGTCATCCTGGAAGGTTGGAGGCATAAGGTGGAAAGATTCAAGGGTCTGAAAGGAGATAGCTAAATTGATTATTAGTGAGGCAGAAGTTTATTGTATATATGAAACCAAGCTGGTATATAATCTAATAAAAAATTACCCTTTCTGGTTCTTTTAACTTTTAATCATGTTAACACATGATTCAAATAGGCGGTCCCAAAGTGAGGGTTCTAAAGAAAGTTCTAATACAAATTAAGGACCCACATATATAAAATTGGTTGATCAATCAAAAGCATAAATTGTTTGTTTTTGAGTTTTTCACCTGGAATGGAGAAATACCATGTTCACCCAGGAATACCGGGTGCAATTCTACTGCTTTTTTCCCCTTCCAGAGGAAATAATGGACCCAAATCCGCACCAGTTTATCACCAGTCTGTATTGGGTGATAAATGGATGCAGGAACGTTTTGGAGCCACATTGGATGGGAGGCAGAAAGGCTGTGAGAGGGCTGAGCAAGTGAAGGGTTAGCTGGGAAAGTGTTTGCTGCTGCCCATGCTGCCGCAAAGGGCGCCTAGGAGGACAGGTGTAGCAGCAGCCTGCAGTCCCCTCTTCTCCCCTCAAAGATCCAGGTCTGATATTTCAGGCCTGGAATTATAGGTTCTCCAGTATTGGGGTATCTTTCATAGATTCACATGCTTGAATCATTCCCCGTCGTCGAAGTGGGAGTCCCACGGTACATAAAAATAGCAATATATCCATAAAATAGCCTTAGCATAGCTAAGAGAGTAACAGGAAGTAAAATTACATAGAAGTCAATAGGAATTTTTTTTTTCACTTTCATGACTCGTCCAAGTCATTATATATAGTCCAAACTACAGCCAATCAGGCGACAGCACCTCTTAGAACCTTCTCCTCAGAGGCTCAGGCTCTCAGATTTTCTACTGCACGTCGTGTGAAGGGAGTCTCCCTGAGCTCTGCTCAGTACTTCTTTCCTCTTCAGGATTCTTCAATATTTTCTTCATTAATGATGTCTTCTTCAAAGAAATCTCTCTTCAGACCTTGTGAGTCTTGTGGTAAGCTCCGGCTGTTTTCTGAGGACCCCCACAAGAAATGCATTTACTGCCTTTATCCCGACCACCAGGTGAGAGACTGCAAGATATGCAGAACTTTCCCTCAAAAGACTTTGAGAGACAGAGAGGGACGTCTTCTTCTGTGGCTACAGAAGCTTAAGGACCAGGACAACCCCTTATCTGACATTGAGAGTACTTCCTCTCTCAAGACTGCTTCCTCTAGAAAGAGGGCTAATGACACGGAATTGTCTTCTCCTGGGGCTAAGGTGTTAAAAAAACAGCACACCTCCAAACTGGATGAGTTGCCTTCCTCCTCAAAAAAGGCTCCTCCATCTCTTAAGGGTAAGCCTGTACCCTCTACACCCCCGAGAAAGACTCTAAAATCTCAGGCTTCTAAAACTAATCCTGACAAGAATTTACCTCAGAAACGGGGTCCCTCATCAACGAGCTCGACGACGATGCCCTCGTCGACGAAGCCTGCTGTCGCCGCGACGACGACGTCAACTGCCACATTTTCATCTCCAAAGCCTCAGATGATCCTATCGTCGGCATCCTCGCCGTCGACGCTGGTATCCGTTGCCGTGAGACCTCGGACGTCTATCACTTCCTTCTCCTCGTCGTCGACGAAGAAGGTCAAGGCTGCTATCGACGCCCCTTCATCAACGAAGACTACGATGGCCCCGTCGACGTTAGCCCCGTCGACGGCCGCCTCGTCGACGGCAGCCTCGTCGACGGCTGCCTCGTCGACGCTACAGAGATCTTCATGCACTGACCTCCAACTATGGTCTTCGTCTACTGCCGCAGCATCGTCGGCGTCTTTTATGGTGCCATCTACAAATTTACCACCGTCTACAGCAGAGGCTTCCTTGCTTCAGAGACGGAAATCTTCTTTGGAGGCCCTCTTACCTATTCACACCTCCCCAAGTAAAGTACCTCTCGCTTTGCCTGAGCAGTTATTGGATTATAAGGCCGACGAGGGAGAATCTGAGGAAGACGATAGATTTCGTACAGCTCGGAGCCCTTCTGAGCTCCTCATTAAGTGCCAGGATGACGACCAAGAGGATGACTATTACCCTGAGGCTGCTGCTTCAGTTCCAGTAACAAACCCTACTGCACAGATGCCTTTGTCTCTTATAAACAACTTGCAACACATGTTAGATGACTACTATCGCTGATTCCCTCCATCTGAATCGGCCTCTTCTGTCCCGCAAACACCTGTTCCTCAGTCTTCCTCAGTACTTAGGTCGCCCAGACCGCTTTCTCCGGTGGTTTCAGTGTCCCAACACCTTCAGGACACGCACACTACGGATGACGACAGAGAAGAGGGAGAGTTAGATGACAGATCTCTCCTTACTGAGTGGGATGACTATCAGATACAAACTCCGTCTCCTTCCGCTCCTGCTCCTGTTGACTCACCTCCAGTTGACATCAGAGGTTTTCACGTTCTGAAATTAAATTAAATGAAATTGGGTATTTATAAAGCGCGCGGATACTCACAGAGAGTGTCCCGGCGCTAATCTCCAAAACCGTAACAGAAAGAGCCCCGCCCCGTCAACCATCATGTTATTGTTGGAACAACCATGTTTTAAGTTGTTTCCTATGGACATCAGGAAGGATGATTGTTTCCTTTACGATTTTAAGGACGAACCAAGGAAACAGGTGCGAACAATACCTATTATTGACTTCATTTGGCAGGAAGGTCTGAAGGTCATGAAGACCCCTGCCTCCATTCCTGCGGTCCTGCCTCGTCTTGAAAAGAAATACAAGGCACCTGATAATTCACCAGCATGTTTGATCGGTCAGCCAAAGGCAGATTCCGTTATTTCTCAAGCGGCACAACGTCGAGCACGGAATCCCTCCTCTCCGTTGTGTGCTCCCCCTGATCGGGATGGGAGACGTCTGGATTCCATCGGTAAAAAAGTTTCTACAATGGCGGCCACTACTGTCCGGGCAGCCAACTCTCTGGCCATCTTAGGCCGCTACGATAGACAGATGTGGCCAGACATCTCTCCCTTTATCGAGATGTTACCTGATCCTTCAAAGACAGAAGCGCTAAAAATCCTCCAAGAGGGAGAGCGAATCTCGGCTGAGATTATCGACTCTGCTGTGGATGTTGCTTCTACAGGTTTTCGCCAGCTAGCAGGAGCTGCAGTCCTTCGGCGTCAGGGCTGGTTGAAGGCCACTTCATTTCGTCAGGAAGTGCAGACAAAGATAATAGACATGCCCTTTAACGGCGAATCTCTCTTCGGTCAACACATTGCCGACGCCCTTTAAGCTATTAAAAAAGATACCGAGACAGCAAGATCTCTCGGTACTCTTCAGTTTCGGAAGCAGCCCTTTCGAGGCGCTAGGGGTTGTGGATCCTTCTCTGTTCGAGGAGGTTACAATCAGTCCAGACAGTACCAGTCCTATCAAGGGAACCAACGTTACTCTTCGCAACGCCAACAATCCTTCCGGCAGCCACCGACTGCATCGTATGCACAGAATAGAAGAAAGTCCTCCTACCGGGGACGTGATGCATCTAAGAAACAGTGACAACTGCCACCTGCCACCCGCTTTACCGCTCAACCCTACAAAAGTTGGAGGAAGGATCTCCCATTTCTACTCAACATGGTCTGCCATAACCACAGACAAATGGGTCTTGGACATAGTAGCCAGGGGCCACGTCCTAGAATTCGTCAAACTTCCTCCAAATTCTCCTCCCAAGGGCCCGCCTCCAGCTCATCTCAAAGAGCTTTTCTCCCAAATAAATCTAATGATAAAGAAAGGAGCGATCGAAGTGGTTCCAAGATTGCAAAAAGGCACAGGTTTCTATTCCAGATTTTTTCTGATAAAAAAGAAATCGGGAGAATGGTGCCCCATTCTCGACCTTCGTTCCCTCAACAAATTTCTCAAAAAACAAACCTTCCGGATGTTGACTCTCCAAGAAGTCCTTCAGCTTCTCACTCCGGAGGATCATATGACCACCCTTGACCTCCAAGACGCATACTTTCACGTCCCGATATTACCCAGACACAGAAAATTCTTAAGGTTCAGAGTGGCTGGCAGAGACTTCCAATTCAAAGTCCTCCCCTTTGGGCTACGTTCTGCGCCCCATGTCTTCACCAAGGTTCTGGCACCGGTGGCGGCACATCTTCAACAAAGTGGAATACAAATATTTCCTTATCTCGACGACTGCCTTATCAAGGCGAATTCATTCGCAGTCGGAACCGCCCATACTCAGAGATGTCTGTCCCTTTTCCAATCTCTAGGCCTCTCCATCAATCTGGACAAGTCTCAACTCATCCCTTCGCAAAGGAGAACGTTCTTGGGAGCTACTATAGACACTCTGAAGACACAAGCCTTTGTCTCAAATGAAAGGCAACAAAAGATTTGCAAGCTTGTCAAGCTACTACGCTCAAGAAGGTGCGTTTCTGTTCGACAGTTCAAGTCACTTCTGGGAATGCTCTCATCCTGCATTCCCCTAGTCCCCAATTGTCGTCTCAAGATGAGACCCTTGCAAGAGGAGCTAAACAAACAGTGGCTACAGATTTCGGGGTCCTTCGACGATCTCATCCACATCACGCCTCAGATAAGGAAAGCATTGCTTTGGTGGACTTACATAAGGAACGTTGCAGCAGGCCTCTCGTTCTTGGTGGACGCTCCAAGTTTCGTCATCACCACAGACGCCTCCATCGAGGGATGGGGAGCGCATCTTCAAGGCCTCACAGTCAACGGCAAATGGGATTCTCAACAAAGGACTTGGCATATCAACCTTTTGGAGTTGCTAGCGATTTTCCTGGCTCTGAAATCCTTTCGCACCATCATTCTCGGAGCGTCAGTGTTGATCCGGACGGACAACACAACAAGCATGCACTACATAAACAAACAAGGGGGCACAAGATCCACTTTGCTGTCTCAACAGGCTCAGCAAATTTGGGATTGGGCTATTCAACATCAAATAACTCTGACAGCGGTCCATGTCCCGGGAGTGTCCAACATCCTTGCGGACTCCCTCAGCAGGTCGACCTCATCCACCCACGAGTGGGAACTCCATCAACCAACGTTAGACCGCATCTTTCAGAAGTGGGGTCAACCCAATTTGGACCTATTTGCGACCAGCCTGAACCGCAAATGCCCATTCTACGCAAGTTGGCTTCCCCATCAAGACTCGTGCGGAAATGCGTTTTTGATGAACTGGTCAAAAATCTATGCCTACGCTTTTCCGCCGATACCGTTAGTCCCCAGAGTACTCCGGAAAATGAGGAAAGAGCCTTGTCGCCTGCTTCTCATAGCTCCCAGGTGGCCTCGCCAGTTCTGGTTTACAGAACTTCTTCTGTCCGAATGCGATCCCATTCAGCTGCGACCAATACAGAATCTATTCTCCATACACAACGGCCAGATCTGCCATCCGGATCCTGCATCTCTGCGCTTAGCGGCCTGGCGCCTGAGCACCTTGAATTTGCTTACTTAGACATTCCTTCAGATTGTAGAGAAGTCTTAGCTAACGCCAGAGCGCCTTCCACTATAAAAAACTTACATGCTCAAGTGGAAACGTTTCTGCCTTTGGTGTCAAGCCTCCAACATCCACCCAATCCATGCAAAACCAGAACAACTTTTACCTTTCTTTTTACATCTGGCAAGGTCAGGCCTTTCTCATTCTACTCTTAAAGTATTCCTAGCGGCTATTTCAAGATTCCGACAGGATGGTTCACACTCTCTTTACTCCTCTAGGATCATTCAACAATTCTTCAAAGATTGTTTCGTATGTTTCCTCCCATTCGTCGCCCACCTCCGCCCTTGCATCTTAACATTGTTCTGTCTCAACTCATGCGACACCCTTTTGAACCTATCCATAGGGCTGATTTGAAATTTGTTTCTTGGAAAACGTCTCTACTGTTAGCCCTCACATCGGCTAGGCGGGTCAGTGACATTCAAGCCTTCACTATAAAACCGCCTTTCCTACAATTCACCAGAGACTCGGTAGTGCTCCGCACTAACCCGTTTTTTATTCCCAAAGTGCCTTCTGATTTCCATCTGAATGAGCCGGTTGTTTTAAAGACTTTTTTACCTAATCCACAAACACCTGCGGAAAGGACTTTACATTCTCTTGATGTCAAGAGATGTCTAAAATGTTATTTGCAAAGGACAGCCTTAATACGTAAGTCTGATCAGTTTTTTATAGCCTACGGCAGGATGCGTAAGGGGCATCCAGTATCCAAACAGTCCATCGCAAGTTGGATTTCTGCTGCATTCTCTTTCTGTCATCAGCAAGCGGGGAGACCTCTACAGACAACTGCTAGAGCGCATTCTACACGAGCAATCTCCTCTTCTACTGCTCTCTTTGCTGGTGTGCCTCTTCATCAGATATGCAGAGCTGCAACGTGGTCCAGCAGACACACCTTTACCAAACATTACTGTCTGGAAGCTGCCAGCAATGCCGACACGTCTGTGGGACAGGCGGTTCTGCGCAATCTTTTTCAATAAGGTGAGCCTCTGTTTCTTCCCTCCTCCTGTATTGAGGGTATATGTTTTATATATTTCTATATATATTTATGCGTACCTGATTATGTATATGTATATATATATATATTTACGTATGTTTCCTTTCAGTTTACATACAATTTTTTCTTCTTGTGTACACAGTTATGCTTCTCTGATGATTTCACAAGCATGATTATGGGATTACTGCTTTCTACTCTGATTCAAGCATGTGAATCTATGAAAGATACCCCAATACTGGAGAAGAACAAAAGTTACTTACCTGTAAACTGTGGTTCTCCAGTATTGGTATCTTTCATAGATTCACATGCGACCCACCCACCTCCCCTCAGAGGCTCCCCTCTTCTCCTTGGCTCTTATATCACACTTGTGCTAGAAAATCTGAGAGCCTGAGCCTCTGGGTAGAAGGTTCTAAGAGGTGCTGTCGCCTGATTGGCTGTAGTTTGGACTATATATAATGACTTGGACGAGTCATGAAAGTGAAAAAAAAATTCCTATTGACTTCTATGTAATTTTACTTCCTGTTACTCTCTTAGCTATGCTAAGGCTATTTTATGGATATATTGCTATTTTTATGTACCGTGGGACTCCCACTTCGACGACGGGGAATGATTCAAGCATGTGAATTTATGAAAGATACCAATACTGGAGAACCATAGTTTACAGGTAAGTAACTTTTGTTCGTCTTGAGTTTGCTGACCAGATAATCCCAGACCCGGAGAAATCGGACAAGTTGGAATGGCCAAGAGCGGTATCTGTGCCAGGGATATTGCTCTAGGCCCCTCGTGGTGAGGGCCCAAGAGTAGTGTTTTCATCCATCATGCATGGCGAGTCAAAACCACATTATGGTCCCAATTATGGGTGGAGTAGAGCAGCGTCCCTGGGTGTGATACCACTCTGCCCAGTTATAACTGGCCCAGTGATTCTTTGTGATTCTTGGGCATGAAAATACAGGACCCTATTTTACCGGCAGGAAAATTCCGTTTTTTCTGATTCGACTGCTATTCCAGCATGTTCCCAGTCTATAGCCCTGATCCCTGTCCCCCCTTACCCCCCAATGACCACTTTCTATGCCCAGGGTGGAGCATGTAATGCTCCTTTTTGTAAAGCACACATCTTCCCCTTCCCTATTCCCCCATATCCACCTTGCTTCCCCCCATCCACTGCTCTGTGCCCCCACCTAACCTACGCTCAGAGCAGGTGGTAAATGAGAGCGTTGATTCCACAAAATTGGAAATTGACTGCAGAATTACGCCCAGAAAAAGTCTGAACAAGTATTCCCCACTGCGTGGGAATTAACTTGCAATAGCCACGGTTGGGACAGACTCTGCTCAGGAGACTTGGGGAAATTGGCCTCCAAGGGAGCGCTCTGAAATGGATGACGAGTTTTCTGTCTGACAGAACACAAACTATAAATCTCGGCCCTTTCCGTTCAAAGACTACTAAACTGACTAAGGGAGTACTGCAGGGTTCTTGCTTAAGCCCCACCTTATTTAACATCTATGTTGCTCCCTTAGCGGGATTATTAAGGAATTTAGGATTTGTTCCTATGTCTTATGCTGATGATACTCAGCTCCTACTTTCCTTTGATAAGAACAATCCTAACGCCCAGTCTACCTTTTCGGAGGGTATGCATACGATTGCAGGCTGATTGCGAAACAACTTTCTCCAGCTTAATGCGGGGAAAACGGAGATTATGCAGTTCGGCGAGGCACTGTTGAGGTGGTCCCCTGGGTGGTGGCCTGAGGAAATGGGCATTGTACCGACTCCCAAACTAGTGGTTAAAAATCTGGGTGTCCATCTGGACCAGACGTTGACAATGAAAGAGCACGCTACATCTACCGTTGGGTCATGCTTTCATGTGCTTGGTCTCCTTAGGAAGGTATTCCCCTTTTTACCTCTAAACACGCGGAAAACACTTATCCAGGCACTAGTGTTAAGCCGCCTGGACTATTGCAATTCCCTGCTGATTTCAGCAAATGAAGCATCTTTAAACAGGCTACAAGTACTCCAGAACACAGCAGCCCGCCTGGTAGCTAATCTTCCCCCTCGAACAGCCTCCCTCCCTCTTCTGCGACAACTACATTGGCTGCCAGTGCGGATGCGGATTAGGTTTAAGGTCTGTTGCACAGTGCACAAATCTCTGAATGGCAAAGGCCCCAGTTATTTAACGAAGAACCTTACCAACTACTTGCCGCCCAGGTCTCTCCGATCAGGGTCCAAATCTCTTCTCGTTGCTCTTCGCAATAAAAAAGAGCGCCTGGGGGGTAAAGCTTTTTCCCACCTGGCTCCAACTTTTTGGAACGCACTCCCTGTACACCTGCGACAATGCTCTGATCATCTACAGTTTAGAAGACTCCTCAAAACCCTACTATGCTAATCCGTTTCTTTTATGCGGCTGGCAGTAGCATTCCGACAGCGCGGAGATACCCCTTGGGGGGGGGGGTGATTCAGGCGCTTTACAAATAAATAAATCAAATCAAATGTCCACTGCATAGTCAATGGACATGTACCCCTGCCTTGAGTACCCGACTAAAAGTCAAACTGGTACCCTAAATTTCATTTAGGCCCTGCTGTCACTCTAATGTATCATTTGCGCAGAAGCTTAGGCCTGTCGATGATAATGTGATGTCTAGGACCTGTCCTCTGACTTAGAGGGGTTCACCAAACGTGCTCTGTATTGATGCTCCAACTGAATTAACATTAAGGACAGTCAATTTGTGGGAAGGGAAGAATCCTGGGCTTAGATAATCAACCAAATCCTTTAAAGAAAACATGCACAATTAGGCTTCTTCCAGTTCTCAGTTTATAGATGTATCTGAATGTTGAGAATCACATCACCAAGTACAATATGAGAATCGAATGGCAATAGAAACATCATCACAGAGAGTATTGTTACAATGTCATATGAAACCAAGTATGCATGTATGAAACATACGGATAAGGTGCCAGGAGTGACAAAAAAGGGAGAGTAGGGCTCTACTTAGTAGCATCATGTTCAAGTGTACAGAGATATTCACTAAAGGACAGCCAAATATCCCTAGGCCGTGTGTAAGTGGTTGAAGCAGGGAATAATCCTCACTAACTTTATCACAATATGACATAATCTTAAGCCATTCGGAAGGTGTAGGCGGCCTGTTGCTTCCCAAGTGCAATGCTATCTCCCTTTTAGCCAACAATAAGGCAAATGAGATGAGCCTACGTGTGGAGTGTGGGAGGTCCCCAGTGTATCCAGGAAGTGCGAGTAACGTATCTGGTACTATGTCTGTCATTGCAGAGACATAGGAAAAAACAGAGGCCCAGTAAGCAGAGATCTCAGTACACGTCCATGTGAGGTGTGCAAAGTCTGCTCCTGGAGAATGTTATTTGGGACAGTGGTTGGACCTAGAAGGGTCAAAGTTAACAATGTCTGATGGAGATAAATTAATACGGTGGAGGAATTTAAAATGTAGGAGTTTATGCCTATGGTTAATCGAGATGCGCTGAATTTGCGAGCAACAATATGACCATATCCTGTCCGTAGGGGAAATTCCCAGTTCCTTCGTCCACACCCCCCAAACACGTACACTAGTACACTAGTATCTGGTTTCATTGTAAGACACAGGCTGTACAATTTAGAGGTCATACAGTCACCATCCATGTCCATTATTACGTGTCAAAGGAGGGAAGTCCTCAGGGGCTAATGCATATGAGGGGAGAAGAGATCATAGAGTTTTATTTAGTCTCTGGCAGGGGCGTAGCACAGGCCCCTGCAGCCCACGCGGTGCGGGGGGGCCCCAAGCTCCAGGGGACCACCTCAGCACAGCACTCTGGCTGCAGATCTCCTGATTGAGCCCGGAGGAGGCCCCTCCACGTGCCTTGCAGGGAGGCCCCCTCAAGTTTCGTTACGCCAGTGGTCTCTGGAGTATTATCTGAAAAATGAAGAGGTCCATATACGACACGTCGTTTAGACGGGGGTCAACCGATGGCTGTATAATATGGCGGTCAGGAAAAAGATCTCCCATAGTAGATAGATTATGACTCTGGAACGTACGTAGCATCAATCTTTACCACGAGAGCGGGAGCCACGGGTATCATGGAGTGGGAAAGCAGCGGAATAAAGGGGCCCGCGGCCCAGCATCTGTCGCAGCCGAAGCCATGCCCAACAGGTCGTAGATACGGTCTGCACATCAGCGGCGTCCAATGGGATGCCCTTCGGCCGTATATTAAAATATGAGATGCCATCCAGTTGATCCCGCTCGTTTTTCAAGCATGTGATGCGAGCATCCAGGTGGTACCAGCAATTTGTGTATTGATACTGGGCTGCAAGATAGTATAAGCAAAGAACGGGGACCCCGAGACCACCACGGCCGTATGGGAGAGTGAGTGTATCCCAACGGACACTGGGACGACCCCAGGCCCAGAGCAGATGCAAGAGGAGGCTGCGCACTGAGAAAAAGAAAGCCTGTGATAGAGGGATCGAAATAATTAGGTCTCGCCTACGCAGCGCGCATGCGCTGCATAGGCAAAAAGACCTTTTACAATCGATTCGGCTTTTCAGCCAAAAACGTGCACGCGTTCCATTGCCTTCAATGGCAACGCGTGCACGTTTGGCGATTCACTTGCGGGAGCGAGCAGCTGGCGCCATATGGTAGCAATTATCGCTCCTGGCGCCGCCGCTCCCGCAAGGGAATCGCACTCCCCCACCCCTCCCACTTTAAACCGTTGTAATCCACAAAAGTAGTTTTTGATTTAGACAGTTTCATTCGGGATAGAGACTGCAACATTTCTGGGCTGGCAGAAGTTAGGTGGCAGAAGTTCTTTCAGTGCTGTGTTTGTACATCCTTCCCAGCCTTGTATTTTATCTCTGAAGTTTATAAATACGTTATTAAGGCACAGAAAACCAGCATCTGAACGAACTTCAAAGCCTAGGCATGAATGAACTAAATATTCCCTTAAATAATACATTTGATATTTAACGAGAGGAAGAGGTCAACATGTTCTTCTTGTCTGTCGCGCTCCAGGCACTGTTATCGAATGCGTACAAACACGTTGATTTTAATTGATCGTTTACTGGCCTTATCCACCTACCAGTAGCTGACACATTTAGGAGCGTGAACTAATTTTCAGTTGTACACGTGATAATTAGCTAGATGGAAAGCTGTTAGTTGATTGGGTTCTATAACTGCGGGGAGGTTATAAAAGCAACAGAGGAGGGCGGGGACTTTTTTGTTGTTGTTTTCTCCCGGTCTCTAGCTGCATTTAAAGCTGCGCGCTACATAAATACATTTGTTTTTTAAAAAACAAACAATTTACAGGTAGGTGCTTTTATTTTGTGAATCGCCTGAAAATTAAAACCGTTGCCTATATTGTCGATGACTTTTTTTTTTTTGTTAGAAGTGGTATGTTTGTCGGCATTTGAAATAGGACAATTTTAACTTGTGTTTGGTACAAATTTATGAAAATAACGCTTAACTAGTGGCCTGAAATAAAGTAACCTCTTGCAATTAGATGGCTGGGGAACAGGACATCTGATTTAACACAACACTCCACCTCTCTCTCTCCATTTCATTCTTGTAGGTTCCTTTTCTGCACCTCCCTTTCTCCATTTGCCACTGTTCTACTTCCTCTCCCCATCTCGTTTTATTCTATTGCTGTGCGTTTGTCTGACGATGGAAATTAAGTTCACTTCCCCAGTGACCATCACCTGCTCTGAGCATTGTCAAAGCATTGAGGTGTCTTTCTAGCGTTAAGGTCTTAACCATCCCCAGGGCCTTACTAGGTAAGTATGGTTCATTTCAAGAGCGCTGGCTTCCAGTGTCTGATCTGTGGGTATAAACTAAGGCGATGCGCGCTGCTTTCTGAAGTAGGTTCCACTCGACACTTCTCACAAGTGCTACTTCTTTTTTTGTACTTTGATGAAAGCTGTAGTCTATTGCAAGCACTGAAACGAGGTCGACCGAGTTTTTTCAGTAATGTTGAGATCTCGTTTTTATCCTTGCTTAATTAAATATTGGTCTTCAAAGAAAACAAATGTGTTTACTGAAAATTGCAGTTGTGTTTAGGTGTTGAAGCAACAATTATTCCTTACTCGAAACTGAAACATGAATAAAAATGTCTTTCAATAACAGCACTTCAAGGCATACTTGCCAAGTGCCCACTTGGCATGAGTGGTAACTTAAGCCATTCCTGACTTTTCCGCCAATAGCTTGCAGTTTCGCTTTATCTAATGGAAGCATTGTGGCAAAACCCAGCAGGCAAAGGCAAAGTGGTGGCTAAAAGCACCATGGCATTGGGCTTTTTGGAAGCTTTGGGAGACGTTAATTTTGACAACTAATGACTATAATACAATTTTGAACATTGATACACGAGAGCAGCAGGTATTCTGTCGTGACATGCGTTTGTGCTTCTGTCTCCCAAATGCGACATATTGTAGGCATTTTAGATGCGGTCTCGTTATTTACTAAAGTGAGTGAATATTTCTTCTGGTCCTCAGTAGAGCTGCTCACTAGCACCCTATCTTGACATTTTCATACATTCTAGCACTTGTAGTTTTTTTGTAGCAGTAATCATGGGCTAACAAAATCCTCACTTAAAAAGGGCAAATGGTTAAACCAAAAATTCTTAAAATTGTGTAAAGTAGCACACGTGACATGGAACCACTTAATTGTCCTGCATGAATTAGCTGCTGATGTAATACGTTTGTCCTCACTGGTTAAGTAAACTGAGTACCCTAATATTTTCAGCCACAGACCCCAACCACAGCAGAGGGTGCCATATTTCCGGAAATACTTCATTTTTAGGTCTTGCCTACGCAGCGCGCATGCGCTGCATAGGCAAAAGACCTTTACAATCGATTCGGCTTTTCAGCCAAAAACGTGCACGCGTTCCATTGCCTTCAATGGCAACGCGTGCACGTTTGGCGATTCACTTGCGGGAGCGAGCAGCTGGCGCCATATGGTAGCAATTATCGCTCCTGGCGCCGCTCGCTCCCGCAAGGGAATCGCACTCCCCCCACCCCTCCCACTTGAACCCGGAGTACTGTTTCACTTTCGCGGCGCGGGGCCGCACTTGTGTTTCAGTGCTTGTTTTTTTTGTGGACGAGCGAAAGTCAATCTAATTGTAACCGGTGCACAAGAAATAGCAGTGGTTACGCCGAGCTGCCTGGTGGTCGTGGGGCGGAGGTTATTTTGTCGAAGACGGTGCATAAAAAACAAGCATTGGCATAGCCAATAGGTCTCGCCTTTGGGACCTTATAAGTATTTAATTATGCAGCACAATATCCTTGGTGCAACATTAACTGTTGCATGGCTAAAAACTTATAATGTCCCAAAGGCGAGACCTATTGGCTATGCCAATGCTTGTTTTTAAGAAGGTATAAGAAACGGGGAAACACAATGCCACACCTTTTATAATGTTCTAGACAAACAGCACAGAATTTCATGGCACGTTAAAGGTACAAAGGCAGAAATAAAATGTTACTTGCATATTTAACCAGTAAGGCTGCTAATTTCCAAAACTCCTGTTAGAAAGTTATTTTCATTGGAAGTTAACGTTGTACGCAGAGCAAATAAACAAGAAATACAAATTTACACATAAACTTTTTCATAACAACAACACAGCAATCAGGGCCAGACTGGCCGTAGCGGGCACCGGGCGTTTCCCCAGTGGGCCACCAGGATGGGGGCCAGTTTTCGGCCCCTCAGGGGCCGATTTTGTTACCGGGGGCCGGCAATATCGGCCCCCTGTAACAAAATCGGCCGCAACCGGCCCTGGCAAACTGCTCGGCCGCACCCCCACCCTCCCCCCCTAGGGGGGCTGGCCGAGCAGTTTGCCAGGGCCAGTTTCGGTTCCCAGTCCGTCCCTGACAGCAATGGAGATGTCAGTGCATAACACTGTAATTTTGCAAAAGCACATAGCTTCAGCCAAGGTAGCTAGCGAAAAATGTTACTTCACGTACAGAGAAAGACAATGGCTGGAGCTGAATTTCAATGATTTTCTGGAAAGTGAATTAAAACGAATGCTCGTTCACAACATTTAAACATGCACTTTTAAAAAAGTGGCCTAGTGTGGCCTGGTTATGCTAACTGAACCGAGCCTACATTAAACATTATTTTTCTAGTCAAAATTAATTACTCACACTCTCATAGTAGGCAATGGACTACTATCTATGCCCTGAATGGATCACATTAAGGCACAGCTCTTCAAATGTAGGGCGCACGCCCTTGGGGGTCTGTAAATGCAACCCAGGGGGTGAAAATGTTCCTGCAAGAACTTATAAATGAAGATGGCCTGGAACCCCAGCCTTGTTTATTTGGCATGCTTCCAAGCTGCCTTAATTTATATGCAGAAGTTGAAGTGCATACAAATTGTGCAATTGTAATCCTGAGAGCCCTGGGGCACAGTCAGTGAGTGGACTGACAGGGTCAGAGATGTGGCTAAAATGAACAAAATATTCAGTAACTATTTTGTTCTTTTTTACCATCAGGTAGCTGCATATAAAACACACACACACGCATTAAATGAAAAAATTGGACGTAGCGGAGTGGCCACTAGCAGACGAGGTCATATAAAGCTTAGTAGGAGAGATAAACAAGCATTGGCATACCCAATAAGTCTCGCCTTTGGGACCTTATAAGTATTTAGCCATGCAGCACATTATCCTGGGTGCTACAACATCTACTGTTACTTCTTGAGTTTTGCCCTATGATGCAGCCAGTGTTCAATGCTTCTTTATGTTGTAAGGGGAATTCAGATGGGCTTTGTCTTCTAAATATGGTGGCGTGTCGGAGAGCTGCAATACGATGCTGGTCCCAGTGCTCTCTGGCTCAGGTGCCTGTGGGAGTGGTGCATGGCACGCCTTCTGTAAGTCTGATATCAGATGTCGGGTCTATTCTAGGGTGATGGAGACATCTTACATTGATCCAGTGAGGCTCTTGATTACAGAGGAACAGTCTAGGGAGGTGCAGTTAGCATCGCACACCACCTGCTTGCAGTTGAGAACCAGTTACATTACACAATAATTTAAATTATTGCTTTAGTGCCCGGGACAGCCTTACCACGCTACTGATATGGAGCTCGCACTCTTACGGACACTAACTCCAAAGCGCCTGGAGGGGATTAAACTCCTTTGTTGTGTTTGCTTTGTTCGCCCTAAGTTGGCAGGGTATGCCCAGACGTGGGTCCCTTGCTCACTTTGCCACTGGATTCAAGCTAGCCTGGCTGATGAAGGGTGTTACTCCGAAACCGGTCCCAAGATGCTTGTTTCCGGTTCAGGGAAGACCTGGCTTGGCAGTTCGGGCTGGACTGTTCCCAAGAGGCCCAGGGTCAAGACTGATTTGCATATAGCTGGGTCCCAACTGAGGTGGCAAAGTGAGCTAAAGAACGATGATGGATTTAACCCAGATCTGTGACTGGGGGTGAGTGTCTGAAAAGTTTCAGCGCTCCGTCCATCATCTCCTTGTGTTTGCTTTGGCGATTAAACTCCTCAATGCGCTGCATGAAAAACACAATGTGTTACAGAATGTAAGTGCACCACATTCTGCTGCTCAGTGCTACATAATGAGATATGCAACTTAAGTAGCACTTAAAAGACCAACCTAAACACTGTGTGGCAACACATCACACGAGCCGAATGAAAAAGAAATTTAAAAGAAACACATACATCTGGAGAGGAGTCTTAAAATAGGTTTGCATGGGTTGGTGAAATAGCAGAGAGTGCTAAGGGGTAAGATCTACGCTTTGGCCACTGGTTGCTCAAAGTTCTTTGGGGGTTCATAACTAATGATTCTAAAAAACTAACACCAGTAAATGAATTAAGATGAAAACTCATCACTCGGGAGCCTGGCAACCTTGCAGGAGGTGCATACAGCTAAGAGACGAGATGCCAATGTCCTGAGCAGCTCCATGCTGACATAGTGTGCTCGTACCCCTCTTGCAGATCTCTGGAGCCCGGACTGGGTTAGGTGTGAAGGAAGAGTCGGGGATCCGCCTAGCACTGCATCCTAAGGGGCACTAGAGTAGAGGAGGGCGCCGGTCTCAAAAAGCCTGTTGCCCAGGAGCAGGCATGACCGGCAAAGAGCAGTCAGATGTATTTTTCATCCAGCACAGACATGAGCAAGAGGAGGAGGTGGAGACTCGACCGGTGTAGGCTCCTCCCCCTTCTGAGTTATGGGTAGCGCTTCGCACATCGCAACAGCACCAGGCGTACCCTCCACCCTCAATCTCACAACAAACAAAAAAAGTAGTTTATTGTGAAAGGAGCGCTGGCGGGGGTGACGTTACCCTGTAAATGTCAACAATGTAGTGATTGAGGAGTGGGCAGAAGGCGCGTTCAGCTGCCGCCGGGGGAGGGCGGCCAGAATGGGCAGCAAGAGTAACAATCAGAGAGGATCCGCATGCGCTGCGGAAGGAGCTGCCGTGCGAACCACCATTTACACACAAACAACAAGTGCCCTGCAGCAGCTGCAGCCCCTCTGTAGAGAGAGCCACTGGGGAAGCAACCAACAACAGGGGAGGAGTACCAGCTGTACCTCTGCTGCCTCCCTCTCACCAAGCAAACACAAGGAGATGATGGACGGAGTGCTGAAACTTTTCAGACACTCACCACACAGATCTGGGTTGAATCCATCATCGCTCTTTAGCTCACTTCGCCACCCCAGTTTAGCAGTTCGGGCTGGACTGTTCCCATGAGGCACAGGGTCAAGACTGATTTGCATACAGCTGGGTCTGAACTGAGGTGGCGAAGTGAGCTAAAGAATGATGATGGATTTAACCCGGATCTGTGACTGGGGGTGAGTGTCTGAAAAGTTTCAGCGCTCCATCCATCATCTCCTTGTGTTTTCTTTGGTCGCCCTAAGTTGGCAGGGTATGCCCAGACGTGGGTCCCTTGCTCACTTTGCCACTGGATTCAAGCTAGCCTGGCTGATGAGGGGTGTTACCCCGAAACTGGTCCCAGGATGCTCGTTTCCGGTTCAGGAAAGACCTGGCTTGGCTGTTAGGCTGGACTATTCCCATGAGGCACAAGGTTGAGACTGATTTGCATATAGCTGGGTCTGAACTGAGGTGTTCAAGTGAGTTAAAGAATGATGATGGATTCAACCCGGATCTGTGACTGGGGGTGAGTGTCTGAAAAGTTTCCACGCTCCGTCCATCATCTCCTTGTGTTTGCCTCCCTCTCACCAGTAGGGAGGGAGCATCTGAAGGCAGAGCACGCACCCTGAGGCTGTAGAGGGCATGCACACGCACAAACACACACTGCCATGTGCCATCTCGATAAAATAAAAGGCGCGTGATGGGAAACATGAAAACGTGCGCCGTGCTGCTAAAAGAAAGGCACACAAGATTTAGAGGGCCGCTGGCGCTCCAAGCATACAAGTTAAGTTAACCCCTTGACCGCGATCGGAATTCCGCTCGTATGCGGGACATTCCGATCGCGGGTGGAGTCATGACGAGCTCAGCTCGTCATGCGCACAGCGCAACCGCGCAGCATGACGAGCTGAGCTCGTCATGAGCACGGAAGGGGTTAAGAGTTAAGAGCTCAAAACAAACGAAAAAAGTAGTTCCCAAACAGATGTTAAAATGGTAACCAGTAGATTTATATTTTACTTGGTCCCTGCTCTCAGGGAGGGATAAACATTGGAAGAGGCATTACAAATGCATGCAATCAACAAATAGGATGACAGAATAGAAGACTGACAATGACGCCAGCAAATAGCAAGCCTATGGGCAGGATGTAAACCCACAGAGTGAATACAGCATGTCTCGAAGAGACAGCGCATGCGCTGCTTAAACTCAACCTAAAAAGTAGATGAGGAGGGGGGCGTGGCTTGGCGCGTCAAGATGGCGGTCGCACTCTAGGAGTGCTCCGGACCCCTCCGTCATCCGCGCCATAATCCGCTACCATCAGCACTTACTGAACCTTCCACTGTGTTGCCGCCGCATCTACCTTGACCAGCGATACACGACGGTGCAGCAGGCGCCGTTCTAACCTGAACACGAAAGGAGAACTCCGCTCCGACCTCCGGTGTGCCCGCACCCAAGATGGCGGCGCCTGTCCCCTGGGGCCCGCTGCCCTAGCCGCTCCCGGTGCTGCGGCCTCGCTCTGCCTGTCGCCAAGGGTCCCGGCATTACAGCCCTGCAGGCCGGCTGGCATCCCGACACTGAAGATCCCGGGAGCGGGGACATCGTGCACCGTGCCCTGAGGTACGACCTTCCCCCCCCGCCTGGCCGCGCCTCGCGATATCACTGGCCCGGCCTGCGGGGCTGGGGGCGGCGACCGGCGGCTGGGGCGTGCGGCTACCTGAGGATCGGCTGCCGGATCGGGCAGCGGGATCTCAGGCTTGGGCTCCCCCTCCCCCTTCTGGCCCAACCCGGACCTGTGCCTGGCCCATGACGGCGACCCGACCGGACAGTGAGAGGGTCCCACCCGGCCTACACTCGCGGGCTGGGGCCACGACTGCCAGCACCCTAGGCCGCCTGGACAACCACTGGAGGCCTACCTGAGGGCCTGGGCTTGCTGCGGCTCCCGGTCTCGGCCGTGCAGCCCGGATACGACCCTCTGTCCCTGGCTGGACCGCTGCCGCGACCGCAGCCCTCAAGCTCCTGTCCCCCCTTGGAGCCAACGTGCACCCTGCGCACCACTTGGGCATCCTGTACATCACCGTGCCTCCAGGGGCTTCCCGCCAATGACCCCGCGGTGTGGGGTCGGGCCAGGCTGCGGCGGCTGAGCTGGGGCGGCGACACCATCTGCTGGGCCCACGGGACGACCTGACGCTGCGGCCTAGTGGGCTGGTCCACAGCCGGCCTTCTGCCTTCGGGCCTCTGCAGACCTGCGGCCCACAGTCAACGGACCAGAACGGAGGTGGGTTGCCTGCTGGACTCTTGCGGCGGGGTGCGCGGGGGGGGACTCTCTGCGCCACCCATCCTCCCCCTCGCCTCCTAGTCTGCGAGTCTGTCTCCGGGGCGCTGCAACCTGGGCCGGAAGCTCTGCTCTCCATTGCAGCCGGAGGCACCCCCCGCCGCCCACAGCTGCTGCGGCCGCCTGCTGGATATCGGCCCGCCCCGGCCCCCCGGGGCCGCTGCGTCGGCCGCCTTGCTTCATCTCCACTGTGCAGCACACATAGCCTGCCTCCTCCGGCCCTCATAGGCCCCACGCCTCGACGAGGCCCTCTCCGCCCCTGGTTGCCTCTTGACGGACTTGCAGACCCATCCTACCAGCCCGTGGGGCCCGGGAGACCTCCGGAGCCGCCCTTCGGCGCCCTCATCTGCCGGCCTGAAGTTGCCACATTGGGCCAACCAGCACGATCTGAGACCGGCTTGTTTGCCGCTGCCTGCCCTTCTGGCCCACGCTCCTTCCACCTGGCTGCACGGGGAGGTGTAGACATCCCTCCTTGCCTTCTTCGCACCGGTCCAGCCAGCTCTGGCCGGGGCCGGCTTGCCCGCCGCTGCATACCCTCGGGCCCGTGCTCCCCATACGCACTGGTGCCTCCCCTGTGGGGACCCGCCGCTAGACGCTCACACCGGTGCTGACTGCTGGTTCTCCCCTAATCCCGCTCCAAGATGGGACGCGACCGAGGACCAAAGAACCCTGCGACCCAGACCACCATGGACCAATATACGGTCACGGAGCAAGGATCCCGACCCGAGGGTGCGGAGGGTCACCCTTCAACACATGGAGACCTCAGCATGATCCTTCAAGCCATCTCTGCCTCACAGACCTCAGTGGAGAATAAGATCGGAGAGGTCCGAGTGGACATGGCCCTGATCCGGCAAGATCAGCGTAACGCGACAGCCAGGCTCACTGAGGCGGAGTCCAGGATCTCCTCAGTCGAGGACGATGTGTCCACCCTCAAGGACCAAGTGGCTCGCCTCCAAACTCAAACTAAAGAGCTTCACAAACGGGCGGAGGACGCTGAAAACCGTTCCCGTCGCAATAACCTCCGCCTGGTGGGATTTCTGGAGGGAGTTGAACGGGGCCCGATGGAATCCTTCATTGAGGACTGGATTAACTCCTGGATACCGGCTGGCACTCTCTCCACCTGGTTCGCCGTTGAACGCGCCCATCGCTCCCTGGCCCCAAAGCCTCCCCCGGGCGCTCCCCACCGGCCCATTATTGCACGGATCCTTAACTTCGGGACCGAGATCTCATCCTGCAACAAGCCCGCACCCAACGAACTATCACCTTCCAAACCCATCCGATCATGCTTTTCCCAGATTATACCAGGGAAGTTCAGTCCCTACGACGCACCTACACGGACGTCAGACAAAAACTCTGTGCCCTTAACCTACAATATAGGCTCCTCTTCCCAGCCAGGCTTTGAGTGATTTTTCAGGACAAATCCTACTTCTTTGACTCTCCTGAAGCGGCCTGGACCTGGCTGACCGAGGAACGGCCTCTCCAGCTCAAGACCATCTATGGGGCTCTTGGGTCTCAGTCATCTGGCGTTCACAACTCCGCTCCACGGTCCAGACGCACACAATCTCGCAGAAACCGGAAAACGGCCCGAGCACAGTCGGACTCCCCAGGGGCTGGATCCTCAAGACTCGACCGCCAAGCCCTCCTGCCGAAACCACACCGTTCTCCTGGGGCTCACTCCCGGGATCCCACGCCTGCACGAAGCTCCTCGCCCAAGATCCAGACTGTCACCTCTGCGGACTCTGACCTCTCCCGCAGTCCCACCCTCCCTGTCTGAGGATCCGCAGGACTTTCACCACAGTTTTATGGCGGCGGCTCCGCACGGCTACACGCCTTCCCAATCAGATGTTTCTGCTGATGAGTTCCTTGATCCTTCAACGAGAGGGGTCCACCACGTCTCACTGACTCTAAACGTTCTAGTTTAACTTACTTCCACAGTTAGCGGGCGACAGATGCTTCCGTTCCTGAAGTATAGGGAGGGGGGAGGTTGGGGGGGGGGGGTTGGGGCCGTTGTCCCGAGTTTTTTATTGTATGACACTTCCAGACACGCAGCACCACAACTCCACACTGGCAGGACACCGCCTTCCCTCGACGCGGCCGCATCTGTCCTATATGACACCACGCTGCAGGCTCCGCCAGCCTAGCAGGTTCCCACACCACTCACGTCAAGATGTCCCATCAGGATAGCCCGTTCCGCTTCATATCATGGAACGTTAACAGCCTCCTAGATAGGATCAAACGCACCGCAGTCCTGCGCCATGCCCAGAGGCACACCCCAGACATTCTTCTACTCCAAGAAACCCATCTCCTGGGCAACCTTTTTCCCTTCCTGGCTAGATATGGCTTTGACAGAGTCTGGCACTCTGGCTTCTCACGGGGCTCTCTATTCTCCTCAAACGTAACTTTCCCTTTGTACCCTCACAAGTCACCAGAGACCCCCTCGGGCGCTTTATCGCCCTCTCCGGAGCCCTAGGCGAAACCACTCTCAATATCCTCTCCGCCTACGTTCCGAACGCCACTCATACGCAGACCCTGCACCGCATAGGCGACATACTTGCTTCTATGCCCTCCGGCATGACAATAGTGGTAGGGGACTTCAACGCCGACATGCAACCTGACCTTGACACCACGGGGTCTCCTTCTTCTGCTCGCACCTCTCACGCTAAAATACTCACAGATTGGACCGCAGCCATGGGGCTCTGTGACGCGTGGCGTACATGGCACCCCCGGGCTTCCCTCTACACACATGCCTCAGCAGCACACCACAGTCACTCTTGCATCGATTTAATACTCACACCCGCCCCTGAAAGCACTAATATCAGAGATATAGATATCCTCCCCCGGGGCATTTCAGACCACTCGCCGCTGCTTCTCACTATGGGCGGTCCTCCCGCCGCTCGTCATCCGCTGTGGAGGCTGAATGCCTGGTTCCTTCAAGACCACAAATTCAAGGAGGCCCTCAGCGCCGACATTGAACAATACTTTCTCATGAACCGGGCCTCAGTCTCTTCGCCGGGAATCTTATGGGAAGCGGGTAAAGCCGCGATTCGCGGGCACGCCGGGAGCCTCCTTAAAGCTCAACGGGTCGCTAGGGACAGCAGACTCACTCTTCTTGAAACACAGGCAACCCAGCTGGAGCGCACCACCAGTGACTCATCCACTGAGTCTCATCTGCGTCAGCTGGCGCTAGTGAGAGACGAGATCCGGCAACTCTCGCTGGACTCGGCCAAGCTCCTTTGGAGGTCCTCGGTAGCCTGCGTCTACGGATGGGGAACAAAAACGGGAAACTATTGCACAGGCTTACAACCTACCCCCTGGCTGCCCGGATCATTCCAGAGATCCGGGACCCAACGGGGCACACTCACCGCTCTCCCCAAGCGATTGCCCAAACCTTTGCGTACTACTACTCCGAACTTTACTCCACCCGTAAACCCAATTCCTCCCTGGCGGAGATGCTCGCCCGAGAAGACCTTCACCTCCCTGCACTGTCTGCAGCTGAGGCGGCTGGACTAGAGGACCCAATCTGCGCTGACGACATACAAGGAGCCATCTTCTTAGTTGCAGCCGGCAAGACCTCGGGCCCGGGCGGCTACCGACAAGAATACTACTCCACTTACAGGGACATACTCACTCCCCACCTAGTCGCCCTCAATGAGGAAGCCATCGACAAGGGCTCCTTCCCTCCCGAAACAGACACAGCCACCATAGTCCTCATCCCCAAAACACAACCTCCCTCCTCGATATGCGCTGACTACCGCCCCATCTCCCTGATCAACACAGAGGTCAAGATCTTTGCCACGGTTCTCGCTCAACGACTCAAACCATATCTTGCCAAATTGGTCCACCCTGACCAATGTGGGTTCATGCCGGCACGAGGTACCACGTGGCTCTGGCTCACTGCCAGAAATTGACCCCCTACCTAGCGCTTCTCCTAGTCGACTTCGAGAAAGCCTTTGACTCGGTGGACTGGGATTATCTTGGAGACGTCCTGCGAGTCCTGGGCCTGGGCCCCAAGTTCCGTCATATGGTACGCATCCTGTACTCCAAACCAGCGGCACGGGTGCAGGTCAACGGCGTTCTCTCCTATACCTTTCCAATAGGCAGGGGGACATGGCAGGGGTGTCCCCTTTCACCCCTCCTCTTCGCCCTTGCCATGGAACCCCTCGCCCATCTCATTCGCTCCAACACCCGGTTTCGGGGCTCGTGGTGGGGAGGATCCCCAGAGGACAAAATCTCGCTGTATGCGGATGATGTCCTGCTGTTCCTGGCGGAGCCGGCCTGCTCTGGCCCCCGGTGCCTTCAAATCCTACACTCCTTTGAGCAGATCTCTGGTCTTCGTCTCAACCCAGCCAATTCCACATTGGTTCCCTTGCACAGCTCCAGGGATTGCTTCGACTGGCAGTCCGCCATTCCTATCCGTCGACAAACCTTTAAATATTTAGGAATATGGGTCGCTCTGTTACCGGACCTGGCCTGGGACCTTAACGTGACACCCCTCATCTCCAAAACCAAACAAGACCTCCTAAAATGGGGCAACCTACCACTCAACCCACTAGGGCGTATAGCCCTATTTAAAATGATGATCCTTCCCCGGTTTCTTTACATTCTCCAAAACATACCTCATCATATCCCCCTGGGCCTGGTTCCGCGGCATCGACACTCTAATCATGAAATTCCTCTGGGCCGGCCGACCGACGGCCTCGTATGGCCTTTCGACACTGCCAGATTCCACCCTTCGACGGGGGTATGGGGCTCACAACCCTCTATCTATATTACCTAGCGACCTGTCTCCTGGTGGTCCACGACTGGTTCAATGGGGGTTGGGCAGACCCGGCCTATAGAGCCGAGCTCAGCGACCTGGGCCTTCCACACGTTCAGGCCATGCTATATGGATCCCCCATTCCTAGGGACCTCCCCACAGTAACCCGAGCAGTCTTGTTGGCCTGGCGCGCTGCCCTACACCATACTCACTGGCAGAATAAACTGTCCCAACACACGCCGCTCTGGCAGGGTACATGGCTGCGGGAAGTGGCAAATCTGGCAGGCTTTAGAAGCTGGGACCTTATTGGCATTTCACAACTAGGGGACCTATGGGTCAGCGACCATATCCGCTCCTTTGCTGACTTGCAATCCCGATATGCCCTTCACCCATCCCAGTTCTATCGATACCTGCAAGTCCGTCATGCCCTAGACTCCCATATAACAACTGGTACTTCGCTACCAGAACACAGTCCCCTTGAGGCCCAGGTTATGATGGGCAATCTTGGACGGGGAGGGGTCTCCCGCATATACCGATCACTAACAAATAATGGTCCGACATCCCTTGACCACTTAAAACTTAGGTGGGAGACATGGGTGGGCCCCCTAGAGGATGCAGACTGGAGGGATGCCATGATGGCGCCTAGAACCATCACTGCCTCGGCTAGGCTTCGCCTAGTCCAGCTCTATTACCTACACACCTCCTATCTCACCCCCAGCCGCCTCCATAAATCAGGTCTGATTCCGCTCCCGGCGTGTCCGCAGTGCGGCACGGACTCCGCTGACTTCTTTCACATGGTATGGTCATGCCCCCGCATTACCCCCTTCTGGTGCGCCTTGGAGGCGGAACTTACAGAGGTTCTAGGTTGGGACGTTCCCCACAATCCCCTACACATACTATTGGGCATCACTGACGGGCTAGATGGGTCCAGGGCCGATAAGACGTTCTTAGGAACAGCCCTAGTAATAGCTAAGCGCTACATAGCGGCTGCATGGAAGAATCCCACCCCACCCTCTATAGCCAAATGGCACCGGGGAGTAGATTGGTGCGCTACACAGGAACTCACAATGTACGAAGCCAGGGGATGCCCTGCCCGGCATCGGAAGATCTGGGGCAAATGGTTGGGAGTACTAGACTGACCACTACCCCTGACTCTGGGGGTCCACCTCGCTGCGCCGCAGGGGGGAAGGCACTGTTTATTCTACCTTGCTCTACCTGCACTGTGTGCAGCAATTCATATGCCATGATGCAATCTTGTCTGCTGTACTGTCTGATTTCGTGTCTTTTGTTTCTTGCTTTTTTCTCTTCCTTTCTTTTCACTTCTTGCAAAATCAATCAAGTTGATTATCAAAAAAAAAAAAGTAGATGAGGAACTCATTATCTGGCAAGACCTACGTGAAAGACTTTTAGAAACCAATGCCGCCACAGCGACAGAGGATAGTGACAGCCCTGATGACAATGTGGACGCAGACACTGATCCTGTGGAGGGTGGAGCCCCCCACCCCCAATTCTAGAGAACAGAGCAGGCATTGTGTGTGGGATGATAACCCACACTGTGGGGGAAACTGTTTTTGCAGGCAAATGCCTAATGTTTGTGTGTATGCCTTCCCATATTTTGCCATCTGTGTGACACTAATCATGCACATATAACTTCTGTGTTGTGTTTGATAACATTTTAAAATAAAGGTTTAAAAACAAATGAAAAGAATCAATGCAAGTTAAACTAATGTGTGAAAAATGTAGTCTTTTTTACATTATAAACCTGAGTTAGCTAATGCAGTCACTGCAGATGTCTGTGTGTGACCAGAGAGTCTCTGAAGTGAATCCTGGTTGGCGCAGTGGGTAATAGTGACTTGTGTAATGAGTGCCCATTAAAAGAATATACTCCTGAACTCAACTGGTTAACATCCTGTCATTATCATTCAAGAAGAATACATGATTGTCACCATAGTGTCCAAGTGACTCTCATCACTTAAAGAAATGGTTCTTAACTTTTTGACTTTTGTGGACCCCCACTTAATCATTACTGGAACCCAGGAACCCTTACTGAATCATTATTGGAATCCGGGGACCCCCAATGAGTCATTACTGGAAGCTGTGGACCCTGGCCTAAGAAGTTTCGATTTGAACCACAAAACATTGCACTAAAAAAAAGAAACAAGCATTCTTCAAACAAATACACAAATATTGAAATATTCATGCAGAGATATAAAAAACATTTTTTTTTTATTTAATGGCAAGGTTGGAGCTTTTCTTAAATTCATTTGAGGTCACTCATCTTCCATACTATATTGTGTTTGATGCAATAGCACTGCTCCCACAAATCAATCTGAGATTAACAAATTAGGGCCTTATTACGATGTCGGTTGGAAAGGCTCCGAATGGCTTTCGGATTTTCCTAACCCATGTCAGAACCTATGTTTCCGACCGACTCGGAAACATTTCCGACCGACAGATTACGATGGAAAGGTAACCGTTCCGACCGTCATTCGGAGACTCCGAGTCGGTCGGAGCCGAATTGTACAGGTCAATGGACCGCGTTTCCGACCGACGAATTACGATGTCGGATTCGGAGAGCCTTTCCGAATCGGTCCATCTGACACGAAACGGCCATCGGAAACTGACTTTGGGGGCCCGTAGCAGGCCCCCCTTCACCCGGAGGCCTAAGGTTGTGGCCCGTGGGGGTACCCATGGGACCCCTCTTTACAACCATGCACAGTGTGGCAGGCACCATGGGGTGCCCGCCACATGTTGCAAGGTTCTCCGCAACCACCCCTTTTTTCAATGGGAGCCTGTGTTGTCGGTCGGAACAGAGGCTCCCATTGAAGTCAATGGGAGTCCGACCGAACTGCAAAGAGTCGGTCGGAATGCTTTCCAATCGACATCGTAATGAGGCCCTTAATTTTTAGCCTCCAATTTCACATTCCCTTACATTTACAGAACCTCTTAAAATGTTCATCTTTATATTTTGCTTCTTTATTTATATACACTCTAATATTCTGCTAATGTAATTAAATTTACTAAGCCGTCACGGACCCCCTGAGTAGGCTTCGCGGACCCCCAGGGTACCCCAGACCATGGGTTAAGAACCACTGAGTTAAAGCATATGCAAGCACCCAAGCAGTTTTTATGTTTGGTCCTTAACCATTTGCACAGGGTCGAGCAGTATAAGGGGCCAACTAAACCAAGAGTCACTGGAATTCCTTGCTCGCATGAGGGTCAGTGCACACTTGCTGTGCCAGTGATGCATTGGGCCTCAGAGCAAAGGCCCACTGAAGGTGAAAATTGAAGCAGAGGAGTCATCTTAGTTTGAGAATCAGAGAGATGGCAGCGAAAGGAATGGGGCAAGATGGGAGCCCATGATTTTAACAAATGCAAAAGAGACAACCCATTTTGTAAGGCAGTAGCTATCATTAGTGAAGCAGGTCTGCGGGACCCACTGGGTTCAGGGGTCTGAGGCACCCGCTGGATCACATTCATGACTATCTTTCTCTAAAACAAGAGTGTTGAGTGAATTTTCCTTGGTAGCATAGATCTGAGAGCACCTTTTCTGGAAAAAGGTGAGGGCAACACGTTGGGCCTCATTCTTGCTACATAAAACTCCCCCAAAAAATAAGCATTGGCAAGTCCAGTAGGTCTGGCATTGACCACCAGCATTCTGGCGATTCTTATTTTGTTTTTTCATTTTTTGCAAAACTTTATTGTTTGTGAATATATCAGGCCCTCATCAAGCTAGAAACAAATTATTTACTACAGGCAAAAACGTTTTTTTCATCTAAAAAAAACACACATTACCATAGCACTCCCGGGCACTGAAGGGAATTACTTAAAAGTCAATCAGTTGGGCATTGGCTGCAAGCTTCTTGCCTTTGAGAAAGAAAGAAAGAAAGAAAGAAAGAAGGCATGAGAGAAGGAAAGAGAGATAGAAGGCAAGAGTGAAAGAAGGCAAGAATGTAAAAAGGAAAGAAAAAGGGAGAAAGAAAGAAGAAAGGAAGGAAAGAAAAAAATGGAAAGAACGAATGAAGGAAAGAAAGAAATGGAAAGAAAGAAAGAAATGAGGAAAAGAAAAATGTAAAAATAGGGTAATTTCATACAGAACAGCTTCAAATGCACTCAATTTGGTTTGCTGTGAAATAGAAACAGTCAGAAAAGCAAAACACTCCAAAAGGAATATACAACAGCATTGGCTGGAGATGGGACCTGGTAAAGATGGAGTGTGCATTAGAAACGTCCTGCTATCACATCAGGCTCTAAACACATAGGCGGCACTAAAGTAATTATAAAGTAAAAGCAAAAATAGTGGCACAGAAGGGAACTAGCTTGGGTGCTGGTGTGAAAGCAAAATGCAGTCATTCAAAGTGAAGTTAACCAGTGGCTTAGGTAGGCTGACCCACTTCCCCATGGTATATGCTGTACTGGACGGAAGCAAAATGTGACTGACACTACAACAGACCAATGGATAAAGAAAGGTGGGCCCTTTATGTAAGTAACAAACAGTCTTTATCCTGAGCAACAAACAGTAGTGTTCATGAGTACGTAGATCTTCTTCTTTAATTTCAAATGTTCATTCCATAATAATCACATCCAGTAGTAGCATCATTACAATGGTAGGTACATTCACAACCAGGTGATAGGCGTAGCCAACACATGTTTCGTCATAGGGTCATCACCCTTCGACTTCCTCAGGGCAAACTTAAGTATAGGCAGTCATGTAAATTCCAAATTCGCAGATCTGATTCAGGTTCCCTCAAACCTCCATCTTCAAGTTATCCAAAGTACCATTGTATATATTTAGGGGATCTCAATATTCCGGCGGAGAGAACTCCCATCTGTGACCAGCGTCTCAGCAAAAATAGTGGCACAGAATGGAACTAGCTTGTGTGCTGGTGAGAAAGCAAAATGCAGTCATTCAAAGTGAAGTTAACCAGTGGCTTAGGTAGGCTGACCCACTTCCCCCTGGTATATGCTGTACTGGACGGAAGCAAAATGTGAATGACACTACAACAGACCAATGGATTAAGAAAGGTGGGCCCTTTATGTAAGTATATTATACATATTTTAGTAAAATCAAAAGGTCTTGGCTAACATCAGACCTAAAAAGGGACAGAGAGCCAGTGATGGCCAGGCATGGTGGAGAGGGGGTGAAAGAGACAAGAGGAGATAGACTGCTACTTAGGGCCGCAGCTATCATTAGTGCAGTAGGTGCATCTGCATTGGGGACCAGGAGTGCGAAGGGCTCACAACACCCAAATTATGGAGAGCACAGTTTTTTGTCAATTTTTGTTTGATGATTTTGCCTATTATAAGTCTTACATTTATTGTGGATGATGAGCTAAAGAAAAAGTATCCATGAAATGATCTTAAAAGCTTCACCTCCTACTCTCAGCCCTGCACTTCCTGCTCCTCCGATCCATGACATAACATTTTGGAGGGGAGCCCGACTTCAAAATATTTAGCTTTTGGGGGATCAGAGCATAAACGTTTGAAGACTTCTGCATTAAGGGGTGGTGGCAGGGCACAGTGTTTTGAATCTACAATGCTACCAGACATTTTTCCTGTGTCAGTGTGAGAGCGATCTACTGACCTCACTCATATAAAGTTCCACTTTGACGTGAACCCCAGAACCCTAAGGCGACATCCTGCGTACATGTAGAGTGCATTTGTGTAGGCAATGCATGTGTAGCACATGTATGGTCGTAAGATTCCAATTGTGTGAGTCTGAGTAACGCGCCTGTGGTATCCATTTTGGATGCACCTGGTTTAGCATGGCACAATATGGAAAAAGGGGCAGCTCACTCCAGACATGGAAGTGTGGTGCCTGCATTTCTATCGCTGGAGGGTGGAGATCCTGAGGAAGATGGAGACTGTGCTCCCTTTAGAAAGTGCACCAGGCCTTGTTAGCAAAAGACTGCTGAGCACTGACATGTGGTTGATAGTAGGAAAGAGGGGTGGCGCTGTAGTTTCTGTTGTTCATAGTGAGGTAATTTCTAAGCAAAGCCTGCCAATTTATCTGTCTCTGGATACTGCTTTAGGAAGTGCAGACTGTGAGAGACATCACTTTGCACAAGGCCTGTGTTTGGAGAGCAGCTTGCAAATAACATTTGAAAGAGAACCAACTCATACAGGTTTGCAATACTCCGACAGTGGATTAACATCCCCTTTCAGGTAAATGTGTACAAAAGTAGAATCCAAACCACCCCACTTTGTTGCAGTCTTAAGTTCTTCTTGACCAAATGAAGGGGGTGGTCTACAGAGTGCTTGTGGAGCTGCTGTGAAACCAGATCTGGTGTCTGTCTGATAGTCAGTCTCTCAGAGTTGAGTGGACATCACCTGAAGGTAGCACCTTCTGCTGGTGAGGCAGAGGGTCTGTGTAAGGAGCCTAGGAGTCTGCTTTCTTTCTGAGAGAGGAAATAAGTGTGCCTGATCCTGCAGGAACACAGCCTGTTCAGGAGATGAAGCCCAGCGTGTTCCCAGTGTGAACAGTCCCAAAGAAAACAGACAAACCAACAGAGCAATCCAGGAGTGATAGGTGATCTGTATTAAGATTGTACCAGAACAGGTATTCCTACGAAGCCCAACAGTCCACCATGGGATCAAATGACTAGTGCGGCTGCTGCTGATGAAAGGAAAAGTGCGTTGTCACTGAAGTGGAGAACCTTGATCGACTCAGAGGCTGCACCTGCCCATGAAGAAATCACAGCAAGGAATTCGGCCAGGAGGACCACTACTGCTGGAGTTGGGTGCTTCCGCAGACTTGGCTTCCAATACAGGTCCATTAACCTTGTCCTAAGCGAGACCGCTGTCATGATTCCCCCACAAAAGAAGAGTCAAGTGGTCAGGGTGGTAGTGTTAGCCACGTTCACCACACTGCCCAGACTACCAAAAGCTACCAGCAGGTAAACCTTGGGGCTCAGTCTGCACCAAGGGACAGGACACTGAGGTGCATGGACATGCCCAACTTGTCTGCTTTAGACTATTTGCAAAGGGAATGGTAAAAACATTTAAATGAGTTGCAAATCCTATCAGTGGGAACATTTGAGCCATCTGCACCTGAGCTTAATCTTGCCTGAGTCCATAGAAGGGTAGTTATGGATCCAGACCATATTTAAGGGAGAACGATTACCTTAAAAGCGGGGGAGGATATAGTGCCTCACTATTAGAACATGGCTTAATAGAGCTCTCTAGATCATACCCATTGAATTGTGTAGTATTTGGTTCTGCTGTGGTATTAAAGTTCTTTCTTTTTCCATAGAATTTCAAGCACTGGGCTGGCCATTAAGTTATTGTGTCTGCTGTTTGACTATTAAGTTCTTAGCTCTTTCCACTTCCCCCCACATTACCTTCCTGAGATGCCTGTGACTGCTCCCCCTTGCTACCCTCAGAGTCAAGTGCCGAAATGGACACCAGTGGCATAACGACCACAACTCATACAATTAGGGCCCCTGCCTACCTCGTGCCCCCGAAATCGGTCTGACACGTAAATTAGCTCCAGAGATACCTGAGAATCATAGATTTCAGTTACCCTGGATCTAACTAACTGGTGAGAATTACTTATTTCCAATAGTGGGTGTTGGATAAAAAAAGCAACTGATTGTAACACAAATTTAGTTAGAGACCAAGGGCCAGATGTGCGACCGTTTTTAGCAGTCGCAAACGGAAAATCGGCCCGTTTGCGACCGCTAAAATGGGTGGTGGTATGTACAAACCCTATTTTGCGAGTTGGTAACCAATTACTGACTCGCAAAATAGGGTTTGCGAGTCGCTATTAGGAAGGGGCGTGCCAAGGGCATCCTTCCTTTCTTTAAGGAAAACGGGCTGCATTTTTTTTTTAAAAACTGCTTTATTGAAAAAGAAGTCACAGACATGGTGGTCTGCTGACCCCAGCAGGCCACCATCCCTGTGAGTGCTGGCCATTCCCAATGGATCGCAAATTGCGACCTGCCTCATGAAAATTAATGAGGCAAGTCATTTGCGACCCCATTAGGAATCGCAAACAGTGTCTGAGACACTATTGTACATTCCATTTTGCGAATTGCAAATTGCGAGTCACAAAACATCGCAATTTGCGACTCGCAAAATGGAATGGTCGTACATCTGGCCCCAAGTCCCAAATTACTGAGAGGCATACCTAGCAACAACTCGAGTTTATGTGGCTTTCGTTCACAAAACAATAGTAAAACAAAGAACTCACCATCATACCTACTAATCACATCTTGAAATTGTAGAACTTCTAGAGGTCTATCAGAGGAGAAGGCAGGGATTAACCCCCATGGTTCCAGGAGAAAGGGGGATCCCCACAGAGAAGCATTGCAAGGTAAAGCACACACAGGACTGCCAAAGTTCCAGTTTCCTTATATGTGCCATTGCCAGGTTTTCAGTGGGCTTATTTGTGACATTTCCATGTTGTATGTGTGATACTTAGAGTGACGCTTTATTGTAGCTACGGAAAGCCCTATTTTCTATACACAAGTATACATTTGTGGAAATACCACATGTTCCCCAATGTAAAGATCCAGAAAGAGGCTTTGCACTTAGTGTGGGTACCTACTCAATAGTAAATATGCCTTAGGATTGGGTGTAGCATGACTTTCATTGTGTAGCCTCACTTGTAACATGGCCACTTGGACACCTAGTAATCGTCAATCTAATTGCAGAGTGAGGTTTTTGTGTGAGGATTGATACAAATTAAGCACTGTTATAGACATCACCCCCAATCCTTCCAATAAAATAATTATTATTAGAGTTTTAATTCCTCATTGTGCCTCGTTCATGGTATGTAAGACCACAATGTCGTATTAATTCGCCTTTTACTCTGAACTCTGCTGGAAATGATAAAGGTATGAAAGAGTTGCATTATCCTTTGATCCAAACAGTTAGTTACATCTGGAAGTAGAGTCAAATGCCCTTATTACTGAAGCTGAAAATTTAAGCAGTATGTTTAACCAGTCTGGATCTCCATAAAATAAGGATCCATCTGTAACTTTCTGTGCTACACATTTCATCAGTTATTGCCTTTTGCCCACTTCCCTTTCCTTACCTCAGTAATAGGTACTGAGTCCAGGACCAGACAATCAGTTTAATGCTCAGTTAATAGTGTGGGCTGAAAAAAACAACATCAAAAGTGCTGCTGACCTGCATGACAAAGGACCACTATGCAGCTATGCTATGGTTTCTGTGGATGGCCAGATCTGCCTTTCCCTATCTCACAAAAAAGCATGCAGTCTTTTGGAAAGCGTTGTTTGCTAGTATATGTGTTGACATGGACGTGCCTGTAGCAGCCTTCACTTGTGTGAGCAGCGGCAAATAAACGTATATGTGCATGTGTGATACTTGTATGCTGCTCATTCACATTTCTTTTATGGCTACATGGATGCTCTATCACAAATTAGCGAAGGCCAAGGGCACAACGCATAAGGAAAGTGGCACAAACTTTGAAGGAAATTTGTGAAGTACTAGCCATGGTGATAAGGAGCAACCGAATGGGTCAAAGGGCCATAATCTGGGGGAGCCACATCCAATAGCATCTGTGGCAGTGCGCTTCCCCAAGAGCATGTTCAGCTAGGGATGGGAGTGATGAGTGATGATACTGTAAGAAAGTCTGAAACAGATCAGGTTGGGAGAAGCTACCTGGTGAAACTGCAACATTTTGCAGATGCAAGAGTCTGCCTAGTTTGTTGGCTGATTGAATATGTGCACATTTGGCTCTGCGTGGGTCAGGTCCTATTTAACTCCTTAACTGCTGGGCCTTTCCCACAGTGCTAAGCCCTTTTTTGGATTTTTGGGGTGGTTGGCGCTTAGGGCTTCATAACTTTTTTCCACCTAAGGTATCCACCCCAAATTTGCGTCCTTTTTTTTCCAACATCCTGGGTATTGTACAGGAATCTAGGGCTTGTGGATTCCTCTGGAGGGGACCGAAAAAATAGTCAAAATATAGCTACATTTCGATTTTTTGGGGGGGGAAATTAGCAAAAAGTGCCCAGGATAAAAGTGCATGGCTTTTTTTCTAAAAATGGCATCAACGAACGGTTCCCTGTGCAAAAGGCACCATCTTCCCAGCTTCTTTCAGGAACATGCAGAGTCAAATAAAAAAACTCTTTTTTTACCATAGTTTTTTGTATTTTTCAAAGCAGTAGCCCCTTTTTATTATTTTTTGTGTCCTCAACATACTTCCAGTTTGTGGTGGAAACCAGGTTGGAAAACCCAGGGGTGATACAGGAAAGCTATAGATTTCCGGAATGTAGACAAAATTCCAAATTCAGCAAGGACTCATATGTGTAGATTCCTTCAAGGTTTTCCTAAAGAAACTAACTGTTGAAATACAGAAATGTTGAAAATGAGTAGGAAAAATCTGCTGTTTTGGACAACGTTTTCTTCCGTAACTTTTTGTCACAATGGTTGATTTACAAAATCAATATACCATTACGTACGCTAGACCCTTCTGGTTGCGGGGCTGTATAGGGTTTGTAGTTTCTCCAAGAACCCAAGATACCAAGAACCAACAACTGAGTTGCCCTGTACAATGGTTTTTCATTGTGTACTGAGTATAGACCTTATGGTGTAGAGTGAAAAATGAGTAACAAGGAAACCTATGCATTTCTAATTGGGCACCAGATATGGAGTTTAGGTTTAGTGGTTATTTGTACATCTCTGAATTTGTGGGTACGCATACTAGCATATGATTTAGAGGGTATTTTTCAAAATGTCTTTCAAACACACTGGCTTGGATTTAGAAGGCACAAATGCAGCGAAATCCAAATAGTAATAACAAATGTTCTACTATTTTATGCTCCTACATGTCTTCCGATAAGAATGGTACCTCACTTGTGTGGGTAGGCCTAGTGCCTGTGACAGAAAATGGGCCAAAACACAACATGGACACATCACTTTTTTCCACTGATAAGCCCTTTTTTCCCCAACGTGGGTAACTGTGGATTTTGGGCCCTAGCTCAGCCGCCACTTAGTAAAACCTAGTAAACTTGCACATTTTTGAAAACTAGACAACTGGGAAAATCCAAGGTGGGGTGACTTGCATAACTTTCAGTGTTTTTTTGTACCCAGAATCCATTGAAAACCTCAACCTTTAACTAGGAAAGCACAAGTTCCTCAAACTTATGTGATGGAAAATTCTGGAATCTGCAGAAAGCCCCAACCTTCCTTCCACCCAGCAATCCCCCAAGTCTCCCGATAAAAACAGTACCTCACTTGTGTGGGTGGGCATAGTGCCCGCGACAGGAAATGGCCCAAAACGCAACATGGATACATCACATTTTTCCACTCAAAACTGACCCTTATTTTTCAAAGTGGGCAGCTGTGTATTTTGGGCCCTGGCTCAGCCAGCACCTAGGGAACCTAGCAATCTTGCACATTTTTGAAAGCTAGACACCTCGGGGAAACCAGGGTGGGGTGACTTACGTGGCTCTCACCAGGTTTTTTATTTACCCAGAATCCCTTGCAAACATACATTTTTTTTTTTTTTTTGATTTTAAAAACAACTTTATTAAAAAAAATAAAGTTCATCTCCACTGCATTCCGCCTACATCCCCAGCAGGGCCGGCAGTGCAAGTTATCGAGGCAGTAACTCTTACGACTGGGTAAGGGAAAAACACAGCAAGCCGCCTACAACCACATTGGGCCGGCCGCGTACAGGAGAGCTATAGATAGTAAGGTAAGAAACGTATGCGAATATAACTTAATTCTCGACAGTTATTGGTTATTAGCTTTCCTATCCTCCTACGCTATCTCTACTATATCTCAAGTGTCGTAGTGTCGAATTCACCATTTTACCATTACCACAGTGCTTAGACCCCTGGGTTTGCTGCCTTTTTGCGGGCTGCGTGTCGTTGCAACCCATAAGCGAAGGGAGAGAGTGTCGCCTCGGTTGTTACGCCGAAGAGAGTGTTTGTATTGCCCTTGTAGTTCTTTCGGGCCCACCACTATGGTTAAATGGTCGCATCTTGCGCAAGAAGATGGTATGTGGGCAGCTGGACATGGTGGTTCGTCGGCTTTGCAATAAAGATTGACCAGGAGAAAAAACAAATATACTTAGAAAAGAGAAAGAAATAGATGAAAGAGAAAGAGGCCTAAGGAGGTAGTCAGAGGGCTAACATCTCTCCGGTCGAAGGACCCGCAAGGAAGAGGAACCCGGAGGCATGCTGGGTCAGTTCGCGGTCGGCTGGGGACCGGCCCACGGGCGCCAAGCATCGGGAGGACATATAGGGCTGTTGTGCGCTTAGGCTGTATCCAATTCGTCGGTATCCCCTCTGGGGAGAACTGGGTCGTCAAAGAGTTGAAGGGCGCGAAGCCGCGGAGGCATAGTTCTAGTGTGTTCCAACCGGGTCAGGTATTGGATCAAGGGCTGCCAAGTGAGCTGAAATTTGGCATCTGTGTGTGTCAGTCGGTGGGTAAGGAGTTCCATTGCCATGACCTGCCAGAGTCTCGTAAACCACAAAGTTGTGGAGGGCGTGTGGGCCTGTTTCCAGTGGGCTGCGATAACTTGTTTCGCTGCCGTAAACATCTGGAATATCAAGCGCCAGGCCATATGTGTCATGGCTTTGAGTGTGGTCGGGCGAAGGCCCAAAATGAAAACCTCCGGATCGTTGGGGAGGGGGAACCCTACCACTGCCCTAATGTGCTGTTGCACCTCCGACCAATACAAAATAATAAGTGGGCACTCCCACCAGATGTGAATAAAGGATCCCTGAGCCGCCAAGCAACGCCAACAGTTAGGGGTAACTCCAGGGAACATTCTCTGCAGCCTAAGAGGAGTATAGTACCAGCGTGTCATAAGTTTGTATGCCGATTCTTGTTGTGGCGTACTTCGCAGTATGCGCCGGATATCCCTCCAGAGCTGAGCCCACCGGTCAGGGAGAATCTCGCTCCCAATGTCCCTCTGCCACTGGCGCTGGTAGGTGTGGGGCGTGACCTCCTGAGATTGTTGAAGGACCTTATAGGTCCGAGAAATTAGCCCTTTAGACCCATCGAACGCCCGAACCAGAAGTTCAAATGATGTCAGCTGTCGCGTGGCTCCCTCCCTACTGGATGGGGCCCGAAG
Source organism: Calotriton arnoldi (assembly GCA_963921515.1). Taxonomy (NCBI): domain Eukaryota; kingdom Metazoa; phylum Chordata; class Amphibia; order Caudata; family Salamandridae; genus Calotriton; species Calotriton arnoldi. Next base: position 210,664 of record CAWUFW010002752.1, read on the forward strand.
CCAATGGCGGATCTGGAAGTATTCTAGCCGAGCAGTCACTGGGAGATTGAAATCCGCCCGACACTGTTCAAACGACTTGAACATCCCGTTCTCGAAGAGTTGTTCAATGATGCGACACTCCCCTGTTTCCCATGATCGAAACGAGTTTATGCTGGAGGCTGGGGGAAAGTCTGCGTTGAGTGCCACCGGAGTGAGGGGAGAGGGAAACGAAGCAAGGCCCCGGTGTACTGCGATTCTATCCCATATTTCTAATACCGTGCGTGTGGGCGTGGCAATATAAGCACTGGGATGTCAAGCGCTCTTTTTTAGCCAAGCTAGGTACAGCGGGCGACAGGCCACTGCTCGGTCCATGTGAAACCAGTGTTTTTCACTTGCCCGCACCGACCACTCCGATATATACCTTAGGTGCGACGCCCAATAGTATGCCAGGAAATCCGGGCACGCTAGGCCTCCACGTTCTCGCGGTAGCATCAGAACCTTGGTAGACAGCCGCGGTCGTCCTCCTCCCCATATGAAGTTGACCACTTCTCTCTGAAGTCCCAGGATGTCTCTATGGGGGATTGGCGTCGGGAGCGCTTGAAATATGTATAGGACCTTTGAGAGTATGGACATTTTCACTGCGTTAAGGTGTCCTAGCCAAGAGAGAGGTAACGCTTTCCATCGGCGGAGATCCTCTCGCACAGTGGTTCTACAGGCAGGCCAGTTAGCCTGCGTCCAAGTGTCAAGATTAGCTGTGATATTGATCCACAGATAACGGATGGATTTTGAGGCCCATTGGAAAGGGTTGACTGCCTGGAGTTCGTCTAACTGCTGGGGGGGAAGAGTAAGATTAAGTGCACGCGATTTGGTAAGATTGACCTTGAGCCCCGATACTAACTCAAAGTGGGAAAGGGTGTCTATGAGCGCCGGGAGGGAGGTCGCAGGCTCCGTGAGTGTCAACAGTAGGTCATCCGCGAAGAGGGCGATCTTATGGTCCACCCCGCCCATGCGGACTCCTTTAACATCCTCCGATCGTCGGATAGCAATCGCCAGGGGCTCCACAGCGAGCGCGAAGAGCAGGGGTGATAGTGGGCAGCCCTGACGAGTGCCCCTTCGGATGGAAAAAGAAGAGGTCAAAATTCCATTCACCCGGATCCGCGCTTTAGGGTCCGCATACGGTGCCATGATGCGGTTTATCATGAGAGGTCCTAGTCCTATGCGGCGGAGAACCGCCCGAAGGAATGACCAATCGACCCGGTCAAAGGCCTTCTCGGCGTCGAGGGAGAGTAAGAAGGCAGGCATGTCTTGGTGTTGAACCTTTTGTATTAGATGGGCTATTCTCCGTAGGTTATCCGCTCCCTGTCGTTCTTGTATGAAGCCTACTTGATCAGGTTCAATTAAGCTCGGGAGGAGAGGAGCCAGACGACGAGATAAGATTTTAGTATAGAGCTTGGCGTCGACATTTAGGAGCGAGATCGGGCGGAACGATGCGCATGCAGTATGATCTTTCCCGGGCTTTGGAATGAGAACAATCTCCGCCTCAGCCATTGACGGTGTCACAGCTCCGGTGTCAGTAAACGAGTTAAAAAGGCGTAACAGAGGCGCTTGAAGTTCTGGGAGAAAGAGGCGGTAGAAGGCCAGCGTCAGGCCATCAGGGCCGGGTGACTTCCCCGTCGGCATACTCTTTAGAGCGTGTAGTAGCTCTTCCGCTGTAATGCGCTCCTCTAGCTGTTGCTGGTGGTGGGTGTCCAGAGGTGGCCAGGGGCACTCGTCCAGGAAGGGTTCTATCTGGTCCACACAGGTGTCCGCAGCCCCGTAGAGATCAGAAAAGAACTCGAGGAATTCCTTTTGTTTGGCACTTTCCGCGATGGCCCACCCCCCGCCCGGCAAAGTGATTTTGGCAATGTGGTTACGGGATATCTGGAGGCGGAGGCGACGTGCCAACATGGAGCCCACTTTGTTGCCTCCTCCATAGAATTTCTGCTTTAGGGCGAGAAGGGAGTGTTCCGCCTTATTTACCCTTAGGGCCTTTAGTTGTCCCCGAAGTGATGCGAGTTTTTCTTCGCAAGTAAAGAGGGCGTTATGTGAGTTTGCCGCTCTAGCGCTTTAATGTCTCGACCGAGGTTGTCCTCTACCAGTCTAGCCTCCCTTCGTCGAGCTATAGAAATAGAGGTGATAGTGCCCCTAATTGTAGCTTTGAAGGCGTCCCATAAGAGAGAAATCGGGGTGTCCGGTAGGTCAATATGAATGAAATAGGATAGTATGGCTTGTTTTATTTCGTCTACGTCCACCGGATCCCGCAGGACCCGAGGAGGAAGACGCCATCGTGGAGTGGAGCCCGAGGGTCTGCCCATTCCCGCCAGGGTTATCTCCACGTGGGCGTGATCAGAAACCGATATGTCTGAGATGTCCGCCGATTCCAAGGCTCTAGTAAGTGTCTGGGAAATAAAAAAGTAGTCGATGCGGGAGTAAGATCGATGTACATGGGAATAAAAGGAGTAGTCCCGCGTGTCAGGTTCCCTGTATCGCCATGCATCTACAAGACCAAGAGCCTGTATGTCGTGCTTAAGTGTCGCGGACATAGCTCCGGTCCCTTGATACGAGGAAGCGGTGCGATCTAAGCCCGGATCCCATACTAAATTAAAGTCGCCTCCAATGATGGCGGGTCCATCCTCCTGGGATAGTTGTGAGCGGAGGAGATCTCTGAGAAAGCTATCTTGCGCTTGATTAGGAGCGTATATATTAACTAGCAACAGGGGGTTGCCCCGAGCTAAAATTGCCGTCTTAAGATACCGACCTTCTCTATCGCGTGTAGTACGGCTGATTGTTATTGGGGTGCCAGCTTTGAAAAGGATTGCTACCCCCGCAGTCTTAGTTGGTGCATGGGCCCATACCTGTACCGGATATCTAGGGTGGGACATACGCGAAACATCCGCCGAGAGGAGGTGGGTCTCTTGTAGGAAGATAATGTCAGGGTCGCGTAGGAGGAGATACCTCCAGATTTGTCTTCGCTTGTTCGGGGAATTCAGGCCCCTAACATTTAGGGTCATGCATTTAAGTTGTGCCATTGGTCCAGTAGGATGGAGCACGATCCGTCAACGCCTCCCCTTTGCCTCCCGCCCCCATCCCGGGGCCCTCTCCCGCTAAGTGGACACCCTTCGGCAGGGAGCGTAGCACACATCCATAATCCCCTCCTCTTAGATAGACACCCGGCGCCCAAGCCTGTCCCCAATAGTCCGGCCAGCAAATCAGGGTGGAGTCCCGCATGCATGCCCAGATCCTCCCAGGCCTGTGCGAGCAGAGAAAGAAAAAATTGAGAGGACAGAAGACAGAAAAACCAAATAATAAAAAATAACCAGCAACATAATGGCCAACTGGGCCATAAAGAACCAGTCCGGTCCTGGAGCGGCCCATTGGTGTGAACCAGGGCGGCTCTGAGGAAGTCATTCCTCATTTGGACTAAGGACATGGTGGGGGGGAACGTGGTACCTGACAGCCGGGGCGGCTACCGTCCCCCGGGGAGCCATCTGTTCTTTCAACTGTGGTCGTGAGGTTGGGGAGCCTATCAAGGTGTTCACTCATATTATATCAGGGGGCGAGGCCCCTACCTTGGAACGCTGGGGGCTCTTATGTCCCGGGTCCAATTGTATGTGGGTATCAATGTAGTAAGGCAAGGTTGTAGCTTGGGATATCGAGTGTATGGGGCATATAGGAGCAGGCCTCAGTATAGCCTGGTATGCCTGTCACGATGTAACGAACGCCGATAGGTGATCTTAAAGCCAAGTACCGGCCTGACCTAGGCGTGTTATCTAGTAGTGCAAAAGCTAGTTGGTGGTAGGTCTGCGTCAGGAGGGTCGACTCATGAAGGCCCCCTTCACCTAGGCTATAGGATGACCTGGAAGGTGATCTAGAGCTCCACCCACCCCTTCTACGCCCTGAACAACTGAGTGCCGCCCACTTCCCAATAGGTGTGCGCGACCTTCCTCTGCCAAATAGTGCGGGGGCCTGTGGTCACACGAGCAGCCGGTTTTAGGATGAGATCTATACAGTGTTACTTTTGTTATATCTCAGTCCCCAGCTAGCAGATCGATCGCCCGCGAGCCCTCCCAATGGTGAGAGAAGTTACGGATGTAATACATCTACCAACAGTACGTCATTGTTGCTGTCAATGTCCTTGAAAGGCTGTCAAGGGGGGCAGGCACAAGTGTTTACACAGTGTTGAACTATGGGGCGGGGGCGGGACATTCAGTGAAGACAAGCCCCAACAGAGTGGGTTTCAGTGAACCTAATTTCTATACTGAGCATCCCTCAATGGATAAGGTCCTGTAATAACAAACTTATAACATGGTAACACATAACATTGTGGCCTACTGGTGGGAGATGTCTCGCCGCCTCAAGTTTGCTGGTCCAGGAAAGCCGGTCGTTTATACCATAGTGAACGTGACCACTTTTCGTCTGTGACTGTAGCATCATTTGGGGGTCTGTCCTGCCTAGAGAGGCCAGTTCAGGCTGTGTGTTCCCCTTGGGTCACAAGGCCCCCAGGGGCCATCTTCAAAGAAATTCCCGTGCACAGTGCATAGATGTTTCCTCCATTGCCCCTGTTGTAAGTAGAACCGGGTTGTCGCAGCTCGGGGGCATGTTTTGTCCTCCAGAGTAGGGGTGTGTGCGTGATCAAGAGGCCCACGCGGCAGGGCGAGATGTACAGGTGGTGAGCACAATTCATTCTCCACTTCCTGGGCCCTCGGTCGATAGGAGCGCTTGGCCAGACCTCTTCTCTGACATCGGCTGGGGTTCTTCTAGAGCTTTCAGGTGGCGTATAATGTCTTGCTTAGCTTGGCTAGAAGCCGAGTGGGCTACCGATGATCCCGAGCCGTGGCGTTGTACCTTGGACCACTCCGGGCGCAGCGATATCTGGGAGGCCGAGTCAGCAGGGGAGGGCGAGGATGGCCGTGAGTCCCGTGAAAGGTATAGCAGTCGGAGTGCCTCCCGCAACGAGCGTATGGATCGACGCCGTCCCTCCCATTGGAAAATTATAGCGAAAGGGTGTCCCCATTGATATTTAATGTTGGACGCTTTCAGTTTGGCCGTCACTGGCCGGAAGTCCCGACGGCGGCGCAGAGTGATGGGCGAGAGGTCCTGAAAGATCTGGATAGTATGGCCCCCGTATTCCAGCTTCTCGTGCGCCCTGGAGGCCTGGAGGATTGCCTCTTTTTCCGCATAGAAGTGGACTCTGGTCAGGATGTCAGGGACCAGGTTGGGGTTGCCTCGTGGGGGAGCTACTCGATGGGCCCGGTCTAGCGTCGGGGGGGAGATATCATCATCACCTCGGATGGCCTGGAGCAGGTCCGCCATGTATGTGAGTATGTCTGTTCCTTCCGCCCCCCGTGGCACCCCCCGGATGCGGACGTTGTTCCGGCGGCTCTGATTTTCTAAATCTTCCTGTTTGATCTGGAGCTCTATGTTCTGTTCTTCTATTGCCTGAACTCTGCGACGGAGATCTTCCAGGTCCTCTGTACGAGAGTCTATGGTGCGCTCCATATCATCCACCCGATTACCAATTTCGGTAATATCTCGTCGTACATCCGTCAAGTACGTTTTGACCTCCGTCTTAAGGGAGGAAATCTCCGATTTTATCTCTTGCAGAAAAGTGGCCAGCACCGCCTGTGTGATAGTATCGTGGTCGGGGTCTTTCAGGGCGGACGCCATGTCAGAGGCCTCTGGTAAAGGCGACGGGGCGCGTTTGTGCCACAAATCCTTGACCGATGTGTCCTTGGTGGCGGGGGTCGCTACAGACTTCCCCGTACGAGGCCTGGTCATGCTGTTGATATCTGTCTCAGTGCGGTCGTCGCCTGTATTGCCGTGTGGCCCAGTACTAGTCCCCTTTCCAGCCCGTGGGTAGGCCGCAGGGTTCCCTCAGGAGCGGTATGCTGTCGGTTAGCATTCACTCCGGCCCGGTCTCTTCAACAGGGCGCCACCCGATCCACATCCCCATCCAGGCTCCTTTTCAAATTTACTGGTTAGTTTGGGGGTTGTTCCATGAGGGCTCCCAGGCTCACAATAACCCGTTCTCTCTGCTGGTGCCCTCTCCCTCCTCTCTCACCCCTGCTTCAGTAGAGCGTTATCGTAGGCTGTGGGGCGCTGGCTCACCAGGGCGATTATATGGGGTGGGAGGCCAGTCCCAGAAGCACGGCCTTCTCCCCCGCTCCCAGCTTGATGCAAGTCCCGGTCTATCAGGCAGGAGCTTCCCGTCCCTTAAGGCCTCGAGTGCCCCCTTGTGCGCTATGGCTCACTGCCTATGACAGCTGCACCTCCTCGTTTGTGGTCGGGCGAGCAGGCCAACCTTTACTTCTCTGGGGTTTTCTACGATCCCGGGGGCTTTACACTCCTCCCAGCGTTATCACGTTCTCCCCCCGGGATCTACACCCCCGCGCCTCACCTTCTGGGAGTCCGATGCCTCTCCCGGGCTGCAGCCACTCCGGCCGTCCACCAGCAGGCCGCCTCCGCCTGACTCACCCGGTGTCGCAGGCCGTCGCTGCTCCCCGCAGGGCCCTCCGCAGCTCTCGTGTCTCTGTCTCCAGACACACGGCCCCCAGCGATGTGCGCCGCCGTCGGGCTCCGGCGTACCGGGGAACTCAGTCCTCACCCCGCCGGCGTAGTGTCTCCTCTATGCGGGACTTGTGGATTGCCAAGTGCGGGCGCTTGTTTCTTCCATCGGCGTCACTCGGCCTCTCGGGCACAGCCGCGCCGCTTCCCAAGATGGCGAGTCCAGCCTCCTTACCGCCCGCTCTCCCAGCCGCCAGCAGCTTCCCAGGTCTCTCACCTCTCAGCCGCGGGTCTCCCAGGTGTGTCTTCCGCTCGTTGCGGGCTATGCGACCTCGCTCTCCCCGCAGTCCCAGCCTCTGATGCCGTCCCAGCCTCCGGATCGCCACTCCAAATCTTCCCCAAGATGGCGGCTGGTCTCTCCGCACCACCTCCACCAGCCTGCTCGTACGAGCCAAGGAGCCCCCACCTTGGGTCTGGGACAGCCCCCGGGCGTGCGCTCGTATGGGGGGGTCACCTCTCGTGCCCCCCGTGCCTTGGATCGCTCCCCAGTCGTAGTCTCCGGTGTCGGCTCAGCCTCCGGATCGCCACTCCAAGATGTCCCTAAGATGGCGGCTGGTCTCTCCGTAGCACCTCCGCCAGCCGGCTCGCACGAACCAAGGATCCCCCACCTTGGGTCCGGGACAGCCCCGGGCGTGTGCTTGTATAGGGGGGGACACCTCACGTGCCCCCCGTGCCTGGGATCGCTCTCCAAATGCCCTAGTTAGGCCCCGGAGGACGGAGCACCAGCCGCGTGCGTCTTACCCCATCAGAGTCTAAGCCACGCCCCAAACATACATTTTTGACAAAAACATTTTCCTCACATTTCTGTGATGGAAAGTTTTGGAATCTGCTGGGAGCCACAAACTTCCTTCCACCCAGCATTACCCCAAGTCTCCCGATAAAAATGGTAGCACAGTTATATGGGTAGGACTAGTGCTCCTGACAGGAAAGGGACCAAAATGCAACATGGATACATTACATTTTTCCACTCAAAACTGACCCTTTTTTGAAAAGTGGGCAGCTGTGGATTTTGAACCCTGGTTCAGCCGGCACCCAGGGAACCTAGCAAACTTGCACATTTTTGAAAATTAGACACCTGGGGAAATCCAGGGAGAGTTGACTTGCGCGGCTGTCACCAGGTTTCTTTACCCATAATCCCTTGCAAACCGTAAATTTGACTTAAAAAACACATTTTCCTAACATTTCTGTGATGAAAAGGTCTGGAATCTGCTGAGAGCCACAAACTTCCTTCCACCCTGCATTCCCCTAAGTCTCCCTAAAAATGGTACCTCAGCTGTGTGTGTAGGCTTAGTGCCTGCAATTGGAAACGTTCCAAAACACAACATGGATACATCAAATTTTTCCGCTTAAAAATTACCCTTTTTTGCCAAGTGGTTAGCTATGGATTTTGGGCCCTGGCTCAGCCGGCACCTAGGGAAACCTAACAAACTTGCAAATTTTTTAAAACTTAAAACCGAAGGGAATGGAATGGAAGAAGCCCTTGCAAACGTCAAACTCTGGTACAAAACACATTTTTCTCACATTTCTGTGACAGAAAGTTCTGAAATCTGTGGGGAATCACAAATTTCGTACCACCCTGAGCTCCCACATGTCCCCCAATAAGAATGGTACCCCACTTCTGTGGGTGGCCCAAGAGACCATGACACAAAAGGCCCTAAAGCGCTATGTTGATAGATAAGCAAAGGGGTAGCTGTGGTATTTGGGGCTGTGCTGTGGTGTCACCCATGCAAACCTACAAACCACAGACATTTCTGAAGACTAGACAACCAGAGAATTCCAGGGTGGTGTGCCTTGCATGGATCCCATGAGGTTTTCTTACCCACAATGCTCTGCAAACCTCAAACTTTGCCTGAAATCATGTATTTTCCTTACATGCCTGGGATGGAAGCTTCTGGAATCTGCAGGAATCCACCAAATTCCTACCACCCAGCGTAACCCCCACAGGTGACGATAAAAACGCAGTACCACTTGTGTGGCTGGGCCTAGTGCCTGCAACAGGAACAAATCAAACCAAGTTCAATGAGAGCCCTTGTAATCGGACTCTTATTGACCTTGGTTTGTCTTCGGCTCATTTTACTTTCATTTTACTGTAATGACGTCAGCGTGCCCTGTGCACTGACTGCTTGGGAAGCTCTTCCCAAGCAGCCTGAACTTAAAATGAAATAAAGGACTACCTCTAGTGCAGCGCACCAGGGACTTTTTTTTTCCTTCCCAGTGTCGGCCAATGGCCGACACCATCCTTGGGGAGGTAGTGCGCCCACACCCAAGGGATTAACAATGCAAACGGGACCTCCTAACCTAGAAAATTCTAATTCACCGCAGTGATGCGCAAGGCATTGGCAAGGGCAGGGCTACACACAAAACGTTTCAGTGCTCATACTAATTGATTTGCTGGACGCTCTTACAAGAGCAGGGCACAGAAATGGCTCACCCGTAGTCAACCCAGCAATGGATGGTCGCTAAAAAACACCAACGTGTTGTGGCTTGGCATCCTTAGCATTAAGTGTGGGCAGTTTTTTGATCTGTTAAACAGAGTGTGGTGGGAAGATATATACTGAACATTTTGATTGTACACCTAGGGGCTAATACTTTACCAGTCATGGGGAGGAAAAAGTTGCTGACAGATTAGTAAAGACCTGACAGAGCTGTCTCAGCTATTGAATAAATACCCCAACTTGTGTGGAGAGGGGCAGTGTCAACTTAAAAGTGCTAAACTATTAAGCTGAAAAAGGAGTAAATTCATCTGAACAGGTAATAAAAGTCATATGGGCAAATGCAACTGCGACTTTGGAAGAGATAGGTTGCAATAAGTTAAAAAAAGAGTGCCCTCAGTAAATGAGCTGCTAGGGGACGTTAGACTCCTGAGGTGGCGTGGCTGCAATCTTACTAAGCAAGAACTGAGTAAAGGGGCATCCCAACCAATAGTAAGGAGGACTGGCGAGTATGTACACATATGTGGCAGGCCTTGGAATGCCTCACGCCAGGGACACCGTGCTGTAAAAATTAATTGGGTACCCCTGAAGGGCATGGCACTCGCAGCGTAGACTCGCCTATTGGACGGATAACTGTGTAAACTACTGAGGTAGATAGTCAAACTTACCCACCTCGGAATATGGGACTCTTAATTACCAAAGGATAAGCTCTTAAGAACCATAAGATCATGACAGCGTGGGATTATGGCCAAATTAATGTACAAGAATTTGTGTTGCTACCTGCATGTGTGCCTTTAAATGTGAAATGTAAATAAACTACAAGCTTGTTCGTCCCAGATGCAGAATCCCTGGTCAATGAATGCTAAGAGAAGTTGGTGATGGGTTCAAGAGATCATCAAGGCTAAGATGGACTGAGCACTTGGGTTATCTCTGCGCCTAGGAAAGCACCCTTGAAATAATGTTGCCACCTTAGGAAAAAGAATAGCAGCCATTTGCTTACATTTTGCTACTTGGAAGTAGTCAAGTGCTGGTAGGTGAAAAAGAATTCAGGTAAAATTGTCAGGATCCTTTTGTACATACCAATCATCTCTCTGATTGCTCTAATGATCATTCTGGAACATTTCTTTTTAGCAGATTTATGTGTTTGTAGTTTTCGGTTTATGTTTCTGAAAAAAAAACGTCTTTCACTACTTTTCCCAGTATTTTTACTTGCCTGGGTGTAAAAATACAGGCCAGGTCGGCAAATCAATGGCCAGGTGGCAACCCTAGCTGAGTGCGATCTCGTCCCGATCTCAAGGTGTGAACAAGCACGTTTTCATCTTTTTTTTCACTGAGACCTATGGTAGAGGAGTGAGGGCTAGCCCAGACTATGATCGAACAGCAAGGCAGAGAGCCATTACCATCTCGGCAACATTAATCATTTACATCCAGAGGAACAGGTCAACGCAGGATTTACTATATATGATGTGCGCCCCGGTACACGCACACACAGAGCTCACTTCAAAGACAGCAGCAATGCGTCACAATATATGGACGTCATTTAGGGGCCACCATGGGCCCGCCCTTTGCCACCCCTGGCACTCCCTTTGTGACCCTTAGCCTAGGAGGTGGCACAATCCGTGCCAGGAACACAGGGACAACTTGTCTTTATGTGCTTCAGTTGGGGCTTTACTTTCCTTGTTTTCGAAAAATGTTTTTATTACAATAATAGTTAATAATATTATATTATTCACTATTATTGTAATGAAAAATGGAGTGCAATTAGCTGGAATGGGACCTTCGCTGGCAGCTGATGTAAGTAAAACAATGTGTTTAAATGTATGTTATGTGCGTGCTTGTGGGTGAGAGTGTGTTTATGAGAGAGAAACCATGTGTATGTGTCAATGTGTGTATGTGTGTGTAAGTGAGTGAGTGAGAGTTAGTGACAGGTAGTGAATGATAATGTGTGAGATTGAGTGTCAGTAAATGAGTACAAGTGAGTCAGAGTGAGTGAGACTGAGTGAGAGTAAGAGTGGCTGCAAGTGAGTGAGAATTATTAAGTGTGAATGAGTGTTTAAGTTTGTAGGAATCAATGTGAGTGAGAAAGTATCATTGAGTCAGAGTAAGAGTGAATTTGAGTGAGTGAATGAGTGAGTGAGAATGTGTGAATCATAGTGAGTGATAATAAGTGATAGTGAGTGAGAATTAGGGAATGAGATTAAGAGAGTGAGTGACAATGAATGTGTGCAAGTTAGTGAACATGAATAGTGAGAGAGATTGAGTGTTAATGACCGTGAGTGAGAATGGAGGTAGTGCTTGGCATGATTGTAAAATGCTGGAGCTGGCATACTAGAGGAAATTATTGGTATGGAGGCACCCATGGCAACATGCTTGCACTAGCACATTGGTGGAAATTGTTGCCATGTGGGAGGACAACGATGGCATATTAGAGGTGGCAACCATGACAAAATGCTTATCCTGACATTTAGAGGCTGTTTTTGAACTAATGGTCAGCCATGATATATGGATGGCATTAATGGCAAAGTTCTACTTACCGTATATTGTATGCAAGTTTTGGGCTACAAGAGCACCCGAGACAAAATACTGGCCCTGGAACAATGGAGGTAATTTTTTACATGAAGAAGCACATTTTGAAAAAAATGGGGTAAAATTCTGGAGAGTGTCAGGTTTGTTTGGCTTGACACACCTTAAAATGGCTTGAATATTTGAGGTGTCCCTTCAGAGCTTAGGGCTTTTTAACTCTTTTAGGTGAAAGATGTGCTATAAAATGTAATATATAGCCCCATTTTAAAACACATTTCTCTGGGGCAGGAGCCCGAATCCTATCAGAAGAGGTATGGCTCACTTCTTCACTAGCTTGCTTCAAATACAGAAGTTTCAAAGATCATATCAGCACCTTCATATAGGTGGTATCTAAAATAGACGTGTAGGTGTTGTGTTAGAATAGTCCTGCATTTATTTTGAATCTTCAGCAGTCACTTATTATTTTGTCACCAAGATTAAGGTCATGTGACAAAACCTCCTGGGAAAATTGAGAGTCAAAGGTCATATGATCAGGGGTGTAGATTCTGGGGTGTGTGTGGGGTGTTACATCCCCTAATAAATGTATTTTGTGATAAATAGTTGGGTACATGTGCTTTTAGACGGGTCTGGTGAGGTGTCTGTTGGATGTCACCAGGAATTTTACACACACAGAAAAAAACGCACACACACTGCCCCTCGCTCTGTTTGGAAAGACTTCAAAAATGTTGGTTATTTCACAAACTAATGTGCTTTCTCTCACTTAGTACCCCTACCAATCGGCACTCCTCTCCCTTTCCGCTGCCCCTTAAGCCCCTCTTGTGCACCATTCTTGTGGTATAATGCATTTTAACATTATGTGCCAGCGTGATTGTTGGGAAATCTGAAGCTCACAGAACCCCCAACCAATCTTACTGACCAAGCTATGCCCCTGAATATGATGTCTTTAAGGCCAGAGGGTATGTGATGTTACTTCCCCTACCCCAGCATTGTAGTGATGGAGCAGGGTTTCGCAAAAAGAAACCTGCTCAAATTAACTCCCCCATAATACTTATTAACAGTGTGCAGTGTAAATTAATAGGCAAATTACATGAGTTACATGGGAAACTGCTTTGCGCATGCACGTACTGATGTGAACTAATGCATGAAAGAACTAGGTCGCATATACATTGCGTTTCAAAAGAAACTAGACTAATGCACGTTTAGGTCACATTTCGCATTTTGCATCTTGCTTTGAAAACGATAATAAATAATGTCGCCTTGCATGAAGCTTATGCTGAGAAAAATATTAACAGGGAATAGAGTAAAGGTGGGTGGTAAACAGTGAAGGATGCATTTCCATATAATTAATAATGTATGTGTTAATTTTGTCATAGTGAGCCGAATGGGCCTGTATTTGCTTAAATTGTCCGGTTAGATGAGGGGCTGAAAAATGAGCAAAAATGACCTGACAAGACAAACAGAAGTGCTGAGCGCTGCGGATGATGAATAAGAAGTTCAAGGATGAACAGCTCAGAGAACATTGTTTGCCTGCCAAAAGATGAGACTGGCCGTGGGACTCAGGATTTCGTCCGCAGATGTGGCTGAGAATTTAATCAAATGTAACAATAATAAATTTGTATGAACTGGTCAATACATATTCCATGGGAAAGGAAGTAGAACAATGAGTATGAAGGATTTTGAATGAAATCACGGTGGTGTGATGCACCACCTCCCCAAGCATCCAATGAGCTGTCGAATTCAGTGCAATGTTTCAATTATTGTGGGTTGGACATGTAGGTTTTAGGGTATAACTGGGGTGCCTTTGAGGGGTGTGGTTAGAGCGAGCGCGGAATTGCAGCGGTAGGAGACTGAAAGGGGAGATGCGTTGCTGTCCGTCGGTTTGCAGAGAGGCCTAGCTGTTCCTGTCCCTGTCCTATCCTGTCCTGTCCTTTTCCTGAAATCTTTGTTTCCTGATTCTATTTCAGGAGACCCCCACTACTCCCTTGGCCAGGGGGGTGGTATTTCATTTATCTTTGGGTTTGTATTATCCTCTGACTCGTAATTTGCATAATTTCTTGCAAATGTATTTTTTGTCTCTGAAACTTATGTCTCTTCATCTATCCACTCCGTCATAAGTATTATATTGTTTCGCATTATTTCGTTGAAACTTATGTCTCTCTCTCTATCCACTCCCTCATGTGCATATCGTTTCTTGAAAGATGAGTATGATACTGTTTGTATTTTGTTAATTGATTTTCTCTCCTTTTGTGGGATTCATTGTTTGCATTGTAACCTGTATGCGATGAGCATTTTTCAATTACTTTTATCTGAGATAAACATTATTAATTTTATCGAGAGTCTGTGATTATTTAGCAGGTTAGATAGTTAAGTTCTATTATTACCATCAACTTCTCAACTAATTGGTCCGTCGACCGAGAGGAAAGAGAGTTGATATATAAGTCTAGTTATGTATTTAGAAATATTAAACGTGAATTTGTGAAGGAAATAATTTCCACGACATTCAAACGTGACCATCCAGCGCAACAGGGATTTGTGAGTTGGGTGAATATGTATGGGCCATTTGTATGAAATATTGATGAGTATCGATCCCTGATAAAGTGGCGCGCTGGATCAGGTTTTCTGGTAGCAGAGGACGGTTTAATTATTGATTAGTTTGGGAATAATTATTGATTATATGTTTTAACAAGAAACGTTAGTGTCCTGTTCTATGTTGTCTAGAAGTACAGGTACGGAGGTACCTGAGGAATCCCGGGATGGAAATTTAGCCTGAAGTAGGCAGAAGAACAGTTTGGATAAGATATCACACTGCAGAAGTACTTTGTTTGTAGTTATAATACTGTACGGCGGAAGGCTGTAGGTGTTATATTTAGGGAAAATTTTGTGTATGAGTAGAGTGTTTAAAAATAGCGAAGGGTCCACTTCCGAAACTCTGGCCTTATCCCCAGAGGAGTACCAAGACCTCTTTTACACCAAAAAGTCCTCTTGCGAAACTTTGGCCTTATCCCTAGAGGAGTACTAAGTCCACCTGTAGCGTGTTTGGGTGTAAAATAACGCTGGTCGTTGTTTTACTGGAAGTGAAAGAATTTCTCATTTTGAAGTGAAGACTATCTCTTTATTTAGTGGAACAGACAAGGTAGCATTGTTTTATGTTGTTACTAACAGGAATTTTGATTAAGAGAACTTAGAAATACATCGCTGTATTATTTTGTAAAGGGAGGGTCAGTAGAAAGAGTAATATTGACGTAACAAAAAGGCTGCGCTGGCATTGGTCAGGCAGCAAACGTGAAGTAAGCTCTGATTGGCCGGTTGGTGTGAGCCGCGCTAGTATTGGTTGAAATAGCAGATACGTAGAGAGCTGTGATTGGACGGTTGGTGTGAGTCGCGCTGGTATTGGACAAGAACTGACAAATAGAATAAGTAGAAGTACGGAAAGGTTTCCTTGTTGTTTTCGTAAAGGGTCAGAAAAATGAAACTGCTTATGAAAATAAAGAATTTCTTTAAAAAGGACAAACCAGTAGTGACTAGAGAGGGAATTCCTATGCCACTGCCAAGAACACCTGCTTCCTATATGATGTTAGAACGAGGATACCATACGTGTACTTGGTTAGAGAATTGGGTGGAATACACAAGGGATGATGGTGTTATAGCTTTCCCACAGCATGGTTTGTTTAATGTAAGGATTTTGCAGAATTTGAGAAATCGAATGAATTCATTAGAACCAATACCCAGACCTACCCAGTATGAAGCTCTAGAGGAATGGGAAGTAGAAGCATTCGAAAGAGAGAAATATCTAGGTGGTAGGAGATATAGAAATTTAATGACTAGATATGCTTTTGAGAGAAGAGAAGATACAATGAAAAGATGGAGGAGAGCTGTGGTAACTGAAGGTTTGTACCCAGTTTTAGTTGCTGAAGATCAGACCGGAGGCAAGTGTAAGGAGAAAAAGAAAAATATAGAAACTTCAAGTTTAGAACAGGACCCGAACGAATCTGATGATGAGTTGTTAGAAGACATTATGACCAAAAGACCTCCGCCATATCAAGAAAATTCAGTTGAGGTGATTCCGAATGTACCAATAATGGGAACTCCATTAACTCCTCAGATTTCGGACATGGCTAGAATAATGCGAGAAAAAGAATTGGACGTATTAAATAAGGCAAGAGTAGAGCAGATCCAGAAAATAAATCAGTTGAGTCTAAATACAGAAGCCTTGACGGTACCGGTAACAATTGGTCCCGTGGTTCCATTGTAAAAACAGAATATATCAAAAGTACATACATTGGTAGTTCCAAGGAGTAGCGACAGGAGTGGAATGGTGACGGTAGTCGATGAGGATGGACAGGCCGACATGAATACTACATTGTTAGATCTTCCGGTTTGTGAGATGATAACAGAAACCCCTAGAAGAGGTATACATATAGATCCAAGGAGAATAGGGACAAACGTCATTCCAACGACAGGGAGTTCAGCAGGCCCTTCATCAAAGGAATTGAATGATTGGATAAAGGGAATGGAGAAGCAAAAACCTCAACCACAGAGTATAAATGTGAGCCAAATGTGAGCCAATTGAAAGTGGATTTGGAAGAGATGATTGGTACAATAAGTCCAGATAGATTAGGGACTTACCGAGATGAAGAGCTGTTGTTTTTGTGTAAAAGTATCACTTGGAGAGCGAGGAATCTTCATGAGAGAATAGCAGAGGCTGCTAGTGAATATGGAGTAGATATAGAGAAGTCAAAGGTGTTGCAGAAATCGTACAGATTGGCCTTTACCGAAAAAGACTTGGAGAGTTTGAATGCGTCTGGGAAAAGATTACAGATAAAAGAGTTGATGAATATTCTGAAAAAATGGGGAGATGTAGAACGGTGGAAAGGTAGATGGACTAAAAAGAAAGGAGTGGCAGCTGGCAAAGGAATGTCAATGTTTCCGTTAAGAGAGACAGAACAAGTTGAAAGGGCGTGTCCGATGAGAGAAGTCCCAGGTGGTGGATATGTGCATGTTCCCTGGACAAGACAGGATATACTATCCTTTACGAATGATTTTCCCAGATTAAGAGAGAAACCAGTTGAGTGGTACAAACAGGTAGAGAGGTTTGTGAAAGTTTCAAAGGTTTTGTTAAAAGATTTAAATGGTTTGCTTGAGATTGTCGTACCAGCTGATTTGTGGACAGAATGTAAAATTACTGTCGATTGGCCAAAAGAAGAATGTCCTAGAGACCCTAAAACAGGTGCACCATCTGATGAGGTGATGAGAAAGTATAATCAGGTAATCACCTTTTTGAAAGCGAAAATTTCTCCAAAGGAAACAGATTGGGTTAAGATAGACAGGACGACCCAAGGACCAAAGGAGTCAGTACATGCCTATTATGAACGATTGTTGCAGGTATTTAAACAATACAGCAGCTTTGAGAATATTGGAGATAAAGATATGGGACATTTTGTGTATCGTTTTGTGTTTGGTTTGAAACCGGAGATTAGTAATATGATTCAGCAGCATTTGATTTGTTGGCAGAACAAAACAATTGATGAGATTTTGAGGTATGCGAAGTATTGTAGTGATGACATTGAATCATGACATAAAAAATTAAAGGAGAAAATGATGTGGGCACAAGTGAAGGTAGCAGAGCAGCAAGAAGTAAATAATGGTTCTCAAACAGGAAATCAAATGAATGGTCAGAATCAAATTGGTCAGATATACAGTGGAGGTAAAGGTAGAGGTAAATTGAGCAAAGAAGAAGCTAAGAAGAAATTTCCTTGTCATGCGTGCGGAAAGTATGGACATTGGAAGAACGAGTGTAGATCTGTTCAAAAGAATAATGGGGTAAATCAAAATTTAAATCCACAGATGCAAAATGAGGTGGGTGTGAATCAACAGCAGCAGCAGCAGGTAGTTGCTCCACAGTTACAGGTGCCACAAGCTCCTATGCCCAATAATGTGAATGCTCAAGTACAGAGGTGCAGTGCGAACACTGGATTTCACGGAGGTGATCAAATTGGTAAGAATCAAAGTGTGCAAATGGTTCCGCAATACTGGTTGCAGTGCAATGTGAGTGATTCAGACTCATCTCAATGACGGTGCCTGAGGGGGGAGGAAGAGTGCGTTCTTGGCGCATCCTTGGCGGTAGATCAGTCAGGTCCATTTGTTGACGGAAAAATGGAAGGTAATGATATTACATTCCTGGTCGACACTGGTGCTACCCGTTTTACTGTGAGAGCAGCAGAAATTCCGAACCTACCCCTCTCGGGAGAAACTATCCAAAGTTGTAGGAGTCTCAAATAAGCATATTAGAACACCAGTCACAAATCCAATAGAAGTCCATATTGGAAGTTTCAGAGACATGCATCGTTTTGTGGTATGTGACTCAAGTCCAGTAAATCTCTTGGGAAGAGATTTATTGTGTAAAATGAATTGTACCATCTATTGTACGCCAGATGGTATTGCGTTTCAGACACCGGATGAGGATGTCGAATTCAAGATGATGTTAGCGAAGCAAGGGACAGAAGTGGATGAGTTGTTTTCACTTCTCACAGAAGAAAGTCTGCCCGAAGAATTAAAAAGTGCGGTAAGGATGGATGTATGGGATTTTACAGGAAAGGAGATTGGCCTAATGTCAAATGTAGATCCGATTCAGGTTACGGTGAAAGAGGGTGCCATATATCCAAACACTCCTCAGTACAAAATGAGTCCAGAAGTAATTGCAGGAGTCACTCCTGTGATTGACCAAATGGTTGAACAGGGAATTCTGAAATAAATAATGAGTAGTCCTTGTAATTCACATATTATAGGAATTAAAAAGCCCAGTGGAAAATGTAGAATAGTGCAGGATTTAAGAAAAATTAATAAAATTGTAGTACCCTGTTGTCCAGTTGTGCCAAATCCAGCAGTAATCCTTTACCAAATCCCATGTGATTCTGAATGGTACACAGTGATTGATCTGTGCCAAGCATTTTTCTCGATTCCTTTGCATTCGGAAAGCCAGTATTTGTTTGCATTCCGGTTCGGAGACCGTGTTTTGGCATGGTGCCGAGTTCCTCAAGGGTAAACAGAGAGTCCTTCAATTTTTAATCAGATCCTGAAAATATGTTTGGAGACTTTAGTCATGCCAGGGAATTCAGTTCTGGTTCAGTATATTGATGACCTACTGGTGGCATCAAAAACACGAGAGGCATGTGTGACAGCTACCATTGCCTTACTGAACCATTTAGCAGAAGGAGGACACAAAGTGTCACCAGCAAAATTACAATTTTGTAAACAGGAAGTCCAGTACCTAGGACATAAAATAGAAAAAGGAGTCGGAAAGGTGACACCAGAAAGAATTAGTGTAATTAAACAGATGAGTCCACCAAAAACTCAGAGAGAAGTTCAAATGTTTTTGGGAATGGTTGGATACTGCAGGCCGTGGATCAGTGGGTTCTCACTGATTGCAAAACCTCTACAGAGGTTGACACGAAAAGATGTGAAAGATCGGATTGTGCTGGATGATGAAAGCATGGAAGCTTTTACTAAATTGCGAAACAGTCTTTGTAGAGCACCTGCATTGGGAATGCCAGATTATGCTAAGGATTTGCATTGTATTGTTGTGAAAGAGATGGGTGTGCACTTTCAGTTTTAACTCAAAAACATGGAATGGCACGACGTCCAGTAGCATATTTTTCTGCTACGTTGGATTCAGTGGCCGCAGCGTTGCCAGGCTGTTTAAAAGCAGTAGCTGCTACTTGCGTGAGTCTGGAACAGAGTGAAGCAATTGTGATGGGACATCCAGTTAAGGTGTATGTGCCACATTCAGTTGAGATCCTTTTGACCCATACGAGGACACAGTACATGACCTCTAGTCGGCTGACTAAGTACGAATCTTGGGTGCCGAAAATATGACTATGGTACGATGCACAACCGGAAATCCGGCGACCCTGTTGCCGAATTCATATTGTGAGGAAGTAAGAGAAGAGGCGGATCATGATTGTGTGGATGTGACTGAGTTATGCACGAAACCTAGGCCCGATATCGAGGACGTTCCATTAGAAGAACCAGACTGTGAGATGTTTGTTGATGGATCATGTTTAAGAAATGAGAAAGGAGAATTGTGTACTGCCTATGCTGTTTGTACCATAGCGGGAGTTCTAAAAGCATCCTGTTTAAAAGGGGTAAACTCCGCCCAAATTGCTGAATTGATAGCTCTGATTAGAGCGTGCAAAATTTCCAAAAGCCTGAGGGTAACCATATTCACTGATAGTCAATATGGTTTTGGGGTTGTCCACGATTTCGGTCAGCTATGGATGCAAAGGGGATTTCTGACTTCTTCAGGTTGCCCTATAAGAAACAGCAAAATTGTAAAAGATTTATTGGATGCTTTACAACTTTCCAAGAAGATTGCAGTGGTCAAATGTTCCACACATAAATCAGGAGATGATTATGTGACGAAGGACAACAGATACGTGGATCAAGTAGCGCGTTTCTGTGCACAAAATTTAATTGCTCTAAACAGAAGGATGGAAAAAAAACAAAACAATTGCCATCTTATGTTTTCTTCTTCATTTGAAACTTGGGACGAAATTAGACAGCTGCAGGAAGAAGCAAGTGATGAGGAAAAGGGAATTTGGATAAATTCAGGATGCAGAAAGAGAGCAGAGGACGAAGTGTGGGTCTATTTAGACGAAAGACCAGTCATGCCAGACAGTTTACTATCCCAAATGGCAAGGGTATACCATGGAATTGCACATGTTGGAAGAGATGCTATGATCAGGCTCTTCAAGCAATCATGGTATAATCCAAAGTTCAGGGCCATTGCAGAGAGTCTCTGCCAGAGGTGTGTCACCTGTCAGCAGCAAAATCCAGGTAGAAAGACAGTTGTTAGTTGGGGAAGAATTGGAAAGGCAGCAGGACCATTCACCCGACTCCAGTTGGATTTTATTGAGCTTCCCCCGTGCAATGGGCTGAAATATGTGTTGGTTGTTGTCTGTTTGTTTTCTTGCTGAGTGGAAGCCTATCCAACGAGAAGGAATGACAGTTTAACAGTCGAGAAGCTATTACTAAGAGAACTTATACCAAGATTTGGATTTCCAGTCACTTTAGAAACAGATAGAGGAACCCATTTTGACAATGAGATAATTCGGATGATTTGTGCAGCATTACAGATTGAGCAGAAGCTGCATTGTGCCTATCGACCCGAAGCATCTGGAGTGGTTGAACAGTTAAATGGCACAATAAAATCTAGATTAGGAAAGGTGTGTGCATCCACAACACTGAAATGACCTGATGCTTTACCCCTTGTATTGATGAGTCTTAGAAGCATTCCTGACAAAAAGACGGGTTTGAGTCCTCACGAGATACTAATGGGAAGAGCAATGAGACAAGCATTTATTCCAGCGAACAAACTGATGAATATATCTGATGATCTAGTGCTTGACTATTGTAGAGGATTGGCTGAGAGCGGCAGACCCTGATGCAGAGATCTGGCCCGGGACCAGGGTTCAATTCCCGCCTCGGCGGGTCTTGGGCTCAATTTCCTCGGACCTGATAATTCTCGCCTCGGTGCCTATTCTAATCATGGGTCCCACTCTGCAACTCTGGGCAATAGCTTGCTTAATCTCCACAACGGCCCCAACAGCGCTGGGATGCCTGGCTTCACCCTGGGGGTGCCCAGGAGTGGACATTTCACAGGGAAAAGCCAGGAAGGGTTCCACAGCGGTATGCGTACAGCGCCTGGACACCCCTTTGGGGGTATGGGTGCGCTTTACAAGTACAAAATTTCATTTTTCATTTCATTTCTCACCAGGTTGGAGAAAATGCCACTACGACACAGGCGAATGAAGCTCATGATCTGAGTCCGGAAGAGTGGGTTCTCGTGAAGAAACATGTGAGGAAATCGTGTTTAGAACCCAGAGGGAACGGACCTTACCAGGTGATTCTGGTGACGACGACAGCAGTGAAGTGTGGTGGCTTGTCAAATTGGATACATGTGAGCCATACCAGACGAGTCCCAAGTCCACTTGAAAGACAAGAAGAGCAGCAATTGGTAAACCAAAACCAAAGACCAAAGGCTGAAGTGTGTGAAGCTGAAGAATCTAGAGTAACAGATTCTGAAGAACAAACAGATGATGAACAGCCAAGCACAAGTCAAGTAGAGTGGGCACCAGATACTGGGTCTCATGAGACTGCTGTAGAACCAGAAGAAAGGGAAGTTACTGAAAGCCAAAAAGAAGAACAGATAGAAGAAAGGCCAAATAAAAAAGGACCTATGAACCAGATGACGAAGGTGAAGAAGTAGTTCAAACTAAAAGACCGAGAAAAGGTGACAATTGGCCAAGTGGAGTGAAAAGACTGAAATACACTCTGGTAAGGAGAAAGGCTAGAAGAAGACCAGGGCAAATTAATGAGGTCTCAAGTCAAGCAGAACAAGAAGAGTCAGGAAAAGATTTAGTACGAAAAACAAGGAGAGTACGAATTCCAAGCAAGAAATACACAGCACCGGAATGGACGTACGTGATCTTGGAAGAAATTGAAAGCTCAGATCCAAGTGAAGAAAAAGACAATACTGGCGCTGAGCAAGTGAATGAAAGCAAATTAAAACCACCTTAAAAAAACTGTGAAAAATTAAGGTGAAACCTTGCCAGACGAAATGAATGGAAAGACTCAAAAGTTTTAAAGAAAAAGAAAATAAAAGAAAGGGGTAAAAGAAGAAAGCCTTAAAGTGTAGGATTACACTATTTTTCAGAAAATTAATTTTTAGTAAATTTAGAGTTTTTATAGATGTAGATTTTATTTTTAGTAGAATACAAAATGGCCGAAGCACAGGTGACTGAACATCCAAAATCTAGCCTAAAACGTAGATGTATTAAAGCTTGCTTATGTAGTGTCTTTTTACTGACATTTATGTGGATATTATTAACTGTCATTATACCTGTTCTAATGGTAACTAATAATGTAAACAAAACTAATGATGTAATAAGTGAAAGAGTGAGTGATGTTACTAAAGAAACCCCTAATACAAACATAGAAAAATTAGATGGAAGTATTTTCCATCATGATAAATCAATTAGTGATTTCTCGTTAAATGTTTTCACAAAGTTGTTGTATGAGTATGTTAATACAATGAGTGATTGTTATGTGTGCATGCAATTACCTTCGTCTGTCTCAGAGGGGGTGACCTATCATCACCTACCTTTAACATATGGTGTGTCTTGCAGTGTTTTAACCAGCCTATTCTATGTGACAGGAAAGCTGGAGTATCATTATTCCAATATAGATTTAGTATTTTCAGAGATACCTACTATAAAGGAACTAAACAAGGTTTTAAGTAGTAAAAATGCACGTTATATGGGAGAATTCTTCCATATTACTAAGACACTAGATATAGGATATGCTTACAAAAACAATCTAACATGTAGTTTGCGGGTTGAAGAAAAAGTGTTCATAGATATGGTAGAATATAGCAGAGAAAGTTTCCAAAAGAAAGCTGCTGAACAGAAGTCACAGGTACCACCATGGGCGTTTAGAGAAGGAAATTATGAGAAAGGCGAGACATATGCTGCAATGTCCCTGGACTGGTATAAAAAGGGGAAAATCTGCTTGCTTAGAATGAAAACTAACTATAATAATTATTTCATTGGTTCTAGTGAATGTGAGCATACTTACCAAATTACTGGAGGTTGGGGATTGAAGGGTGGAACTGATCCTGTTTTCCCAGGAGTCTATTATGTGTGTGGTAAGAAAGCCTATTACAGGTTGCCTGCACATTGGTATGGTAGTTATTATTTTGCGATTGTTTTCCCAAAGGTCTACCATGTAGACAAAAGTAATAACAGAATCAATGAAATAAAACAAGGACTAACACGTAAGAAGAGAGCTAGTTTTTCAGAAATAGTAGGTGATATTTTTGGTGCACTGATACCATCAGTTGGAGTCGTTCTAAAGTCGCATAAAATTCGAAAATTGTCCACAGTGGTTGATCGTTTATCGACAGATACTGCTGGTGGCTTCTTGATGATTGACACCAAAATGGTTGCAATCAGATCAATGGTTTTGCAAAATTGACTTGCCCTTGATATCTTATTGGCAAAAGAGGGTGGAGTCTGTGGCATGTTGAAAATTCAACACTGCAGTACTTATATACCTGACAAAAGTAAAGGTATTGAGGGATATATTAAGAATATTACGAAATTACATGAAGACTTGACCCAACTGGAGGTTGACGGTGTCTGGTGAGAGACTTGGTAAGAGTTTCTCTTCGGTAGGTAAATGGTTTACTACCTTTGGAAGTAGTTTATTAGGAAAAATAATAATGCCTATGGTTTCAGTAGCTGGAGTAGCATTAGCAATGATAACAATACACAAATGTTGTAAGTGTCAATGTGGAAGAAAAGAAATGACAGAATCAAATAACAAACGAAAAGCAAGAAAAAGAAAAAGATGAAATAGAACTAGAAGATATGAAAGGAGATTATTATGACGAGATGAGGAGTTAGATGAAAAGATGATGAAAATAGTAAAGAATACTGATCTTTAGATAGATAAAGATGGCACTTGGTATGGTGGGTATTTTATGATGGCTCCAGAAAGCCATCAGAGGGGGGATTGATGGAGCAGGGTTTCGCAAAAAGAAACCTGCTCGAATTAACTCCCCCATAATACTTATTAACAGTGTGCAGTGTAAATTAATACGCAAATCACATGAGTTACATGGGAAACCGCTTTGCGCATGCACGTACTAATGTGAACTAATGCAAGAACTAGGTCGCATTTTACATAGCGTTTCAAAAGAAACTAGACTAATGCACTTTTAGGCCGCATTTTGCATCTGGCTTTGAAAACGATAATAAATAATGCCGCCTTGCATGAAGCTTATGCTAAGAAAAATATTAACAGGGAATAGAGTAAAGGTGGGTGGTAAACAGTGAAGGATGCATTTCCATATAATTAATAATGTATGTGTTTATTTTGTCATAGTGAGCCGAATGGGCCTGTATTTGCTTAAATTGTCCGGATAGATGAGGGGCTGAAAAATGAGCAAAAATGACCTGACAAGACAAACAGAAGTGCTGAGCGCTGCGGATGATGAATAAGAAGTTCAAGGATGAACAGCTCAGAGAACATTGTTTGCCTGCCAAAAGATGAGACTGGCCGTGGGACTCAGGATTTCGTCCGCAGATGTGGCTGAGAATTTAATCAAATGTAACAATAATAAATTTGTATGAACTGGTCAATACATATTCCATGGGAAAGGAAGTAGAACAATGAGTATGAAGGATTTTGAATGAAATCACGGTGGTGTGATGCACCACCTCCCCAAGCATCCAATGAGCTGTCGAATTCAGTGCAATGTTTCAATTAATGTGGGTTGGACATGTAGGTTTTAGGGTATAACTGGGGTGCCTTTGGGGGTGTGGTTAGAGCGAGCGCGGAATTGCAGCGGTAGGAGACTGAGAGGGGAGATGCGTCGCTGTTCGTCGGTTTGCAGAAAGGCCTAGCTGTTCCTATCCCTGTCCTGTTACTGAAATCTTTGTTTCCTGATTCTATTTCAGGAGACCCCCACTACTCCCTTGGCTAGGGGGGTGGTATTTCATTTATCTTTGGGTTTGTATTAACCTCAGACTCGTAATTTGCATAATTTCTTGCAAATGTATTTTTTGTCTCTGAAACTTATGTCTCTTCATCCATCCACTCCGTCATAAGTATTATATTGTTTGGCATTATTTCGTTGAAACTTATGTCTCTCTCTCTATCCACTCCCTCATGTGCATATCGTTTCATGAAAGATGAGTATGACACTGTTTGTATTTTGTTAATTGATTTTCTCTCCTTTTGTGGGATTCATTGTTTGCATTGTAACCTGTATGCGATGAGCATTTTTCAATTACTTTTATCTGAGATAAACATTATTAATTTTATCGAGAGTCTGATTATTTAGCAGGTTAGATAGTTAGTTAAGTTCTATTATTACCATTAACTTCTCAACTAATTGGTCCATCGACCGAGAGGAAAGAGAGTTGCTATATAAGTCTAGTTATGTATTTAGAAATATTAAACGTGAATTTGTGAAGGAAATAATTTTCCACGACATTCAAACTTCACCATCCAGCGCAACAGGGATTTGTGAGTTGGGTGAATATGTATGGGCTATTTGTATGAAATATTGATGAGTATCGATCCCTGATAAAGTGGCGCGCTGGATCAGTAGTGAATCAACATCCATGTCACACTTCAGTTTAGTCAGATAAGTTAGTGGTTAACTTTATTTCGTTTGTGCCCCAATGTAGGGTGACCAGACATCCTGGATTTTCCCCCGACAGTCCCGGTTTTCAGAGGACTGTCCTGGTGTCCCGACGCTGTTGTCAATCTTAACTAAATGTCCCGGTTTTTGGGACAAAGGTCAGGTCAACCTGGGAATCAGAAGCGAAAGGTATGCTCTCCTTTAACTTGCACATCAAAAGTCTTAAATAATTTAAGTATTTTATTGGTTTCTGACCGGCAGCACAGTGCGCTGCCTTAACCCAGCAGCAGAGACAAAGTAGGGAGTAGGGCGCAGGGTGGAGGTCTTGCCATATATAATGTTATGGGAACATAGGCTTGTAAATGTGTGTGTGTGTGTATGTGTCTATGTGTATATATATATAATATATATATATAGATAGATATATACACACACACACACACACATACACACACACACACATACACACATTTACAAGGCTTCGAAAAACACGGGACAGGCCAGATATAAAAGTGAGACAAAAGGCTTAAGTCCTACTTTTATGTCTGATTAGTGCCGGTTTTTGCTTCTAAAAATCTCTTCACCCTACCCAATGGCACATTTTAGGCACCAGGACTCTTCAGTCCCGCCGGCGGGCAGCGGTCCTTTTGGTTCGCCAGAGCCCCAGAACCAGAGTTGCCTGTCCTCACAAAGACCTATGACTCACCAAAGCCCAGGCACAACGGTGCGCTCTCTGCTCGGCGCGGTGCCGAGGGAAACGCTCAGTGATCAAGTCACGTCATCCTAAGAATGTCACATGGGCCGCGCGCCGCCCGTTCCAGGTGCGCGCCCTCGCCCTTTACTGACAGCGCACAAGTACTTGAAAGCGCACGTGCCGCGCCCGTCAGGTGGGCTGCTTCTCTCAGCAGGCAGGCACTGTCTCACCAGATGAGGAGGACCGAGCCGCGCGGCCTTCTTGCTGCCCAGCCAGTGTGCCTCCGCGCTGAGGCCCACCAGCCCTGCTTTGCTACAACATTTATAGCCCGCTGGACACCGCGTTGCTGGACCTCAGCCGTCCATCTGGAGCGGGGCTGTAGAAGGCAAGGCCCCGAATATGGCAGCGGAGGACCATAATTTGAAAAGGCCGCGCACTACATATAGTTGGGAGACAACGGGACATCAGGTAAAGGAGTCCCGAATATGTAATGGTGGACTACTATGTGTAGGAATACTTCGTGTATTGTGTGGGGTTTCCAAGAGCAGTGCACTGCGCCAAGGGTTGTCACCTGACCGGCTTTATAACGGCACCACCGGTATTTAAATACCCCGGCAAGGAACAAAAATAAGCAAAATCACCTAGAGGCGATATTTTTAGCTCTTATCTGTACATATTTCAAACAGCAAATATAAACAGAAAGCACTTTTAAATCTGTTCTACAGCTTCATTAACGATCATTGACTAATAATTAAAGTAAACAAAGGCAGAAAAGTTATGTTACAAATGAGTACATATGGTTTTGTTTAAAGTCATATTTAGTATCATGTTCCTGGGCTTTGCAAACCTCTAAAACAACTACAGGTGGCTGGCATTTTCCTGTTGGAAAGGTGCAACCCTAACTGCGCCATGCGTGAGAGCAGAGGACTTCAGGCAGGCAAAGTCTAATTATTAAAGTGAGTGAGGAACTGCATGTGGTTCGGGAGGTTTCAAGTGCACTTTGAAGTGAGGAAGAAGAAGGCCACCAGCAGGGAAGAAATCCTGATTATTGCAAAGGGTACGGAGCACTGCATTTGGTAAGTGGATTCCAAGTGCAAAGCAGTACTTGAATAGTGGGAGTAATACGTGTGAAGTACATTATGATGGCGTTTCGGCACCTGGATGGCAGTGAATCCAGAGCAAGGCACGGGTGTGGAGGATGTTGGATTGTGGGTCGGGGACAATCATACAGGACTTGTGGGGGCCCACTCAAGCCAAGCACACAAGCAATGACACGCTTTCTTGGGGGAAGGCGTACAATAACCTCAAGCGGTTACCGCACCTTTATTTAAGCGCTCGGGCTGCGCCCAGCTGTCAAGATGCCTGCATTATACAATGTATCGTAGTGGCCAGGCCGTTCACTACGTCCCTTATAATCTTTTGCAAGAAAAAAAAAAAGAAGCATAACATAAATAAATTAGACATGGTACAGTCACCACATAATCCCTGAGCAGTTGACTGGGCCGGGGATTGGCCCTCAGGTGATATGGATGGCCTTGGGCACCATCTTCTCTGTTTGGAGGAGGATACCGATCCTCTTTGGATATTTCCAGTCTTGGCGGAGTGCAATCACTTCTGCGACCGCCTTCAGATACCTAATCCTTGGCATTCTCCTAACCCTGTTCAGTCATGCTCATGTCATGCTCATACATAGGGTCATCTTCTCCACTGTCCTCCGGTCGTGGTGGTGGAATCATTCGGAACCACAACACGTTCCTTGTCACTTCCATGCTCCCTCTCTTGGCAATTACCAAGGTTCATTTTATTTTAAACAACTTCCCAGGCGTCTCTCTCAAAGGGGGTGCAAAAACATCCACCCCGGGTGGCGATCTTTGATGACCACTTGATTGCCTAATTGCAGGGTGGGTTCCACGGCTCTCCTGTCCCGGCTTGCTTTGTCATTGTTAGCTCTTCCTTCCTCCTGTGCTTTGAGGATGGCAGTTTGCCAGGTAGGGCTGGCTAGCAGCAGATCTCGTGTTGGCCTTCTCATTAGCAGGTCAATAGGGGCACACCCCTTGGTGCTGTGGGGGTCTGCCTGTAGGCCCTTAGGAATTGATGCAAGCAACATTCTGGGTCTTCACTCTTCTCTACTCGGATCTGAAGGGCTTTGTTGAGTGTCCTAATTAATGTTTCCACCTCCCCGTTGGCTTGTGGCCACTGAAGGGTTATGCGGCAATGCCGAATATAGACAACTGGCGAAGATAGTCCTGCAATTCCTAGCCGTGAAAAGGAGGGCTGTTGTCTTAATTTCTTCTGGTAGTCCTAGCATAGCAAACATCTTTTCTACACTGAGCTTTACACATTCAAAGGTCGTGGAGCGGACCAACTCAACCTCTGGGAATTTCGTGTGGCTTTCCATGGTGACAAGGGAGCCTGCTGTCCGGAAAACTGCAGAAGTCTATGCTCATGGATGACTAAGGCTGTGCAGGTTCGGTGATGACAGGAGCCCCAGGTGGTTCACCTACCTTTATGATGCAGGACTGGCAGTTCTTTACTCTCTCCTCCACCAGAGGATCCATACCTAGAAACCACACCTTGCTCCTTAAGCAGGCTTTCATTTTGGCAATGCCTTGATGTCCTTGGTGGGCCAGTTCTATTGTTTGGGCCCACAAACCCCGGGGAATGATAATCTGAAGGCCCCGCAGGATGAGCCCTTCTTCGCTTTTGCTAAGTTTGTCTCGGTTCACGCTTCCTGCTCGTCCGCTGTCGATCCTCCTGCTCCATCTAAGAAATATCTCCATCGATGTCCCCTCAGCGCTTTGGTTTCTCGCTGCAGGTTGGCGTCTGCCATGGTTGCTTCCACTATGCCTGGTTTCGACAGTGCCCTGGGACAGGCCATTTCTGTGATCATCTTGACGAACCCCTCCGTCCCTGGGTCTTCTCGTTGTGTTCTGGGATCATTTGCCAGGCGATGACGCAACAGGTAATCATCGGGTTTGTTTACCCCGGCCGGTTAACCACTTCCAATGCGTATTGCTGAAGTTGGATGGCCCACCTCTCAATCCTTGGTGCATCATTGCGAGCAGTGCAGGCAAATAATGGTATCAGGGGTTTGTGATCAGTCACCACCTGAAAACTCTGCCCGCATAGATAGAGATGAAAATGTTTGCAGGCCCATCGGATAACCAAAGACTCTGGGGCCGATTCCGGCCGGAAATCTCTCCGACCGAGCCGACCCGGAGAGATTTCCGACCGAATCGGACTCTAGCAGTCCGACCGAACGAGTACGATGCGCACGTATGCTATCGGACTCGATTCGGTCGGACTCCCATCGAAGTCACTGGGAGCCAGTCGTACGACGCGTACACGGGCTCCCATTGACTCAATGGGCACGACGCGAACAAGGGCGCCCTACAGCGTGTAGCGCGTCGATGCGCGGTCGCGCCGTACATGCACGTGTAGGGGGACCCATGTGTCCCCCCTGTGTGCGACTCGCGCGGCTACGCAGTACAGGGGGTCCGACACGGACCCCCAAAGTACGGCTCCGACTGCTCTTTCGAGCCGGAGTGCGCGGCTCGGTCGGACTGCTCGCGGAGCGCATCGTACTTACCCGGCCGGGGAACGTCTCCATTGCGCGGTGCGAGTCGAGTCCGTACGAGTCGGTCGGTGCGGTTCGACCCGGGAACGAGTCGGTCGGAGCGGTCGGGACGCCCAGACGAGTCGGTCGGCGATTTCGCATCGTACTCGCTCGCCCGGACGCGCGTACGAATCGGTCGGGAAATAGGGCTCCGAATCGGATCCGGTTAAGCCGAATCCGATTCGGAGCCCTACCGGCCGAGATCGGAATCGGCCCCTCTATCTCTATCTGCGCATATCGAGTCTCCACTGCAGTCAGTGCTCTGCTCGCATACGCACTGGGAACCCACTTACCTTGTCCTTTCATATGCAGCAATACAGCACCGAGCCCCACAGGACTAGCAGCCACAATGAGTTCTGTTCGAACGGCAGGATTGAAATATACCATGGTGGCATCATATAGGAGTGCTTTCTTGATGTCCTTGAAAGTCTGTGCTGCTTTACTGTTCCACTCCCAGGGGACGTCTTTCCTGGTCAGCGCCCTCAGGGGGTCCAACAGTGTCGCCAGATTTGGAATAAATTTGCTGCAATAATTGGCCATCCCCAGAAAGCTGGGAACTTCAGAAGGGCTGCAAGGAATTGCTGCTGTCCTGATGGCATCAATTTTCTTTGGGTTGACTTGCAAGCCGTTGATGGAGAATTTATATCCAAAGAAATCAATTTTGTTAATGTAGAACAGACATTTCTGATGGTAAAAGGTCAGGCTGCACTCCACTAGTCTTTGTACAGTAGCCCTCAGCCTGGTATGATGTGCTTCCAGTGTGCTTGAAAAAATTAAGATATCGTTGCTTACATTGAGGACTCAGACCAGGCCAGAAAGTGCCTGGCGAATTGCATTCCGAAAACCCTCTGCCACTGACGACACCACAAAGCTGAGGTGCTTGAAATGTCGCATTACCACGTGGGTAATAAGTCGCTATGTATCTACTGGACTCCTCTAGTGACAGCTGATGATATCCAGAGTTTAAGTCTAGTTTGGAGAACCATTTTGCACCATTTAAATCAGCCACTATTTCATCAATGGTTAGTGTAATGTGCCTTTCCCGCCAAATGGCCTTGTTGAGCAGTCTCATATCGATACATAGTTGTATTGCGCCAGGCTGTTTTTGTTTTGTAGCAATAACCAGTGGTGAAACCCAAGGCGTTGGGCCCGTCCCCTTCTCTATCACACCAGCTTCCTCAATCTGCTCTCGTTTAACTTGTGGGCAAAGATGGAAGGGCACCTTTTTGTGGCATAAGGCTACTGGCCACCCGGTTTCATCAATGTGGAGTTTCGCTTGAACACCTTTCAAACACCCTAGTCTTTTAAACAGCTCCAGAAACTCATTCAAGATGCTCTTGGCATGTGACTAATGAACTTGTTTTGCAAAAAAACATCCCCCAAATCCTCGGCCGTGTGACAGCCTAGGAGAGTGCCAGCATTGTCACATGGAACTTGGTTCTTGTCTTTGCACCACCACTGACCACATTTACTTCGACGATCCCTCTTAACGGGATGGAGTTCAGTGCCACCATATGTATACATCTTGGCCTTAGTCGTAAGGATCTCCTGTTTGGGTTTCAGCTTCTGGAGCTGCTCAGAGTCGATGACATTTACCGACGCCCTTGTATCAATAAGGGCAGAGATCTTCACTCCTTGCACTTCGGCTTGGCACATGGAGGGAGGCCGCCACCGCTGGTTGTTCTGTCCTGTAAAAGATATTGTGAAGACATCTTCATCATCATCCAGTGGATATCCCATGGCCTCATGGGTCAGTGTTTGGTCTTCTCTTCCATCTTCCAAGGATAGCTACCTAATGCTCCTTCCCTTTTGCGGGTGTCCCTGACCCAGCAGTGGCGCTGCAACAGACTTTCACGCAGTGGTTTTGTTTACCACACTTCAAGCATGGCTTACCTTGCATTGGGCACCCTCGCGGCGGGTGGCTGACCATCCTGCAGTTTTCACACGCCTTCTCGTTTGTTCTTGCTAGGACAGCCCCCTTTGATCTCTCTTGGCACCATTGTATAGCCTCCACCTGCTCTTCTTTGACACGCTAGCCACCTTGGGAGCTGGTGAGCTGCGGGCGCGTGCAGATTCTGTTACTCCAGCTAGACTGTCTGCAAGCTCGTGTGACCTGGCGAGAATCAGGATATCGTCCATCATGATGCCAGGTTGCCGCAATATCAGCTTGCGTAGGTTGGATGACTGGCAACTTTGAATCAGTTGCGCTCGGACCTCGTCTTGCTTGTCTATACCAGTGCACATGCTCGCCAGCTTGCGCATTTGCACAAAAAATGCGTCTTATGATTCTCCTGCTACTTGTGCTTGTCGAAGCTTTAATCTTTTATAATTCGGATTCAATTGGGGATTAAAATGCCTGTTCAGCGCAGCCACGGCCGCATCAAAATCATCATCAGCCCCAGTGTTGGGTAAATTCTCAAACAGGTCATACAGTTCATCACCAACCATGTGGAGCATCAGGGAACGCTTAGTAGTGCCGTCCATTTCGCGTGTGGCACAAAAGAAATTCTGCAGCTCCCGACCCACTGATGCAGTCGCTGGGTCAGCCAACTGGCTAAATGGCAATAATGCTGCTACCAGGGCCTGCATGCTTTGCTGTTGTGCTTGCTGCGCAGCCGCGGTAAGTGCAGCATCTTGCGGTGGTGTTGACAAATTGCATGCTTGTGCAAGCTTGAGCTTGCTGATGTCCTGTTAGCTCACTGGGTTGGTCTTATAGTTTATGGTTATGTCCTTTTTTCCTCCTTGTGTATGTTGTCTATTTTTTTTTCTTTTGGACTGGGATCTGTCCTACTTTTGTGCATGTAGGTCTTCATGGGGGCCCTGATAAGACCAGTGCTTAGACCATGTGCATGTCGACAGGGAAGCCGTCCCCCCACTTTGAGTTTAGGCAACCCCTTTCGTCGTCAGCCAGACATCCAGGCTACAGGCACCAGCCAGCACGTGAGTCATGCTCCGCACGCAACCACTATCAAGCGAGCACACTGATAGTACAGCTGGTAGGCTGAGGAACTCCGTAATGCTAGGCCCCAGCCTGCTGGGTCTGTACCTCGTGGTGCGACATCACGCCAATGAGCCTCTTCCACTGGCAATGGTCCGCCTCTGTGCGCCGCACTGCACCTGTAGGCTCAATGCGGGGCAGAACTGTAGCGGGAGACTCGGCGCTCCTTCACCTTGATGCCGCCAGAAGCGGCCAAACTGCGCCCTGGAGACTGCTGCAGTGTTTGCCAGCAGGCAGTGCTCCGATGCCTCTCAGCAGCTAGGGCAACACTGGGATTGGGTCAAATAACAAGGAACCTGTCTCTCAGACGTCAGCACACATTGGGTGGCGCCACCCTCATCGCCAATGTTGGATTGTGGCTAATGGACAATCATACAGACCTCGCAGGGGCCCACTCATGCTGAGTACAAAAGCACTGACACCCTTGCTTTGGGGAAGGCGTGCAGTAACCTCGAGTGGTTACCGCACCTTTATTTAAGCCCTTGGGCCACGCCCGGTCGTCAGTAAGCGTGCACCGTACAATGTATCGTAGTGGCCGGGTGGTTCACTACAGAGGACTCTCACTCTTAAGAAGTGCTCAAGTGAGACAAGGATTCTTTATTGTGAAGTGCATAGTAAGTACAGGAACCTTGCTCACAGAGCACCCACTTATACAGCAAGCGCTTTGCTTGGAATAGATGATAACATCATGTAAGGAGTTTAGAGTATTTTATTGTATCCAAGAATACCTTAGGGAGTCACAATTCTCCCAGTGGTTGTAGTTGCATACCATGGGAAGTTTTAGTGGTACCAGTTCCTATGCACGATGGATGGCGTGGCAGGCACTTCTCACAGGAGACTAGCAGTGGGCAATTACATCCTACGAACGTGGGTTATTTACGCTTTCTGTCGAGTAAGATAAACTCTTGTGGGCACGAATAATCCGCTAGAATGAGGAACCAGTCTACAGAGGGTATTGAACATGTTGCCTTACACTCAAGCCCAGGGGCGTGGCTATCAGTAGTGCACCAGGTGCAGTTTTACCCGGGCCCATTGGTTTGAGAGGCCCACTGCTCCTCATTTGAACCTGTCTTTTATTACCAAACACAGGGCGTGTGAGGGAGAAGCTTTCTTACCTGCATTAAGGCTCATGGGTGACACCCTTGCTATTCTACCGCCCAAGTCTGACAAATCCTAACACTGGCTCATAAATAAGTATTGGAGGCAATACCAGAACCAAGGAAGTAGGGCTACCATGTCTGTCTGGAGGCATGAGGCTGCTATGTGAGAGGGCAAGCCATCGTTGGGCATTGTTGAATTCTGCTCTGACAGACGTATGACCACTGTTGAGTATGAGGAACTGGGTAGGTGGGAGGGGGGAGTTCTGGGGGGTGGAGGGTAGGACTGGGACAGAAAATAGACCCGGGCACTAAAATATAAGTGGCCCCCTTTAGCGAATTAGATACCTAATAAATTACACATGTTTGCAAATTGGGGAAGTCTTGAGCTTGTAAAGACACGCTATAAAGTTATTTTGCAAGGAGTGGAAGACTGCATGGATTCAATATTTTTAATATTAGTGAAATCAATAGTAAAAACCATCCCAGCAGACAATAAAACAGGCCCACAAATAGGCCAATAAAACATGCCACTCACTGATCCTTCAGACCAGCCCCTTGGGCACTGCCTGATTGCCCTATTAGCCAGTCCGGTCCTGGCAGGGGGGTGGTGTGCGGGCTTGGTTGGAGTGTGTTGTTTAACCAGACAGGATGGCTAAAGTATATTCTCGTAGGATCTTTGACAAATATTGTGTCTGCAGCTCTTCCAGTGGTGTACTGAGGAGATTAGAATTCCTGTTTATAACTTGAAGCTACCACCGGGTCAGATCAGATAAAGCACGCATATTCTTACCTTCCAACCACAGGTGAACTCTGTAAGAGGCAAATTCTTTGAATTTGTATAGGCACAATCTGACATTGGTTAAATCATAGCACTTTCTCATCTCCAGGAATAACTTCCCAAACTAGCACACCCATATTGCATTAAACGTTGCATGCACCCCATGCAAGTTACAAAAGTTTGCTCTTGAAATAAATATTTTTAAAAAAGCATTGAGAAAGCCAGTAGGATTCACTTTAGTATTGTACATGCAGTACACACATACATAAAGGCACAATATCCACGCATACATTTCTCATACATACGCCCACTTATGCAGCTAGGGCAACATTCCTTTAGCCTTAAAGACATCTAGAAGCCACCCAAGCACACAGAACAGTAGACAACCAGCCAACAATGCACTCAAAGCTGGCACTCACATACACAGTAATACACACTAATGGGTATGCTCACCGGCTGCATTTGTGTTACGCTGTCAGACATTCGCCGATTATCGTTGTCTGCACTCGAAACACAATTGTTTCTTTTGGTAGACCCTCACCGACTCTAGTAGTGGCATGCTTTATCATCGGGTCTCATCCTGATCCTTAAAAACCAGGATGGGCTCCACCATGTTCCAGGGAGCACTTTTGATATTCAGTAGCAGCTGGGGTCTTAAAGAATAAAAATACCATGAGTAGCCCAGGTATCCCCTTTATTGGTGGTTGTTAAGGTATGGGTAAAAAATGAAAAGCTGGGTAGGAATAGGGGAATAATGGCCTTACCCTACTCTCGTGTCAGCAAGTTTCAGCTCATAAGAAATGGCTGCTCAGGGTCCTGGGCTTTCATCAGGACAAATAATGTGCCCTGGATTTTTGTCTCCAGTCTACGTCACTTTCAGACAGGGGGCAAACAAATATATAACACATATGCTTGCAAAGCAGGCTTACTAGCTCGATGTGCTGGAATAATCTTTACTTTTGATTCCCTTGGAATGAACAAACTATATGTACATTCAGATGAATACATTGTCTTAATGGCTGTTTTCAACTCCATAGTAGTCGTGCAGAGCAGGCGTGATTATAGATAGTGACCAACTCGTTTTTGTCTGTGACTCAATAACTCAAGCATTCAATCTCAGTTCAGATTTCTGTAAGTGCTGTGGGAAACAAAACACACTGACATGCACTGTGATTATTTTGAACCGGTATTGGCAGGCAGACGTGAAAAAGCACACCAACTTGAGATTTACATAAAAACAAAATCCCTGTTACCCTAATCTGTAATTTCTTTAGGTGACATGGGAGGAGGAGGGGGCTTGACCCTATAGTCACACACTATTAGTGGTTTAAAAAGTTGTAGGATGCCTATCAATTTTGAGCGGTATAATATGCTAAATAGAGGGTAGAAAGTTGTATAAATGAAGAGAATGTGACCAGCACTTACGTCGTCAAGGGTTTCACAATGCCCGTGTACCTACTTCGGGCCTCACTCCTAACGACTCTGTCCTGACTCGAACTAACTGCCTCTAAAAAAGCTGATCTGCTGTATTGACGTAATTATGAGGTGCGAAGGAGCCTGGGGATTGTAGTCTTATTAGCAGCCTCTCACATATAGAGGCGGTAGTGCGTAGTATTTTGTGAAAGGAGTGCAATGGTGAGCTCTGTCGGAGGAGGCAAACAAAAAGGGAAGGAGGGTGATATATTGCTAAAGTGGCACCCACTTATTTTTTAATGTGATAAATAGCGTGAGAACCTGATTGGTATATTATCCAAAAAGAGAAGTTTTTGGAAAATTAGTTGAGGGAGACTAGTGTAAGGAGTCTATATTAGACCCAAATCTCTGTTAATTAGTGTTTAATTCCACCTCAAAATAATTTTTTTAAACTTCTGATGATTGGTGGAGTATATGTAAATGTTATGAGATGAGTCTTTCCTTAAGGCACAGGATTGAGAAGTTATGTAGTGCCTGAAGATGGCCCAACTATCAGAAGGGTCCCAATCATCAAAGGGAATTTAGATAATTCCAAGGAATTTTGTCATTCAGGCCCTATTTGTTAGTATTAAGTCTGTGCACCCAGCATTGTTCACGTTCCAGCAAAGGTTTGAGCATATCATTACTGGAAGTAAACATTTTGATAATTGTCCAACAGAGATCTGTATCACCATGTCCTTTTTCTAAATAATGCTTTGTAAGTTTCGTAGTGGACCTCTGTCATCGGATGTTGCTTCTGTGTTCTCCGATCCTTATCTTGATCTTGCGTGATGTCATGCCTACTTATCTCAGTTTGCATGGCCATTTGATAAGTAAAGACATTCTTGGAATTAGAATTTGTGTGTTTTATTTTAATTCATGGTGTTTTTAAATTGAGATCTGTTGTTGAGTGTCCTGTGAAGGGGCATACCCCGCATTGGCCACACAGATGAATGGTGGCCTGTGACTTTCAGGAGTCCCCATAAGGTATCCTGGGAGACGGTGACATTCTTCCTCAGTCTTGTATGTACTAGCAAGTTTCTTAAGCTGGTATACTTTTTGAAGGAGAACAAGGGTTTCTCAAAACTCAACTCATTGCATGTTAGAATTCGCCATTTTTTAGAGATGATTTTCTTTACTTCACTAGAAACATTGCTGTGTGTGCCTACACAGATGAGTTCCTTTCAGTCTTATTTGTTTTTATCCTGCAGGAAATTGTTGGTTAGGGTAAGAGTCATTTTGTTTACATGCACATCACAAGTAGTTGTGCTTTTATGTACACAATACGCCTGCCTGCCAATACCGGTTCAAAATAATCACTGTGCATGCCAGTATGTTTTGTTTCCCATAGCAGTTACAGCTATGTGTACTGATACAGAGATTAAAAGCTTGAGTTATTGGGTCACAGAGAAAAACAAGTTGGTCACTGTCTATAATCATGCCTGCTCTACACGACCTCTATGGAGTTGATACCAGCCATTAAGACAATTAATTCATCAGCATGTATCTATGGATTGTTCTTTCCACAGGAATCAAAAGTGGAGATTATTCCAGTACATTGGGCTAGTAAGCCTGCTTTGCATGCATATGTGTTATATGTTTGTTTGTCCTCCGTCTCAAAGTGATGTAGATAGGAGACCAGAATCCCGGGCACATTTTTTGTCCTTATGAAAGCCCAGGACCCCGAGTAGCCATTTCTTATGGGTGAAACATGTCGACAAGAGAGTAGGGTTAGAGGGCCATTATTTCCAGATTTTTACCCAGCTTTTCATTTTTTAACCATACCTGAGCAACCACCAGTAAAGAGGAAACCTGGGTTACTCAAGGTATTTTTGTTCTTTAAGACCCCGACAGCTACTGAATATCAAAAGTGCTCCCTGGAACATGGTGGATCCCATCATGGTTTTTAGGGACCAGAATGAGACCCGATGATCAAGTATGCCACTACCATAGTGGGTGAGGGTCTAAGAAAGTGCAGCATCATATTCAGACTTGTTCAGATTATTCTCTTTTCAGGAAAGCACTCAAGACAACTCTGTTCTAATTCAGTTGCCTCCCTGCCTATGTTCTGTGGCTATGCTGAGATACCCCTCCCGGGGTGATTTGTGCGTGTTAAAATAACATAACAAAAGAAACAATCATGTTTTTAGTGTAGGCAGCGATAATCTGCAAGTGTCTGATGGCCTCAGACATATGCAGTGGGTGAGGATACCCATTAGTAGGTATTATTGATTGGACAGGAAGAACATATCCTTCCCCACTAGGAAATTCTCTCCCTTCCTGTGGGAGGCTCACAGTTTACCTGCTTTTGTAATTAGGACTCACATACACAGACCAGCAGACAGGCAACCATGAACAGAGCTACACTTAATATCTGATTTCGCTTGACTTAATTGTTAAGAGTGTGTTACATTATTCCCATTTATCTGGTCACACAGTATACACATGGCTTCAGTCTTATATTTCAAATAGAATAAAAAAAGGCCGTGCATCTCTCCTAAACCTACTTAAAAGAAAGTGGGCTCGCTCACTCAAACTCAGTTTTGGGTATTGCCTATGCCATTCAGGCAGTGAGCAGCAGCAATGATCTAAATGGGCAAGGCCACTGATTGAAGTGGGGAGTGCTTGTGGGGGGAACTGGGTACTACTCAAGAGGGAATAGTTTTTTATTTGTTTTAAATTTATTTATTTATGCGTTTTCAAGAGCAAAATAGGCAGACATAAATACAGGCAATGTATCATGACGAATGTACAGGTTAAACAGATACAATGAGATAACGAATCCGGTATTGAGGCTAAAAAAGCACAGTGAGCAATACATCAGTGTACAAAACATCAGAGGCAGTATAATGAGGATAACTATAGGTTACACATAGCAGCAGTATACAGTCTTGAGGTGGGTCCATGAAAGGGGGGAGAACGGGGGCGTACAGAAGCATATATCACGCATGAAGAACTCCGGTAGGTGCCACATTATCAGTCTGTGTGTTGTCGGACCCATCAATAGGGTGTGAAAGCAGATATGCCGTGAGGGGTCCCCAATTATCTCGAGGGCGGGAGGTTAGGGGAAGCAGTTCAGCAAAGGCGCACATTTGGTCCTGCCAGAATACCATGTCCTGGATCCAATCCTTAAATTTGGGTGCTCTGCCCCAACCCCACCGGCATGCTATGCGCCGTTTGGCGAGAAGGAGGCTGAATGGGACGAATTTCCGGTGTTTCACTGCTAGGGCCTCAGTGTATCCAAGGAGAGCGAAAAGGGGAGTGTGCGGAAGATGTAACGAGGTCATTTGTTCCAGGGCTTCGAGTACAAGGAGCCAATACTCCTGCACGGCCCTGCAATCCCAGGCCAGGTGTAGGAAGTCAGCCCCTGCGACCCCACAGCGGTCACATCTATCATTGTCCCGCAATTTAAAGCGATGAAGTCTAGCAGGTGTATAGTATGTGCGGTGTAGAAATTTGTAATGGAGAATACGGAGTCGGCAACTGGACGTGCTTTGTTCCGTCTGTTTGCAACAATAGGTCCACTGCCCATCAGTAATAACCAATTCCAATTCTACAGACCATTTGTCCCTAGTAGTATTCTGTGTAATGCTCTGAGTGGTGTACAGAGTATGGTATAGGGAAGAAACCAGGTGAGGTTCCGCATCTCTATCTAATATTAGGCGCGGAGGGGTAACTTCCGGGGGCTCCCCAGGGAAGGTAGGGGTATGCTCCTTAAGTCCCTGGCGCAATCGGACATATAAAAAAATGTCCATGGGGGAAGGTGGTTGTGTGGAGAAAAGTTGCTGCGAGGTGCGGAATGTGCCATGAAGGTAGAGATCCCCCCAGGTTTTAATACCATATTTGACTTGAGTTTTCCTAAAAACACCTTCCTGAAGGACAGGCATTTTCGGGTGATATACCAGGGGAAGCAGGGGTGAGTATAGCATGGTGGCCTGAGTTCTGGTAACAATGTGTTGCCATGCCTTCACAGTGCTGGTGATTGGGGATGGGTCATCAGTGCGCGGTGCAGTGACGGTGAATATGGCACCCTCTAATGGAATGGGATCGGATAACCAGTGTTCGGCGGCCACCTGAGGCATATATCTGGGGGGGTGGAACCAGAAATGTGCATAATGGGCCTGTGCGCATGTGTAGTAGAGTTCAAAATTTGGTATGTCGAACCCCCCTTGCGAGTATGGCCGAGTGAGAACGTCCCATTGTATTCTGGGTTGTTTACCACCCCAGGTGAGGCGAATCAGTTCTGTCCGGAGCATCGTGAAAAAGGCTCTACCTGGATTATAGGGTATGTTCATGAATAAATAAAGGAGTTTAGGAAGGATAACCATTTTAGTCAGGGATATGCGTCCTGCAAGAGGGAATAGTTAGCACCTTTGAGGAAGTGGACAGAGGTATATATATATATATATATATATATATATATATATATATATATATATATATATATATATTTATATTAATAAGATCATCTTGAAACTATCTTGATGTTATTTTACTCCCAATCACATTACATGTCCTAAGTAGTACATGTTTGATAAAAGGCTATTGTGCTATTTGGTCCTATAGTCTTTGTGGCTAATTGGAGTAACTTTTATATATTCTTTATTTCATTGTGACATATTAGTTATAAACAGGACATTTGAACAGTGTATTTTTACCATTAGCTGATAAAAATATGCAATAGATGAGCACAACGGGGCAGTCTGTTTTCCATGGCCATGTTTAACGTCAGTCACGTGGTGTTTTAGGTAGCCTTTATATTTGCAATTCAAATCGCAGCGCGTATTATATGTGATCAAGGCCACATGTGGTGGCCAAAACGCATCATATCTACATGTTTGCTTGAATAAATTCAAAAATTAACACACAACCTCGGAGTCTGTTCCCTTTTCAAAGTTAAAAGTTGCATCTGGGACTGTTTAACGAGATATATATATTGAAAAACCCAAAGGTTACGGGGACGTTATAGTTAGGCTCTGATTTTATTCATACAAAAGCAGTGCAATTCAGCAGTTATAGTTAGCTGAGCTAACTATAACTTACGCCCTGCAACGCACTGCTTATGACCTCCCATATTACATCACTAATGACATGGTCAGTGACATCAATGATGACATCACCGAGGACATCTCAAATGACATCACTGATGACATCATCCAGTGAGTGTGTTCTCTAAAAGATTATGAGTGTTGAACATATATACCAAGGTACTAAAAAAGTTAAAATAGTATACTTTCTGTAATACTGATGAATGATACTATTTCTAACATATATTATGTGAGTGGCTGTGTGTGACTGGGTGTGTGAGTGGCTGTATGGGTGTTTTAGTAGGTGTGTGCACAGCTGTGTGGGTGAGTGAGTGGCTGTGAGTGACTGTATTGGTGAGTGAATGGGTGTGTCAGTGGCTGTAGGGGATGAGTGAGTGGCTGTGTGAGTTTCTGTATGGGTGAGTGAGTGGGTATCTGAATGGCTGTATGAGTTAGTGACTGTCTGTTTAAGTGGCTGTATGGGTGAGTGAGTGGATGTTTGAGTGGCTATTTGGTTAAGTGAGTTATTGTGTGAATGGCTGTATTGTAGAGTAAGTGTCTAAATGGATGTATGGGTGAGTGAGCGGATGTGTGAGTGCTTGTATGGATGTGTGAATGAGTAAGTGGTTGTGAGAGTGTATGAGTACTTGTATGGGTGAGTGAGTGGCTATGTTAAGAGGCTGTATGGGTGAGTGAGTGGGTGTGTGAGTGACCGTATAGATGCATAAGTGGGTGTGTGAGTAGCTGTATGGGTCAGTGTGAGTGGCTGTATGGATAAGTGGCTGGTTTTATTAGTAGCTCTAAGGATGAGTGAGTGGTTAT
Source organism: Calotriton arnoldi (assembly GCA_963921515.1). Lineage (NCBI taxonomy): Eukaryota > Metazoa > Chordata > Amphibia > Caudata > Salamandridae > Calotriton > Calotriton arnoldi. Next base: position 252,894 of record CAWUFW010002752.1, read on the forward strand.
GTGAGTACTTGTGTGGGTCTGGAATTGGTATGTAAGTGGTTGTGTGGGCGTGTGAGTGGGTGTATGAGAAGTTGCATAAGGGTGTGAGTGGGTGTGTGAGTGCTTATGCGGATGATGTCATTTGTCATGTAATCAGTGATGTCACTGAACATGTCATCAGTGATGTAATATGTGAGGTCATAAGCTGTGCATTGCAGGGGCGTAAGTTATACTTAGCTCAGCTAACTAGAAGTGCTTAATTTAACTGGTTTTGTACAAGTGAAATCTCAGCCTAACTAAAACGTCCCTGTAACCATTGGTTTTTCAGTGAATTTCTAAGTTTTTTTAATGTTGTTTCTTAACTATAACGTCCCTGTAACCTTTGTTTTTTTAAGCGAATTTCTCAATGTCTGTGAGTGGGTGTGTGAGTCTCTCAGTGTGTCTGTGAGTCGGTGTGAGAGTGTTTGAGTGGGTCTATGAGTGGGCGTATGAGTCTCTGAGTGCTCTTTGTTTTGCCCTCTTCTCTGTTTTGCCTTTCCTGCTTGTTTTTCTGCCCTCTGTTGTGCCTTTCCTGCTTTTTTTTTCTGCCTCTGTTTTGCCTTTCCTGCTCGTTTTTCTGTACTCTGTTTTGCCTCTTTCTGCTCGTTGCTGATCTTTCTTTTGCCTCTTTCTGCTCGTTTCCCACCTTTATTTTGCCTCCTGCTGCTGGTTTCTGACCTCTATTTAGCCTCTTTCTGCTCGTTTCTGACCTTTACTCTACCTCTTTCTGCTTCCTTCTGACCTATATTCTGCCTATTTCTGCTCGTTTCTGGCCTTTATTTTGCCTCTTTCTGCTCATTGCTCACCTTTATTTTGCCTCTTTCCGCTTGTTTCTCACCTTTATTATCCCTCTTGTTGCTGGGTTCTGACTTCTATTTTGCTTCGTTCTACTCGTTTTGCACCTTAATTCTGCCTCTTTCTGCTCCCTTCTGACCTTTATTCTGCCTCTTTCTGCTTGTTGCTGGCCTTTATTTTGCCTCTCTCTGCTAGTTTCTGACCTTTATTCTGCCTCTTTTTGCTAGTTTCTGACTTTTATTCTGCCTCTTTCTGGTCGTTTTTCACCTTTATCTTGCCTCTTTCTGCTCAATGCTGACCATTTTTGCCTCCTTCTGCTCTTTTCTGACGTTTATTCTTCCTCTTTCTGGTCGTTTCTCACGTTTATCTTGCCTCTTCCAGCAGATATGCTGGCAGGGAAAGAGATGAATCCTCCGCTTCCTTGCTGGAAGTGGAGTGTTTGTTTTTGTTTGGCGAGAGCTGCCAGTGCTCCACAAGCAAAAGCAAAGAGCTATGTCCCGAGTGTGGTACCACGGGACATAGCAGGAGCTGGCTGGGGGGGTGGCGATCCCCAGGACCATATATGGCTCAAGGAGGGGGGCCAGGCGGCCCTCCTCCATTGATCTGCACATGCCGGCCCCGGGGAGGTGGTGGTTCCCGGGGCTGTATATGGCTGGGGAGGGGGGCCAGCTTTAAAATTTTATTTTGTCCCAGAGAGTTGGTGGTCCTTGGGGCGTAGGGGGTCCGGGGGCCCGCAATATTGTTGAAGTAGCCCTGTGGGGGTAGTGTTCCCCGGGGCTTGTAACAGCCCAGGAGGGGGGTCCATGTGGCTCCCCCTCCATTAATTAAAGAAAGCCCTGGGGCGGTGGTGGTCCCCAGGGCTCGGAGGGGGTCCACACGCCCCCTGTAGTGTAGCTCCTATTTCCCTAATAGGCTCTGCGCATTGGAATAATATACCCTATAGGCTTGACATAGGACTGAGGTCGGTATGTCCCTATCGAGTATATTAAACTTAATTACTTGTGCCAGCTAGCTCAGAGGCCACTAGAAACTCCTTGACAAACAAGAAGGGAGTAGTTTCTGGCAGCCGCAAAACATGACCACTTTGTTTCCCTTTAGAATCAGAACGTGTCCCAGAGTCGTGGAAACAATAGATAACCGTTTCACTCAGCTCAATCGTGCATGCTTAGTTTTCCTCAAAGTTACACAGAAAGAATAGACGGGCGTTTCAATAAAAGATTTATTGAACAGTCTTGTTTCTCGTGTAAGTAATATGTGCAGTTACGATCACAAGACAGTATGCAAGATAAATAATGTACAGCGTAAGCAGTAGAAATAAATAATACTGCGCTAGCATGATCTTTAGCAGATATTCATTTACATAAATAACACAGACTAAAAATGCGAGTACTCATACGATGCGTTTCTAAGCTAGTTCTACCCCAATGTACCTAACCTAACCTAGGTGTAGGGAGAGGTATGAAGTAGGTGAAGTATTCCTTACTATGGTATACTAAGAGTATGTTAAGTCTAGTATGCCAAGAGTCCCTCTAGGTTCTAGTCAGCTCCATACCTTAAGAATGAGAGAGGTAGGAATCTCTTGCCAGACTCGAACTCCAACACCCCGCAAGGGAAGTCAGATCACTGGAAGCTGGACTCTCTGCGTGCAGGGATGACAGCGTCTTCTCAGTGCGTCAGGCCGGGAAACGGGCTCCTCTGAAGTCGAGGTCTCCTCTAGTTTACAAGGGCTAGGGAAGGTATATTTATACCTGAGAGGTACCTCACAATGTTAGCATTGACGTGAATCGGACAGCGGAAGACGTCATGAATGAACCCCTAAGGTATAACGGTTCATGCATAATAGATGAGTCCTTGAAGAAATCAATAGTCCTGTGCTAGGGAAACTCCCGAAGCCTAAGGGTCTGTTCTTCAAGAACTCGTTGTGACGTTAGGGTGGACGGATGTCGGAGACCATGCCTGTATTTGGAGTGCACGGTTTAATGCCTAAATAAGGACTGGGATTTTATGCCTATATAAGGGCAGGGCGAATTGTGCCTATATAAGGACATGATACAGGAAAACCTATATACGGACATCCTAAGAGGAATACAACACCCACTCCACTTTCGTGTGTACGATAAGAATATAAATGCTAAACATTTAAAATGCTAAACATAAAATGGAGTACCGCATATTGCTAAAATATTTCTTAAAACCATTTAAAAGGCATTTAAAAAACCTATTAGGATGCAAAAAGTACTGTACATTTTTAAGCATTGCTTCTCATTTCAGGCATATATTTGAAAATAAAATGCAATTTGAATGAAATAAGCAGTAATATTTACATGTGACAAAAAAATTATCGATAAGTTTGTTCAAAATCAAAGTCATTTCATGTCATGGAAATTAATGAACTTTTTTAGACTAACACGATGATAAAGTGTCTGAGGAAGTACCGCGAAGTCCGTACTATAAGAATAGTTCTACTTCAAGCAGATTGATGTGCCATTTAATTTGAAAAAAATGAAAAAAGTTCAATTTGGGAAGAGTTCCAAGTTTTTGAAATATGAAGGCCAAATTGTTACTGCATCTCTGGAACACTGTGGGCTGAATCAGAGTCAGTGTACGGGTCTGGTGTAAACATGAGATCATCTATTTCTGTAGACAAAATATCGTCCACCGTAGTTGGTGACATTCGGAACACCTCGTGTAGTAGATTAATTGCACAGAGATTTGAAGCATCGCTTTCAGCATAAGATGCCGCAGCAATGTTCGCGTCCGTTGTTACCTGTGTGCCTGTAGATCCATCTCGTACCTCAGCAGCAGCCGGAAGCGTCTGTGAGATCTCAATGAATGCTGTCATCAGGATTGGTAGCCTCTGGGGACAACACAGAGCATGGGCCGTTATCGGGTCCAGCAGAGTATCGATATCCGTTGGCGTAGCTGATGGAAATGTTAGACAGGTGTCCAACACGCATTCTTCACCGCATAGCAGGCATGGTAGAACAGGTAAGATGCAATCATGCCAGATTGGTCTGAACAACATGAACCACGTGGTATTAAGTTCCCGTAGACGATTCATGCCCAAAAGCTGTACTATTCGCTCGCGGCACTTTCGTTCAAGGAGAGCTTTCTCCATTTCGCTCGGAGTGATGTCTGCGAATAGGCTGGCCATAGCGTAATAGCAGGAAGAGAAATAGAATTCCGGCAAAAAGTGCTAGAATTAATGGTATGCCACCAAACATCGAATATGCAAAGTTTGGGATTATTCCGAGTATTGCCTGGAAAGGTGTTAACTGGCCGGAACAGATGCTCTTAAATACATGTACAATTCCGCTTGTATCAGACATGTTAAAGATACGTCCTATCATTTCCACGAAATGTATAGGGCAATTTGTACGTATTAAAGTCTGTATCTCAGCCGAAGTCCTTGCTACTTGTAGATCATAGGTTTCTTTGGCCGAGGTCAAAGGCACGGTCTGTTGCAAAAGCATGGCTTTCATTCTGCTTAAAGTATCAAATCTTATAAAAGAGACGTTCAGCGAAGGCCACAAAGGCGACTCCCTGACTGTGTCTATTGGGGCAAACAATACTTGCATACAGCAAGTGACCCTGGAGTTAACCGTTACTAGATATGGGATGCCTGGCAACATGCCACAGCAACTCTGATCATTCAACATGAGGTAACTCCCATTAGAAAGTTGTCCAAACGTTGGATTAATCACAGCAGCTGGTGTACCCTGCTGGTGGAAAGACAAATTTGCCACAGAACCATTATAGCCCCGTGTAAAGAAATGTCCTGACATATTAGTGAACCGCTCAGAAACACTTCACGATCCCCACTCCAACATCTATATGTGTATGGTAAATTCCAAGATGTCTTAATGTATTCCTTACCCAACCTTTCATGTTTGCCTGCTTGCATTTGTTTGAGGCAATACTGAAACTGAAAAGTAGTCGCAGGTAGTGTGATTTTGCCATGAATAAGCCATTCTGTAGCTGGTTTTTCTGCCACTGTGATGGTAACTTTTCCTGTTTTTCAATGCCCAGCACTGTATACTTTGCTCCTCTTTGTGCCAGTTCGATCTGTTTATCAGTTAGATTGTATTCTGCAAACAGAATTGACGTGTTGATAAAACGCCAAGGCACATAGCCCGCACGCAAAGATTGCAGCGTCCAGCTTAATAACACAATAGAACGTAATTGAGATTGGCCTTGTTGTAACATCGCCAAATCTTGTTCTAGTATGTTGATAGCAGAGGATACAATGCCATCCAATGAATATATTCTGGAGGACAAAGTTGTTAACCCATTGTCGACCACAGAGAGAGTTTTCTCTAAATTAATACGATCAAGTTCACGTATTCGTTCTGCGGCCTCCATCTGTGACACTTTCCAAGCTTCATTATAAGCAGCATAGATGCCGGCATATATAAAACGTTTTTGACGCGGTTTTCTTGGTCCAAGCAAGAATTCCCTAAGGTCTGCGTCTTCTTTAAGTAAGGATAAGTGTTGTTTCACATCCTGTAGTGTAGATTTATGCAGCCAATCGAGGCATAATTTACCTACACTGTATGTTGTTACTACCCCCGGATGCTGTCTTTGGACGTATCTTGGGTCTGGCCTATGAATAGTAAAGCCCTGAGTTTTATTCAGGAATCTTTCCTGACAGTTGTTCGTGTCTGTGGGCCAGATCAACCATTTTCTCCAATCAGGATTAGATCTGTTGAGTTGTAATATTTGGTCAACTGTAACCGCTGCCTGTGTATTGTTATCACTTGCAGGTGTTGGTACAGAAGGTGTTTTCATCTCTTTGATCTTGGCTAGACCAAGACAAGATGTTTGTTGGATAGTTTCATTCAAAAACATTATTTGCTCAGGGATGATGCAGGCTCTAAATAAAGCTTCTATCCCCTGTACTTGCCAATCTTTAGTACCCCAGACAGTTTTTGTGTCAATTGTGTCTTTCCAAAAGTCGAAACCCTGTCTAGACAGTTGGGCAATAAATGCTGCAGAGTAAATCTGTTTTGTATTTGTTAACATAATTTTCAGTCCTGTTTTGTTTACATTTTTATAGTAAAACGTTTCTGGATCAGATGTATTGTAACCTGAAAAATATGGAAACTTATTAACAAATGTTTTTGAACTACCTTTTGGTGGTGTAGGACAATGCTCCCATTGGTTAAACATAAACACATTTCTAGGGTATGCTGATTTATGCAAATAATGATGACCATAGTGGTTATAGCAATACAGCTGTTCATAGTCTGATGAACCCTCTAAATATTCACTTTTAGAAAATGCAGCATATTTTTGTAGGTCAAACATTATGTCATTAACAGTCTCAAAGTCCCAATCATCTGAATAGGTACTGGACGAAATAAGATCACTTAGTGAAATTTTAAACAAATGTGGAATGTTCAATTGTTCCGTCGGGCCGAAGATATCAAAATCTGTTTTGTCCCACACTATACCATCCTGTATAGGAACGGCTATGATGTTCACTGTTGATAAGTCTCTTGCTTCACGATGGGAAGATTTATGAGGTTTCAAAAGTAAGTTCACATCTTTTCTTTCAGTGTTCACATGGATGTATCTGCCATTTATAAGCACGCTCATAGTCATAACCAAAGCTAGCCAAAGCAGGAAAACAAATATTCCAGAAATAATCCAGAGTTCAATCCATGGTGAAACCAGATAAGTCTTTTTCAGAAAGTGAAGAAAGTCTTGTACTTGCTGCTTAAATTTTGATGTTGCTGGCGTCGTTTCAGGTTCACTCGGATCTTCTGAGAACGTATCAAAGTTAATGAAATAGCCAGAAGCAGTTCTGTCAATTGTTGGAATTGCATCAGGATTTGTAGAAATCGCTGGAACCAGTTGATCACTTGCTACATTGGTGTAGACAGGTGTATTTGGACGAACTGTTACTTGATTTTCAAGAGGGATGAGTTCCATTGCATTGTTGCTCAGTCCTTCATCTGTTACTGCTGAAGTCTCAATTGTTATCAGTCTTTCAGTCTGAACCTCTTGGATAGTAGCGAGAGGAGTGTGTCTGCTACTAGGTCGGAGTCCACGAGGCCTACTATTTAGTATTGGCCACATACTGTGGTTTGATGAGGTCGATGGACACAAATCTTTTCTCCTTTCTTCCAGCAAGGGGCGGCAGAAGTACTGTTCTTGTTCCTTGAACTGCTAGGACAGGTACTGGTTGTCTGTAAGAAGGTCCAAATTCCTTCTTGTCCGCAATCTTTTCTCTGACTAGATCCCCAACTTTTGGAATCCAGACAGGCCTTGCTGGGACCGCCGGTTTTCCCCAGTGGTGGTTGGCTGCAGGAATACGTTGCTTTGTTTCGATCTTAATTCATTGAGTTCCTGTAAAACAGCCAAACGATCTTTGATATCAAACTGTTTATTTTCCACCACTGTGCCTACGTGATCAAGGTCTGGTACCCACATTCTTGTCCCAAATAGGACCTCATATGGAGTGACCCCCCCTAGAGAACTTCTTGGCAAGTTATTTAATGAGTGTTGGACCCCATAAAGGTGTTTGACCCACCCATCACCCGAACCTAATACCCTAGCTGTTATAGACTGCTTTATGTCCCGGTTTTTCCTTTCCACGACCGAATTTCCCTCAGGATGGAATGGAGAGGAGTACCGCAATGCAACGCCCAGACTGGCCATGGCTTCTTTGTAAGCCCGAGAGCTAAACGCAGGGCCCTGGTCAGAATGTAGCGTGCCTATTGCGTATGTGCCGATAAAGACTCGCAAATCTTTTATAACCGTTCGAGCGTCAGCCGAGCGCTGAGGCCATATCCATAGGAACCTTGATTCAGTGTTTGTGGGATTGCATTTGTCCAGAAGGACGCATGCGCGTAGATAGTCTAATGCTGTCTAACAGTGGTGTCTGTACTGGGCAGCTACATTCGTAGCAAGGTGTCTGGTGGCGTTCTGTATCACGCTGTACCTTACAGTCTATGCAGTCATTGATGAAGATGTGAATCTGTGTATTCATTCCAGGCCACCAGTACATCTCTTTTAACGTCAAGATTGTTTTAGAGATCCCCTGATGTGACAGACCCTCCCCCAAATGTACTTCATAAATCAAAGCTGCTCTACGTTCCATGTTTGGAATTACCCTATCCCCCACACCAGGGATTCGAGCAAAAGGAACGTTGTTCGCATCAATTACATAAGAGTACTTGAGTGGAAACTTTTTTGGTAATGCTGCACCACTGCCTTTGCTTGTAGCATTGACAGCCAACATTATCTCACTGTCTATTTTTGTTTTTGAACGAGTGATCGCAGCTACGGAAGCCGTCTGAACAGCCCCCTTTGCGGCTTTGTCAGCCAATGAATTCCCTGCAACGTGAACGCCATCACGTTGATGACTCAGTGTGTGGATCACGTGAGCCTTTGGTAGTTCGTTTTTTAACTGAACTACTTGTTCCCAAAGCATTTTGTGCTTTATTGTGCCACCTTTCGCATCTTTGAATCCATTTTCAAGCCAGTTTTGTATATATTCATTATACGACTGAACACAGTAAAAGGAATCGCACACTATTAGTGTGGGGAATTCTCGATCTGTACTTTCAAGTGCCAGTTTGAATGCTTGTAGTTCAGCTCGCTGAGCTGTACAATCTCCTAGAGATTGAGTTTTTGTGACCATAGGTCTGAAGATGCCATCTCGCATGCGACCTTTAACGATTGCACACGCTGCACTGTAAGCTTGCTTACCCCTGTTGCGGGTTGTGCGGATCCGTCAGTGTAAATTATGAATTCGTACTGATCGAGAGGCAGAATTTCAGTGGGCAGAGGACATTCTTGTTCATATTGCAGGAATGCTTGTGTTTTTAAATCTGGATCAAAAACATATTCAACATCTGTTGCAGCAAGAGAATTAACCCACTGTATCCATCTTGGATGTAATGCTTTAGCATTTGGAATGCTTGCTTTTGTGACCGCTTCTAAAGCTGGTACTGGGGTTACGACAATAATGCGTTTCCCTTGGGCTAAGGCTCTTTCTTTTGCTACAGCGGTTTGAACTGCTGTCAGAATTTTTCAGTTGAAGTGAAGCGCATTTCCGCTTGTGTGTACAAATGAGATTTGTATGCGATTGGTATTTTCTCACCCTCATTGAAGGTTAAGTAGGTGAATCCGCATTGACCTGAAATTATTCGGATCACCATCGACTTACGCGTGTTTGTAAGTGATTTGTTGCTAACATGTTAGCCTGTAGTGAACGCAAGATTTCTGTGTGTTCTTGTGTCCAATTCTTGATTGAAAAATCAGGTTTGATTAATGCGTAGAGAGGTTTAACCCTTTCTGCGTAATTTAGAATGTATGTTCTTCCAAAGTTTAGGAAACCCAGGATGGATTGTAAGTTTTTTTGCGTTTTTGGAGGTTGGAGCAGCGCACACTTTTCTAAAAAGTTAGCTGCCAAGCTCTTGCCTTCACTTGAAAGCTCATATCCTAACATGAGATGGGCAATTCGGGACTTTTTAAAGTTGAACTTGTAGCCCTCAGAGGCGAAGCCCAGTATAATGGTGCTTACCCTGTTCAAGTGTTTGTCCAGGTCATCGTCCGTCAGATATATGTCATCGACATAGGACAATGCCTCATTGTCATAAATTTATAGTAACTCCATTACTCTCGCTGAGAATAACCCCGGGCTGTTCTTGAACCCTTGTGGGAGTCGACAAAATTGACGCTGGGTCTCCATTATCGAGAATGCTGTTAAGTACCTGCTTTCAGGTGCTATGTTTTGACAAAAGAAACCATTTGAGATGTCTAATGTGGTTTTATATTTTTTACGCACAATGTTATTCATTAATGCTGTGCTATGTGCATTTTGCACTGCAAATGTTTTACAACAAGTGTTTAAATGTCTGTAATCCAAAACTAGACAATAGGTGTTGTCTGGTTTGGAGACAGGAAACAAAAGGATTGTTCATTGAGGAGGTGCATGTTTCAATCACCCCTTGGTATTCAAGTTGATCTAAGATCTCCCTGACCTGTTTTTTAGCTTCTTGCTTTATTGGATACTGCCTTTGTGCAGTTGGTCATGTTTCAGATGTATTTTATGGTGAGGTGAGTCCTCATCCCATCCTACATGATTTTTATATAATGCTGGGGCCTGGGCTATTGCCCATTTCCTGGCATAAGTATATTTTAAATGAATTGGAATATGGTTAGAGAAGGCAGGCATAATAATGTCCTCGCCATGTGGGCACTCCCTGACAAATTGTGGTGGCCAGTCTTTTTCTGCTAGAAGTATGTCATAGCCCCTTGAAAGTTTTTCCCAAAAGAGTGCTTTCACCTGTCTAGGTATGTCTCCCTCCATTCGGAGTGTTATTTCATATAACCTTTGTGGAGTACTAACCCTGGTGTCTACAGTCTCAACTGTAATGTACTCATTCAAGTCCACTATCTCCAGAAGTTCCTTCAGGTTCTGGCGAACTATTGTGACTTCTGCTGCACTGTCCAGCATTGTCTGAGCCCATTCTCCGTTCTTGAGTTGTGTTCTCAGTATTCTCAGCATGTCTGATCTTTAGACCTGCTACTTTCTTTTGGAGAATTGAGGTTTTGTTTTATTTTTTGGAGCGTGTTTATCTTCTTTGGATTTCACGCGTTCTTCTCTATTTTCTGATCGTCCTCTTCTTTCCGAAGTCCTTGACGAGATCTGAAAGGTACGAGAGGAACGTGTATCAGTATCTTGATACCTGTCAGGTTTTCTCAAATTATCCCTATTCCTGAGGTTATACCTCCTTTCAGAGGGCTCCTTTTGAGGAGACCTACCTCGGGATTGAGAACGTTTCTCGTTTGAGTTTTGTTTATTAGTTTCCCACTTCTTTTTAGAAGATGTAGGAGTTTGTTTAATAGAGTCCTTCTCAGGACTTTCAGATAGTTTAGGTTTCACTGGTCTTCCACCCAAACTATCTCTGCCTAATTCTGCATATGATTGTTCAATTATTCTGGGTAGCTCAGTTTGATGTTCTGTAACATCGAATTCCCTTAATCGTTGGCGGATCGCCACTGCTGCTGTCTCCCCTTTAATATTAGATCATATTATTGTTGAGACCTGGTCGAAATTATTCAGTAATTTCATACCTAAATTCAGAGCAGGCTCTGCCCCGTATTCATTTTGAATTTGTTTCAGGACATCTGGTATTACCGCAATTGATGGAATACCATGTGTTTTAGTATAGATGGCAGCAAAGACTGAGCCCCAAGTGGTGCAGTCTTCCAGTTGTGGTGTGATCCCCATTGGTAAACTGATTGTTAGGATTCTGTGTTTCTCATACGAGCTAGTATTTGGAAATACTGCTTCGATTTGAGTAATTTTTTTAGCTATCCAGAATGGAATTTGCTCACGTTTTGTGGGCATTTTACCCATGACTGCGTATAGAGTCTGTGGTGTAATTTTTAGTGTACTCCCCGATTGAGGGGTCTGATTTGGAATGGTTAATGGTGGTTGGACTGTGAAAGTCCGCATGACATATTGGACCAATTGTCTGTAGATTTTTATTAACTCTGTGAGTTGAGTAAGTAATTCCTCGTCTGACATCTCTTCAATGTCAGGATGAGGTGTGTAGCCGACTAGAATTGGCCATGTTGCTCCTGGTCTACCTAGTGGACCGAGCCTGGTAATGTTTTTGTGATGTTTTAGGGCGCCTTTAAACCAGAGCTGATGCTCCTGGTATGTTAGTGGAATTTCAATATCCTCGAAAGGAATATATTCCTCTGGTGGATCATCTTCCTTTGTAGAAGTGAAACATGTGTGTTACTGGATTGGATCCAGGAAATATTACCCATGAATAGAATACCTCTGTCTGAAAGGATTCGTGTGCCTCTATCACGAAAACTGCTCTACCGCCTCTTGGTGGTAGGCCGTGTTTTATGAGTTTTAGAGTGATGGCTCTTCTTAAGTTTGGAGGGATGTTTATGACACCCTCCTCGGTTTCAATTAAACCTGTAATGTTAAAAACTGCTGCTTGGGCTGGATCAGCCGCAGCTCCACCGTTTTCGGAGTCAGGCATTTGTTTTTTGAAAAATGTAGAACAAGTTTCAAGGAAACAAAGATAAGGTGCACAATATTTTGGAACACTGTATCCTTCAACGTTGAGCAAACCAAACAGCTAATATATAGGGTGTTTCCCTATGTAACCGTGGTGGATACTTAACCCTGCCCACTCCAGACGTCTTTTGGAGTATATGGGTAGGGGTCTCTGAGAGAAAAAGCACAGCTGAGTTACTCAGTATCTAACGTTAAATTACCGCCTTACCAAACCGTTGGGCGCCATGTAGTGTAGCTCCTATTTCCCTAATAGGCTCTGCGCATTGGAATAATATACCCTATAGGCTTGACATAGGACTGAGGTCGGTATGTCCCTATCGAGTATATTAAACTTAATTACTTGTGCCAGCTAGCTCAGAGGCCACTAGAAACTCCTTGACAAACAAGAAGGGAGTAGTTTCTGGCAGCCGCAAAACATGACCACTTTGTTTCCCTTTAGAATCAGAACGTGTCCCAGAGTCGTGGAAACAATAGATAACCGTTTCACTCAGCTCAATCGTGCATGCTTAGTTTTCCTCAAAGTTACACAGAAAGAATAGACGGGCGTTTCAATAAAAGATTTATTGAACAGTCTTGTTTCTTGTGTAAGTATTATGTGCAGTTACGATCACAAGACAGTATGCAAGATAAATAATGTACAGCGTAAGCAGTAGAAATAAATAATACTGCGCTAGCATGATCTTTAGCAGATATTCATTTACATAAATAACACAGACTAAAAATGCGAGTACTCATACGATGCGTTTCTAAGCTAGTTCTACCCCAATGTACCTAACCTAACCTAGGTGTAGGGAGAGGTATGAAGTAGGTGAAGTATTCCTTACTATGGTATACTAAGAGTATGTTAAGTCTAGTATGCCTAGTATGCCAAGAGTCCCTCTAGGTTCTAGTCAGCTCCATACCTTAAGAATGAGAGAGGTAGGAATCTCTTGCCAGACTCGAACTCCAACACCCCGCAAGGGAAGTCAGATCACTGGAAGCTGGACTCTCTGCGTGCAGGGATGACAGCGTCTTCTCAGTGCGTCAGGCCGGGAAACGGGCTCCTCTGAAGTCGAGGTCTCCTCTAGTTTACAAGGGCTAGGGAAGGTATATTTATACCTGAGAGGTACCTCACAATGTTAGCATTGACGTGAATCGGACAGCGGAAGACGTCATGAATGAACCCCTAAGGTATAACGGTTCATGCATAATAGATGAGTCCTTGAAGAAATCAATAGTCCTGTGTTAGGGAAACTCCCGAAGCCTAAGGGTCTGTTCTTCAAGAACTCGTTGTGACGTTAGGGTGGACGGATGTCGGAGACCATGCCTGTATTTGGAGTGCACGGTTTAATGCCTAAATAAGGACTGGGATTTTATGCCTATATAAGGGCAGGGCGAATTGTGCCTATATAAGGACATAATACAGGAAAACCTATATACGGACATCCTAAGAGGAATACAACACCCCCTCCATTAATTAAAATAAAGCCCCGGTGTGGTGGTGGTCCCTGATGCTCAAAGAGCCTCAGGACAGGGGCCCCCACTGCGTCCCCCTCCTTTTCTTACAAAATGCGCCCGGTACCTGGCCCACCCAGGGGCCCTTTTCTAAACAATCGTAAGAGCCCGCACTTGTTTTGGTTTTTTTTTGCCACAAATTCGCAGCAATGCTTGGGGCTCAGGGTATTCCTTCTTTGCCCCCTTTCCTTTTTCTTTCACATTTTGTTTGTGACTCGAGTCCCAAGATAGCTGCGAACACTTCCTGGTTGAAGTCAATCAGAGCTCTGCAGTTCTCTGCACGAGTTCGTTATTATTCACGAATTAGCCGCGATCGCAGATATCCAGATATAGATTTCGATTTCTCAACAACTACTGAATGGATTTAAACCAAATAACTGAAAGCGTGATCTGTGAACCAAAATCTACCTTTCTGCCAAATTCAGTGTAATTCCTTCCAGCTGTTTGGGCTGTAGTTGTGTCTAAAGCTTTTACGGGAATTAACATGGGAAATGCACTTTTTATGACCCCCCCCATTTTTCTCGGCCCCCGCTTGACGGATCGCCCCGAAACCTTTCATGCACAGCAAGATTTACCTGGGCACTTTGGAAAATTTTGTGACGATTCGTCAAATGGCGCCAGGGATATAGGCAAGTCCAAAAATGCTTTTCCTATGGAAATATGATCCTAACTAGAACTAACTACTGGAGACCGCCAGTAGGTAATATATATTTATATATATATTCACTGAAAAAACCATAGGTTTTAGGGACAGTTATAGTTAGTTGGACATTGCACTCGTACAAAACCCGTGAAATTCCCCCGTTATACTTAGTTCAGCTAACTATAACTCGCGCCCCCGCAATGCACTGCTGATGACGTCACATATTACATCACTCATGACATGGTCAGTGACATCACTGATGACATCACTGATGACATCACTGATGACATCATCCAGTGACTGTGTGTTTCTGTAAAGTTTAAATATGTTTAATATATATAGGGAAAGGCGTATTGAAGAATGAGTGGGTGTATAAGTGTCTGAATGGATGATTTAGTAGGTGCGTGACTGACTCTATAAGTGAGTGATTAAACATATCTTTCTGAATGCATGGGTTAGTGAGTAAACTGTGTGAATGTCTGTATCCGTGTGTCTGTTGGTGTGTAAGCGACTGCATGGGTTTGCAAATAGCTACATGAGTGTCTATATGGGTTATTGATTTGTTGTCTGAGTATCTGTATGGGTGCCTGAGTGTTTGTGTGGGTGGGGTGTGTGTGACTCTGAGCATAGATGTGTGAGTGGGTGATTCACTGGATGCATGGTTTCAAGAGTGCATCTGTGATGGTCTGTATGGGTGGGTGAGTGTGTGTATGGGTGTGTTAGTGAGTGAATGTATATCTTAGTGGTACATGTGTGAGTAACTACATATGTGAAAGGCAGTATATATGTGTGTTGGAGTATATAAATGGCTATAAGTGAGAGTGTGTGATTGTGAGAGTGGCTGTATGGATGAGTGTGTACTTGTATCAGTGATTGTATAAGAGCGTAAGAATGTGCTAGTATTTGTATGAGTAAGTGAGCTGGTGTGTGTATAACTTTATAGGTGAGTAAATGGCAGTGTGATTAATTATTTGCATGACTGACTAGGTGTGTGAGTACCTCTATGGATGAGTGGCGGTGTGTGAGTCTATGTAGGTGTATGAGTGCATATGATAGTCCTGTACTGAGTGACCGTAAGTATGAGTGACTGGACGGGTGAGTGAGTGGATGTGTGTGTAGACCTAAGAATCAGTGAGTGGGTATGTATTTATTGGTGTTGGAGTGTCTATGGTTTTGAGAATGGCAGTCTGTAATTTAGAGTGGGTGTATCAAAGGTTATATTAGGGTGTGAGGAGGTGCATCAAATTATCACATGGATGATGTCATCAGTGATGTCATCAGTGATGTAATTTGAGATGTCATCAGTGATGTCATCAGTGATGTCACTAACCATGTCATGAGTGATGTAATATGTGACGTCATCAGCAGTGCATTGCGAGGCGCGAGTTATAGTTAGCTGAACTAACTATAACGGGGGAATTTCACGGGTTTTGTACGAGTGCAATGTCCAACTAACTATAACTGTCCCTAAAACCTATGTTTTTTTCAGTGAATTTGTAAGGTTTTTAAATGCTAATTTCTAACTATAACGTGCCTGAAACCTATGGTTTTTTCAGGGAATTTCAAAGGTTTTTAAATGCTAATTCCTAACTATAACATGTCTGAAACCTATGTTTTTTTCAGTGAATTTCAAAGGTTTTGTAAATGACAATTTTTAAATGTATTAATTGTTATATTTATTTTTTTGATACTGATTTACTACATTTTTTTAAACTTTATTTTTAGATATTTTATTTTTTAAATTACATTGTAATTACATTATACATTACATTACAAAATATACTTTCTCAGAATGAATTACTTTAGTTTAAATACTTTGCAAATAGGTAATAGACTTTTAAGTACAGTAGTTACAGTTGTTGCAATGGGCAACACAATTTCAAACACAATGCAACATTGAGCTCAATGTGAATTTCTAGTTAAATGCAATTAGTTACTTTATGGATTACTTTTTCTAACCACAGGACTGGATCCTAGATTCAGTCCTGGGACATCTCCTGTAAACAGTTGAGTAAAGCGTTTTGGTTACAGTAGTGATTTTTAAGGAATATTATTGTATTTTAAAAGTTGACACTTCGAAACTTTTTCACATAGAATCACCAATGTTATCCTATGGGAGGAAATTCACTTAGCAGGAAAGTAGTGTTATCGTTACTTTTTCTTACTCAGTGGTGGATCCTGGATCCAGCACTGGTGCATCTCCTGTAAACAGTTGAAAGAATGCGTTTAAGTCATACAGGCGATTTTTAAGGAATATTTGTAGTTTGTGAAAATCGACACTTTGAAACTTTTCTGCTGAAAACCAGACAATGTTAGCCTATGGAAGGAAATTCAAGTTACTGGTAAGTACGGTTAAAATTACTTTTCAGGATCAGTACTGGGCTCAAAGATGCAGCACTGAGGTCTCTCCTGATAACAGGTGAGTAAATCGGAATTCGTAGTTCGGCTGATTTTAGAGGAATATTATAAAGTTCCAAAACTCCACACTTAGAAGAATTTCCAAGTGAAACCAGTCAATGTTAGCCTATGGAAGGAAATTCAAGTTACTGGTAAGTTCGGTTAGAATTACTTTTCAGGATCAGTACTGGGCTCAAAGATGCAGCACTGAGGTCTCTCCTGATAACAGGTGAGTAAATCGGAATTCGTAGTTCGGCTGATTTAAGAGGAATATTTGCACAATGGTGAAGGAAGGGGGTGGGGCCTGAGGTGACATGTCTGCAAACACGCCCTGTGGCGCGTTTTAAGTTGGAGAATTAATTCCTCCTCAATCCCGAGGGTCCCTAGGGGCCAACTAGCCCACCAGGTACCTACAGTTAGGACCACAGAGCTGAGTTGCAGAGAGGCGCTCGAGGCCACGCCCCTTTTTACACCTCTCTGCAACGCAGCTCTGTGGGGCTTACTGGAGGTACCTGGTGGGCTAGTTGGACCCCAGGGACCCTCAGGATTCAAGGGGACTTAATCCCCCAACTTAAAACACGCCACAGGGCATGTCTGCACACATGTCACCTCAGGCCCGCCCCCTCCCTTCACCACTGTGCAAACGCGCCCCGTGGCGCGTTTTAAGTCGGGGATTAACTCCCCTTGAATCCTGAGGGTCCCTGGGGTGCAACTAGCCCACCAGCTACCTCCATTAAGCGCCACAGAGCTGCGTTGCAGAGAGGTGTAAAAGGCGCGTGGCCTCAGAACACCTCTCTGCAATGCAGCCCCCTGGCGCATACTGGAGGTTCCTGGTGGGCTAGTTGGCCCCCAGGGACCTCCAGTATTCAAGGGGAATTCGTTCCCCATCTGCAAACGCACCAGGGGGCGCGTTTGCAGAGTGCTGACAAGGAGGGGGCGTGACCTCTGGCGCGATGCCGGATTTTTTTTTTTTAAAAAGGGGGCTGTGTGGCCCCCCTTCTTTTTAATTATTTTGGGCCCTGGGGACCCCATCCCCCAGGGCCTGACCCCCTTTTATTGTTTTTTTAAAAAAAGGAACGGGAAGGGGACCGCGTGGGCCCCCCTCCCGTGGCCAATTTCGGCCCGGGGACCCCATCCCCCGGGTCATTGCCACTTTTTTTTTTAATCTTCATGGAGGGGGACTGCGTTGCCCCCCTCCTCAGGCCTCTTTAGGCCCCGGGGCCGGCCCTTTTTTTTATTTTTTATTTATTTTTTCCTTGATTTTGGGGAGGGGGGCCGCGTGGCCCCCCTCCTGGGACACTTGTAGCCCCGGGGACCCCATCCCCCGGGGCTGGCCCTCTCCGTTGGGGACCCAATCCTCCCACGGTCCCGCCGGCTCCCTGCGTCCCTCGGGAGCCGGCATTGCTTTTCCACATGGGGAGCTGCTAAGATGCAGCTCCCCGTGTGGAAAAGCAATCGTCTTTGGTTTTTGGAAGAGAGCAGGTTTCCTGCTCTCTCTTCCAAAAACCAAAGCAGTTTGCTATGACAGGACGGGAGCCGCTCCCGTCCTGTCATAGCAAACTACAGTGTCCCGGGGGTAGGCACCCCGGGACACTGCAAGGACCGGCCCTGGGGGTGGCGGTCCCCAGGGCCATCACAGGCTCCAGGAGGGGGCCGCGCGGCCCCCTCCCTTGAACTGCACAGCCCCGGGAGGTGGTGGTCCCGGGGCTTCGGGGTCCGAAACGGACCCCCACATTTCTTTAATTAGTGCCCCGGGAGGTGGCGGTCCCGGGGCGTGTGGAGGGCTGGAGCCCCCACACAGGCTATTTAAAATTTAAAAAGAAGCCCCGGTGGGTGGCGGTCCCCGGGGCTGCGGAAGGGCGGAGAGCCCTCCCGCACCATTTTTTTTATAAAGCCCCAGGGGGTGGCGGTCCCCGGGGCTTCTTTTTTAAAATTCAAATAGAATGTTGCGGATTTCCTATGGAAAATAGGTCCTAACTATAACTATCTACTGGCGACCGCCAGTAGATATATATATATATATATATATATATATATATATATATATATATATATATATATATATATATATATATATATATATATATATATAGCAGCAACTCCTCTTCGTACTGCGATGAAACAGATGAAAAACAGGAGCCCGGACCACAGTTTTGTGCAAAGCTGTAAGTTGTTTAATGCAGCTCGATCAGACCTCAGCCATGACGCGTTTCGGGTCCGTAGACCCTTGATCACATGACGCGTTACACAGTTCTAGGTCAGCCTTAAAAGCCATTTTTTTACCATTTTCTTAAAGTGACAAGTGCAGGGTAAACGCAAGGAAAGTCAACATGGAAGAGTTACTGCTATACAGGTAATGTTATTTCTCAAATAAATACATAAATATATAAATATACATAGATATATAAATATATATATAAATAAACTTGTGAAAATATAAAAATATAAAATTCATCATATGTTCTAACCATCATTGATCAGAAAATTACCTGGGTTTTACATTGACTAAACTGGATAGCCCACATTCAAATATGGCATTAATAAATATATATCACGTAATCGTGATATTTGGCCATTTACAAAATATATAAATTGAGAGGCAGGGTTAATCTAAAATTGTCATGGTTTAAATACCTGACTTTACTGCTATAAATCTATTGTAGACAGTTATGCATCCCGGCAGACATAATGGCATTAATGCTTGACTGCAATTGACATAATTAAATGTAAGTGGCATTCTAGGTGTTACTCATATATCACCAATAATGTTTGGACATTTAAATATTATAATCCAGTGTAGAGACCCTAGCGTTACTCGGAAAAAAGTGCAAGTGCAAATAAATAAATAGATAAAAAATGTGTATGTGAACCCTCTATGTGCAAAAAGCTAAAACTTATTTAAAATGTAACTGTGATGAAGATATTGGGAGGCAGCATGTTAATAACCCTGTATATTTTTACCGACTCAGTTTTGATAAAAATTATTATTGTTATCAGAAAAGAGCCCCTCAACTACAGGTACTAGAGGCAGGTGTGTAAATCCTCTGTCCCGTTAAGACCCCCTGGATATTTACTATCCAATTCCAAAATATATCTGGTTTCCAACTTCCTAAGGGCCTTTTCCCTATTGCCTCCACGTTTATTAGGAGGTATGGAATCAATTAAAAAGTATGTCAGATCTTTGGGGTCACCCTTGTGTAAATCCTCGAAGTGACGTGCCACTGGATAGGCTTGGTCTTTGTTCTTAATGGCTCTTATGTGCTGGAGTATCCTCTTGTGGCCCTGTAGGATGGTACTTCCCACATAACTAAGGCCACACGGACACTCCAGCACATAGACCACATATTCCGACTTACATGTCAGATTTTTGTAAATAGGTTTCTCCTGATCACTGAACGGAGTTCTATACGAGGATTTATTGACCCCATGTTGGCATGCTTTACATACTCTGCATTTAAAAAAGCCCTTGCGTTGGGATAACCACGTGGATTTTGTACAATTTCCCGGGTCATTGTGGACTAGCTCATCTCTCATGGAAGGTGCTTTACTGTAAGTAATTCCTGCCCTTTTAGGTAATAAATGGCCTATCGTGGGGTCGCTTAGAATGATAGGCCAATTTTTCTTGATGATATTGCTAATGGCTCTAGCCTGTTTACTATAGCCAATTATGAATCTGAAGGTATCTGGGTTTCCCTTGTTGTTAGTCACTCTCTGATCTAATGAATTTTGAACGAGGGGCTAGTAGGACTGCTCTTTCTACTTCATTGCTTTTAGTAATGGCTGTTGCAATCGTTTTTTTGTTATATCCCCTTTCAAGAAACCTTCTTTGACTGACTGATTGAGCCAACAGTAAATCATCATCATTGCTGCAAATGTGTTTTAACCGGAGCATCTCACCATAAGGTATACTCTGTATAAGATGTTGTGGGTGAGAGCTCCTGGCATGCAGAACAGCATTCCTTGCAGTAATCTTACGGTGTAGTCTAGTTGCAATTTTTCCTTCCCTGATGTAAATCTGTACATCCAAGAAATTAACTGTTTGGTCACTAATAGTTGCTGTGAACTCTAAATTCAGATTATTTTTGTTGAGGTCACCGATGAATCCCTCCGCCTCTGGCCGGGTCCCCTGCCAGATGATGAAGAGATCATCAATGTATCTCAACCATACCTTGATGTTTTGGGTAACTGTTCCCTCATGTTCTTTGAGGAGGACCAACTCCTCCCACCAGCCCATGTGGAGACAGGCATAGCTAGGGGAGAAGCTGGCCCCCATAGCTACACCGCGTAGTTGGTGATATAGAGTATTCTGAAAAATAAAAATGTTGTTATTTATACAGAAGCTAACCATATCCCTAAGCATTTTGCTATGATGTTTCAATTCCGATGGTCTCTGATCAAGATAGTGTGTCAACGCTTTCATACCATCCCGGTGGTTTATAGAGGTATACAGAGACGTTACATCTAATGTGATTAACAAATAGTCATGATTCCATTCACATTTCTGGATTTTTGCTAAGAAGTCTCCAGTGTCCCGGATGTATGGAGGTAAATTCTGTACAAAGTTTTGAAGAAAATAGTCCACATATATAGAGGTATGTTCAAGGAGGCTGTTTCTTGCGGAAATGATCGGTCTTCCCGGTGGTGTAACTGGGTTTTTATGTATTTTAGGAATAAAATACAGAATTGGTGTTACTGGATGATCATTCCGTAGATATAGATATTCCTGTTGCGAAAGTAACCCTGCATTCTTCCAGGCTGTCAATTTCATCCTGTATTCGTTGTATGTAGTCCTAAGGGTGGCCATATCGCATTTGCAATAACATTGCCTATCCTGGAGCTGATTCATTGCTTCTGCAATGTAGTCCTTTTTATTCCACAAAACTAAGTTACCTCCCTTGTCAGAGTTCCTAATTACCAATTCTGTATTGGATTTAAGTTTCTTCATTAGTGAGTGATATTGTATGTCCATTTTGTTTTTCTTTGTTCTTGCGAACCTCTGGACTTTATGGTTCAATTTTTTGATGTCACTCACTATTTGCTCTTGGAATATTTCAATTGCATCTCGAGGCATGATAGGGTTAAAGCTTGAGCTGGGTTTGAACAAAGTTGTTTCCTTTTCCCTGTCTTTGTTGTTGTATGGTAAGGCATTTTGCTCTTCAATTTGTGTGGCCGTCATGTTTTCATCTAGTAACTCTTGCATTGTCCGAAGCGCGGGCATGTCACTTATATTCAGGCCAAAAGGGGGAGACCCTTGAGATATTGGATCCTGATACTTGGTAATGTCCGTCTTAGAACCTTTGTCTTGTTGTGCAAAGTACTTCTTGAGTTTTAATTTCCGAATACTTTTGTAAATATCCATTCGAGTTGTAACATAGTTAAACGAGCTTTCTGGACAAAATGAAAGTCCTAACATCAGTAATTGTTTCTCCGCTTTGGTTAGATCAATATTTGCAAGGTTTATTAAAGTCGGACTAGTTGTTTTAGTCATTTCTAACGTCTCCACCTGCGGCGTGTTGATTGTCCCCGTTTTTTGGGTATGCTTTCGTTTTGCTGCTCGTCTCTCTCGGCGTTTCTGGGTTGGTTTTTTGTTGTTACTTGTGGTTTGATTTGATTTCTTGGGCGCAGGGTTTGCCTGCGTTCCAAACATAAAAAATCCACTTCTTCAACCAATGAAATTTTGACTGGTATTTGTTGTGCTACCAAATTCCTCTGATCTTGCTCCGTCTCACTTTCCATAGCAGAGCTGAGATCCGATGTTGATGCCCCAGTAGTTTGTGTTGCCCCTCTTGTTAGATTTGTTTTTGAGCCCTGAGGTATGCCATATTTAGAGGCCTTGATAGAATCAAATTTTCTTGCAAATGTGAAGATGCGGCCACACTCATAGTCCATCCGGTCCCTATGAAATTTAAATGCCTTCCTTTCACGTATAACATCTTCCTCTTTTTTAAGCCTTTTAATCATTTCCTCTTTTAGTTTCCTTAATTCATCAGTTTGCCCCATTTCAACTAATTCAGAGTTCATGTTATCAATTTCCTCCTGTAGTTTTAAGCGATCCTTATATATATAGATAGATAGATAGATAGATAGATAGATAGATAGATAGATATATCCCACCCTTGTTACAGATGAGACCAGCACTCCGGGGGTAGCGGTCCCACAATTTATTAGCAGGAGTTGTAATCAATGTGTTTCAGTTGCTCTCTTTATATATATATGCAAAAGACTCCGTCTGGAACTTCCAAATTAATCCTGGAAAGACGAACACGAACCCAAAAGTTAAGTGCAAGGTTGTTTATTGTATATATATATATATATCCACCACAATCATTTTCACTGGTTTCCCACAAACGATGCCAGGGCCACAGATAATCCTTTTTCAGCGTGTTTTTATTTTAAGCCAAGTCACTCGACGCGTTTCGGAGACAAACTCCTTGTTCATGAGTACGAGTGCAATGCAAATCACAGTGTTTATAACATATCATGTGACACACCTTTACGTAATAGACAGTGAAGACAGATTCAAGGTGTCTGAACGTTTACGGAGCTAGAAAAACAGACTTGTTTTGTCAACATCATTGTTCAGAGATACATCGTGAGTCATTACATTGAAGTCAACATGCAATGCTTAAATTCAACATTAGGTCATAATTATTAAGCAAGTTGTCAGCAACCTGGACCAGAATAAAACACATGTTAAAGCCTGGGCACGGTACATAGATGATATTTTCTGTGTCTGGGATGGCAGTGCCGAGGAAGCTATGAAATTTGTCAATACACTGAATGCAAACACTTTGAATTTGACTTTCACAAGTCACGTTAACATGGAAACCATTGAATTCCTAGACCTTACTGTTAAGATCAAGAACAACAAGCTCACGACAGCTCTCTTTAGAAAAGAGACAGCTGGAAACAGCTTGCTACACGCTCACAGTTGCCACCCAGGGAGCCTCATCAGGAGTATCCCCCTGGGTGAGCTTCTGAGAGCCAAGCGTAACTGCAGCACGAAAGATGATTATGATAAAGAGAGCCAAATAATGTGTGAAAGATTCAAAGTTAGAGGATACACTTCCAAATGCATTGAGAAAGCTCGCTTTGAAGTGGACAAAAGAGAAAGGAGTGACTTACTTAAGGAGAAAAACAAAGTTTCCAATGAACCTAGAGCTGTCGAACCAACAAATAATGTTCGGTTCATAACTAGCTACAACAAACGATCAAGGGAGGTCATAGGGGCCCTTAGTAAATACCGGGAGGTTCTTAAAACTGATAATGACCTGGCTAAGTGTGTAGAAGACTACCCACAAATAACTTATCGCAAGGCAAAGTCCCTTAAAGACACAATCTGTAGAACACTCACCACACCAGATGAAAGAAAGAGCACTATACAAGGGTTCTTTACATTTGGCAGATGCAAGGCCTGCAAGTATAGTGTTAACTGTAAAGAAGTCAAGCTGTCTCCTCATTGTAGACCATTTAAAATCCTGAGACATTACTCATTAAACACGGAATTCGTTGTTTATGCCCTCAGATGCCCTTGTAACAAATATTACATAGGTAGTACCATACATAAGGCCAAGAAGCGCATCTTGGAGCATCTGAGGGCAATAAAGAACAACGATAAGCAATACCCAGTTGCAAGACATTTTGCGGCCCACCACAACGGGAACAATACATTACTTTCTTTTTGTGTCTTGGACAATGTCCCCACCAGGGAAAGGGGAGGTGACAGAGGCCAAGAGTTAAGGCGATTGGAATCTAAAATGATTATAAAATACCACACAATGCAACCTGTGGGACACAACTGTGATGAAGCGCTGTCAATACATTTAGGATAGGGATCACAATGCTTGCCTCTATGATTTTAGAATGATTTACTCTGCCTAACTGTTGAAACATTGGTTTTTACGAATGTTTTTAATCCTCACTTCCCTTGTATATAATTGTATAGTGGATGTAAATAGTGATGTATGTGTGGTATGGTTTCTCACCTTTGGTTATTATTATTATAATTATTTTTATTATTTTTCACAGTTCCCTGGTTAGTTTCAAACGGAGAGTGGAATGCAAGACTGATAAAATTAACTGAGTATGCAAATTTGAGATACGAGTGGGCAAGTGAAGACACTGATGACCAATTGTCGAGAGTTGATTTTTACCCACTGGGGTTGGACTGGATTGCCCACTGGGCTTAATATGGCAATAAGATGACCCAGAAATGCACCTGGAATGACATGAATATAGAAGAGGTTTTCTCAGAATAAAGTTGATTTGCCCACTTGGGCTGCTCTTTACCGAATTAGTCATCAGCACTAGCAATTAAGTCGGTTCTAAACCGAGCGCGTACGATTACACATGGCGTGGGTCGCATGTTTATATCACACAGAACTCTCGACTAGCACTAATGGTTAGAAAATATGAAGGTGCGGCGCATGATGATGCAGTAGCAATGATTTCCGTGACGGCACATATCAATGACTCTTGGTTAAAAAATGTTTGGGTTAATAATTATGACCTAATGTTGAATTTAAGCATTGCATGTTGACTTCAATGTAATGACTCACGATGTATCTCTGAACAATGATGTTGACAAAACAAGTCTGTTTTTCTAGCTCCGTAAACGTTCAGACACCTTGAATCTGTCTTCACTGTCTATTACGTAAAGGTGTGTCATATGATATGTTATAAACACTGTGATTTGCATTGCACTCGTACTCGTGAACAAGGAGTTTGTTTCCGAAACGCGTCGAGTGACTTGGCTTAAAATAAAAACACGCTGAAAAAGGATTATCTGTGGCCCTGGCATCGTTTGTGGGAAACCAGTGAAAACGATTGTGGTGGATGTTTGGGGTTCGCGACCCCGCCATGGCCCGCCACTGAAAGCGGCTCGGGTTTCTGCGTGAACATTTGGCTGTGGATATATATATATATATATATATATATATATATATATATATATATATATATATATATATCCTACTGGCAATCGCCAGTAGTTAGTTATAGTTAGGACCTGAATTTCATAGGAAAATGCTTTTTTTGTTTTGCTAAAAACTTTGCTGCCATTTGGCAAATCTTCACAAAATTTTCAAAACTGGTGTCTGGAAAGTTTCGTCAAGTAGGGGCCGAGAAAAAGGGGGGCGTCCCGAAATGCGTTGTCCCTATGCAATTCCTATATGGATTATAGACACAACAAGAGCCCGAACTGCTGAACGGAAGTACACCAAATTTGGCAGAAAGCTAGCTCTTGGTCCATAAATAGTGCTTTTTGTAATTGGGTATAAATCTTTTCAGTAGTTTTGGAGTTAATGAAGAAAAAAGATTTATGTGTGTAAGAACAGGGGTACCCCTGACGCAAATTCCTAAATCAGGGAAAATAACTAAATGTAAATATCACAATTTAGGAATGTTGAAAATGAGCGTGGACCTTGATATTACATATCATAACAGGAACATGCAAACTCTGTTTAGTGGTATCAAAAAATATTTATTATTATTTTTATTATTATAAATGATTTTTACTGACTGTACACATTAAAGGAAAAAACATGTTGCCCTCTGTGTGCAGTGTTACTCCGTAATCAAGCACCAAAATTAAAAAACAGTTCTGATATTGACCCATTGTCAAATACATTTTGCACAATGTCAATAGTGTATGTTTTTAAGATGAAAATATTCACAGTATTTCAATTGTTTTCCTTTTTGTCAAAACATACAAGATAAGTGAAAAATCACTTCAATATATACAGAGGACATTCAATGTTGGCATGGCTCTTGAGGTTCTGTGTATGTATATCAACAGCACGGATCTATGCACCAAGAGCAATGCTGGGATTGGCTGAACGCGACCTGAGAGAAAAAATGCGGTCGCCATTTTGTGAATCGGGACACAGTTCTTGGGGGGGGGGATAATGTAATAATAGGATATAAGGGGTAAGGATAGAGGTATCCTGACCCCGTGGGACTGATGGAGTTATCTGCGAGGGAACCCTCATGGGGAAGAAATTGTGGAAAAATATTTTGGTTTGCCTGTACGAGGATCTGCGGATACACCGCGGCGCTCAGTGCAGCTCCCTTTATAAATCCACGGCGGATCCGTGGATCCAGACCCCAATGTAAAAAACACATACACCTACTCACAGGCTCACTCACACACTCTCTCACACAACCACTCACACATCCATACACCCACTCACACATCATAGTCACTCACACACCCATACAGTCATTGATACATCCACTCAGAGACCTAGAGAACCACTCACAAACCCCTCACAGGCCCACACATGCACTCACACCCACTCATACAGTCACATACACACCCATACAGCCACATACACACCTACTCACACACCCACAAAACCACTTACACACCCACTCACACACCCATACAGCGAAACCATTGACACCCATGCAGCCACTCACACAACACTCAGAGACCCACACAGCCACTTAAACACCCACTCATATACCTACCCATTACATACTTACATACCCACGTACACACCCACACAACCACTCACACACCCATACAGCCACTCACACACCCATACAGCCACTCACACACCCACTCTCAAAACCATACAGACACATGCACACAGTCACACGTCTATACAGCCACAAATACACCCGTACAGTCACTGATACAACTACTCAGAGAACCAGTCACAGACCCACATAGGTACTCACACACTCAGAGATCCAGAAAACCACTAACATACCTATTTATCCCATTTGCCACTCATACAGCCACCCACACACCCAGTCACACATTCATATAGCCACTCACACACAGACACTCGTACATCCATACAGCCACTGATACATCTGCTTAGAGAACCACTCACAAACCTACACAGGAAGTCACTCACTCACACACCCACACAACCACCCACACACCCACTTACCCATACAGTCACTCACACACCCACTCAGAGACGCAGAGAACCACTCAGACACATATGCAGGCACTCACACACCCAGTCAGAGACTCAGCAACCACTCACACACCCATTTACACATTCATACAGCCACTCACACATCTACTTACAGGTCAAGAGATCCACGCATACATCCATTCACAGACCCACACAGACACTCACATATCCACCACACACACCTATTTACACACACACCCACCCACCCAACCACACACCACCCACTCACACACCCATACAGGCACTTATACAGTCACTTACAAACTCACGCACCCACTCACACACCCATACAACCACTTACACACCCACTCACAGATCCAGAAAAACTAGTCACACACCCACACAGTCACTCTCACACCCAGTTATTAACCCACACAGCCACTAACACACCCACTCACACACCCATATAGCCCTTCACACACCCACACAGTTATTTACACAGCTACTCATACACCCACACACAGGCAGCGATACATTTATATAAATTATAATAGGATAAGTTCTTATTAAATGTGCTGTTGTTTTGTATTGAATGTGTTCTTTTGGTTGGGAATGGATCCACGGATCCGAGTGAGAAATTCGAAAAAAAGGATTTGAAAACAAAAAGAACCAGTGTTTGGGGAAAAGGGCTGGCTGTGAAAAGAGCCTTTGTGTTTATGGTGTGTAGCTGATAATATAGTTGAGGAACACCCCGTTGCCTGTGTCTGTGTAATGGACTCTGTGTTTTCAATATATTCCGTCCATGTCGAAGCGTAAGTTTTTATGGTATATAGAACCCATGTTGCGGTCTCAGAGAACTGCAAAAACCGCTTTATTGACATGTTTCCTGGTTTTCTCTATCTGCGGATAAAATTGGGTTGACCACTTCCACTTCTCTCTTTGGCAAACGTTGGAGAACACCAAGGCTGTATGTGGGAAAAGTTACATTAATTTAGCAAAGGTATCCTTCATTAGGATTTCCAGTCCTACCCCAGTATTTGTGCCTAGGTCATTGCCACCACAGTGCACAATCATGAGGTCTGGATATTGGCAATCTACAATGCTTTCAACCAAAGGCAGCAATTGATGCCACTTTAACCCTCTCTGGCCAACCCGAGGAATGTCTTCAATATCCAATCCTAGGTCCCTGTCAATGTAACTCTTTCTAGCACTCTCTCTGGCCCAAAATGCAAAACTATGGCCCAGAATCCAGAATCTGACTATTTTGGAGATAAGCAGGAGTAGCTCACAGGAAAAGGCTGCAGCAGAATGAGGCAGTTTTGAAGATGAAAGGCAGTTACAATGGAGGACAGCTAGTAAAATATAAAAGAAAATATTTGATTGGATGGTGGAGATGTGCAGGGAACTAAAATGAGGTAGTGACTTTAAGAAAAAAGTAACTAGCTCTGTGATTGTCTTTGGCAAGATAAAAAAAATAGTTATGCTGTTTGGGATTTGCTTAGAATTGCTAACATTCAACCACAACTGATACAGTTAATGTGAAGCTGGTATGCTGTTGAGAGAAAGTCTTGTGAACTTTTGACCTGCTTTTAGGCAGAGACTATTGGAAACATGGTTACTTTGGAAATAAAGCTAAAAGATTGTGGGGAGAGGGAACAAAAGAGACTGCAGTGTGAAACTGAAAAGCAGACTGGTGTACAAAATTGCTCAGTAGGGTGTGTATGTCTTGTAATTGACAATATTTAGCAAAATTAAATAAAAATGAAAAGCATTAGCAGCAGATTGTTGAATGCCTTTAAGGGGCTGCACGGAGACCCACGGTGTATCTGCAGATCCGCAAAAAAGCCAACCATATTGGGCTTCTTACAGGAAACATGGAAAGCGTAGAAAAATAGAGACTATTATAAGTGGTATAACAAAAATAAACGATGAAAGGAAGTCTGTGATTTGCTAAGTACAGGAGTATGAATTAAAGCACAGTGGGAAGGGCAGCCATTATTGGTACTTTTGTACTGAGCGTGAAGGAGGATTGCCATATTTCTGACTTGAGATTTGCAGTGGAAAATAGATATTAACAGATATTAAAATAAAAGTTGGACAACAGCAAAGAGATTTTACAGGTATGTAAATTAGGTTGTACTATAAAAAAGTATATTTACATTTTTTATGAGTGTATATAAGCTGAAAGAAAATGTGTAGCTTCTAGACATTATAGTAAAAGGCAAAATAGAAGGGAGGTTAGATAAGAACATTTATTAAAAATATAGCGAGCAGTAAAGGAGGAAGAGGAATTGCTATACTGAAAATATAGTTATTTTATTAAGCCAGTATGAATGAATGTGTTTGAAATTAAATGTGAGTGCTTGCTTATAGTATGTAATTAAATAGTATGTAATTTGCACACAGACAGGCACTTACACACCCAGTTACACTTCCATAAAAACACTTATGTACCCACCACTCATATAGCCAGACAGTAACTGACACACTCAGTCACATACCAATAAAAGCATTCACACACCCATTAACTCACCTATACATCCACTTACATCGTCATTCACACACCCATACAGGCACTGTCACACCCACCGACACACCTATACAGCCTATACAGCCATTCATTTACCTAGCACTCAGACAGTCAGTTACACACGCACATACAGTTATACACCCGCCCACCCATACAGCCACTCACATACCTGTAAAACTATACAGCCACTCACACACCCAGTCAGACAGCGTCAGAGGCACTTACGCATTCTCTTCCACACTCCCACCGCACTTATGTATCCACCACTAACTAAGCCACTTGCACACACAGTTATACACCCAAACTCCCAGTAACACAGCCAGTTACCAATCCATACTGCCATTTACATACCCATTAAGACACCCCTACAGTCACTAAAACACCCAGCCACACACCCACACAGGTACTTACATATCCAGTGACACACCCACAGAGGCAATGATACGCTCGCTCACATATCCACTCAACAACTCACACACCCAGTCACCCACTCGTACAGCCACTCATATAACCATTTATACACCCATACTCAGCCACTTACAGCCTCTTGCACACTGACATAACCACTTATGTATGTACTTGCTTATAGTATGTAATATAATAGTATGTAATGTAAAGTTAAATGTATTCTGTATTTGCTTTTCAGATATCTTCTTGTTTAAAAAGGAATGGAAGGTGGAACGGTAAGGTGGAAAAAAATTAACAATTATGCTTGTTGACAGCATCCATAAACTGGGCAATAGATTACATTTTTAGAGCAATTGGCATATGGCATTTGCTACAATGAGTCACCATGTCTTGCAGTTTTGGTGAAACAGTAGGGATGGTAACTATCTGTTCGGACGGTAACGCTACCAAAGATGGTCCAGCTGCTGATGATGATGCACCACCTCTCTCATCCTGTCATACGTCATTGTATGTATGATTTTCAGATGTTACACATCAAGTATGTGCCATTAGAATACTTCTTCACCGTACCTCCCGATAGTTTTTTGCTGCATATATTGCATTGGACAATTTTGCAACAACTTTCTTTTCTCCTGAAGGGATGGAGAAATATTTGCAAACATCGAAAGACTTTGTTGGAGCTGGTAAGTCTTCTTCTTCGTCCTACCCCATCTCTTCTGTTTTCAGCAGAAGACATCCTGACTTTAAAACCGTACTTTTGAAGGAAAGCCAAAAAAAGTATGGCGTTGTGGTTTTCAGTCTGTCTCCAGAGAGATGTGAAACCCAAATAACTGATTTAGGGTGTAGTTTGCAGTGTGCATGGGAGGAGACTTACTGTATCCAATGAGAAGATGAGGTTTGAGTTTGTTCCTGGTGTCACGGTGAATCTGAGGTGGCATCGCAGTGGATTAGCAGATTCGCCAAACTGGTAAAATAAATCTGTTGTAAAACACAGATAGGCTTCCAAATATGAATGTATGGATATTGTTTCTCTGATGTAAATGTTAAAATTTGTGGGGTCTATATGAAATATGTATATGTTTTTTTTTAAAACATTTTATCGAATCCGTAGAGCCACCCCAATTTTGTCACAGGAACTAGTAACCATGAATTACTCGTATGGGCTCCGTTCTCGAATTTGCGGTGGCTCCGTGTATCCATAAAATGAATTTAAAAAAGAGAAAACCATGGTGTATTGCATTTTTAGAAAGCCTACATAAGTTACCTTACCTTGATTTGTTAATTATTACTTTTAAAATGAATAATAAGAATAAATGTGTGAATAAAATGTGTGTATAAACATGTAAAAATCTATATTACTATATTGAACTTATAGGTGAAATTGTAGTACAATTTTGCTTTTAAAAACAACGCTGGAATTTACTAAAAGAAAGAAAGGTTACAAGGGCATTATAGTTAGGAAATAGCATTAAAAAAAAACATAACAAATTCACTGAAAAAAACAAAGGTTACAGGTACATTATAGTTAGGAAATAAAATAAATAAAACCTTTGAAATTCACTGAAAAAAACAAAGGTTACAAGGACGTTATAGTTAGGCTCAGATTTTACACATTCAAAACCATAGATATTCAGCAGTTATAGTTACCTGAGCTAACTATAATGTACGCCCCAGCAATGCATTGCTTATGACCCCACATATTACATCACTCATGACCTGGTCAGTGACATCACTGATGACATCTCAAATGACATCACTGATGACATAATTCAGCAAAGTAAACTTCAATATACTTCATAAAATTCCATTACAATTTCTAAAAATAAGAAGACACAGGTGAGAGACGTACAGCACAGAGCTCACTGTAACCTTATCAACTACTAAACTCACTTATCACCTAAGAGACAGTTCTCAGCGGATAGTCCTGTCTCTTCTGAACCACTACTCTAAACACTAATGACCAAAATAAAACGTCTAACCGTATAGGATAGTCTATTGCAAACTACAACAACACCAATCGTGACCCTGGAAAAAGGTTTTAGTGCAAATGTCAGATTTACACAAACCACCACAACATACAACCAGTAGAGAGGTCTTAGTGGACAGGCCACTGTGTCACAAACCACTAGTAAAATTATTCTTCATCCTGGAGAAAGGTGGGAGCAGAGAGGTCAATCTGTTGTAAATGTCTACTACACTGAGCCATAACCCTAGAGAAAGGTCTTAGTGAACAGATGCATTTATTGCAATCTACTACTACAGTCATTCATCACAAACGAGAGAGGTCTAAGGAAACTGGTCAGTATGTCATAAAACAGAATTATACTTAGCCATCACTGTGGAGTGAAGTCTCAATTAGCAGCTTAGACTGTCATAAAGCACTACCATACACATACATCAACAGGGGACATATGTCAGTGTAGAGGCTAGTTCACTGCTAAATAGTACGTCCGCTTTAAAAAATGGATGATCGATCACATGACATGTTAGAATTAGTATCACTCATTAGTAGTACAGACAGAGTAGTAATTTAACTTATGCAGTAGCCTAGTATATATATCTTTAATTCTCAAAAACTTTTACGAAACACTTACACTCACTGGATAATGTTATAAGTGATGTTATTTGAAATGTCATCACTGATGTCACTGACCATGTCATGAGTGATGTAATATGTGAGGTCATAAGCAGTGCATTGGCGTAGGTAATAGTTAGCTCTGGTAACTATAACTGCTGAATTTCTATGATTTTGTGTGTGTAAAATCTGAGACTAACTATAATGTCCCTGTTAATTTAGTTTTTTTCAGTGAATGTATAAGGTTTTTTTAAATTCTATTTCCTAACTATAACGTCCATGTAACCTTTGTTTTTTCTGTGGATTTCTACTGTTTTTGAATGCTATTGCTTAACTACAATGTCCTTGTAACCGGGAGTTAAAAGAGTCTAAACATACTACACCTGGGCATGCAAAGAGGCATGAGGACCTTCCTTCTTCCTCAAAAAAGGCAATTATTTTCTCAGAAAAGGTTCGTTCAGAGCCTACCACCTCTTCCCTTAAAGAATCACGTCCCAAACGTGCTTCACAGTCTTTACCGTCAATTACAAAATCATTGAAGAAAACCACAAACTCCACATTTCTATTCTCATCGACGGCTCCACCAATGACTTCTTCGTTGATGACAGCGTCTACAATGACAACAACAACATCAAAGGTGACGTTTACCACAGCCTCATCTCCTATGATCGTCTCCTCTTCACCACTGTCATAGACGATCATAACAAAAAGGATATTAAAGCAACCTTTGACGAAGATTCCTCCTCTGACGCCCCTCCTCAAGATACAGTTGACGACGAAGTTCCCTTCAATGGCACAGTCCTCACCGGTGCAATCCATTTGACGTTGACGCCACAATAGACGACGATGGTTTCGTCGACGATGATACAGTCGACGATAAGTTTGTCCACGCTGATACTGTCGACCACAGACTTGTTGTCGATGACTCCGTTGACGATGCCGTAGATGATTATACTGTCAATGAGGGAGTCGACGACGATACAATCGATGAGAAAAACATTGACTATTGACCAGTCGCCAATGCCATAAACGAAGACTACTGTAAAGACGACATTTCCTCCATTGTCTTTAATCCCTGTAGGGGATAAATTGTGCGCAGACACAATTCTTCCGGCCTACACCTCTCCAAGTCAGGTGTTGTCCTACCCACCTGCACACTTCTTAGATGAGGATGATGACTCCGATGAGGTGGGTCCCTTTGGAGTGGCTCTTAAGCCATCCCAACTGCATGTCAAATGCCAGGACATTGAGGATGATGAAAAGAATAGCATGAGGAGCACTATTACTCCGCGAGAGAAAACTCAGAACAATACCAAGACAAGTATTCAATCCAAGACCAAGAAGAACCTTCCATTCCGGTTCCTATGTCTCTGGTGAGCAATTTGCAAAGTATGCTACAAGACTATTACAGCAAGATTCCACCATCTGCACCTGCGACTCCTAGACCACAAGCACCGAAGCTTGTACCTTTTTTGCAAAACCCTACACCGCTTCCATTGCCATCACGATTAATTGATGCACCTGTTGCCCCTTTACCAACGTTAGCGGATACCTTGGCTGACCCCCCCTGCTGACAATGCTTCTTCTACGGATGAAGACAGAGAAGAGGGTGAAATAAGAGACAATACCGCTGTTCCCAATCATTGGGACGACCTTCTCATCCCCACTCCATCCCCACCAGCAGCGGCACCAGTAGACTCTCTGCCAGTTGACATTGTTGGCTTCCATAATTTAATGGAGAGGGCAGCTAAATAATTTGAACGTCCACTCCTCACCAAACAAGCCAATTGTTTCCTCTATGATTTTAAGGAACATACCAAAAAATTTGTGAGGTCTATCCCCATTATTGATTTTTTTTGGCAAGAAAGTCTTAAAGCCAAGAAGAATCTAGCTAGGGTTTCAGCAGTCATCCCAAGATTGGACAAAAAGCAGAAAGCACCTAATGACTCTCCAACTTGTCTGATTGGGCAACTGAAACCAGACTCTGTGGTCTCCCAGGCGGCACAACGTCGCTGTAAGAACTCGTCCACCCCAATTTACACGCCTCCAGACAGGGATGATCGTAGGCTTGACAGTATTGGGAATAGATTCTCCTCCATGGCAGCCACGATGTTCAGAGCGGCAAATTCCCTGCCTATCTTAGGCCGTTATGACCGCCAAATGTGGTCGGATATGTCCATTTTCATTGACTTGTTACCAGAAGAAGCCGAACTGGACGTGCGTAAAATTCTAAAAGAGGGTGAACGAAAATCAGCAGAGATAATCGACTGCGCCATCGATGTCTCTTCAGCGCGATTCATGCAATTGGCGGGAGCGGCTGTCCTCCGCAGAGAAGGATGGTTAAAATCCACTTCCACCCAGAGATCCAAAGTAAAATATTGGACATGCCCTTTAACTGCGAATCGCTGTTTGGCAAACATGTGGATGATGCGCTTCAGTCCATCAAGGCAGATACAGCAAAGTCCCTGGGTACTCTAAAATTTATAAAGCAGCTCTTTCAGGGAGCCAGGGCAGAGGAGCTTACTCCTTTAGGGGTGGTTACCAACCCTACAGACAACAATATCAGTCCAGCCAAACACAGTACCATCCGCAGTATTCACATCAGCAGCAATATAGTCAACCAACGGCTGCATATAAACATTCAACTAGAGGAAAGCTATCTGATCACGGCAGGAATTCTAATAGGAAACAGTGACCACAACTTAGTGCCGCCTACCCCCCCACTCTTCACCAAGTCGTATTGGAGGTCAAATTTCAAACCATCTTCATCAGTGGGCCACATTTCTAAAGAAACAATCTTTCCGCATGGTGACACTCCAGGATATACTGCACCTTCTCAACAAAGGAGATCTTATGACGGCCCTGGACCTCCAAGACGCATACTTGCACGTCCTGATACACCCAAAACACAGCGAATTCCTGCTCTTCAAGGTAGCCAATATCCACTATCAATTCAAAGTACATCCATTCGGAC
Organism: Calotriton arnoldi; assembly: GCA_963921515.1. Classification (NCBI taxonomy): domain Eukaryota; kingdom Metazoa; phylum Chordata; class Amphibia; order Caudata; family Salamandridae; genus Calotriton; species Calotriton arnoldi. The sequence continues at coordinate 288,655 of CAWUFW010002752.1, forward strand.
TAAAATCCGCACCGCGCATTTTCACCAAGATGCTGCCCCAGTGGCAGCCCATCTCAGACAGAATGGAGTCCAAGTCTTTCCATATTTGGACGATTGGCTCATAAAAGCCCCCACACTTCAACAAACAGCAACAGCTACGTCCACATGCCTCTCATTGTTAACCAATGCAAAAACAACAGTTGATGGACAGAATGCAGAACAATGTCATACATTCACCCCAGTACAGAGATCTGGGCCTAAATCCATCATTTTTTTGCTCACCATGCCATTCCAGTTTGAACCCAGCCATATGCAAATCAGTCTTGACCCTGTGCCTCATGGGAACAGTCCAGCCCGAACTGCCAAGCCAGGTCCTCCCTGGACTGGAAACAAGCATCCTAGGACCGGTTTCGGGGTTTCACCCCTCTTCAGCCAGGATAGCTTGATTCCAGTGGCATGGAGAGCACGGGACCCACGTCTGGGCATACCCGTCCCACTCGGGGTGACAAATGCAAAAACAACAGTTGATGGACAGAATGCAGAACAATGTCATACATTCACCCCAGTACAGAGATCTGGGCCTAAATCCATCATTTTTTGCTCACCATGCCATTCCAGTTTGAACCCAGCCATATGCAAATCAGTCTTGACCCTGTGCCTCATGGGAACAGTCCAGCCCGAACTGCCAAGCCAGGTCCTCCCTGGACTGGAAACAAGCATCCTAGGACCGGTTTCGGGGTTTCACCCCTCTTCAGCCAGGATAGCTTGATTCCAGTGGCATGGAGAGCACGGGACCCACGTCTGGGCATACCCGTCCCACTCGGGGTGACAAATGTAAAAACAACAGTTGATGGACAGAATGCAGAACAATGTCATACATTCACCCCAGTACAGAGATCTGGGCCTAAATCCATCATTTTTTTGCTCACCATGCCATTCCAGTTTGAACCCAGCCATATGCAAATCAGTCTTGACCCTGTGCCTCATGGGAACAGTCCAGCCCGAACTGCCAAGCCAGGTCCTCCCTGGACTGGAAACAAGCATCCTAGGACCGGTTTCGGGGTTTCACCCCTCTTCAGCCAGGATAGCTTGATTCCAGTGGCATGGAGAGCACGGGACCCACGTCTGGGCATACCCGTCCCACTCGGGGTGACAAATGCAAAAACAACAGTTGATGGACAGAATGCAGAACAATGTCATACATTCACCCCAGTACAGAGATCTGGGCCTAAATCCATCATTTTTTGCTCACCATGCCATTCCAGTTTGAACCCAGCCATATGCAAATCAGTCTTGACCCTGTGCCTCATGGGAACAGTCCAGCCCGAACTGCCAAGCCAGGTCCTCCCTGGACTGGAAACAAGCATCCTAGGACCGGTTTCGGGGTTTCACCCTCTTCAGCCAGGATAGCTTGATTCCAGTGGCATGGAGAGCACGGGACCCACGTCTGGGCATACCCGTCCCACTCGGGGTGACAAATGCAAAAACAACAGTTGATGGACAGAATGCAGAACAATGTCATACATTCACCCCAGTACAGAGATCTGGGCCTAAATCCATCATTTATTTGCTCACCATGCCATTCCAGTTTGAACCCAGCCATATGCAAATCAGTCTTGACCCTGTGCCTCATGGGAACAGTCCAGCCCGAACTGCCAAGCCAGGTCCTCCCTGGACTGGAAACAAGCATCCTAGGACCGGTTTCGGGGTTTCACCCTCTTCAGCCAGGATAGCTTGATTCCAGTGGCATGGAGAACACGGGACCCACGTCTGGGCATACCCGTCCCACTCGGGGTGACAAATGCAAAAACAACAGTTGATGGACAGAATGCAGAACAATGTCATACATTCACCCCAGCACAGAGATCTGGGCCTAAATCCATCATTTTTTTGCTCACCATGCCATTCCAGTTTGAACCCAGCCATATGCAAATCAGTCTTGACCCTGTGCCTCATGGGAACAGTCCAGCCCGAACTGCCAAGCCAGGTCCTCCCTGGACTGGAAACAAGCATCCTAGGACCGGTTTCGGGGTTTCACCCCTCTTCAGCCAGGATAGCTTGATTCCAGTGGCATGGAGAGCACGGGACTCACGTCTGGGCATACCCGTCCCACTCGGGGTGACAAATGCAAAAACAACAGTTGATGGACAGAATGCAGAACAATGTCATACATTCACCCCAGTACAGAGATCTGGGCCTAAATCCATCATTTTTTTGCTCACCATGCCATTCCAGTTTGAACCCAGCCATATGCAAATCAGTCTTGACCCTGTGCCTCATGGGAACAGTCCAGCCCGAACTGCCAAGCCAGGTCCTCCCTGGACTGGAAACAAGCATCCTAGGACCGGTTTCGGGGTTTCACCCCTCTTCAGCCAGGATAGCTTGATTCCAGTGGCATGGAGAGCACGGTACCCACGTCTGGGCATACCCGTCCCACTCGGTGTGACAAATGCAAAAACAACAGTTGATGGACAGAATGCAGAACAATGTCATACATTCACCCCAGTACAGAGATCTGGGCCTAAATCCATCATTTTTTGCTCACCATGCCATTCCAGTTTGAACCCAGCCATATGCAAATCAGTCTTGACCCTGTGCCTCATGGGAACAGTCCAGCCCGAACTGCCAAGCCAGGTCCTCCCTGGACTGGAAACAAGCATCCTAGGACCGGTTTCGGGGTTTCACCCCTCTTCAGCCAGGATAGCTTGATTCCAGTGGCATGGAGAGCACGGGACCCACGTCTGGGCATACCCGTCCCACTCGGGGTGACAAATGCAAAAACAACAGTTGATGGACAGAATGCAGAACAATGTCATACATTCACCCCAGTACAGAGATCTGGGCCTAAATCCATCATTTTTTTGCTCACCATGCCATTCCAGTTTGAACCCAGCCATATGCAAATCAGTCTTGACCCTGTGCCTCATGGGAACAGTCCAGCCCGAACTGCCAAGCCAGGTCCTCCCTGGACTGGAAACAAGCATCCTAGGACCGGTTTCGGGGTTTCACCCCTCTTCAGCCAGGATAGCTTGATTCCAGTGGCATGGAGAGCACGGGACCCACGTCTGGGCATACCCGTCCCACTCGGGGTGACAAATGCAAAAACAACAGTTGATGGACAGAATGCAGAACAATGTCATACATTCACCCCAGTACAGAGATCTGGGCCTAAATCCATCATTTTTTTGCTCACCATGCCATTCCAGTTTGAACCCAGCCATATGCAAATCAGTCTTGACCCTGTGCCTCATGGGAACAGTCCAGCCCGAACTGCCAAGCCAGGTCCTCCCTGGACTGGAAACAAGCATCCTAGGACCGGTTTCGGGGTTTCACCCCTCTTCAGCCAGGATAGCTTGATTCCAGTGGCATGGAGAGCACGGGACCCACGTCTGGGCATACCCGTCCCACTCGGGGTGACAAATGCAAAAACAACAGTTGATGGACAGAATGCAGAACAATGTCATACATTCACCCCAGTACAGAGATCTGGGCCTAAATCCATCATTTTTTGCTCACCATGCCATTCCAGTTTGAACCCAGCCATATGCAAATCAGTCTTGACCCTGTGCCTCATGGGAACAGTCCAGCCCGAACTGCCAAGCCAGGTCCTCCCTGGACTGGAAACAAGCATCCTAGGACCGGTTTCGGGGTTTCACCCCTCTTCAGCAAGGATAGCTTGATTCCAGTGGCATGGAGAGCACGGGAACCACGTCTTGGCATACCCGTCCCACTCGAGGTGACAAATGCAAAAACAACAGTTGATGGACAGAATGCAGAACAATGTCATACATTCACCCCAGTACAGAGATCTGGGCCTAAATCCATCATTTTTTTGCTCACCATGCCATTCCAGTTTGAACCCAGCCATATGCAAATCAGTCTTGACCCTGTGCCTCATGGGAACAGTCCAGCCCGAACTGCCAAGCCAGGTCCTCCCTGGACTGGAAACAAGCATCCTAGGACCGGTTTCGGGGTTTCACCCTCTTCAGCCAGGATAGCTTGATTCCAGTGGCATGGAGAGCACGGGACCCACGTCTGGGCATACCCGTCCCACTCGGGGTGACAAATGCAAAAACAACAGTTGATGGACAGAATGCAGAACAATGTCATACATTCACCCCAGTACAGAGATCTGGGCCTAAATCCATCATTTTTTTGCTCACCATGCCATTCCAGTTTGAACCCAGCCATATGCAAATCAGTCTTGACCCTGTGCCTCATGGGAACAGTCCAGCCCGAACTGCCAAGCCAGGTCCTCCCTGGACTGGAAACAAGCATCCTAGGACCGGTTTCGGGGTTTCACCCTCTTCAGCCAGGATAGCTTGATTCCAGTGGCATGGAGAGCACGGGACCCACGTCTGGGCATACCCGTCCCACTCGGGGTGACAAATGCAAAAACAACAGTTGATGGACAGAATGCAGAACAATGTCATACATTCACCCCAGTACAGAGATCTGGGCCTAAATCCATCATTTTTTGCTCACCATGCCATTCCAGTTTGAACCCAGCCATATGCAAATCAGTCTTGACCCTGTGCCTCATGGGAACAGTCCAGCCCGAACTGCCAAGCCAGGTCCTCCCTGGACTGGAAACAAGCATCCTAGGACCGGTTTCGGGGTTTCACCCCTCTTCAGCCAGGATAGCTTGATTCCAGTGGCATGGAGAGCACGGGACCCACGTCTGGGCATACCCGTCCCACTCGGGGTGACAAATGCAAAAACAACAGTTGATGGACAGAATGCAGAACAATGTCATACATTCACCCCAGTACAGAGATCTGGGCCTAAATCCATCATTTTTTTGCTCACCATGCCATTCCAGTTTGAACCCAGCCATATGCAAATCAGTCTTGACCCTGTGCCTCATGGGAACAGTCCAGCCCGAACTGCCAAGCCAGGTCCTCCCTGGACTGGAAACAAGCATCCTAGGACCGGTTTCGGGTTTCACCCCTCTTCAGCCAGGATAGCTTGATTCCAGTGGCATGGAGAGCACGGGACCCACGTCTGGGCATACCCGTCCCACTCGGGGTGACAAATGCAAAAACAACAGTTGATGGACAGAATGCAGAACAATGTCATACATTCACCCCAGTACAGAGATCTGGGCCTAAATCCATCATTTTTTTGCTCACCATGCCATTCCAGTTTGAACCCAGCCATATGCAAATCAGTCTTGACCCTGTGCCTCATGGGAACAGTCCAGCCCGAACTGCCAAGCCAGGTCCTCCCTGGACTGGAAACAAGCATCCTAGGACCGGTTTCGGTGTTTCACCCCTCTTCAGCCAGGATAGCTTGATTCCAGTGGCATGGAGAGCACGGGACCCACGTCTGGGCATACCCGTCCCACTCGGGGTGACAAATGCAAAAACAACAGTTGATGGACAGAATGCAGAACAATGTCATACATTCACCCCAGTACAGAGATCTGGGCCTAAATCCATCATTTTTTTGCTCACCATGCCATTCCAGTTTGAACCCAGCCATATGCAAATCAGTCTTGACCCTGTGCCTCATGGGAACAGTCCAGCCCGAACTGCCAAGCCAGGTCCTCCCTGGACTGGAAACAAGCATCCTAGGACCGGTTTCGGGGTTTCACCCCTCTTCAGCCAGGATAGCTTGATTCCAGTGGCATGGAGAGCACGGGACCCACGTCTGGGCATACCCGTCCCACTCGGGGTGACAAATGCAAAAACAACAGTTGATGGACAGAATGCAGAACAATGTCATACATTCACCCCAGTACAGAGATCTGGGCCTAAATCCATCATTTTTTTGCTCACCATGCCATTCCAGTTTGAACCCAGCCATATGCAAATCAGTCTTGACCCTGTGCCTCATGGGAACAGTCCAGCCCGAACTGCCAAGCCAGGTCCTCCCTGGACTGGAAACAAGCATCCTAGGACCGGTTTCGGGGTTTCACCCCTCTTCAGCCAGGATAGCTTGATTCCAGTGGCATGGAGAACACGGGACCCACGTCTGGGCATACCCGTCCCACTCGGGGTGACAAATGCAAAAACAACAGTTGATGGACAGACGTGGGTCCCTTGCTCACTTTGCCACTGGATTCAAGCAAGCCTGGCTGATGGCGGCTGAAATGCCAGAAACCGGTCCTAGGATGCTTGTTTCGGTCCAGGAAGACATGGCTTGGCAGTTCGAGCTGGACTGTTCCCATGAGGCACAGAGTCAGACTGATTTGCATATGGCCATGTCTGAACTGGGGTGGTGGAGTGAGCTAAAGAATGATGATGGATTAAACCCAGATCAGTTGACTGGGGGTGAGTGTTTGATTGGCTCAAGCGTTCCGTCCATCATCCCCTTTTGTATCGCTCTCATTGTTAACCAGACTCAGTCTCACAATAAACCATCATAAATCGTACTTATATTCAACATCAACTTTGACATTCTTGGGAGCATTCTTTGACACTGTAGAAAACAAAGCCTTTCCCTCTGTGAGAAAGAACGAGGAATCGAGCGGGAATCCATCATGGCCGACATCCTAGACCATGCACACGAGACTGGTAGCGCTCCATTGTTTCCTGAAAAGGAGGCGGGAGAGTGGCCACACCCTTCGGGAAGTCAAAGGGAGAATGAAGAGAATGGTACGTCGACGGGAGAATTGCATGGAGGACAGGACGCCTCGGAACCCAGCGCGATCGACGAACAAGAGCAGGAAGAAACCAACAAGGGAGAAACAGAGGACCAAATCATCAGAGGAACTACAGCAGCGTGGAAAGGCGGAGAGATGGGCGGTTTCCCTGGAAGACGCGTTGCAGGACTAGGCTGGCGGAGGGAAGCAGGCGGCTTCCCAATAAAGGAGAGAGGGGAAGATCCGGACGAGCCAGAACTTCTGTGTACAGCCACCCAGCCCGACGACCAGGAGAGTGACACAGACGCCCCAGGTCCCAACGCCACGATTTGGGTCGTGCAGGGCAATCCTTTTGGTGGGGTTGGTAGGGCGCCACAAGAGTCTAAAGACTCGTTTGGGAAAAGGAGAGAAAGAAAAGCATGCAGTAGCACCAGGGTGACTCTTCCCTCATTCCCCCTGTGCATATACACATCCTGAAAGGTGGAGGTGGCACTGTGGTCAGGTGACCATTGTAAAACATACCTTTCTAATAGTCTGGGTTTTTTTTTGTTCCTTTCTTTGTCCCGAGTGACTTGACGCTTGCAGGACGCCTGAGAAGAGGGCCCGACACCGGCATCAGAAGTTCCCCAGAGAGTACCCTGAGCATTCAGTCGGATAGGGACTTTGACAAAAACGGATTGTTATTTTGACCCCAATTAAAATATATCGTTATAACAAATCCACTCAGTTTGTATCTCATCTCCTTACACTACTACACCCTCCTAAGACAGGCAAATAAAGATTCGACCTCTAGCTCACAGATTGCCCACAAAACAGTCCGTTTCTGTCCTGATCTACAAATTGTTCCTTGGAATGATTTCTTCCTGCATACCCCTTATTCCGAATTGCCGACTACACATGCGTCCTCTTCAAGAAGAATTGAAGAGACAGTGGCTCCAGGTGCAGGAGTCCTTTGAAGATCTCATTCAAATAACTCCAGCAATGTAAAAAGCTATGACTTGGTGGACACGAACTTCAAATCAGTTCAGAGATCCATCATATCTGGTACAAATTCCTCAGTATGTCATAACAATGGATGCCTCCCTGGAGGGATGGGGAGCTCACCCCCAAGACTTATAAATAAGCGGCAAATGGAGTCCAGATGAGACAAAGATGCACATCAGTCTGCTGGAGCTCAAGGCTAATGCCTTAGCACTAAAGTCTTTTCTCCCCAAGATAGCACACTCATCGGTGCTCATATGCACAGACAATACTACCAGCATGTTTTATCTAAACAATCAGGAAGGAACACGTTAACCAGCGCTTTCTCTTCAAGCGCAAGACATCTGGAACTAGGCTCTTCCACATCAGATAGCGCTCAAAGCTGAAAATGTACCAGGAGTGGCCAATATCCTTGCAGACTGATGAAGCAGGGCAGTGTCCCTTACAATGAGTGGGAGCTCGACCAGCAAATTCTGCACAACCTTCCACCGTTGGGGCAAGCCGAACTTAGACCTGTTTGCTACGAAGGAGAACAAGAAATGCCCATTCTTCGCAAATTGGCATCCCCAAGAAGAGTTATGGGGGAATGCGTTTTTGATGAGATGGTCAGAAATCTATGCTTATGCTTTTCCACCGATCCCATTGGTTCCAAGGGTGCCCAACAAGCTCAAGAGAGAGCCTTGCTGACTCATTGCTCCCTAGTGGCCCAGGCAGTTCTGGTTCGCGTTACTCCTGCTCCTGTCGGAACAACGCGATACCAAAGGGGATGATGGACGGAGCGCTTGAGCTAATCAAACACTCACCCCCAGTCAACTGATCTGGGTTTAATCCATCATCATTCTTTAGCTCACTCCACCACCCCAGTTCAGACATGGCCATATGCAAATCAGTCTGACCCTGTGCCTCATGGGAACAGTCCAACCCGAACTGCCAAGCCATGTCTTCCCTGGACCGGAAACAAGCATCCTGGGACCGGTTTCTGCCCATTCAGCCGTCATCAGCCAGGCTAGCTTGAATCCAGTGGCAAAGTGAGCAAGGGACCCACGTCTGGGCATACCCTGCCAACTTAGGGCGAACAAAGCGATACCAAAGGGGATGATGGACGGAGCGCTTGAGCTAATCAAACACTCACCCCCAGTCAACTGATCTGGGTTTAATCCATCATCATTCTTTAGCTCACTCCACCACCCCAGTTCAGACATGGCCATATGCAAATCAGTCTGACCCTGTGCCTCATGGGAACAGTCCAGCCCGAACTGCCAAGCCATGTCTTCCCTGGACCGGAAACAAGCATCCTGGGACCGGTTTCTGGCCATTCAGCCGTCATCAGCCAGGCTAGCTTGAATCCAGTGGCAAAGTGAGCAAGGGACCCACGTCTGGGCATACCCTGCCAACTTAGGGCGAACAAAGCGATACCAAAGGGGATGATGGACGGAGCGCTTGAGCTAATCAAACACTCACCCCCAGTCAACTGATCTGGGTTTAATCCATCATCATTCTTTAGCTCACTCCACCACCCCAGTTCAGACATGGCCATTTGCAAATCAGTCTGACCCTGTGCCTCATGGGAACAGTCCAGCCCGAACTGCCAAGCCATGTCTTCCCTGGACCGGAAACAAGCATCCTGGGACCGGTTTCTGGCCATTCAGCCGTCATCAGCCAGGCTAGCTTGAATCCAGTGGCAAAGTGAGCAAGGGACCCACGTCTGGGCATACCCTGCCAACTTAGGGCGAACAAAGCGATACCAAAGGGGATGATGGACGGAGCGCTTGAGTTAATCAAACACTCACCCCCAGTCAACTGATCTGGGTTTAATCCATCATCATTCTTTAGCTCACTCCACCACCCCAGTTCAGACATGGCCATATGCAAATCAGTCTGACCCTGTGCCTCATGGGAACAGTCCAGCCCGAACTGCCAAGCCATGTCTTCCCTGGACCGGAAACAAGCATCCTGGGACCGGTTTCTGGCCATTCAGCCGTCATCAGCCAGGCTAGCTTGAATCCAGTGGCAAAGTGAGCAAGGGGCCCACGTCTGGGCATACCCTGCCAACTTAGGGCGAAAAAAGCGATACCAAAGGGGATGATGGACGGAGCGCTTGAGCTAATCAAACATCGCCTGTCGGAACAACATCATGTTCAGCTCAAACCAATACTAATGCTGCTGACAATGAACAAGGGCCAAGTCTGTCATCTCAACCCAACATTGCTACATTTGTCGGCCTGGCTCCTGAGTTCAATGAGTTTGCCATGTTAGACATTTCTTCAGACTGGAGGGAAATCCATGCCAAAGCAAGGGCGGACACCAGGAACAGAACTTATAAATTCAAATGGAAACGCTCTTCCTTTGGTGTGCTGAATCAATGTTCTACCCTCTCACATCACCGCCAGAGCAAATCCTTCCATATCTGCTTCACCTGGCAAGATCTGGCTTTACTAATTCTTCCATTAAAGTGCACCTGGTAGCAATTTCCAGGTTTAGACGATCCAGTAAAGCTCCTTCCTTATTGTGTAGTCGAATTGTAAAACAATTCCTCAAGGGCCTATTTCCTCCATTAAGGAGACCTCTGCCATTGTGGTAATTGAATGTGGTGCTGGGACAGCTCTCGAAAAATACTATTTGAGCACATTCACAAAGCAGAATTGAAGTACCTTATGTGAAAAACTGATCTTCTTGTGGCTCTCACATCTGCCAAGTGAGTAAGTGACATCCAAGCATTTACTATTAAGGAACCTTTCCTTCAATTCAAGTTAGACAGTGTAATACTTCGGACAAATCTTAAGTTTATCACCAAGGTCCCTTCAGACTTCCACTTGAATGAGCCAGTGATTCTACGGACATTTTTCTCAAATACTCAAAACAGTTGCAGAAAAATCTCTACATTATCTAGACGTCAAACGATGTTTCAGATTTCTTTTACACAGGACCCATCAAATCTGCAAAGCGGATCAGATGTTTCTGGCATATGGTGGTATCAGAAAAGGTCTCCTAGTTTCCAAGCGGACCATTGCCAGATGAATTGCATCCACCATCCAATGTTGTCACACACAAGTAGGAAAGCCACGGCGAGACATGATCGAAGCCCACTCCACCAGAACTGTCTCCACCTCTACAGGTCTTTTTACTGGGGTACCCGTCCAGCACATCTGCTGGGCAGCAACATGGTCCAGCAGGCACACCTTTACGACAAACTATTGCCTGGGTGAGAATAATAAGACTGATGCGGCTGTGGAGCAAACATTGTTGTGACATCTGTTTCAATAAGGTGAGCCTTTCATACCTTTCTTTCCCACCGTCCGCTTTGTATGATATTATTGTTCTTCACTTGATTTACTGCTTACTATTCTGATTCAAGCATGTAAATCTATGAAAGATCCAATACTGGAGAAGAAAATTAGTTACTTACCTGTAACTGTAGTTGTCCAGTATTGGTATCTTTCATAGATTCACATGCGACCCACCCTCCTCCCCTGAGAGGTTTCCCTTGTAATATACATTATAATATTACACTTGTGCTTGAAAATCTGAGGGATTCAGTCTCTCTTGAGAGTGTTGTAGAGGGTGCTGTCGCCTGATTGGCTAAAGTTTGTAGTTTGGTCCTTTTTTTTAAAAAGGACATAGATAGGCTATAAAACCTATGGTTCATTGCCATTCTGTCTATTGTAGTAATACACATTCCTTTATTATAGTACCGTGGGACCCCCACTTCGACGACGGGGAATGATTCAAGCATGGGAATCTATGACAGATCCAATACTGGAGAAAACTATTTTACCAGGCTAATTTATTCTTCTTTGGCGACAACTTTCTGTGTTTAATCAATGCCCCTCCATACAGTTGTGGAACAGGGGTACCCTTTGCTTCTATAGGTTGTTACTTAGTGTTTCTCTCATGCAGTGGCACCTCACACTTATAACCAAGTACCCTGCCTTCAGGACTGAAAGGCCTGCCAGAGGAGTGATTTATAGATTAAGTGTAGTGACCTCAGATATAAGGAAACTTACATCTGTTGTGAGAGGTGCAAGCACCAACTCACACAGGCTGCAATGGCAGGCCTGTAGTCACAGTTTGAGAGGTCTCTCATGGGTGGCACAATACATGCTGCAGCCCATGAGAGACCCCTGGTGTACCTATGCCCTGGGTACCTCAGTACCATATACTAGGGAATTGCAAGGGTAAACCAGTAGCCAATTGTGGAGGTACAGAAGTACTTACCATGGTCAATTTAGGGAGGACGCACAGTCACTGGGGTCCTGATTAGCTGGATCCCAGTCAGACTAGTAAAAAAAAAACATACTGACCAGCAAAAAGCGGAGGTAATCATGAAAGTAGATCCTACTTTCCTACACAACCCCCCCTCCCAATGAAAGGAGTTGAGACTAACCTTGCCCAGTTGAGTCTTCATGTTCTAAGTGGAAATATCTGGAGAGTCCATCTACGTTGGCATGGTTACTCCCAGGTCTATGTTCCACAGAAAAGTCCATCCCCTTTAGGGAAATGGACCACCTCAAAAGTTTGGGATTTTCACCCTTCATTTGTTTTAGCCATAAGAGGGGCTTGTGGTCTGTCTGAACAATGAAGTGAGTACCAAACAGGTATGGCCTCAACTTCTTCAAGGTCCAGACCACAGCAAAGGCCTCCCTCTCAATAGCTGACCAATGCTTCTCCCTGGGGGTCAACCTTCTGCTTATAAAAGCTGCTGGTTGCTCCTGGCCATCTGCATTAAGTTGTTATAGAACTGCACCTACACCTATCTCAGAAGCATCTGTCTGAACAATTAAGGTTTTGGAGTAATCAGGAGTTTGCAGAATGGGAGCAGTGCACATGGCCTGCTTCAGGTCATCAAATGCCTTCTGACAGCTAACTGTCCACTGAACTTTCTTAGGCATCCTTTTGGAGGTGAGATCATTAAGGGGAGTTACTATGGACCCATACCCCTTAACAAACCTCCTGTAGTACCCAGTCAGGCCAAGAAAGCTCTGACCTGAGTCTGGGTAGTGGGAGCAACCCAGTCCATTATGATCTGGATTTTGCTGTCCAATGGTCAAACCTGGCTTCCACCTACAAGATGGCCCAAGTACACAGCCTTGCTCTGCCCTATCTGGCACTTTGTGGCCTTGATATTAATACCTGCTTTTCGCAGGGCCTTGTCAGGTCCCGAATTACCAACACCAGAAGGGAGTGGTCAGTAAATGCAATTTCCCATCAGGCATTACGTAAGATAAGGAATGGTTTAGCAAGAGCGCGAAGTCCAGTTTGGTGGAATCCTAAGATGGCTGACAAAAGGGACAAAATGGAGTCAGGGTCAGCATTCTAGTGTTTAAGAGATCTTGCAGTGTTGTGGAATGTAAGAAGCTGAGGCATTAGAATCCTCGCACTTCACCTGAGGATTGAGAAGGTACTAGATATATTGTTTCATGTTTCCTGAGCGGCGCGCTAGTTAGTTTAGGGTAGTTATCTCGACGTGTTTTTCTTCGACGGGATTTTAGCTTTGCGGCGCGTTTTAGCTATTTAGTCACAGTTTCTACAAAATGTACAATTTATGTGAAAAGTGAGCTTTTAGTCACGTAGTGCACATTTCTGAAGGTACATAGTTGTTTGCTTGCTTTACGAGTCTTGTGAGTGGTTCCGCTTCAGAGTGTAGCGTCTGGCGATAGTATTATTAAGCAGTGTTCTCGCTTCTGTCAAAAGCGGTTGTGGCTGTCAGACGCGCAGGGGCAGAGTTCTCGCTTAGTCAGTAGTAGCGAGTCTGTACCCGCGCATTAGCACTAGTTAGTTGAGAGCGGAGGTTGAAGGTTGTTATATTACCTTGTTGATGTTATTTCTCCACGGAGGAATAATCCGTTTAGTTGTTTTTGACATCACACTGAGTTAATTCTGGTGAGAGTTGAATTTAGGAGTACTCTCTTCCTAGGTGACTTGTGCAGTATAAAATATATTTTAAGAACATACGCATATACTCACCTCACTGCATTCCAAAGGAAGTTCCTGAGTGCTCCTTCAGTTTTCGTCGGCAAGAATAGAGTGAAGAAGACAACAGATAAGAAAACTCATTTCTAATCTACATTTAGCATGAGTATATAGAAGAGGGGCATATGCTGCAATCACCAAGGGTAAGCGTGTTATTTAGAAAAGATAATCAGAGAAAAGGAAAAGTGAAGTATAATAAGTATTACATGAGCGACTGTTCTTTTGCAGAATAGCTATCAGAAGACAAGATATCCTGGTGAGAACAATCACGCAACAGCAGCTGTCTCTTCTTGTCCCCTACCCCTTTCCCCCAGTGATTTTCTTCGACCAGGTTGTAACTTAGGACTTGGTTGGGAAAGTTATAGGGGAGTTGGGCCTTGGCATCTTTCTGCTCCCGCGCAAACTGTGGAGATTTTACGATTCTGACAGAGTGAAGTGCCCACGTAATTCTTTTGCGCCTGAGCAGAAAATGGCTGAAGGTTTAGACCTAAAAAGATTGGGAGAAGTATTAGAAGGAATACAAAAGGAAATTATAACCGTGAGAGAGGAAAATAGAGAGTTAAGGCAGGATCTAGTAACTTCCCGAAGAGAAACTACAGAATTAGCAAGTAAAACAAATAGGTTAATCACAGACCCCAAGATTCAATATTCAACGTCCCCAGAAGAATTATTTAGTGACTCAGCCGCTTCATCGGCCAAAACAACCACGCAGGTCATACACTCGCTATCTCCAGTTATACCTCTGGCGCCACCTGAAAGGTTCTCTGGAGATACACAAAAGGCGCAAATTTTTTGGACACAATGTACGTTACATTTTATGTGCAGACCAGCTGTCTTCCCAGACGCACAATCTCGAGTGGCATTTGTATTATCATATTTGACAGGTGATGCGGCAGCGTGGTCAATGCCATTGGTCTCCAGGAATGATCCGATGCTTTATGATTTAGATGAATTTAAGGGAGAATTTCACAGAATATTTGATCGACGGCGGGTCTCTCAAGCCACGGATAATGAGTTGTTGGAGCTCAGACAAGGAAGTCGAGAGTTAATAACTTACCTGGCTCAATTTAACAAGCTAATAGTGGAGACAAATTGGCCTGAGGAAAAACGTGCAGCAGTATTTTATCGAGGACTTCGAGAGGAGTTAAAGGATGCCCTAGCTCAGGTGCCTAACCGTCCCACTGAGGTTTCAGCTTTAATAGATTTGGTTTTGGAATTGGATTTCAGACAAGGTGAGCGTAAAGGAGAAAGGAGAAGAGACTTCAAACCCAGTATACCCCGATATGATCGAGCAAGGTCAGAAGCTGTTAGAACAGTGGACAGTCAGCATGGAACAGAGCCAATGCAAATAGGAACTATAAGAGGTCCGCTCTCTAACGAAGAGAAGGAAAAGCGTAGGCAAAATAAACTGTGCCTATATTGTGGAGTAGGAGGTCACTTCGTTCGAAATTGTCCCAAGAAGCCCAAACAGTTGCCGAAGGAAAACTGGCAGCACCACCAGTAGGGGGAGTTGGACTGGTGGATGCAGAGAAGATGGCAACTCCAAAAGATACTCAAAATCATACCTTGGCCAATACTTTACAGTCTTCGTCACCACATCTGATTATACATATGAAGTTAAGGTTCAGAGAAACAAGTTTAAAAGGAATCACTGTCATGGTGGATTCAGGAGCTACAGGCAATTTTTGTGATCTACGCTTTGCTGAGAAGATTGGGATCCAGGCCATCAAGAAGGCGAAGAGTGAGGCTGTCAGGGCAGTGGATGGCACCAATCTGTCGTCAGGGCCCATAGTGAGCCACACAGAGATGGTGGAGTTGGAAACTTCAGATGGACATAGGGAGAGTCTGCAATTCAATCTAATCGACGCCCCACAGTTTCAGTTAATATTGGGGTTGCCTTGGCTCACTGAGCATAACCCTACGATAGATTGGAGTTCCAGAACAATAACTATGGACTCGGATTTTTGTAGGGAAAATTGCTATCATGGTTGGAAGCAAGGTAAAGAAGATTCTGTGGCTACACATCTTTGTGAAAGTGGAGTGGCGATTTGTGTGATACGCACCGTGGAATTGCCCGAAGAATACACCGAATACAGTGAGGTATTTAGTGAGGCGGAGGCAGAAAAGCTTCCCCCGCACCGAACCTATGATTGCAAGATCGAACTAGAAACGGGAGCCAACTTGCCGTGTAGTCGTATATATGCTCTGACTGAAAAAGAGAACGCCCATTTAAAGGATTATCTGCAGAAATACTTGGAAAATGGCTTCATCAGACCATCGCAATCTCCAGTCTCCTCTCCACTTTTCTTCATTCCTAAGAAGGATGGTGGTTTGAGGACTTGCATAGATTACAGAGCGATCAATCGGATTACTGTTAAGAATCGGTACCCATTGCCGTTGATATCTGTCCTCCTGGATCAAGTCAAAGGTTCAAAGATATATACCAAGCTGGATTTACGGGGAGCCTATCATCTGGTCCGTATCCAAGAAGGAGATGAGTGGAAGACTGCATTCCGGACGAAGTATGGGCTCTATGAATACCAGGTCATGCCCTATGGCCTGTGCAACGCCCCAGCAGCATTCCAACATTTTATTAATGATGTTCTCCAGGAATATATTGATCAGTGTGCAATCGTGTACATCGATGACATCTTAATCTATTCAGACAATGTGGAAGTACATGAAAAACATGTGAAAAGAATTCTGCAGAGACTGAAGGAGAACCACCTTTTCGTAAAATTGGAAAAATGTGCCTTTGGAGTGACAACTGTAGAATTTTTGGGCTTTGTGTTATCTCCAGAAGGAATAATGATGGACAAAAACAAGGTGGAAGCAGTAATAAAATGGAAGTCTCCCCAATCAGTAAAGGAAGTACAAAGCTTCCTTGGGTTTGCAAATTTCTATCGGAGATTTATTCCAGAATTTTCAAAGAAACTGATTCCAATCACGAAGCTATTAAAGAAAGGAGTTCCGTTTTCTTGGTCAAGGGAAGCGGAAGAAGCGTTTGTGCTTTTAAAGGAGGCCTTTACCTCGGCTCCAGTACTATTGCATCCAGACCCAGAAGAACCTTTTTATGTGGAAACAGATGCCTCCAACCTGGCCTTGGGAGGAATATTATCGCAGAGGCATAAAAGAACAGGACAACTCCACCCGGTAGCCTTTCGATCAAGGAAGTTGACTCCAGCGGAGGTAAACTATACAATAACAGAAAAAGAGTTATTGGCAATAAAGGACACCTTCAAGGAGTGGAGGCACTATCTGCTAGGGGCAAAACATACAGTGACAGTCTACACGGATCATCGAAACCTTACGTTTTTAAAATCTGCTAGAACCTTGACTCCACGTCAGCTTCGATGGTCCTTGTACTTTGTAGATTATGATTTTGTGATAACCTTTCGACCTGGAACAAAAAATGGTAAGGCGGATGTCTTATCCAGAATTGGGACTGAAGAAATTTCAGAAGAACTGGAGAATCAAAGTATTATAGAAGAAGGAAGAGTCATTGCGGCAGTTTTAGCAAACACCCAGGAGAATGAAGTAAAAAAGGCATTGAGTGAAACAGAAATGGAAGAATGGGCAAGTCAAAAGCCAAATAGAGAAATCCAAAATCACTTGCCTTTTCATGAAGGAGCCTTGTACTTACCAACGGTGGAATTGCAAGAGAAAGCGATGAAAGAGTGTCATGATCATGTCTTGGCTGGCCATAAAGGAATTCAAAAGACAACAGACCTGATCAAACGGAAATTTTGGTGGCCTAGGATGTCCAACGACATCTATCAATATGTCATGACTTGTGAAAAGTGCGCCAGGGGAAAAACTGAGAGACAAGCGAAACAAGGGTTGCTTCAGCCATTGCCAAATCCCCCATATCCATGGCATACAGTAACAATAGACTTGATTGTGGAACTGCCAGTAAGCCAAGGGTATAACACCATAATGGTCTGTGTGGATGCATACACCAAGATGGCACACTTTACTCCATTAAAGAGGTTACCTACAGCTAAGGAGTTAGCTCAAGCCTTTAGTCAGAATATAGTGCGCATGCATGGAATTCCGAAGGTTTTAGTTTCAGATAGAGGATCACAGTTTTTATCCCATTTCTGGAAGGCTTTCACCCAAAA
This sequence comes from Calotriton arnoldi, assembly GCA_963921515.1. NCBI lineage: Eukaryota > Metazoa > Chordata > Amphibia > Caudata > Salamandridae > Calotriton > Calotriton arnoldi. The sequence goes on from CAWUFW010002752.1 coordinate 306,292, forward strand.
GCTAGGTATTGAGAGTAGGTACACCACAAGTTACCACCCAGAAGGTGATGGCCAAACAGAGAGGGTGAACCAAGAATTAGAACAATATCTAAGGGTAAATTTGTTAAATCAAGGTGAAGAATGGGCAGAATACCTGTGGGCGGCAGAGTTTGCACATAATAATGCAAAGAACACTTCAACAGGTCATTCCCCCTTTTTCTTAAATTCAGGCAGACATCCCAATCTCTCTATGAATGTGCAAGAGGCAGAAGTTCCGGCAGTTACAAATTTAGTTGAGCATCTAACAGAAATTCACAAGTCAGCAGTAGAGAGTTTAACAAGAGCCAAAAAGATTTATAAGCACCATGCTGATAAGAAAAGGCGTAAGGGGCCTGATTTACAAGTGGGAGACAAGGTGTGGCTAAATTCGAAGAATTTACACTTGAAAGGATGTAGAAAGTTTCAACCAAGGTTTATTGGGCCTTATGAGATTGAGAAAAGATTGAGCTCAATTACTTACAAATTAAAACTACCCAAAACTCTAAGAATTCATCCTACATTTCACATCTCATTGTTAAAAAAGGTCTCTGAGGGGTTGAGGGTAGAACTGCCCCCACAACCGGTACAAACTCAGGAGGGAGAAGAATTTGAAGTAAAACAAATCCTAGATTCCAAGGTGAAGAAAGGTCAGTTGTATTACTTAATTGATTGGAAGGGTTATGGTCCAGAAGAGAGGTCATGGGAATTAGCATCAGAAGTCCATGCCCCACGTTTGGTAAAATCCTTTCAGCTCAAACAACAGCACAAAACAAGTATGGGAGAGCCATCTTTGCGAGGGGGTACTGTCAGGTCCCGAATTACCAACACCAGAAGGGAGTGGTCAGTAAATGCAATTTCCCATCAGGCATTACGTAAGATAAGGAATGGTTTAGCAAGAGCGCGAAGTCCAGTTTGGTGGAATCCTAAGATGGCTGACAAAGGGACAAAATGGAGTCAGGGTCAGCATTCTAGTGTTTAAGAGATCTTGCAGTGTTGTGGAATGTAAGAAGCTGAGGCATTAGAATCCTCGCACTTCACCTGAGGATTGAGAAGGTACTAGATATATTGTTTCATGTTTCCTGAGCGGCGCGCTAGTTAGTTTAGGGTAGTTATCTCGACGTGTTTTTCTTCGACGGGACTTTAGCTTTGCGGCGCGTTTTAGCTATTTAGTCACAGTTTCTACAAAATGTACAATTTATGTGAAAAGTGAGCTTTTAGTCACGTAGTGCACATTTCTGAAGGTACATAGTTGTTTGCTTGCTTTACGAGTCTTGTGAGTGGTTCCGCTTCAGAGTGTAGCGTCTGGCGATAGTATTATTAAGCAGTGTTCTCGCTTCTGTCAAAAGCGGTTGTGGCTGTCAGACGCGCAGGGGCAGAGTTCTCGCTTAGTCAGTAGTAGCGAGTCTGTACCCGCGCATTAGCACTAGTTAGTTGAGAGCGGAGGTTGAAGGTTGTTATATTACCTTGTTGATGTTATTTCTCCACGGAGGAATAATCCGTTTAGTTGTTTTTGACATCACACTGAGTTAATTCTGGTGAGAGTTGAATTTAGGAGTACTCTCTTCCTAGGTGACTTGTGCAGTATAAAATATATTTTAAGAACATACGCATATACTCACCTCACTGCATTCCAAAGGAAGTTCCTGAGTGCTCCTTCAGTTTTCGTCGGCAAGAATAGAGTGAAGAAGACAACAGATAAGAAAACTCATTTCTAATCTACATTTAGCATGAGTATATAGAAGAGGGGCATATGCTGCAATCACCAAGGGTAAGCGTGTTATTTAGAAAAGATAATCAGAGAAAAGGAAAAGTGAAGTATAATAAGTATTACATGAGCGACTGTTCTTTTGCAGAATAGCTATCAGAAGACAAGATATCCTGGTGAGAACAATCACGCAACAGCAGCTGTCTCTTCTTGTCCCCTACCCCTTTCCCCCAGTGATTTTCTTCGACCAGGTTGTAACTTAGGACTTGGTTGGGAAAGTTATAGGGGAGTTGGGCCTTGGCATCTTTCTGCTCCCGCGCAAACTGTGGAGATTTTACGATTCTGACAGGCCTCCAGAAAATTCCTGAGGTGGACCAGGTGATCCTCCCAGGTGGAGCTAAAGACAGCAATGTTATCTAGATATGCTGCACTATAGGCTTCCAGACCTGTGAGAACGTTGTCTACCAACCTCTGAAATGTGGCAGGTGCATTCTTCAAACCAAAAGGCATTACAATAAATTGATAATGCCCACTAGGGGTTGAAAATGCTGTATTTGACTTAGCATCCTCAGAGAGTCTGATTTGCCAGTAGCCAGCAGCCAGGTCAAATGTACTGAGATACTTGGCAGAAGCCAGGGAATCAATCAGTTCATCTGCCCTGGGAATTGGATGGGCATCAGTCCTAGTGACTGCATTGAGACCTCTATAGTCTGCACAAAACCTCATCTCTCTCTTACCATCTTGGTTGTGAGGTTTTGGCACAAGTGTTACAGGACTCACCTAAGGGCTACCTGAAGGTTCAATGACCCCCCCAACTCCAGCATCTTTTGGACCTCATTCCTGATGCAGTCTCTGACATGGTCAGGCTGTCTGTAGATTTTACTCTTGACAGGCAGACTGTCACCTGTGTCCACTTCATGGGTACACCAGGTGGTTTGACTGGGAGTCAGAACAAGTTGGGAAACTGTTTGAGGACTTGCCTACAATCAGCTTGCTGCTGGTCAGTGAGGCTGCCGGCCAAGGCTACTCCATCCACTGACCCATCAACAGGGTCCTGAGAGAGGAGATCAGGGAGAGGGTCACAATCTCTTCTTCCTGTCCCTCATCAGTTGCCATGAGCAAGCTAATGTCAACCCTGTCAATAAAAGGCTTTAGGCGATTCACATGAAGAACTCTGTGAGGACTTCTGGGAGTGCCTAGGTCAACCAAGTAGGTGACCTCACCATTTTTCTCAAGGATAGTGTGGGAGCCACTCCACTTGTCCTAAAGAGCTGCTGGTGCTACAAGGTCCAACACCCACACTTTCTGTCCTGGCTGGTAAACAGTCAGTACAGCCTTTTGGTATGGCCTAGCTTTCTGAAGCTCCTGGCTGGCCTCAAGGTTTTTGCTGGCCTTTTTCATGTACTCATCTATACATGAACGCAGGCCAAGGACATAGCCCGCAATGTCCTGTTTAGTAGGTTTGAGAGGCTGCTCCCAGCCCTCCTTAACCAGACACAATGGGCCCCTAACTGGATGCCCAAACAGAAGTTCAAATGGACTATAGGCCACCCCCTCTGAGGAACCTCTCTGTAGGCAAAGAGAACGCAGGATAGTAAGACATCCCATTTTCGCCTGAGCTTTTCTGGGACTCCCATGATCATTCACTTTAGGGTCTTGTTGAACCTTTCAACAAGCCCATTGCACTGTGGATGGTAGGGTGTGGTAAACTTATAGTTTACACCACACTCTTTCCACATTGCAGTTATGTAGCTATACATGAAGTTTGTAGTTCTGTCTGACAATACCTCCTTAGGAAACTCCACTCTGGAAAAGACTCCCAGAAGGGCCCTAGCCACCACAGGAGCTGTAGTGGCCCTAAGTGGAATAGCTTCTGGATACCTAGTGGCAATGACCACCACCACCAGGATGTAACTGTGTCCAGATGCTGGTGGAGGGTTTATGGGATCAACATGTCTATCCCTACCCTCTAAAAGGTAGCCCCAACCACTGGAAGTGGAATTGAGGGGGCCTTTGTGGTGCCACCTGGCTTACAGCTGGGTTGGCAAGTGACACAGGAGCGACAAAACCTCTTGGTATCTTCAGACATGTGGGGCCAGTGAATGTGAGGGACGAGCCTGTCCCAAGTCTTTCTTTGCCCAAGATGTCCTGCAACGGGAATGTCATGTGCCAGGGAGAGAAGCAAACCCCTGAACTTCTGAGGTATAACTAACCTCCTGGTGGCACCAGGCTTCGGGTCTCTACTCAGAAAACAGGAGCCCATCTTCCCAATAGATCTTATGGGACCCACTGACATTCCCTGCCTCCTCAGCAGCAGCTTGCTGTCTGAGCTGTTCAAGAGAGGGGCAGGAGTTCGGCTCCAGACTCAAGTCTGCCCAGGAAGGGCCCCCTGCCCCAAGAACTCTGCTGTGTCAGGCCCAAATTCCTCTGGGACAGTTCCTTCACATGGGCTGAGCTCATCTCCCTCAGTAGACTGATCCTCACTGAGAGCCTGGGAGGAGGATAATTCCTTACCCTTCTTGCTCCTTCTCTTAGGAGCTAGCTGGTCCAATTTTCCAGGATCCAGAGCTCCCTCAGTACCTAACTGTTTGGCCTGAGCCCTAGTAACAGCAAATGCACTGGCAGAGATTCCCATCATCTCTGCACGTGTCCTGAACTCCATTTCAGACCAATCTGAAGTTTCTAAGTCATTGCCCAGCAGACAGTCCACAGGTAGGTCTGGGGAAACCACAACTCTTTTAGGGCCAGTTACTCCTCCCCAGCTGAAATTCACAACTGCCAAGGAATGATCAGTCCTAAGATTGCATGCATTGGTCACTTGGTAAAGTTGACCAAGTATGATCTGATCAGGAGACACAAGTTTCTCTGTTACCATAATGACACTGGCCCCTGTGTCCCTGTAAGCCACAGCTTCCTGACCTTTGATCAGAGGACGTTGCCTGTACTTGTCAAAATTAGTGGGACTTACAAGTAAAGTGGCAAATTCCATGCCGCTGTCACAGACAAGGACAGCCTGAGTGGGAGTTCTGACTAGGCGAGAACCCACTATAAAAACCCAAGGTTAACCACATTAATCACTTGGGAGCACTACTACTACTTGTACTGGTGGTAGGAGTGCTAGTTGCCTTGGGGGCAGTAGTAGCAGTTTCTTTTACATAAGCTTTTGAGCAAATGGCATCCCTTGCTCTGTGGCCTTTCTCCTTACACAGGTAATACCAAGTTTTCTTGCCAGAGGAAGAGGAGTTTTGGGACCCATCCTCAGAGGAAGATTTTTGGGGACCTTGTGAAGACTCCTTTTTGTCTTTACCCTTCTACCCACCCTTCTCTTGGGCGTTAGAAGAATCTTGCTTCTTCTGGCCACCTCCACCACCATTGGTTTTCTACTTCACCCTGGTGCGGACCCGTTTGTCTGCCTTCTTATCCAATTCTTGGGGAAAGGTCAGATCAGAGTCCACCAGGTACCATCTCGAAAATGGCTGCAACAAATCCTATCATGTTTGATATCAAACATGATGGAATCATACCCCCACACCGTAAACAGTGTGGGAGGTATGATTCGAAGCACCGGGAGAGCCCTCCGTTAGGCTCTCAGTGTTCCCGGTACCAGCCTTCTAGTGCCGGACAGCACAAAATGGTTGCTGCCGACCAGAGACACATTTCTGCCCTCCTGCTGCTGAGCCAAGCTTGAGCAGGGGAAGGCAGAACAATAGGCATCCTGTCACAGGGAGGTGTGACCACCTCCCAGACAGGATTTAGTGTTTTAGGGCTGGGTGGGTGCGCTTGCCAGCGCCTGAAAGTCTGCATGAGGGGCACATTTGGTGTCCCTGTGCATAGTCCAGTTCAAACCAGTCCTGGGAGCCGTTGGCTCCTGCTCTGGTGAGAAACTGGACCAAGGACATGGGAGTAACCTCCCCCTGTCCAGACCCTCAGAACTGAAACCACTGCACTTCTACCGTCTCGGTACTCTGGACTTCGCTCGACTTCGTTTGGACCTGACTCCATCTCCCTTCCAGTCTGCTGCATCGTCTGTGCCTGTGCATCATACAGGAACCTTCCAAGGCCTGTGAAGCATCAAGGACAACCTAAGTAATCTCCCTTGGAGTGAAGGAGTCACTCCCCTGCATTCGCAGGCACCGCAACGAAGACGACCGGTCTGCAGATTCCGAGCTCCCCCGGACTCCGTGGGCTCTGCAACACAGGTGGTGGTTTTCCTCAGCTCGCGAGGCCTGCTCTACCCTCTCACAAAGTTTGAGGCCAGTAGTCCTTGTGGGGGTTGCAATAACCGAACCCCTGGGTACCGCGTCCCTTTGCAATTGCAAAGGCTTGTTGACATCTTTTCAAGAAGAACTTCGGGCTCCAAGTAGCCCCAACCTCGGGCACCTCCAGTGACCAGAATCTTCGGCCACACCGCATCGTGTGCATCGTGTGCATCGTGGCCTGCATCTTTTGGTGAGCTGCTTGAGGTCCTCTGGCTACTCCAGTGCCTCCGGCCTGTGGTTCCACTTGAGGGTCACCTTTGTTTTCCTTGGGCTCCCCTGATTGCTCGGGGCCTGCCCTGACTCCCCTGCTTGTGGTGAGTCTCCTGGACCTTGCTGGTCCCAGCCGTGCACCTTCTTGATCTCCTGAGTGGGTTGCATTTGCCAAGGCTTGTTGGTGCTCCCGCCAGTCACTGACCCCTCAGCACTCGACATCCTTTGTGGGACAACTCGGATCCAGGTCCTGGTCGTCCTCAGCATTGCCTGGTCCTCGCAGCTGCAGAGTCAAGGTCACTGTCATCCTTCCTGAAGCACCGGACATCGGAGGGCATCCGTCTTCCAAGTCTCCTGGTCACTCCCGAGTGACATAGACACTGTCCCCTCTGCTTTCAGGTACTCCTCGTCAAGAATCCACGTTTGGATTCCTACGGACACTTTCTCCTCTTCCAGCAGTGGCTTTTTCCTGAAATCCTCCATTTGGTTTGAGGGCGGTTTCCGACGCCACTTCACACCTATGCACCTGGCTTCCCTGGGATAGGTAACTTGGGTACCACGGTATCCACGGGTGGGGTGGCTCTCTAACCTTCTGTCTTCCACTGGGTTTCTTCAGGGTCCACTGGGAAGGGTCCCTAATCTTTAAAATTCCAACTGCGACTTGCACATAGACTTGTACGGAGCACGCAGTCGTGTTCACACACTGCAAACGCTCTCCGTGGGGTCCCTATGTACTTACCTTGGGTGGTTCTGTGCATCCCCAGCAATTCTACGTCCTCTTGACATTGTCCTGACTCATGTCCTGGTTCTTATACCACTTTCTTAGTATATGGTTTGGTCCCCCCTGGGGCCCACTGTGTATTAGTGCAATTTACTGTGATTTATTTGCTTAATTATTGTGTGCTTTGTGTCTATCTCCGTGTAGGAGATACTGTAACGTACTAGAGAGTGTTCTATAATAAATACATATTTTTATACGTACTTTGTGTGGTTCTTTTTCATTTAATCTATATTACAAGATTACATTCTGGTAAGACGAGCTGCTTTACACTCCTTCAAGACTAACCCTGAAGGCTGCTCTCCACAGCTACCACTTGGATAGCTTTCTAAGGTTGTCTGAGACCTCCTAAATCACCATAAGGGTTGTCTGGACTGGTGCAAGGTGCCCACTTACATTAGTGGACATCATAACCAGGCCTGCCTCTCACAGGCCCCCTCTAGGTCATCTGACCCATTCCCTGGGAGATCAGAGCTTACCAGTGTGGGGTCTTCAGACTCCTCCTGGTCCTGCTCAGATTTGTTGTCACTGGGGTGAGGCACCCCTGACTGACTGACTGATTGTCTTGTAAAGCGCACGATTGCCGAGGCGTCTTGGCGCTAAGGTGAGTGGATCCCGATGCTTACGCTGATTTATCTGAGAGCTTAGGGGAAATCAGTTTTCTAAAAAGAGTCCTGTTAGGCTGTAGTCTGATCAGTGTGGGGAGGGAGTTCCACAGTTTGGCCGCTCGATATGAGAAGCCCTTTCCCCCCCATCTGGCTCTTTTTATCTTGGGGACCAGAATCAATTCTGTATTTGCTGACCTGAGACAGCATTGTGGCGAATACCGGGGGAATAGATGTTGAACAATCGCAGCTCCCCCTCCATACAGAGCCTTGTGTACAAGACAGAGGGCCTTGAAATCCACTCACTGCCGAACTGGGAGCCAATGGAGCAGTTTAATACTGGCAGACGTGGGGTGGTGTTTAGGGAGATCAAGTAGCACACGAGCCGCCGCATTCTGTAAGGACTGCAGTTTGGCAATCTGACCTTTCTGCTCCCATGTAGAAGGCGTTGCCATAATCGACTCGAGAGAACCAGAGCCCCAATTACAGTTTTCCTAAGAGTTAGTGGGATAAACGGCAGGATTTTGCGCAGGACTTTCAGCGTGAAGAAGCAGGCAGAAGATACCTGATTAATTTGTTGAGCAAACTTTAGATCGCTGTCAAACATAAATCCAAGGTTCCTGGCCTTGGGGACAGGACAATTCCCAGCCTCAGAGGGCCACCATAATTGGCTCCATACAGAAGGCCTCTGCCCAAACTCAATAACCTCAGTCTTTTCAGTATTGAGCCTTAGAAAGTTTGAGTTCATCCATGCCATAACAGCTTTTAGACAGTTACGAAACCTGACAGCTGTAGTGTCCACTCTTTGTGTGACCGATACCACTATCTGGGTATCGTCCGCATACGATACAAGCATTAGACCATGATCTTTAATTAGTCTTGCCAGAGGTGTGACCCCTGACCCTTCTTCTTGAGCCCCACCCTTACCAAAGTCAACCTGCCTTTCTGACCCTTAGGATTCTGAATGTCATACTGCAGGAGCATCTCTAGGAGTTGCTCTTTGTTAGGATTACTACTTGTCTTTAACTTTCTGGATGTAGACAGGGTCCTACGTTCCTGGAACTTAAGACCACTGTAGCTAGAGGGTTGGGGCCCACTGGCTTCCCCAAATAAAAACCTGGTAAACTAGGTGTAGTGTGATGTTGCACCTACCTACCCTAGTGAAAACTAAACTTTCAAAGATTGGAGAAAGGGTTGTGCTAGACCCTTGACTGCCAATTCAAAAAGTTCAGTAGAACTTACTACTACAAAAAGTATTTTTATATGTGCCTAATGCTAGTACTGGTTTTTCATCTAACCACACCTAGATTCGCTGGTAAAACAGTGCAGGCTTAAATCTCCACCGCTGCACACCAATGGAGGAGGCTGGTTTAGTATATGGTGCACACTTATTTAAGTGAAGCACCTTGCACTAATCCAGACAACCCTTAGGGTGATTTTAGTGGTCTTAGACAACCATAGAAAGCTCTCTAAGTGGTAGCTGTGGAGAGCAGCCTTCAGGCTTATCTTAAAGGAGTGTTAAGCAGTGTGCTTTACCAGATCTAATCATATAGTGTAGGTTAAACAAAAAAGAACCATACAGTGTATGTATAAAAATAGTTCTATTTATTACACAACACACACTAACACATTGGTATATCTTCTACTCGAAGATATATACACAAATACACAATAATACTTCAATTGTAACTGGTAAGTAAGCACAAAATACAGTGGTCTGCAGGGGGAGACCAAACCATATATTAAGAAAGTGGAATGCAAACTGCAACCAAAGTCGGTACTTGGACCAGGAGACTCAAAGGAGCTGGGGACACAAGGAAACACCCAAGGGAAGTGCCCATGAACCCCACGGAGGCTGTATGCAGAGTGGAAACACAGCCTTGTGTCCAATAGAAATCAATGGAGAAGTCACAGTTGCAGTTTGGAAGAGAAAGGACCCTTCCCAGTGGACCCTGAAGAAACCCCGTGGAAGACAGAAGGTTGAAGAGTCATCGACCCATGGATACCCCAGGAACCAGGATACCTACACCAGGGAAGCCGGGTGCATAGGTGCAAAGTGACGTCAGAAACTGCTGTAGACCACAATGGAGGACTTCAGGAAAGATGCCCCTGGAGAAGACTGTGCAAGAGTCTGGTGGAATCCAAGGGTGGATTCTTGAAGTGAAGAACCTGTAAGCAGAGGGGACAGTGTCTATGCCACTCGGAAGTGACCAGGAAGCACAGAAGAGCAATGCCCACCGATGACGGACGGTTCAAGTGAGTTGACTGTGACCTTGTTGCTGCAGCTGTGAGGACCAGGCGACGCTGAGGCCAGGAGCTGTGCATGAGCTGTCCCATGTCGGAGGCCGAGAACCAGGGGGTCAGTGTCCCGCGGGAGCACCAACAAGCCTTGACATCTGCAGCAGGTGTGGAAAGTAGAGAAAGAACAACTTTGGGACCTGCAAGGTCCAAGGGACTCACCACAAGCAGGAGAGTCAGAGCATGCTTCAAGCAAGCAGGGGAACCCACTGAAGCAGGAGCTCAGGAGGATCCACAGGCCAAAGACAGGAGTCGCAAGAGGACCTCAAGCAGCTCACTAAGTAGGAAGGCCCATGGTGCAGAGGATGCAGTGAAGACGCTGTACTTGGCAGGAAGAGATGCTGAAGGCTTGAGCTTCTTGTAGCCAGAAGATCTCTGGAGTGCAGAGCCAACAAGCCTTGGCAAGGGCACGTCGGCGCAATGCACAGGGATTTGGTCCCAGCGGTTCCGACGAGGGATACCGGCCTCAAAATTGCAGAGAGGACAGGTCACGCCTCGAGGGAGTTGCAGAACCACCCCCTGTGTTGCTGAGCCTTTCGAAGTCCGTGGGACGTCAGGAGCAGTAGACCGGTCAGCTTCGTTGCAGTGCCTGCAGATGCAAGGGAATGACTCCTTCACTCCAAGGGATATTACTTCGGTATCCTTGATGCCCACAGGTTTGTTGCAGATCCTGGAAGAAGCACAGACACAGACAACGAAGAAGACTTGCAGAACAGCAAGACCAGGAGCAGCAGGAGTCTTCCTTGATGCAGTCTCAGTTACAGGCGAAGTACAAGTATCCAGGTGGTCAAAGAGTGACGTGGTTTCAGGCTTGAGTCTTGTCCCTCGATGAATCTGAGGACCTACCCACAGGTAAGCCCTTAAATACCCTAGGAAAGGGGTTAGGATGACTCAGGCGTCCCTCCCAGAGGAGGGACTGGACAGAGTGGAGGAATCTCCAATGTCCTTTGTCCACTTTCATGCCAGAGCGGAAGCCAAACTGGCTCAAACTGGAGGATGCAAGGAGGGACCAAATGTGCCTTTCAAATCAGTCTGGTGGCGCTGGCAAGTGCCCCCACCCCAGCCCAATAAAAGAAGTCCTGTCTGGGAATGTGGTCACACCTCCCCAGACAGGAAACCTATTGTTCTACCTTCCCCTGCTCAAGCTTGGCTCAGCAGCAGGAGGGCAGAATCGTGTCTGTGGTCAGCAGTAGCACTAGCTTGCTGTCAGACCCTGAAAGGCTGTAACCGGTAGTACAGTGTGGTACCCTAAGGGAGCCCCCAGTACATGGGATCATACTTGCAACACTGGAATCAATGTTGGGGTATGATTCCAACATATTTGATACCAAACATGACCGGGTTCGGTGCAGTCACTAAATAGTTAGACATCTAGTAATTACTTGATTCCCACTATGTGTAAAAAAAAAAGGGCTGACCGCACTTACAAAGCCTGGAGAATCGACTCCCGGGTTTGTAGGCACCCTCACACTTATAACCAAGCACCCTGCCTTCAGGGGTGAAAGGCCTGCCAGAGGGGTGACTTATAGGTTTTAAGTGTATTGACCTCAGATGTAAGGAAATGTATATCTGTCGTGAGAGGTGCAAGCACCAACTCACACCGGCTGCATTGGCAGGCCTGTAGTCACAGTTTGAGTGGTCTCTCATGGGTGGCACAATACATGCTGCAGCCCATTGGAGACCCTTGGTGTACCTATGCCCATGTACCTCAGTACCATATACTACGTACTTACAAGGGTACACCAGTAGCCAACTGTGGAGGTACCTAAGTACTTACCATGGTCAATTTAGGGAAGAAGCACAGTGACTGGAGTCATGATTAGCTGGATCCCAGTCAGACTAGTCAAAACAAACATACTGACACCAGCAAAAAGTAGGGGTTACCATGAAAGCAGATCCTACTTTGCTACACTGGGATTGACCCTTCGCTAGACGTGACATAGCCAAACAGTGGAAGGCGGAGGCCCCACCATCTCCGCCAGTGTGGAAGCGGAGTATGGACCACTTTATGGGTTTAGAGGCAAGGGTCTGCCCTCAAAAACACCCCAAAATCTGGAAGATGTGGACACACTACAGGGATGTAGCCCTAGCGCCTGTTCGTCCCGTTGGCCATACACTTCTTGGCGAAATCAGAACTTTCCGGGAGGGGGAGTGATGGAAGCTGGGGAGTGCTGGCCAAAGCGGTCTCCAGAACCTTTGTACGCATGAGATTAAATTCTGGGATGGCAGGGGGAAAGGTCTAATGAGCAGATATGTTTTGCTAATGCTTTATTATTTGTATCATTATTTTTTTTAAACGGCCTTGTCGGCCACATTGTTTGGTTAAACTTCAAATTCAATTAAATATGTTAAAAAAAAAAGAATGAAAAGAAAGACAGAACAAAAAGAAATATTTGGATTTAAAACATTAAATCGATTGAGGCCAGCAGTTTCACTCTTTTTGTAAATTTTGTCCTGGGAATTTAGTGAAAACTGAATACTATAAAATCAAAGAGAGAGATGTGGAAGTAAACATCAGCTCGCCATAGAATTTTCAGAAACAAAGCCCGGTTCGGCTTATTTTATTTGAACTGAAGTCCCAGCCTTTTCCATTAGAGACTTACCAGGTCCTTGCACCATGCACAGCTGGGATGTGACAGGATGCACTCCTTACAGGAGGGGCTGGGCCTGCAGAAACCTTTAAAGAGAAACAAAAGGGAAATATTGTAATTTGTCTGAGATAGGATTATGGTTTACTGGTTACATTATGCTACATTTGGCATTTTGTTCGGTGATTAAACATGTACATAGAATGTGTCAAAAGTATGAATGTGCCACACTTTACACTTTTAGGCTATACGTTGTACAATGTTGAGTGCACCTACACTAATGTTCCTGGCTCGATTTATCCCCTAGTACTTAGTCGCAGCACTTGGGGGGTTTAGCGCTATATAAATTGAAATTTAATCATACAACACATGGTCACCTTGTGCGTGCAGCACGCACACAGTCAAGTGGGCACCTCATTATAACATATATATATATATTACCTACTGGCGGTCGCCAGTAGGTAGTTATAGTTAGGACCTAGTTTCCATAGGGAAAGCGTTTTTTGTTTTCCCAATAACTTTGGCGCTGGTTGACGAATCTTCGCGAAATTTTCATAACTAGTGATCAGCTCCGGTCAGCTCCTGTCTTGAAAGTTTCGGGGTGATTCGCCAAGCGAAGGCCGAGAAAAAGGGGGTCCCAAAACGCGTTTTCCCCATGTTATTTTCCATAGGAAACTTTAGACAAAGCTACAGCCCGAACTGCTGAACGGAATTACACCAAATTTGGCAAAAGGTAGGTCTTGGTTCAGAAAGAGTCCTTTTTGTTAAATGGTGTAAATCCGTTCAGTAGTTGCTGAGAAATTTAAAAAAGGAAAAGTTTCGATATCTATGGATTCGCGAACCCTCCCGACCACGAGCTTCATTCTAATTGGCTGCCAACACTCCAAACCAGGAAGTGTTGGCAGCCATCTTGTGACTCGGTAACCGAGTCACAAGAAATCAGGAAAAAAAACGTGAAAAACAAGAAAAGGGGGCAGGGTAGAAACACCCTGACCCCCTAGGCCTGCTCAGGGGACCCCCAGGGCCAAAAAAAGCTTTTTTTTTTTTTTTTTAAACGGCAGATTTCGCGCTGGGTGCGCGAATCCTACCGATAAAATTTTAAAAAACGAAGCGCGGGCTTCCGCGCTTCGTTATTTTCAAGCCCCCGGGTGGGCCAGGTCCCGGGGGCATGCAGAAAATGTATAGCGGGGGCCCCCTCAGCCCCGGGGACCGCCACCTCTCCGGGGCTTCATTTATGTTTTGCGGGGCCTAATGTGACATGTGTGCAAACACGTCCTGTGGCGTGTTTTAAGTTGGGGGATTAAGTCTCCTTGAATCCTGAGGGTCCCTGGGGGCCAACTAGCCCACCAGGTACCTCCAGTAAGCGCCACAGAGTTGCGTTGCAGAGAGGTGTAAAAAGGGGCGTGGCCTCGGACCACCTCTCTGCAACGCAGCCCTGTGGCGCACTGGAGGTTCCTGGTGGGCTGGTTGGCCCCTAGAGACCCTCAAGATTCAGGGGACTTAATCCCCCAACTTAAACGCGCCACAGAGAACGCTTGCACACTTGTCACATCGAGGCCCCGCCCCTCCATGCGCCACTGTGCAAACGGGCCCTCTGGCGCGTTGTAAGTTGGGGATTAAGTCCCTTGAATCCTGAGGCTCCCTTGGGTCCAACTAGCCCATCAGGTACCTCCAGTAAGCGCCCATGAGCTGCGTTGCAGAGAGGTGTAAAAGGGCGTGGCCTCGGAACACCTCTCTGCAACGCAGCTCTGTGCCGCTTCCTGGAGGTACCTGGTGGGCTACTTGGCCCCCAGGGACCCTCAGGATTCAAGGGACTTAATCCCCCAACTACAACGTGCTAGAGGGTACATTTGCACAGTGGTTCAGGGAGGAGGCGGGCCTGATATAAGAAGTTAGCAATCCTGCTGTGTGGGACTTACTGGTGGTAATAAAAGGGATAGTTGGCCCCTAAGGTTGACGTTGAGGGCTAACTACTCCTCCTGTTACCTCCAGTAAATACCACACAGTGGGATTGCTAAGAGGTGTTTCGGAGGCCACGCTCACCTTTCTCCACCACTCTGGAAACGCGACTGGTATGTTATAGTTAGAAATTAGCATTTAAAAAACCTTTGAAATTCACTGAAAAAACCATAGGTTTCAGGGACGTTATAGTTAGAAATTAGCATTTAAAAAACCATTGAAATTTACTGAAAAAACCATAGGTTTCAGACACGTTATAGTTAGAAATGAGCATTTAAAAAACCTTAGAAATTCACTGAAAAAACCATAGGTTTCAGGGACGTTATAGTTAGTTGGACATTTCTCTTCTACAAAACCATAGAAATTGCCCCGTTATAGTTAGTTCAGCTAACTATAACTCGCACACCCGCAATGCACTTCTGATGACGTCACATATTACATCATTCATGACATGGTCAGTGACATCACTGATGACATCACTGATGACATCACTGATGACATCTCAGATGACATCACTGATGACATCACTGATGACATCATCCAGTGACTGTGTGTTTCTTTAAAGTTTAAATATGTATTATATATATGCCAAGGTGTATTGAACAATGAGTGGGTGATTAAGTGTCTGGATGGAGGATTTAGTAGGTGCGTGACTGACTGTTTAAGTGAGTGATTACATGCGTCTTACTGAATGCATGGGTTAGTGACTAAACTGTGTGAATGTCTGTATCAGTCTGTCTGTTGTTGTGTAAGCTGCTGCATGGGTTGGTCAGTAGCTACATGAGTGTCTATATGGGCTATTGATTGGTTGCCTGAGTATTTGTATGGGTGCCTGAGTGTGTGTGTGGGTGGGTGGGAGGTGTGTGACTCTGTGCATAGATGTGTGAGTGGTTGATTCACTGGGTGTATGGGTTCAAGAGTACATGTGCAAACAGCTGTATGGGTGGGTGAGTGTGTGTATGGGTGTGTTGGTGAGAGAATGGATGTCTCAGTGGTACATGTCCAAGTAACTACATATGTAAAAGGCAGTGTATGTGAGAGTTGGAGTATATAAATGACTATACGTGAGAGTCCGTGATTGTGAGAGTGGCTGTATGGATGAGTGTGTACTTGTATCAGTGATTGTATAAGAGAGTAAGTATGCGTTTGTTTCTGTTTTAATAAGTGATGTGGTGTGTGTATAACTGTATAGGTCAGTAAATGGAAGTGTAATTGATTCTTTGCATGACTGAGTAGCTGTGTGAGTAACTCCATGGATGAGTGGTGGTGTGTGAGTGTCTGTATAGGTCTAGGAGTGCTTATGATACTGTTGTATTGATGAGTGACTGCATGTATGAGTGACTTTATAGGTGAATGAGTGGATGTGTGTGTAGACCTTGGAATCAGTGAGTGCGTATGTAGTAACTGGTATTGGTGTGTCGATGGTTTCGAAAATGGTAGTCTGTATTTTACAGTGGGTGTATCAAAGGTTATATTAGAGTGTGAGGAGGTGCATCAGATATTCACGTGGATGATGTCATCAGTGATGTCATCAGTGATGTCATTTGAGATGTCACTGACGATGTCATGAATGATGTAATATGTGACGTCATCAGAAGTGCATTGCGGGTGCGCGAGTTATAGTTAGCTGAACTAACTATAACGGGGCAATTTCTATGGTTTTGTAGAAGAGAAATGTCCAACTAACTATAACGTCCCTGAAACCTATGGTTTTTTCAGTGAATATATATATATATATATATTTACCATCAATGCCACAAGAAAAGCACACATTATCAAGATGTACATACTCAGTCATGCGACAACAAAGGCTAACATCCAAGTTACAATCAAGTCTTGCAGCTTCGTTACATATAAATACTGTTATTCAAACCACTGGCCAAGGTACTTTCAATGCTACACTTTTGCAAAACTGAATCACTTCAGCCTACGTTTTCTGACATTCTTTGAAGTATAGGATGTCGTGATGGTGCGTGTACATCTGCACATTTACTTCTCTCCAGCTGACAAAATCAACAATAACATGAAGGGTAGCTTTTAGCAGTTGGGTGGCATTGCTCACATAGTTTGCTATTGATTATACTTGTGTGGTGCTCATTCCACCAAAGGAACAGCTGCAGTAATACCGTAACACAATTCTGAGCCTGATTTTGAGTTTGGTGGACGGAGTATGTACCATTGCCAGTTGCAGTGTAATGACTTTACTCTGACCATGGCAAGGGTACTCCATCTGCCAAATTTAAAGATGTCTGCCTGCCCAGCAGACATCTCTTGCATTTCCAGGAACCGCCATCACAGCCTTGCCTGTAAAAACGTATTGAAAGTTTGATGGACAGCTCCGCCAACAAGAAGGAGCTTATGTCAAACTTTAAACATTTTCTTTTTTATTTCCAAACACAAGATCCCAAAGTGGGATTTTGTTATTGGAAAAAAAAACATAACCCCCTTGCCATAGGAGTTTTCTCCCATGGCATGGGGGTAATTTAACCCCTTCGCTGCTAGGCCTTTCCTCCCCCTGTGCTAAGCCTTTTTTTGGCTATTTGGGGTAGTTCGCGCTTAGGCCCCTGTAACTTTTTGACCACATAAGGTATCCACGCCAAATTTGCGTCCTTTTCTTCCAACATCATGGGGATTCTAAAGGTACCCAGGGTTCGTGGATTCCCTTGGAGGGGACCCAGAAATTAGCCAAAATAGAGCTAAATTTTGTTTTGTTTTTGAAAAATGGGAAAAAAGGGCTACAGATGAAAGCGTCTGGTTTTTTTCCCTGCAAATGGTATCAACAAAGGGGTTGTGATGCTGAAATCACCATTTTCCCAGCTTTCAGGGACAAGCAGACTTTTGTCAGAAAACCAAAGATTTTTACACAGTTTTGGCATTTTTCTGGGACATAGCCTATTTTTGCTATTTTTTGTGCTTTCAACCTCCTTCCAGTTAATGGTAGAAATGGGTATGAAAGCAATAATGGCTCCTGGAAAGCTATACATTTTAGAAAAGTAGACAAAATTCTGAATTCAGCAAGGGGTCATTTGTGTAGATCCTTCAAGGTTTCTCTATATGTTATGTTATGTTATGTTAATTTGGTATTTATAAAGCGCGCAGCTACTCCCAGGAGTGTCCCAGCGCTAAGCAAAAACCACATAAACAGCCGCAGAGAAGAGAACCTAAAGCAAAACCTGCAAAACAGGTTAAAGTTGGAAAAGCCACGTCTTAAGTTATTTTCTAAAGGTGAGTAGGTCCTGAACTTGTCTGAGGGCCAAGGGAAGGCTGTTCCATAGGTGGGAGGCGACCACTTGAAAAGATCGACCTCCGACCCGAGCAAGTGAAACTTTAGGAACAGGAATCAATAGTTGAGTTGAGGACCTCAGAGTACGTAGGGGAGTATAATGGGGAAATCTTTGTCTGAGATAAGGAGCTCCAATCTGATTAAAAGCTTTAAAAACCAAAATCAGCGCTTTAAAATGGATTCTTTTCTGAACAGGGAGCCAATGCAGGGACAACAAAAGAGGGGACGAATGAGTTCTAGGGCCTGCCAAGAAGATGCCGTGTTTTGAATCACCTGCAAGCGGGCAATTAAATAACTGGGAAGTCCCAAGTACAAAGAGTTGACGTAATCCAATCTCGAGATTACCAGAGCTTGGACAATGGTCTTTCTGTGAGAGACAGAAAGCAGGGGAAGAAAATTCTTCACCATTCTTAAGATCCCAAAGCAAGTCCCGGCTACAGATTGGATCTGGGACTTCATAGAAAGCGTGGCATCCAGTCTGACTCCGAGGTTCTTAACCATGGTCACAGACGACCTGGGGGGGGGTCAAATCCTGCGGCCACCAGTTATACCAAGTCTCACATGGTCGAGGGCCAAAAAAGATAATTTCAGACTTATCAGGATTACATTTCATTTGATTATCCTTCAGCCACAAAAAAACTGCTGAGAGACATGAGTTTATTGCATGACCATCAAACTCAACACCCTTCTCGCAAGTGAACAACAACTGAGTATCGTCTGCATACGATACGATCTTAGCCCCATGTTGTTCAGCAAGAAGGGCGATAGGGGCCATATAAAGATTGAACAGAGTAGGGCTCAGAATAGAGCCCTGCGGGACTCCAACATTCATGGGAGGAATAACAGCTGAGAAAGGGGGGGACCATATAGTTTGGAGGCGGTCACTGAGAAATGACTTGATCCAACTCAGGGCTAAGCCACCGACACCACCCTCCACCAATCTTTGCACCAGTCTATTGTGGGGCACAGTGTCAAAAGCTGCGGAAAGATCCAAAAGTACCAAGACCGCATTGCCTCCCCTATCTAGCAAGGTTTTTATAGTTTCCGCCACTTCTAAAAGGGCCGATTCAGTGCTAAAGTTTGCCCTGAAACCTGACTGACTTGGGTGCAAAAGGTGATTGGTCTCAATATAGTCAGTGATAATGGAGTTGACATATTTCTCCAAGACCTTGGAGAAAAAAGGTAGCAGGGATAAGGGCGGTAGTTACCAGCTACCTCAGGGTCGGCCGTAGGTTTTTTTAAAAGTGGAAGAATTTTAGCGTGTTTCCAGCAGGGAGGCATATATCCCTCCCGCAAGGCATTGTTTAAAATCTGATTCACCGTAGGATTAATCACCTCTGCAATTGCCGATAACACCTTGGCAGGACAGGGGTCGGCAGGGGAGCCTGACTTCAAGGACTTCATAAGAATTAAAGATTGGTCCATGGAAATAACAGGAAACTGCATAAGGGAGAATTCAGAGCTTACAGCAACACTGGGAGAATCAAGATCAGCAGAATGAGCCAGTGGCTGCATTTCAAAAGAGTCCTGTATTTTCCTAATTTTATCGTGGAAAAAAGAGGCCATCATATTTGTCCATTCACTAGTTGGTGCAAACGGGCATCTAATAGCAGCAGGCTAACAGTTGAATATAGGAAAAATTAAAAATTAGTTGAAAAAAACAGCCATTTGTGTCAACGTTTTCATCTGTAACTTCTTCTAATTATGACAGCTGTTTGAAAGCAATATACCGTTACATCCGCTGGACCTTTCTGGTTGTGGGGATATATAGGACTTCTAGGTTCACCAAGAACCCGACGAACCCAGAGCCAATAACTGAGCAGTGTCTTGCAATGGTTTTTTATTATGTACCGGGTATATAGCAATTAATTTGGGAAAATATATACGTGGAAAAAGCAGTATGAAAGACACCTGTGTATTTGTGAAATTGGAACAAAATATAGAGTTTAGAAACAGTACATATTTGCACATTTCCGAAATTGTGAGTACCCATACTAGCATGAGAATTATAGGTCATTTTTCAAAATGACTTCTTTTTTACACTTTGTCTTTCATTTGGAAGGCAGAAATGCATCGAAAGTCAATAGGTAATAACAGTTGCTCTACAATTCTGTGTTACCCAAAGTCTTCTGAGAAAAATGGTACCTCACTTCTGTGGGTAGGCCTAGTGCCCGCGACAGGAAACGGCCCAAAACGCAACGTGGACACACCACATTTTCACAGTGAAGACTGACCCCTTTTTTGCAAAGTGCCTAGCTGTAGATTTTAATCCCTAACTCTGCCAGCACCTAGGGAAACCTAGCAAACCTATACATTTTTGAAAACTATACACCCAGGGGAATTTAGGATGGGGTGACTTGACTGGCTCTCACCAGGTTCTGTTACCCAGAATCCCTTGCAAACCTTAAAATGTGTCCAAAAATACACATTTTCCTCACATTTCTGTGGTGGAAAGTTCTGGAATCTAGGTGGATCCACAAAATTCCACCCACCCCGCGTTCCCCAAAGTCTTCCAAGAAAAATGGTACCTCACTTCTGTGGGTAGGCCTAGTGCCAGCGACAGGAACCGGCCCAAAACGCAACGTGGACACACCACATTTTCACAGTGAAAACAGACCCTTTTTTTGCAAAGTGCCTAGCTGTAGATTTTGAACCCTAACTCTGCCAGCACCTAGGGAAACCTAGCAAACCTATACATTTTTAAAAACTAGACACCCAGGGGAATCCAGGATGGGGTGACGTGACTGGCTCTCACTACGTTCTGTTACCCAGAATCCCTTCCAAACCTAAACATTTGTCAAAAAAAACACATTTTCCTCACATTTCTGTGGTGGAAAGTTCTGGAATCTAGGTGGATCCACAAAATTCCCCCCACCCCGCGTTCCCCAAAGTCTTCCAAGAAAAATGGTACCTCACTTCTGTGGGTAGGCCTAGTGCCCGCGACAGGAAACGGCCCAAAACGCAACGTGGACACACCACATTTTCACAGTGAAAACAGACCCTTTTTTTGCAAAGTGCCTAACTGTAGATTTTGAACCCTAACTCTGCCAGCACCTAGGGAAACCTAGCAAACCTATACATTTTTTAAAACTACACACCCAGGGGAATCCAGGATGGGGTGACTTGACTGGCTCTCACTAGGTTCTGTTACCCAGAATCCCTTCCAAACCTAAACATTTGTTAAAAAAACCCACATTTTTCTCACATTTCTGTGGTGGAAAGTTCTGGAATCTGCGTGGATCCACAAAATTCCACCCACCCCGCGTTCCCCAAACTCTTCAGAGAAAAATGGTACCTCACTTCTGTGGGTAGGCCTTGTGCCCACGGCAGGAAACGGCCCAAAACGCAATATGGACACTCCACATTTTCACAGTGAAAACTGACTCTTTTTTTGCAAAGTGCCGAGCTGTAGATTTTGAACCCTAACTCTGCCAGCACCTAGGGAAACCTAGCAAACCTATACATTTTTGAAAACTAGACACCCAGGGAATTCAGGATGGGGTGACTTGACTGGCTCTCACCAGGTTCTTTTACCCAGAATCCCTTGCAAACCTAAACATTTGTCAAAAAAACCACATTTTTCTCACACTTCTGTGGTGGAAAGTTCTGGAATCTGCGTGGATCCACAAAATTCCACCCACCCCGCGTTCCCCGAAGTCTTCCAAGAAAAATGGTACCTCACTTCTGTGGGTAGGCCTAGTGCCCGCGAAAGGAAACGGCCCAAAACGCAACGTGGACACCCCACATTTTCACAGTGAAAACGGACCCTTTTTTTGCAAAGTGCCTAGCTGTAGATTTTGAACCCTAACTCTGCCAGCACCTAGGGAAACCTAGCAAACCTATACATTTTTGAAAACTAGACAGCCAGGGGAATCCAGGATGGGGTGACTTGTCTGGCTCTCAACGGGTTCTGTTACCCAGAACCCCTTGCAAACCTAAACATTTGTCCAAAAAAACACATTTTCCTCACATTTCTGTGGTGGAAAGTTCTGGAATCTGCGTGGATCCACAAAATTCCACCCACCCCGCATTCCCCAAAGTCTTCCAAGAAAAATGGTACCTCACTTCTGTGGGTAGGCCTAGTGCCCGCGACAGGAAACGGCCCAAAACGCAACGTGGACACACCACATTTTTACAGTGAAAACTGACCCTTTTTGTGCAAAGTGCCTAGCTGTAGATTTTGAACCCTAGCTCTGCCAGCACCTAGGGAAACCTAGCAAACCTATACATTTTTGAAAACTAGACACCCAGGGGAATCCAGGATGGGGTCACTTGTCTGGCTCTCACCAGGTTCTGTTACCCAGAATCCCTTGCAAACCTAAAAATGTGTCCCAAAAAAACACATTTTCCTCACATTTCTCTGGTGGACAGTTCTGGAATCTGTGTGGATCCACAAAATTCCACCCACCCCGCATTCCCCAAAGTCTTCAGAGAAAAATGGTACCTCACTTGTGTGGGTGGGTCAAGTACCCGCGACAGGCAAGGGCCTAAAACCTATTGAGGCGACATCAAAATTACCTATCACAAAACAACCTGGTTTTGCAAGGGGGGTCCCATGAGTTTTTGGCCCCGGGATCAGCGGCCATCTAGGGAAACCTACCAAACCCACACATTTCTGGAAACTAGACACCCGGGGGAGACCAGCAAGGTATGGCTTGCATAGGTCCCCAACATTTCCCTACCCGGAATCCCCTGCAAACCTCAAATTAGCTGAAAAAATCAATTTGTTCTCAAATTTCTGTGTGGGAAAGTTCTGGAATCTGTGTGGATCCACAAATTTCCTACCACCCAGCGTTCCCTCAGGTCTCCCGATAAACATGGTACCTCACTCGCGTGGGTGGGTCAAGTACCGACGACAGGCAAGGGCCCAAAACCTATTTAGGCGACATCAAAATTACCTATCACAAAACAACCTGGTTTTGCAAGGGGGTCCCATGAGTTTTGGCCCCGGGCTCGGCGGCCATCTAGGAAGCCTACCAAACCCACACATTTCTGAAAACTAGACACCTGGGGAGTCCAGCAAGGTATGGCTTGCGTGGGTCTCCCAACATTTCCCTACCCAGAATCCCCTGCAAACCTCAAATTTTGTTGAAAAAATCAATTTTATCTCACATTTCTGTGTGAGAAAGTTGTAGGATCACCAGGCTGACACAAATTTTTTGATTCCACAAAAAAATATGTGGAAAATGTGGTTTTTCAGCTAAATTTGAGGTTTGCAGGGCATTCTGGGTAGGGAAACGTTGGGGGATCCACCCAGGCCATACCTCATTGGATTCCCCAGGGTGTCTAGTCTTCAGAAATGTGTGGGTTTGGTAGGTTTCCATAGATGGCGGCGAGCCCGGGGGCCAAAAAACCAGGTGCCCCCCCCCCAAAACCAGGAAGTTTTGTTATAGGTAATTTTGAAGTCTCCACAGTACGATTTGGGCCATTTCCTGTTGCAGCCACTATGCCTACCCACACATGAGGTACCATTTTTATCGGGAGACCTGGGGGAACGCTGGGTGGTAGGAAATTTGTGGATCCACGTAGATTCCAGAACTTTCCCAGACTGAAATTTGAGAAAAAAGTGATTTTTTCAGCAATAGTTGAGGTTTGCAGGCGATTCTGGGTAGGAAAACATTGGGGGACCCACGCAAGCCATACCTCGCTGGACTCCACCGGGTGTCTAGTTTTCAGAAATGTGTCGGTTTGGTAGTTTCCCAAGATGGCCGCCGAGCCCGGGGCCAAAAACCCAGGTGACCCCTCTTGCAAAACCCGGTTGTTTTGTGATAGGTCATTTTGATGTCTCCTCAATACGTTTTGGGCCCTTGCCTGGCGCGGGTACTTGACCCATCCACGCAAGTGAGCTACCATTTTTATCGAGAGACCTGGGGGAATGCTGGGTGGTAAGAAATTTGTGGATCCACGTAGATTCCAGAACTTTCCCACACAGAGATTTGAGAAAAAAGTGATTTTTTCAGCTAAATTTGAGGTTTGCAGGGGATTCTGGGTAGAGAAACGTTAGGGGATCCACTCAAGCCATACCTTCCTGGACTCCCCCATCTCTCTAGTTTTCAGAAATGTGTGGGATTGGTAGGTTTCCCTAGATGGCCGCCAAGCCCGGGACCAAAAGCTCATGTGACCCCCCTTGCAAAACCAGGTCATTTTCGGATACATAGGGGGCATCTGCGTTTTTGGTCCCGGGATCAGCAGCCATCTAGGGAAACCTACCAAACCCACACATTTCTAAAAACTAGACACCCCGGGGAGTCCAGCGAGGTATGGCTTGTGTGGGTCCCCCATCGTTTTCCTACCCAGAATACCCTGTAAACCTCAAATTTTGCTGAAAAAAATCACTTTTTTCTCACATTTCTGTCTGGAAAAGTTCTGGAATTTAAGTGGATCCACACATTTTCTACCACCCAGCGTTCCCCCAGGTCTCCCGATAAAAATGATACCTCACTCGCGTGGGTGGGTCAAGTACCCGCGACAGGCAGGGGCCCAAAACGTATTGAGGAGACATCAAAATGACCTATCACAAAACAACCTGGTTTTGCAAGGGGGGCACCTGGGTTTTTGGCCCCGGGTTCGGCGGCTATCTTGGGAAACTACCAAACCCACACATTTCTGAAAACTAGACACCCTGGGGAGTCCAGCGAGGTATGGCTTGCGTGGGTCCCCCAACGTTTTCCTACCCAGAATCCCCTGCAAACCTCAAATTTAGCTGAAAAAATTAACTATTTTCTCAAATTTCAGTCTGGGAAAGTTCTGGAATCTACGTGGATCCACAAATTTCCTACCACCCAGCGTTCCCCCGGTCTCCCGATAAAAATGGAATTTTGTGGATCCACGCAGATTCCAGAACTTTCCACCATAGAAATATGAGGGAAATGTGTTTTGTTTTACAAATTTTGAGGTTTGCAAGGGAATCTGGGTAACAGAACCTGGTGAGAGCCAGACAAGTCACCCAATCCTTGATTCCCCTGCATGTCTTGTTGTCTAAAATGTATAGGTTTGCCTTGTTTCCCTAGGTGCCGGCAGAGCTAGGGTTCAAAATCTACAGCTAGGCACTTTGCAAAAAAAGGGTCAGTTTTCACTGTGAAAATGTGGTGTGTCCACGTTGCGTTTTGGGCCGTTTCCTGACGCGGGCACTAGGCCTACCCATAAAAGTGAGGTACCATTTTTCTCGGACGACTTTGGGGAATGCGGGGTGGGTGGAATTTTGTGGATCCACGCAGATTCCAGAACTTTCCACCATAGAAATGTGAGGAAACTGTGTTTATTTGACAAATTTGGAGGTTTGCAAGGGAATCTGGGTAACAGAACCTGGTGAGAGCCAGACAAGTCACCCCATCCTGGATTCCCCTGCATGTCTAGTTTTGAAAAATGTATAGGTTTGCTAGGTTTCCCTAGGTGCCGGTAGAGCTAGGGTTCAAAATCTACAGCTAGGCACTTTGCAAAAAAAGGGTCAGTTTTCACTGTGAAAATGTGGTGTGTCCACGTTGCATTTTGGGCCGTTTCCTGACGCGGGCACTAGGCCTACCCACACAAGTGAGGTACCATTTTTCTCGGAAGACTTTGGGGAATACGGGGTGGGTGGAATTTTGTGGATCCACGCAGATCCCAGAACTTTCCATCACAGAAATGTGAGGAAAATGTGTTTTTTTAACTAAGTTTGAGGTTTGCAGGGATTCTGGGTAACAGTACCTGGTGAGAGGCACAAAAGTCACCCCATCCTGGATTCCCTTGGTGTCTAGTTTTCAAAAATGTACAGGTTTGCTAGGTTTCCCTATGTGCCGGCTGTGCTAGGGCCCAAAATCCACAGGTAGGCACATTGCTAAAAACAAGTCTGTGCCTAGTGGGCTTTCTGCTGCCCCTGGGGGGTGGATCGGGGGGGGTTTGCCACGATATGGCAGAAAGAATGTGGCTATTTTGTTGGGGGGTGCGGGGCATTGGTATGCCCATTCTGGGCAGCCCCACCCCCACGCATAAAAAAAGCCTGCGTAATCGCTGGCGTCTAGTGGGCTTTCTGCCCCCCCCCCCCCGGGTGGCAGATCAGGGGCCACTGCCCCCATCCGCCTCCCGGGGGGGCAGAAAGACAAAAAAAAATTTGGGGAGGTCTGGGCATTGGCATGCCCATTCTGGCTTGACCTCACCCCTGAATTGAAGAAAAAAAAATCCTGAGGCCTAGTCGGCTTTCTGCCCCTCCGGGGGGGGAGATAAGGGGCTATTGACCCAATATGCCTCCTGTGGGGGGGCAGAAAGACTGTGGTAATTGTTTTTGGGGTGGGGGCATTGGCATGCCCATGCTGGGCAGCCCCCACCCCTACATCATAAAAAAAAAAATCCCTGGTGCCTAGTGGGCTTTCTGCCCCCCCGGGGGCAGATCAGGGGCTACTGCCCCCATCTGCCCCTGGGGGGGCAGAAAGACTGTTGCATTTTTTTGGGGGGGGCATTGGCCTGCCCATCTTGGGCAGCCCCCACCCCTAAATCATGTGTAAAAAAAATCCCTGGCTTCTAGTTGGCTTTCTGCCCCCCCTGGGGTCAGATTGGGGGCTACTGCATCCGTCTGCCCCCGGGGGGCAGAAAGACTGGAATTTCTATGGGGGGTGGGTGGGGGCATTGTCATGCCCATTTTGGACAGCCCCCACCCCTACATTACTAAAAAAACAAATCCCTGTTTTCTAGTGGGCTTTCTGCCCCCCCGGGGGTCAGATTTGGAGCTACTGCCCCCATCTGCCCCCCGGGGGGGGCAGAAAGACTTTAATTTCTCGGGGGGGGCATTGTCATGCCCATTTTGGGCAGCCCCCACCCCTACATGAAATCAAACAAAAAATCCCTGGCTTCTAGTGGGCTTTCTGCCCCCCGGGGGGGGCAGATTGGGGGCTACTGCCCCCCAGGGGGGTAGAAAGACTGTAGTGGCCAAATGTAATTGGGGGGAACAAAGGCCCTTGCTCAAGGGGCCGCTCCCCCCTCCCTGGTGTCATGTGGTTGGATCCCTGCTTGGGGATCGCCCTCCTAGGGTGATCCCCAAGCAGGGATCCACTAGGGAGGGGTACCATTGGAAAGGGGAGATTATCCCCTTTCCAATGATACCTCTCCCATCTTTCTACGTGCTCGGGGGGCTGAGATAGCCCCCTGAGCACGTAGAAAGTGAAACTGAAATGAGCCTATTGGCTCATTTTAGTTTCGGTTTCTGTGCAATGAAGTCAGCGCGACGTGCGCGCTGATCTTCATTCCACAGAAACAGAGACAGCCTCGGGAGCTGGGGAAGCCCTTCCCCAGCTCTCGAGGCTTTCAGGGGGAAAAGGGAATCCCTCTGGTGCCCGCATCAGATGGATTTCACCTGCCATGTGTGAGGACGGACAGGAGCCGTCCTGCACACACGAGCACCGTGGCGCAGGACGGCTCCCGGCCGTCCTGCGCATGCAAGGGGTTAAAGGTTTTTGCTTTCACATACCTCCACATTTTGTACGACTGTATCTAAAAGCAAAAACTGGCCATGTTTTTCCCCACTCTAAATAGGGCTGGTGGACAGATGGCCATACTTTTCACAGCTCTTACTCCTTTGGGCTGTTGGAGGTTTATGTAGGCGGCGGGGACGGAGGAGTCTCTGCCATCTACATACTGAAGTTCCACCCTGCTCTAAATGAGGCAGACAGAATTTTGCTTTGGCGGAGAGGGTCCGCCGTCGTTTCCGCCCAAGTCTAAATCAGATCATTTGTCTGTACAAATATGTGTAAAACCTTGAAACGTGAGTGCATCTTATGATATGGTGACTGGATTGTGGTAAACCATGCTCTATCCATTAGTATTGGTATTTTATATCACATTAATGGTGCAATGTAATGAAAAGGATGTTCCATTTATGCATGACTTGGGTGCATTCAACAATTATGGCCATGGCCATGCTTATTCCTGGGAACATGTTTATACGTGAAAGTTAATTCAACAAATTAATAGAATCTACAAAGTTGCAGTGTAATGACATTTGTTATTTTGCTGTCAAAATATATATTAATAAAGTGAATCAATAGCTATCAGCTTTAGGAAGGAAAGGGTGGATGAGATCCCGATGTTGCATGGCCAGCTGTTTGTTTGTGAAGTACACTTTGCCAGCTTCAGTCAGCGGAAGGCAATATGGTGCACACATATGGATGGAGTTTTTGCTGTGCAATGAGACACTTGTAAGAATTTCCATTTTCCAGAGTGATTTGAGTGAGTGACTGATAGCAGTTTCAGTGTTACGTTGAGGAAGGATCAGCATCGCTTGAGTCTGTGAGTGAGTCAGAAACTGGAAGCAGTATTTGCTGGATTGTTGTATCATCAATAGTAGGTGATGGATAGGCTAGGCTTGCCAATGTTGTTGACATGGCCTAGAATGTGAATGCTGTGTCAGTTACTGCCTTTGTGAGTCAAGACATAACATCCCTTAACAACTTACTCCCTAACGCCAGTCAGACCTGAGCACTGGCCCCCAGTATGGCATTCTACTTGGACCTCCTGGCTTGCATTGTGAGCCAATAACTGTGGTTCCTACTGGAACAACAGCAGCAACGCTTTTCAGGCTCCAGAAATTGGACAACCTTTCAACAATGTCTATAGTCTGATTCCTATTTCTGGGATCCACTAGGATCTGGTAGTTCCATCCTGTTACCGTTTGCCTTTATCTGGAAGGTATTCTGTCATCATTAAAGCCTGATGCTGTAGTTATAATGACAGCAATCTTTTGCCAGATTTGCCAAAATACTGGATGTTATGCCTTCCAGGTGGGTAGATGTATCACACCACCAATATGTTGTCCATCCTAAGGGGACAGTGCACTGTGTTCTGTGTTTAGTCAAACATTTTAATGCAGAGGATCCTGGCATTACTTCTAGGCTATTGATATGTAATTATAACTCGTCTTCTGACTTTTCCTCTTTTAAAGAGTTGTCAAACCTGGCAGCCTATCTCAGTCTGCTGTCATCTAATACCAAGACCACAATCACTGCATTCCCTACAATCTTTATGCTATTCCAGGCTTTTTGTGACTCAGCCACCAAATAATATTCTGCCTGTCTTATGCCAAAAGGCAGATCAGCTGAGAGTAAAATAGATATCTGCAAAGCTGCATGATTTTCAATCCGAAGTGGTGGTGGAAATATGGCTTGAATGGATGAGTCTGAAAGGTCTCCTTGAGAGTTTGTTGACAATCAGCACTTTCCTCAGTTCTTTCTTGATGGCTGGCATCTTCCTTTCTGGTAATTGCAACATTTATGATACAGAGTTCACCAAAAATCCCAGGAACTCAATCTAATTCCAAAGTTGGTTGCCTTGGTATTGGGCCCATTTGTTATGAATTCTAAACTCTGCAATAGATTGTGTCATATGTAGTTGTCTTTGAAGGGTCGCTTGATCCTTGGATATGGGAATCATGTTGTCCAAGTAGATGATTCACCTGTTATGTAACTACTTCCCTCCATTTTCATCAGTTTGGTGAAACATCAAGGTGTAGAGAAGAGACCAAAGGGTAGGGCCTTGAAGCCGTATATAAATATTTATACACACACACACATACATAACATGAGTTCTAGCCTTTCGGATGTGAAAATACGCTCTTACCCTCTATTCCAGCTTTATGTAGGAACAAAGAAGGAGGCACAGCTGAATTGTTTCCTATGAGGAAACAAGAGTAGCGGAAACTTTGTGTCCATGAACATGGTACAAGAAGAACGGAAACCTAGGATCTCCAGGTGGCTTCTTGTGGAAAGAAATTGATGTTTATGGGCCATATTGGAAGAATTAACTAGTCATGCACCCTCATCCTCGACCAACCGTGCCAAAAGTCCTAGTACTGAATACTTTCCTCATGAAGATTTGGGCCTTGCCCAAGGTCACAAAGATGCAGACGAACTTGCCTCACCCCTTGGCAAATGGTTTCCTGAACAGGAACCCATCCTCTACTGGTCTTTCTTCAAAGATGCCAATTTGCCCAACTTAGGGTCAGTTCATAGTAAGATAGAGCATTGTCTCCCTACAGAGATAGCACATTTGGGGTTTCTAGGCTCATTACTGGAACAAAAAAATACAACCACATTTCCCCGGACTTGCTGGCTCTGAATTGGCTTCCATATGAAGCTCGGATACAGTTAAAAATTGTATGCATGGCACACAAAGCCATCCACTTCAAGACCCCGCTGTACCTCGCTCAGACACTGGAGCTCTCATGTGGTTCGAGAGCCTCCAGAAACGCTAGCACCCTTTTGCTCAAACCACAAAAATTCAAGAAAAAAAAGACCTATAATCGAGCCTTCTCAGGTATGGCTCCGAGGATTTGGAACTCCCTTCCCCCCGAAGTCAGGGTGAACCCTTCCACTGTCCTCTTCAAAAAAGAAGTCAAAGGGCTCCTTATGAAGCAATTTCTGCCTCAATCGGGCCTCTCCATCTCATTCTGGGACATAGACGTTGATTTGTGGCCCAGCTGCCTGGCTCACGAGAATGTCTGACATTATAAGACTGTGAATTTTTTGCTTTGTTGATTCTGTTTTGTTTGATGGTACCCCTATTGTTGCATAAACTGTAAAGCGCTCTGATACCCTCGGTGGTCATGTTCGCGCTATATAAAACTTTCTAATTAAAATAAATTCCAAGCAGATGCCTCACATGTTTAGCTCATCCTGCGACGAAGTCGGGCTTCATGATGGTAACATATTTGGCTACCAGGGCTATATCCAAAACCTTCGCTGTTGGCCTGAGAAATTCATCAACTTGTCTTGGCAGGCCTTACAAGACCTGCCAATGCCTTGTTCTCCATGAATAGGGTCATCTTATGCTCTAACTCTGGGGTGGCCTTCAGTGGTGGTTTGGGACATTCCACCTGAAGGCGATTACATACCTCTCGATTAATTGGCTTGCAGAGGTATGCACATTAACAGCCACCTTATGTCTGGGTTCCTACTCAGGAGACCTAGAGCGGATCAGATTTTCTGGGTCCGACATCTCCACCAAATATGGGTTCGGTCCTGGGTCACTTTTAAATGCATTCCACACAATCATAGACCACAATGGGATATATGTCGTGATACAGGGCAAACTGAATGGGGACCCACTCACCCTTGTCTGCAGTTATGCATGAAACACCACCCTGGTAACTATGCTGGTCAACCTTAATCTTTCATTGGACCTAGATCTTCTAACCCCTCCCGATGTTCTGGCCCATTCTGGCAAATGTAGATAGATGTACCTTCAGGAGTGGATACAAAGAGGAGCTTTTCTGTTTCCCTAAGAGATTACTGCTTTCCAGCAGCTGGACAGCAAGGAGTTCCCAGTAGGGCCCCGGGGATAGGGAAACAGCAGTGATACCAAGGTAGCTGGAATGAGACAAGGGAAATAATTAGCAAAATGTCTATAGTAGTATGTCCTTAGTAATTCACTTTCCCTCTCCAGTGCCAACATTTCCAAGTGAACTACCTGATCTCGAATGCTCGGTTACTGATAATCTGTATAAAGTGCAGCAACTAAAGAGAAACCATGGAAAATCAGAGTCTGACGGAACAACCCAGGGTAGCCTCACTAGATCAAGAGTGGGAATGAGTCAGAATAATGGGGGTGCAAGCAAGGGGTCCAAACCACGGAGGAACAAGAATCAAGGTAAGTTTCCTTGAAGATCAAGGAAAGTAAGGCAGGAAGTGGGACAAAGTCAGCTCAAAGTCTAACTAGCTAAACAGTCAAGGCAGGAAAGCAGGTCTGGGACTAATCTTGGCTGGTCATATGTTGTATTGAGGAAATTGTTGGTACTTTGCCCTTCAGTTGCTATACTCGTTTAGTCCTTTCCATGATTGGTAATTGTTTTCATACGGCTTGGGTGTGTGTGTGTGTGTGTGTGTGTGTGTGTGTGACACACACACATGGCCCCACCAGAATGAGATGCACTATAAAAGTAAAGTTTTCCTGTCAGTGGCTTCCAGTTCCCTGCTGTGTGGACTGCCACCTCGCTCAGTGACCACAGTCTTCATTGTTTTCCCCCCTCTGCTGCAGTCTCCAGATTCCAACGCTGCACTTGTGGCCAGGCATTGTGGGTGAGTGTTTTTGTGATGCCTGCAGTGGGAAGGGTGAATATTGGTAGGACAAACACAATTGTTCCTAACTTATGCTGAGGCGATTTTAACTGTGTCTTTCACATAGGGATAGATAGGTCCTTTCCCCCACTCCAGGGGTCGCTAGTGGTTAAAATGGCATATGATTGAGCTTTTAGGTTGGACATATCACAACAATAGAGAGTTCTCCTTCTACTTATATTCTAGTCTGGATCATTTCTATACACCTAACAGGGAAATTCTGTATTGTAGAATACAGGACATGAGTCCTACCAGTTGCTAGCCCAGCTGCCTTGAACAGAGTCAAACGCAAGCACTGATGTCTATACATGATGCTGATGCCAACAAACGATATGCCCAAAATGACTTTATCAAAACAATTGCAAATTATTACTACTTCTATTCTGTACTGGTGCTAAATGTCTCCTGCATCTGTGGCTGCCTTCTTGGCTGCGACTTTACTCTTTAACTTTTAGCCAGATTACCGAGATGAGCTTGATGCACAGATCACACAAAGAGTTATAATCTATGTGATTAGATCACTTCCTGGTGGAAAGATCCCCAGGTACTGTTGGACTTCCATCGGAGTTCTACAGTAGGTATGAGCTGTTGCTGAAAGTCTATAAAAGTTCCTTAGAATCAGGACAACTCTCCTTCATTTTGAGTGAAGCTGTGGATAGTGGGTATTCAAAAGCCTGATTTATATTCTCTTAATATGGCATCTCATCAACCCCTAGCGATGTTAAATTTTTGGCCCAAATAATAACAAATAGGCTTCTTAAGATCCTTCCATCTGTTGTCCACCCAGATTATTAATAATGTTCCTCTGGCTGTAACTCATCATCTAACTTGAGGAGGTTTGTCCACAACGTTGGTGATCTCCCACTGCCTTATCAGATGGCATTGATGGGCTCATTGGACATCGAAAAAGCCTTCGAAACATTAGAATGGGAATACCTGCCCAGTATGCTAGGGGGCATGAAATTTTGCTGTGGAATTACAGGCTAGCTATAACTGTTGTATGTTGGCTTAACAGTCCAGGTGCACTCAGGGAGGATGATATCTAGATGTTAGCAAGTACAGAAGGGCACCAGACAAGGGTCCTATGTTCTTTCACCATTGAGCCAATGGGCTGTGTAATATGGTCAGAGAGCACTTCAAATAGTGTGACGATCTTTGGGACTCATACGTATCTCTTTACACAGACGATGTCTTTCTGTATTTGCTCGCACCATCGCAAGATCTCCCCATGTTGACTATTATCCTGGAAGACTGCTGGGCTGTCTGACCAAATGGTTAACTGGAACAAATCCTGTTTGTTCCTTGTGAATAAAAGTGGTCAGCCAGCTCTGCCTGCCGCCAGTTGCACATATGAGTGGGCACAGGGCACATTTATTTTGTATTTATTTTTAAACACTTTCTAACTTTTAATCACTGTTGCAGGAATAACAGCGGAATGTACATACTTCTCAATGGGGGTATAAAGCATACAAATGCGGAGTAGACATTCAAATGCATCATGAAAAGAGAACTTCTGTCCAGGGACTATGTCCATCAACAGGGAGTCTTGGCCCTGTTATTGGTGCTTAGCATCTGATGAGGTAGATGGTGAGGGTACACAAGGAGATGATGGACGGAGTGCTGAAACTTTTCAGACACTCACCCCCAGTCACAGATCTGGGTTGAATCCATCATCATTCTTTAGCTCAGTTCGCCACCCCAGTTTGGACCCAGCCATATGCAAATCAGTTTTGACCCTGTGCCTCATGGGAGCAGTTCAGCCCGAACTGCCAGGCCAGGTCTTCCTGGACCGGAAACAAGCATCCTGGGACCGGTTTCGGAGGTAACACCCCTCATCAGCCAGGCTACCTTGAATCCAGTGGCAAAGTGAGCAAGGGACCCATGTCTGGGCATACCCTGCCAACTTAGGGCGAACAAAGCAAACACGAGGAGATGATGGATGGAGTGCTGAAATTTTTCAGACACTCACCCCTAGTCAGAGATCTAAGACAAAGAGGGTGTCCTCTCACAAAGCCAGGATTTCCACAGCAAATCAGAAATGGTTATCATCCTGGTGGTGCGGTCCCGCTTCATATGTTTTAAATGTCAGTTGTACAGTGTCAAATTTACCAACTCGGTCACGCAAAATCGCTGAGTGTTTCCAAACCATTCCAGAACTTGCTCCACCATACATGCATGGTAGAAACAATTTTTTGCTTCCAAACTAAGGCTAAAGCAAGCCTGGCCGCCAACAAAAGGTGTAAACATTTTGCCAATTGGAGTCATCAGCAGTTAAATGCTATTATCCCAAGGTACTCCAACACTACTATGAGAGGCTGTAGGGGCAGTTGAATGCCTGTTATGTTTTTAACGTGTGCCAAAATATCAGACCATGATGCCTTAACAAATCCACATGACCACCACAAATGATAAAAAGTACCCCCCTCACCACAGTTCTTCCAACACAACTCAGAACTCCCAACCATTCCGTGCAGTCTCATGGGAGTCAAGTACCAACAGGCTAACAGTTTGTATCCATTCTGTTTGTGTTGCCCACAAATAAATGAGTGACCAGTTCTGGGCCAAATCTTAACCCAGGTCTCCTCTGATATCTCCACCCGGAGGTCCTCCTTCCATTGGGAAGCATACTTATGCTTGGGTTTAGATTGCAATTTGGATAAATACCGTTGGAGCCACGTTATCCCCTTTTGATTCTGTTTATTAAAAAAAAAAAAAACTTTAAGTGGGGTCTTTTCCCATCCAGCTAATTCCAGCACCTTGCGGGAACATGCCCATTATAAGAGTTGAGGTAATCTAAAGTCATTCTCCCGGCTAAATCTCAAATCCTCTCAAATGTCTTCCCTGGAATCCAATATCCCATCTGAGAAGAAATCTCCCAACAAGGGAAGGGTAAATATTGTTCTTACAAAGTGTTAGAAAGTGCCTCTTTTGACATGGTTAGCCCCCACTTTTTACCTGGTATTGATGTTGCTTCGATTGTGGTGCACAGGGTCCCTGCCAACCAGGTCCTCTGTGCTTCTTCCCTACAACATACCCCCAGTTGGTACTTCTGTCCCCCTGTAATTCCCTAGGGCCTGGAGGCTGAAGAGGGTCCCCTGAGACCTCCTTACTAGGACCGTGCCACTGCCCCTGCAGCTTGCATGCCCCTGTGAGGTGAAAAACGACAAAGTCAACATGGCACCCTGCCTGGGTGCATGCTAGCCAGCACTGCCTGAAGGCATAGGTAAGTCACCCCTCTAGCAGGCCTTACAACCCTAAGGCATAGCGCACTATACCACAGTTGAGGACTTATCTTCATGAGTAGATATGCACCTACAATGCTTAAGTCAATTCTTAACTATTGTTAGTGCCAGGGAAGCTATAAGGAGTACATGGGCTGGAAACTGAACAACTCGAGTTCCCGAGCACCATGATGGATTCACTGAAACCAGGAGTGTTTGGTATCAAACATCTCCTTGTAATAAATCTACACTGTTGCCAGGGTGAGATTGATTAAAATATGTACTCAGTGGGCACCGCAGAGGTGCCCCCTTAAAACCTTCCGACCATGGTGTGGTCAGTGACTGACTTTTGGCAGCCTGCCACACACAGACATGTTTCTGGACCCCTGGGTGGAGAGCCTCTGCTCTCTGGGACCAGAAACAATGCACATCCTGGGCAGAGGTGTCACACCTCCTCCTCCAGGATGGGCCCAGTGCTCAAAGGGTAAGCTTTAAAGGCCTGCTGCCTTTGTAATGTGACCCCCACCCTCTGCTGCTAGCAGCAGGTGGCAGCCCCCGGTTTACACCCCCACTTTGGGAAGGAAAACCGGCAGAAAAACATAGAAAGGCTAGGAGTTGTGCTTACCTTTGCCAACTCCAACCCTCAGGTGGAGGAGGCGAAGTTAAGCACACTTTTCAGTCTCCTCCATTTTGAAGATGAGGGGACTCCTCCATTCAGGGCTAGGTCTATGCTCCCTCCCACAAGAGTGTGGCATGATAATGGGTGTAGTCGCCCCAGGTAAGGTGCTAATGGCCCTACCTGCTACTCCCCTAAAATACCCCCTAAATTTAGTATTTAGGTGGCTTCCACAGCCCCTGAAACTAGTTACCTGCGAGCTCAGAAGAAGGACGACGAAGACGCCGTGCAGCGAAGCCTGAAGATGATGACTGACTTGGCTCCAGCCCTACCGGCCTATCTCCAGCTTCCAAGACCCTCCAAGAAGATGACGCCTGTCCTGCAGCCAGCGACTTCCAGAAACCCCAGAAAGACTGCCTGACCTTTGAAAAAGACCAGAACTCCAGAGGAAAGCAGTTCTATCTCCAAGAATCCAACACAAAGGACTCTGGTGCCCTGCGGATCCGTGAGTCCTGCCCACTCTGCACCTGACGCCTTGGGGCCGTGTCCAGGTAGCCCACTGACCCCGAACAGGTTCCCCAGCGATCCTGATCTCAAGTCCAGCATTGGCTGAACCCTCCTGGACGCCACAATGACGCCTGCAGCCTGAATCTAGAGGCTCCCCCTGTCCGCGACCGGCTCCGGTAAGAAAACTCCAACATCTAAAGGCACCCCTGCACCCGACGCCCCTACGCCTTGGTGAGCTGAATCGACGGTGTCCCTACGACCCCCTACATCTCTACTTACCTCTGCTGTCATTGGTCTCACTCCTGCAACCTCCAGTGCGACACCTGCAGCCTGTTTGTCGAAAGCAGAATCCTCATTGAAAAGCATTGGGAGCCCGATGCTGAAATTGCACCCTGCTCCCGGCCGCCCCTGTGCCGCTTGGTGGTGTAATTTTGGTGCTGCTTTGTGGCCCCCCTGTGCTTAACCTAACCCCCAAAGTTTGACCCCTGCAACCGATTTACTTACCTGCAAGCAGTGTGTCTTCGTGCACCCCCAGTCTCCATTGAAACGCATTGTGCCGAACTCCGATTTTAACCTCTGTACCTGGCTGCCCTGAGCCGCTGGTGGTGCAGTTTTGGTACTCACCTGACCCTTGCCCCTGGAATTGTAAGTGTTGTTCTTACCTGTTAAGCCGCATTATGTTTTCCTCCATAGGATAACATTGAACTGTTCAGAAATTGCACTGTCGACTTTTTAAAGTGAAAAGTATTTTTAGTTAAGAACGTACTTACCTTATTGTGAAGATCTTGGTTTTAAAATAAAATACAAACAAAGCTTATTTTTATAAAATTGGTGTGGATTTTCTTTTTGAGTCGTGTGTCCATTATTGGTCAATGTTGTGCAATAAATGTCTTACACTCCTCTGTGTTAGGCCTAAGGCTGCTCGCCCACACTACCACTAATAGAGCACTTTGGGTGTTACATTGAGCCCTGTACACTTTGGGGGAACCCCTGGACTCTGTGCACAGTATAACCTAGTGGCATACCATATACAGAGCCAGCTTCCTACACTACACTTGAAACAGTTGCTTAGGGAACCCACTTCTTCAGCAGCTTAAGTGGGGGTAGCCACTGCACCCGATAGCCTGGTAATCTGGGTCCTACTGACAATGGATTCGTTTGACTTTTTGCTTGTCTTTCTGCAGGCAAAGTCTCATAAAACGGTCTAATTGAAGAGAAGTGTATAGCTGAGAGGTGGGGATCAAGAGCTGTTGAGTAAGGAAAATTCACTGAAGGACAGAGAAAAATAAATGATGAAAATATTTTTTTTCAAACAGCGAGAGCAACAAATAGTGTGAGTGGGGGAAGAAAGATAAGAGAAAAATATAATATGAGCTAAGAAAAAATAATGGTAAATAGAAACTGGAAAAGAAAAGGGAAAAGACTAAATTGAATGGGTGGTTGGATGACTAGATAGATAGGAGGATGTACAGGCGAATAGAATTAATCTAGGAAGTGTTGGGCTTACTCGCTTCACTCACTTGGTGTCATTAGAGGTTTGGGAGATATTTGAATTTTATAGTACTACTTTGATTTGAAGCCTGAGTCAATAATGCCTGGCATAAAATCTGTATTGTGTATGATAGAAGATATCAGGATTTTACAACGTTGTGGAGCCTATCCTCCATGTGATCCGCTGCCCATGCTCTAAAAGTATCACTGCTGGGGGCATGGCCAAGATGGCGACCAGGTAGGACGTGTTTCCCGGTCCCTCCATCCTCGCCGCCGCCCGGCCTTCCTGCTTGTCCCCATTTAGCTCAGCTGTGGCGGTGACTGCTGGGGGGCCCCTCCCTGGGCTGCGGCAGTCCTGGAGTGGAGCCCTGATCTGGGGCGAGGACAGTGCAGCCTATGCTTGAGGCCGGGAGGCCTGCCTGGGCGGAGTCCCTCACGGAGCGGTGCTCCGGAGAAGACCGAGCCATGCTTCCTCATGTTGCCCCATCGGACTGGTGGGACAAGTGCCTGGCCACGTTTGAAGGGGAGGCGGAGCAGGCTGGAGATAAACTGCCCTGAGGATGAGGACAGCCTTCTGGAAGAGGCGGCCCGACGCAGCGCTGAGGGCCATGGCGGCTGGGCCGGGGTGTTGCTACAGCGATGGAGGTGAACCCCCTGGGGTGTGGTGCCCGGGGGAGGCTGTGCCTCCTCGCAGGTGGGCCCAAGGAGCTGGGCGGACCCTGGGGACCCAGGTTGACCAGGTCCTGGAGCAACAATGGCCTGGGCATGCTGCATAGACGAGTCTGCCTGTGGAGATCCTGCCTGGTGAGCGGTGGTGGAATCCCTGCAGAGGTCCTGGGCGGCTGGGATTGCACCGGAGTGGCCTGTATCCTGCCTGGCTAGCTGGACCCCATTATTGGCTTGGGAGAGGCTCCATGGCGCCGAGGCCTGACCGAAGGAGAAGAGCGGCGGAAGGCCCGAAGGCGGGGCAAGACCCGGGGAGGGGGGCCTTCTCGTGCTGCAGAGACTGGCATTTTGATGTGGGATGGCTGCGGAGAGCGCCTGTGGTGTGAGGGCCTGTGGGTGACCTGGACTGTGGAGGCGAGATGGCCCAGTGGTGTGCACCAGCGGCTGGGGAGGAGGCCTGTTGGACCACCAGTCACGTTGGAGTCCTCTGGGCAGAGGGGCCCCACTCTGGACTGGAGCTGTGAGGAGCCCTGCGGCGGGCTGACGGTGGGGTCTCCGTTTCCCGAGGGGTGGTATGTGCCTGACTACATTTGGAGGTGTGGACGGGGTGGTGCTTTGAGTACCCTTGCCCTCTTACGATGGGCCCCGCTGGGTCCGCTGGCTGGCGTCGGCACATACTAAGAAAGGGGGTACCCTCACAGACATGTTTGCTAAGCCTACGGGCCCCCAGGATGGCGAGGCCCAGAAGGCACCCGGTAGAGCAGCCTCGCTGCCTGGTGAGGAGCTAGAGGACCCAGTCACGCGCCCCTATATGGAGACCTTGTTTTCCTCCTTGCGAGATTACCTCCTAGCAGTCAAAGGGACCTAGCGTGTGAATTGCAGGGTGTCCGGAAGGAGGTGAGAGAGTAGATACCTTGGAAAGCCATGACACCTTCCAGGATGGGGAAATAGAGCAATTGCAGCAAGAAGTAATTAGTCTCTCGGACCAGCAAATGGACTTGCAGGCTCATGCGGAGGACCTTGAAAACTGCTCTAGGCGGAATAACATCCGCATCAGGGTGTCCTCACGGGAGGCGGAGGAGGACGATATTGAAGCCTATGTGGTGGCACTGTTTGCCCAGATATTAGGGGATACGCCGGCATCCACGATTCGCCTGGACAGGACCCACACCATGGGCTGCCGGGGTCCTGGAGAGACGTGGCCTGCGGACATCCTGATCTGCATACATAATTTCTTTCTGAAGGAACGGATCCTCCAGGTGGCCCGAGAATCACCACCCATACTGTTCCGTGGGCATACCCTACATTTGTTCCAGGATTTTGCGCCCTCTATCCTCCAGAAGCAGCGGGATGGTTGGGGTCTGAGAAACTGGTCACCCAAGTGAGTGCCGCCTAATATGGCATCTTCAGTGAATGGTTTGAGGGTTCTGACCCTCAATGTCAAAGGGCTCTTAATAATCCTGTTACGAGGCGGGCTATACTTTCTTATCTAGAACATACTCAAGCTGACGTTTGCTTACTGCAGGAGACGCATCTCCAGGCCAGTGACTGCCATAGATTCAAATCCAGAGCCTTCCCCCTCAGCTTTTCTCTTCCTTAGCGTGAAAGGCGGCTCGTGTAGCACTGCTTTTCTCATGCTCTTTCTGAGGGAAAGTGGTGATAAAAATAGCAGAAATTAAAGGATGCCTTCTGGTGTATCGCATTCATTTTGGACCACACTACTTGATCATAGGATCTGTGTATGCTCCCAATGAGGGACAGGAACAGTTCTTACACAGGGTGGTGGCGGACATCATGTCGACACAAGACCGATGGGCGGTCCTTGGGGGGGGATCTTAATCTGTTTTTTCACAATGAGCTGGACCGCTCTACCCAAAGGGGCGACAGAAGCTATCACCTCAGTGGCGGCCCTCTGGTTGCAGGAGATTGGGCTTTGAGATCTCTGGCCAGACAAACATCCAACAGCGCAGGTCTACACTTTTTACTCCCATGCACACAAATCATATGCTAGATTGGATTACTTTTTGGGCTCTCAGGAGGTGCAGGTGGCAACCACTTCAGTAGAGATAGAGCCTCACTCACTGTCCAATCACTCCGCTGCCCTGCTGGACCTCACTCTCCTGCGCAGCAACACCACTACCCACATATGGCGGCAGCGCGATACCCTCCTGCGTAGGCCAGAAATAGTTAGGCAGATAGAGAAGGCGATAGGGGACTAGCTTGATGTCAATGATACCCCGGATGCACCAATCTCTATGGTATGATATGGGACACAATGAAAGCTGCTATTTCCACAACTGACAATAAATTGAGAAGGGATAAGCGCACACAACTACAACAGCAGGTGCGGGAGTTGGAGTGTATCCATCATCGTACGGGGCTCACAGACTGTGGCGTCAGCTAGAGTAAGTCCAAACAATGGTCAGGCTTACGCACTCACGTGTCAATATAATGGTCGAAAAGTATTCACTTAATAGGTGCAGACTGGTTAATCCTCCTAAGTATGAGGTATAAATTTAACCAAACAATGTGATATCCCCAACACGTGGGGAGCATCCCTAATCCGCACTCTGGTTTGAACTGATTAATTGATTTAAAAGGTAATCCAACGTGGTTCCAAGAAATTTCTTTTATTTCATTTCAATTATCTGTTTCATTTCAACTTTGAATATCCATTTTTAGTTTTTAGTTTTTATATCTCATATATGCCCAACGCATTTCGGGCTGCGCCCTTTATCAGGGGTAATTCCTATAAACATAGAAGAAACTTAACTCATTAAAGATCCATTTAAACATCACTTTAAAAAATGAGTGAATCATGCGCCTTGGTGCAATTAACAAAAATGGTGAATTGACTCAAGAATGTCTCTAACTTTTGTTTCTTGCTTCATTGACAATCTCCATTGTGTGAGTTAACACAGTGTATACTGTCATACCAGTGAGTGAAACAACTTTTCTGGCTTGTATGCCCAGAATTTTTTTGGGGGGGAATGTAGTTAAAATATATAGTTAAATGCAAGCTGCAGACAAACCGATATACAAGATTCAGGTTAAAAGGTGATTCATACCCTACTAGAAATTTCATGCGAAATTGCGTGTTGCGTGCTTGTTCTAACGTAATTCCATGACGGTAGTGATGCTGTTATGATAAGTGACCAAACTCTTTGATGTAATCCAAGTACCAGTGCCGTGGCAGTGATTCATGCTAGGTGGTGAAATTGCATGCTGAAAGACATGTGACAAGCTGTTCGTGACTGGATAATTGTGGTGTTAAGGCCATTGATAGGCCGAATTTCTAAATAAGGTGAACCCGTAAGAACGCATGTTTGCATGCCTTTAAACGAAGATTAGCATCACAAAAAAACGAGTGTTACATGCTTTAAATGAAGATTGACTGTACACATACCTCATCTGTACCGTGGTATGTAATATCATTCAAACAATCTCCTCCAATGATACTACCCCGTTTGTAGCTTAAGGACGACTTTCAAATCATCCTGACGTGATAAACACAATGGCGGCCGACGAATCGTTTCAGCGTGTGACGCGTCCTCAAGTTTCCCTGTCTGTGTTAATCCAGTGGGTGACCTGGATTTAACCCCCTCAGTTCACCCGGAAGTGAAAACTCCCGCGTCCCGGTGTATGCAATAATAATATATGTTAAATGTTCGTAGGGGTTTTCAACACATTGTGGATCGTCACTATAACTCATAGTAAAACGACGGATTGTAATAATCATGTAAAATATGTTGGTGTTATAATGATACCAATTGGTTGGCAATAAACTTATATCCGTGACGGTTTACTACCAATCGCGATTCGTCGCTTGAACTCGTGGTAACAGTGAGTGGTGATGGTCAAGTCTAGTGTATGAATGTTATCTCATGCTAATCAATGGTCAATAAAGTTATATCATAAAAAAAAAACTCAAGTTGTTTTTCGTGTAAAAAATACTTATGTGTGAATTACACTCAAATATTTATGAACCATACAGCAAGTCACTATTCTTAATCCACTAAACAATTACAGTCCTGTCGGAATAAATGCCTTTTAAACATCGGTAACTTCCTTATCCAAAACAGTTAATCTTACCAATAAAGTTATTGTCGAGTTGCAAAAATGGTGTCTTGGACCCTGGTCCAAAAGGTGAAATCCGAAAATATTATTTGCACGTAGGTATGAATACATCTTATTGGTGCTAGCAGGAGTGATTGTGATGAATAGATTTACAAATGTTAAAATAAACATAAAAAATAATGGTTACTCAAAAAACTAGTGAAGGTGTCACAAAGTTCGTCATTTTACAGAAAGCAACTGAAGTCCATTCTTTAATTCAATCCCTTGGGGTTAACTGTGTCCAATCGGTTAATCCAGTAAATTGCTTTTTGCAATAAAAATGTACTATTGTCTCTACCAACCTTAATTGGAATTTGCTCAAGAATTAGAAACCTGAGTTGACTGATGTTATGTTGGTGAGAATTAAAGTGTACAGCTATTGTAGATTTTTGATTGTCCGTATATTACTTTTGTGTTCCGTCAGACGTACCTTTATTTTTCTCTCTGTTTTTCCCATGTATGCGAGTCCACACATACATTTCAACATGTAGATAACATTACTAGTGTCGCAAGTAGCTGTTACTTTTAGTGTAATACTGGTACCCCGAGTTGGGTGTGGCAATATGTTACCTTTTATGATGGAATTACAGTTACCACAATTAATGCATGGTAAAGTTCTTCGATGGTTGTAAGAGTTTTGATCACAACCCTTATTTAAAAGTTGTTTCAAATTTGTAGTACGAAGATACGCAAATCTAGGTTGTTTGTCAAACAGACCTTTAAAATCCTTCTCTGTTCATAATATTGGCCAGTTTTTCATTATGATGTTTTTAATGCTGTAACTTCGGGTCGAAAATTTGGATATGAAAGCCATTCTGTTTTCATCATTATCTATGCTGCTTTTTACTTGTCAACAAATCCTCTCGCTTTTTCGTGTCAACTTTGTGGATGGCCTCTTGTAAGGTTTGATTCAGGTAACCTCTTTGCTTGAATTTTTCTACTATGGTGGTTAAACTATTGTTGTATAACTGATCGTTAGATGAAATTCGCTTTAGTCTTAGCATTTGTGAAGATGGTAAATGCTTTTTAAGCGACGGCTGATGGAAGCTTGTATGGTGTAATAAATTGTTGTGATCCGTTGGTTTGGTAAAAATACTGGTGATTAACTGGTTATTTGTTTTAGTAATTTGAACATCCAGAAATGTGATATTGTTAATACTCATGGTTGAGGTGAATCCAATTCTGTCATCCACTGCGTTTAACTTCTTAATTGCTTGTGATAAATCTTTTTCTGATCCCTTCTACAGTATAAAGATATAATCTATGTATCTTCGATACATTACAAGATGGTCAGTCCACTCTTGTTTGTTCAGAATGTTGTCCAATTCGAATCTATGCATAAACAAATTAGCATATGATGGGGCAGCACAATTTCCCATGGATGTTCCTGAGAGTTGGTTGTAAAACTCTCCTTGCCTTTTGAAGTAACAGTGGTAAAGTGTAAAATGTAATAATTCCATGAGAAATACTTTAAAATCTTCATTTTCTCTGAATTTACAAGAAATGATTCCACCGCTAGTAATCCAAGGTTGTGGGGGATTGACGTGTATAGGGATTTGACATCTATTGTGCATAAAATCACTTCCTTGTATGAATCCAATTTTGTGTTTCCTATGATGTTCAAGAAATCAGTTGGATCCTTAAGATATGTAGACATGTTTTGTACCATAGGCTGAAAATGTTTATCCAAATATTTCCCTATTGGTTCATGGATAGAATTTACCGTGGACACAATGGGTCTAAACGGAGGTTTTAAAGGATCTTTATGAATTTTAGGGATCATGTCGATGTAAGGGATACTCGGTGTGCTTTCATTAGGTATTTCTTTTCTTCCTCCGAAATAGTTCCAGTATCAATGGCCTTGTTTATTATTCTTGCGAATATTCCCAAGAATTCTTTTGTGGGGTCCGACAATATTCTCATGTAAATATTGGTATCTTGTACATGCATATTAACATTCTCCAAATAAAATTCCGTGTCCATTATCACCAAGGCTCCTCCCTTGTCCGCTTGACGACAAGTTATGGCTGGATTGGAAGCTAGAGTCTGCCAGAAAAACAGCTAGCTGGGTTAGACCTGGACAGTGCAGAGTACTCAATCCTACGTCTCAAACATTCCTTTTATGTAAGGGGGAATAAATGTGGGAGACTGCTAGCAAATAAACTCAAGGGGCATCGTCAGGCCACCGCGGTCGATACCTTATTGA
This sequence comes from Calotriton arnoldi, assembly GCA_963921515.1. NCBI lineage: Eukaryota > Metazoa > Chordata > Amphibia > Caudata > Salamandridae > Calotriton > Calotriton arnoldi. The sequence goes on from CAWUFW010002752.1 coordinate 350,896, forward strand.
CGGAAGAGGGGGCCCTTGTTGAGGGAGATGAGCATGTAGCAGCGAGGTTTGGGACCTTTTATACTGTACTCAGCGCAGGATCTTTCCCCCCTAACATCTCTACTTATTTGAGAGGCTCTAGAGTGACTCGCCTATCGGATGAGCAGGCAGTGGGGTTAGATAGTCCGATTAGGATAGAGGAGGTCATCTCAGCGATCTTGAGGAAGAAGCCCCAGAAGTCGCCTGGCCCTGATGGTTTCCCTGCAACTTTCTATAAAGGCTTATACTCGTCTGTGGCCCCTCTCCTCACTAGAGTGTTTTACTCCATCACAAGCTCGGCCACACTCCCCCCCCCCCCCCCCCATCCATGATGGAGGCCTCCATAGTAGTCCTAGCAAAACCTGGCAAGGACAAGAGACAATGTGGGCCCTATCGACCCATTTTCCTCTTAAATGTAGATGCGAAGGTGTTTACAGGAGTACTGGCAGCCCGCCTCATGCCCTTAATGCCTGGGCTGGTGGATCCTGAGTAGGCGGGGTTTATCCCAAACAGACACTGTGCGGACTACACCAAACGGATTTTACACCTGATAGACAAAGCTACCCGTTCCCAGCGCGAGGTCATGCTGTTCTCTATCAATGCAGAGAAAGCGTTTGACCTCGTTCACTGTCCCTGCTTGGCCGAGATGATGGCACACTTCGGCCTGGGGGAACGGTTTCAAGCCTGGGTACTTAGTGGCTATGGGGTACTGAGAGCTTCAGTCAGTATCAATGGTAGAAGCTCAGACCGCTTTCCCATTCACCGGGGCACGCAGCAGGGATGCCCCCTATCCCTCTTGCTATTTGCGCTCTTTATGGAGTAGTTCGCCCAGAGGGTCAGGGACAACCCGAAGGTCACAGGAGTGTGCTTTGAGAGTTAGGAGCATCTCATCATACTCTATGCTGATGATATTATTGTCTCTCTGGATAATCCTAGGGAAGCACTCTCTGGCTTCTTGGAGGAGGTGCGGCTCTTTGGGGCAGCGTCGGGATTTCACATAAACCTTGCTAAATCACAGGCCCTAGATCTTACTGTCTCACTCACCACAAAGAATTACCAAACCCAGAACCACTCGATCCAGTGGGCTTCGAGATCTATCTCTTATCTGGGTATCCAACTCGCCCGACTATTTCCGGAGTGGTAACTCTTAATTACTGAGACCTCATTAGGAAGGTGAAGGCTGACTTTGCTCGATGGCAATTAAACCCCATCTCATGGTTGGGAGGGATCGCTGCTCTCAAGATGACGATCTTGCCTAAGATCTTGTACATATTCCAGACGCTCCCCCTACAGCCTCCGTTAGGGACACTTCAGATCCTACAGGGCACTTTGTGTGGGCGGGTAAGCGATCTCGAATGAAGCGCGAGCGCAGTTGGTGCCCACCGGTGGAGGGTGGTTTGGGAGTCCCATGCCTATTACATTATTTCCAGGCTTCGCAGCTCCGGTATTTGGTAGAGTGGTCTTGCCTTGAGCCTGAAAAGGTGTGGTTATTCATGGGCAGGGCACGAGCAGGAACAGCTTTATGGAAGATTCCATTTCTAGCCCGCATTCATCGCCAAGTGAATCTCTACTTGTCTTCGATCACCGCGTCCAGCCTGAAGGTCTGGGATACTGTGGCGACTCAACATGGCTTCACATAGTTTCCCTCCCCTCTCACTCCGGTGGTGGGGAACGGAGACTTCACTCCGGGCATTGACTGCACATTGTTTAGCGTGTGGCAGAGAACAGGATGTCTGTCTATGGGCTATTTATTTGATGAGGAGGGTCCCATCCCGTTTGAGGCCTTGCGTGCTGAGTTTGTGATCCCGGACGTTGAACAGTACCGATATACACAGATAAGACATTGGCTGATGCAGCCGGCGATGAGGGAGGCAGCACAACGGCACCTGATAAAATTTGAGAGGTGGCTTCTTAGCAAGGACTCAGATAGGTGCTTTATTACCAAATTGTATGTTATGTTGTTGGATGGGGGGTCTGGGTCAAAATCTCCTGCGCAACTCTGGTGGGAACTGGAATTGGGCAGACAACTGTCCCCTGGTGAGTGGCAGGATGTCTATTATTGGGCACGGCACACAGCCTCTAACACTTCCAGAATGGAGACGGCGCTGAAAATTGCCATGAACTGGTATTTAACTCCAGCTCGTTTGCATAGAGGGAATCCAGCACATAGTGAGAGATGCTGGAGACATTGTGACTACCAGCGAACGCTGGTGCACATTTTGTGGGAATGCCCTAAGCTCATGCAGTTCTGGAATGAGATCTCATCTGACATAGACAACTACTTCAATACCCAACTACCCAGATTTCCTTCTTACGTTGTGCTGGGACTTCCCAACCCACTTACATACCCACTTAAATCCAGAAGGGGCCGACATAGAGCTTTGGCACTGGGAGCAGCACACCAATCCATTTTAGCCCACTGGGGAACAGATAAGGTGCCGCCCAGCAGAACTGGTTGTATCGGATTTGGCACCTCTTGGGGATGGGGAGGCTTTCTTTAATACTCACGCAACAAGGGGACTCATATTGGGAGGTATGGCAGCTGTTTCTCACGCTCCTCTCCCAGGAATTCACAGAGCTAACCTGCCCCAGATACTTGAGATTGCTGCTCTAGACTGCTCCACCGGAGTGATTACACTCGAGGTTCCTCTATAGGGTAGGCCGCCAAGTTATGACCTTTGTTATAGTTTGAGACTGGATGGGCACCCAAGGGTGGGAGGGTTCTGGGGGTGGGGGGAGTTTATTGAAAGGTTGCTAATGAGTTAGATGATGATGTATTTTGGCACTGTCATAGCACAATGTACAATCCTGTTAATGTGCTTCTTGATGCAACAATAAAAACAAATTTAAACATAAAAGTATCTCTGCTGTTGTTAGGAGGTTACCCAGTTTCGGTCTAGCACTGTGAGGTAGAAATCTAATTGGGATTGGGGAAAAAGTCTTCCCAATAGTGACTCATCCCTTGCCACTCGGGTTGTGGTTGCATTAAAGTGCAGGACAAATCTGGGCCACCAATGTAGACTCCAATGTTAGGTTATGCCAGACCTCCCACAAGAGTGCCATGTGGTAGTATTACCCTGGAGACTCTGGGTGCTCAGTCTCTTCAAACGAAGGACAGCAGCTTCTTTTACATATGAGCTTGGACACGCTTGGGGAATTGCAACAAAAGCGTCTGTGCCACATTTAACAGCCAAGGAAGAAAACAAATTGTTATGCACGTTATCCTCTCAAACCAAGAAATCTCCAACCTCACCCCAGCAATACAGGTCTTTATACAAAGTTTGAAGAAGTGGAGGGATATTACTTCTTCTAGCTGGGATGTCTTTGTAGTTAGGTTTATACCAAGGTAAAGTATAGGGCATGGTGTCCTGGTGAAGCCATTAGCCTGCAAACCCTCCCACTGCCTTAATCCATCGCCATTCTGAACGACTTTTTATAATTGATTTTAAAGAGAAATTTCTGGATTGGTGAAGAAGCACAGGACATCATCGGCACACATGGCAGATTTAAATTTACGATCATCGTCATCATCATATATCTTTATTTCGATCACAGAGATCTTAAAAAGTACATAGAAAAACACAGGTTGAGATAATGTAAAGATAAAAACCATGGTTAAAAGAGGCCAAAACATCCATATATGCAGCTTAAAAAGTATGTAAAACAATTAATACGGTACATTTGGAATGTTTGATCCATAATGCATGCCAGTATTTGGCCAAGCCAAAGACTATTGCCCTAATAGTATCGGTGGATAAAATTCTTAGTACGTCGAGGTAGTGGCCAGGACCGATTAACTTACACAGGGGGATTATCCACTTAACCCTCAAATACTTATAATGGGGATTGTAGGAAGGTAGGATACTTCTGCATGGTTACCCCTACTTTTTGCCTGGTGCTATGTTGGTTTTCGACTAGCCTGACTGGGATCCTGCTAATCAGGACCCCAGTCTATCTGCTTTCTCTCTTAAATTGTTATGTTCAGTACTTAGGTACACCCCAGATTGGATACTGGGGTACCCTTATAAGTCCCTAGTATATGGTACTCATGTACCCAGGGCATAGGTACCCCAGAGGTATCCCATGGGCTGAAGCATGTATTATGCCACCCATAAGAGACCATTCAAAATGGAACTACAGGCATGCCATGGCAGCCTGTGTAAGTTGGTGCTTGCACCACTTACTAAAGATATAGGTTTCGTATATCTAGGGTCACTGCACTTAAAACCTATAAGTCACCCCTCTAGCAGGCCCTTGCAATCCTGAAAGCAGGGTGCTTGGTTCTAAGTGAGAGGGTGCCCCTGCGTGAGCAGGAGACCCGTGCAGCCTACGGAGTTCATTCTCCTGGGTTGTCAGTGAAGCAGCCATAAACTATAAAGAGGGGCACCGTTTAATTACGCGATGATCATCTCTAAACTGGCTGCAACGAATCCTATCACGTTTGGTATTAAACATGTTGGAATCATACCCCCACACCGTAAACGGTGTGGAAGTTATGATTCCAAGCGCTGGAAGAGCCCTCCGTTAGGCTCTCAGTGTTCCCGGTACCAGCCTTCTTGACCCAGACAGCACAAAATGGTTGCTGCCGACCAGAGACACAATTCTGCCCTCCTGCTGCTGAGCCAAGCTCGAGCAGGGGAAGGCAGAACAATAGGCATCCTGTCACAGGGAGGTGTGACCACCTCCCAGACAGGATTTAGTGTATTGGGGTGTGGTGGGTGCACTTGCCAGCGCCACTCAGTCTGCATGAGGGACACATTTGGTGTCCCTGTGCATAGTCCAATCTGAAGGAGACAATTAGTTATGGATTCCTCACCTTAGAATTACCCCCAGGCGTCAGACTGGATCCGGAGAATTTTTTCCTCAGCAGTACCCCTGCGCGTCGATAGGTGGCGTCGGTCGACTCCGCGTTCGTCATTGGCGTTGTGGTCGCCGGAATGACATTGCGGTATCTACTTTAACGCCGCCCTTGCGCGCTGACGCAGTTCTTTCTTTTTCCGCGCCAGCTAGCGCAGATCCGGAGAGAGCGGTTCCTCGGGTCACTTTTTGACTCAATTTTTTGCGACTTTTGTTGACACCCTTTTTTGAGTCGATCGACTCCTGGTGCACGGAGGGATGTCACATCGGACCGGCTTCAAGGCTTGTGACTCCTGTCACAAATTGATGTCGGTCACAGACCCGCACCTCGTGTGCCTTTGGTGCCTGGAGCGCGACCACGACCCGAAGTCGTGCTCCGACTGCCGGGCCATGAATCCGAAGTTTTTGCGGGAGCGGTCCCAAAAGCTTCTCGAGGCCCGGCAGTCCGCTCCGCGCCGGTCGAGGTCTCGGTCGAGAGGGAGGTTGCGGGACCGGTCGCGGAGCCACCACCACCAATCGTCATCGAAGTCTTTGTCTTCGGGTAAGTCGAAGCACAAGAAGAAGGCGAAGAAGCATCGTCGCTCTTTGCGTTCTCCCCGTCTGTCGGCTGACGCGACGCGGCACGCGGATGGGAGTCGTCCGGCTCTGCCCGCGGAACCTGTTGGGTCGACTCCGGCCTTCCATCCCTTTCCGGGACCCGGAGCGACCCCTGCCCAGCTTCGAAGCTTTTACGAAGCCTTACATTCTATCTTCGGGCAGCCCGACTCCGCTGGCGCGCCCTCGGGCCCCGCGGACTCGGTTGGGGGCTCTAGGCCTTCGATGTCGGCGGCTTCGGCGCCGCAGGGCCCCCAAGGATCCAGGCCTGGATCCGGATCGGCACCGGTCGATCTCGTGACACCTCCTCTGGCACCAAATCCAGTGACGACACCCCCACCGCCTCCGACGCCAGTTGTGTCCCCAGCCGGCGTTGACCCCGGCCTCCCCCTCGATGAGGACACGGCGCCAGACCGACATCGTCCGATGTCGGGACCGGCGCCGACCGGTACTTTTGAACCCCTGTTCTCTCTTGATGTTTCCTACCGCCCTCAGTGGCTCACAGGAGAGGGTGAGGAGAACTGGGAGGGGTTTGTGGACCCTCTTGCAGACCAGTTGGAAGAACCGGACTGGAGAGAGGAGTTGGGTGAGGCCAGTGGTCTGGACACTTCCCCAGACCTTGGCATGCTATCTCCCCCTACCGTGGCTACGGAGGAGGGTGCATCTTACGCAGTGGTGTTGCGTAGGGCAGCCGAGGCCCTAAACCTCAAGCTTCCTACGGTGGCGGTCAGGACTAACCTCCTGACAGAGGTGCTTCAACCGGCAGCGGCCTCCTCAGCCCCTGCTGCCGTTCAATGAGGCCCTTACGGACAACCTTTTGGGCACTTGGTCCAAGCCCAACACAGGGGCTCCTGTGGACAGGATGACTGCCCGACGCCACCGCCCAGCCCCGGGCGACCCCATTTTCCTCTCTTCCCATCCTACCCCTGAGAGCTTGGTAGTCCAAGCCTCCACGTCCAAAGGCGCATTCCCTAACGCACCACCTGATAGGGAATCCAAGAAGCTGGACCACCTTAGGAAGAAGATGTTTTCTTACTCCAGCTTGGGGCTGCGGTCGGTGAACACCGCATGCCTATTGGGCTGTTACTCCCACTCGGTGTGGGGCATGGTTGCGCAGGTGCTGCCACAGTGCCCGGAGGAGGCCCGGGCCGTGCTCTCCCTTGCTGTTGCCGAAGGGAGAGACGCAGCGACGTTCACCATCGGTGTGGGCTGGACACCGCCGACTCACTGGGCAGGATGATTTCCACGTCAGTAGCACTGAGACGCTACGCCTGGTTGAGGTCCACTGGTTTTTCAGGGGATGTCCAAGCAACGCTTTTGGACCTGCCCTTTGATGGCCGTCGCCTGTTTGGCGACAAGGCAGACAACGTGCTTGAGCGCTTTAAGGATTCCAGGGCTACGGCCAGAAACTTGGGCCTCGCTTCCACCTCCCGCCCGGCGCAGTCTGCTTTTCGCTCCTTTCGTGGCTACGGAAGGGGTGCCCCGCCATGTTCCGCTCAGAGCCACAGGCCTGCACAAGCTGTCCAACCTCTGCGCGGCCGAGAACATGGATCCCACCGCCGTGGGTCGGGGGGCCAGAGGGCGGGCCAGTCCACCAGCACAGCCCTCTGCAGCAGCCTCCGAACCCTCCTAGTCCGACCTTTCAGGCCCACGTCTGGGCATACCCGTCCCACTCGGGGTGACAAATGCAAAAAGAACAGTTGATGGACAGAATGCAGAACAATGTCATACATTCACCCCAGTACAGAGATCTGGGCCTAAATCCATCGTTTTTTTGCTCACCATGCCATTCCAGTTTGGACCCAGCCATATGCAAATCAGTCTTGACCCTGCGCCCAATGGGAACAGTCCAGCCCGAACTGCCAGGCCAGGTCCTCCCTGGACTGGAAACAAGCATCCTAGGACCGGTTTCGGGCTTTCAGCCCTCATCAGCCCGGATAGCTTGACTCCAGTGGCATGGAGAGCACGGGGCCCACGTCTGGGCATACCCGTCCCACTCGGGGTGACAAATGCAAAAAGAACAGTTGATGGACAGAATGCAGAACAATGTCATACATTCACCCCAGTACAGAGATCTGGGCCTAAATCCATCGTTTTTTTGCTCACCATGCCATTCTAGTTTGGACCTAGCCATATGCAAATCAGTCTTGACCCTGCGCCCAATGGGAACAGTCCAGCCCAAACTGCCAGGCCAGGTCCTCCCTGGACTGGAAACAAGCATCCTAGGACCGGTTTCGGGCTTTCAGCCCTCATCAGCCAGGATAGCTTGACTCCAGTGGCATGGAGAGCACGGGACCCACGTCTGGGCATACCCGTCCCACTCGGGGTGACAAATGCAAAAAGAACAGTTGATGGACAGAATGCAGAACAATGTCATACATTCACCCCAGTACAGAGATCTGGGCCTAAATCCATCGTTTTTTGCTCACCATGCCATTCCAGTTTGGACCCAGCCATATGCAAATCAGTCTTGACCCTGCGCCCAATGGGAACAGTCCAGCCCGAACTGCCAGGCCAGGTCCTCCCTGGACTGGAAACAAGCATCCTAGGACCGGTTTTGGGCTTTCAGCCCTCATCAGCCAGGATAGCTTGACTCCAGTGGCATGGAGAGCACGGGACCCACGTCTGGCCATACCCGTCCCACTCGAGGTGACAAATGCAAAAAGAACAGTTGATGGACAGAATGCAGAACAATGTCATACATTCACCCCAGTACAGAGATCTGGGCCTAAATCCATCGTTTTTTGCTCACCATGCCATTCCAGTTTGGACCCAGCCATATGCAAATCAGTCTTGACCCTGCGCCCAATGGGAACAGTCCAGCCCGAACTGCCAGGCCAGGTCCTCCCTGGACTGGAAACAAGCATCCTAGGACCGGTTTCGGGCTTTCAGCCCTCATCAGCCAGGATAGCTTGACTCCAGTGGCATGGAGAGCACGGGACCCACGTCTGGGCATACCCGTCCCACTCGGGGTGACAAATGCAAAAGAACAGTTGATGGACAGAATGCAGAACAATGTCATACATTCACCCCAGTACAGAGATCTGGGCCTAAATCCATCGTTTTTGCTCACCATGCCATTCCAGTTTGGACCCAGCCATATGCAAATCAGTCTTGACCCTGTGCCCAATGGGAACAGTCCAGCCCGAACTGCCAGGCCAGGTCCTCCCTGGACTGGAAACAAGCATCCTAGGACCGGTTTCGGGCTTTCAGCCCTCATCAGCCAGGATAGCTTGACTCCAGTGGCATGGAGAGCACGGGACCCACGTCTGGCCATACCCGTCCCACTCGGGGTGACAAATGCAAAAAGAACAGTTGATGGACAGAATGCAGAACAATGTCATACATTCACCCCAGTACAGAGATCTGGGCCTAAATCCATCGTTTTTTGCTCACCATGCCATTCCAGTTTGGACCCAGCCATATGCAAATCAGTCTTGACCCTGCGCCCAATGGGAACAGTCCAGCCCGAACTGCCAGGCCAGGTCCTCCCTGGACTGGAAACAAGCATCCTAGGACCGGTTTCGGGCTTTCAGCCCTCATCAGCCAGGATAGGTTGACTCCAGTGGCATGGAGAGCACGGGACCCACGTCTGGGCATACCCGTCCCACTCGGGGTGACAAATGCAAAAAGAACAGTTGATGGACAGAATGCAGAACAATGTCATACATTCACCCCAGTACAGAGATCTGGGCCTAAATCCATCGTTTTTTTGCTCACCATGCCATTCCAGTTTGGACCCAGCCATATGCAAATCAGTCTTGACCCTGCGCCCAATGGGAACAGTCCAGCCCGAACTGCCAGGCCAGGTCCTCCCTGGACTGGAAACAAGCATCCTAGGACCGGTTTCGGGCAACCTGCAAAAAATTTGGGAGTCTGGTTCGAGGAGAATCTATCCTTTTCCACCCAGATCAAGAAGTTAGCAGGGAACTGCTTTAGGATGCTAAAAACCCTCAGGAGATTTCTCCCTCTTCTCCCCAGAGCAGCTAAGGAGACAGTGATGTGGGCCTTGATACTTTCTTGGCTCGATTACGCAAATGCTCTGTACACCGGTTTGCCAAGCTATCTTCTTCGCAAATTACAGGTTGTCCAGAATGCTGCTGCGAGACTTGTCTTTAACATCTCGATGAGAAGCAGTGTTCGTAAGCATTTGCGTCTACTCCATTGGCTGCCTGTGGCCAATCGAGTCAAGTTTAAAGCCTTGACCATCGTGCTTTGCACGCCCTCGGCCCCATCTATCTGCGGAAGAGGTTTCTGTTCTATGCCCCTGCCAGATATCTTCGTTCGTCGTCTCAATTCTTGGCCCACTTCCCTCGCTTTCGGCTCACTAGAATGGGGGGCAGCTCACTTGCTGTTAGAGCTATTACAGCCTGGAACTCACATCCTCTGCCCTCCGTAGTATTCAAGACTTTGGTCTATTAAAAAAAAAATTGAAGACTTACCTTTTTAAATAACTGAGCTTCTCTCTTCCCATGCCCACCCGCCCTCTCCTCAGGCTTGCGCCGGGACACTCCCAGGAGTATCTGTGCGCGTTACAAATCCAAATAACATAACATAACCCCGGATTCGGTCAGAATGACCCTGAGGCTGCTGGGCCTCATGGCATCCTGCTGGTGGATCATGCCAGGTGGCATATGCAGGCTCTGCAGTGGGACCTGAAGTTCCAGTATAGAAAACAATGGTCCTAAACTAATTTCCTTAGGAAGGTATTCATTAAGTCAAAATCTATGAATATGATACACATAGAACTCAAGTTACATCATAAGTGTACCCCAGTAGTTTCTCAATTCAATTAAGTATATCCTCAAAAAGACACACAAGCACCATAAATAGCTTCAATAGTGACTGTTTAATCTCACAGTTATAACAGATCACTGTAGAGAACGTTTCAAAACAGAAAAGAGGGTTGCTCCAGGGGGAGTGTGGAGAAAGGATTGTGCTCATGAGAATAGAACAGATGTATAGGGAGGGAAATCAGAGAGTAGTTAAAACAATCAATTACACATAGTAATGTCCTTAGTAAACTGGTCGTGGTTTACAGTAGCACCAGTTTTACAATGGGGCCTGTCTCTCATGGATTCGAAAGTACTTTTCTGGTTCAGCATCCGGGGAATCTGTCCGATTGCGTCCAGATCTCGGAGGGCACTGCTCAACAATTGCAGTGGTGGCTCACGAACCAGGATTGGGTCAATGGCAGATCCCTCTCCCTTCCCCAACCAGAGTTTACAGTGGTAGCGGATGCATCACTTCTGGGGTGGGGTGGCCACATGGGAGAGGCGGATATCAGAGTCCTCTGGTCTCCGGGGAAGTCTGGGCTCCACATCAACCTTCTGGAGCTTCGGGTGATTCGTCTTGCACTAAAGGCATTCCTTCCCTCTGTCCGGGGAAGAGTAGTGCAGGTGTTCACGGACAACACCACTGCCATGTGGTACTGCAACAAACAGAGCGGGGTGGGGTCGTGAACCCTATGTCAAGAGGCTCTCCGCCTTTGGACATGGCTGGAACATCAGGGCATATCCCTGGTGGTTCAACACCTGGCAGGTTCTCTGAATGCCAGAGCGGACAACCTCAGCCGCAGGTGCATGATGGATCATGAATGGCGCCTTCACTCGGAGGTGGTGCAAGGTCTCTTTCAGCAGTGGGGAGAGCCTTGGTTAGATCTATTCGCCACCGAAGAGAACGCGCAATGTCAGCAGTTCTGCGCGTTGGAATTTCCAAGGCGGCACTCGCTAGGCGACGCTTTTCGTCGCGAGTGGAGTTGCGGTCTTCTATACGCCTTTCCGCCTATACCACTTCTGCCCAGAGTGCTGAAGAAGATCAAGCGTGACCGGGCCCAAGTCATTCTTGTGGCTCCGGATTGGGCACGAAGAGTCTGGTATCTCTAGCTGTTACACATGGTCATCGATCCTCCAATCAGACTGCCTCTTCGGGAGGATCTTCTGTCGCAGCAGCAGGGGACAGTCCTCCACCCGAACCTGTCCAGCCTCCACCCCCTTGCGTGGAGATTGAGCGGCGGCAGTTGACGGCTTTCGACCTTCCTCCCGAAGTCTGTAACGTTATCTTGGCAGCGAGGCGTCCCTCCACTAAAACGGTATACGCCTGCAGATGGAACAAATTTGTGGCATTGTGCACAGCAAAGGCTGTGGATCCCCTTTCCGCCCCTCTTTCTAAAGTTCTCTTGTTCCTCCTTTCTTGTTTCTCTTGATAATTAAAACTTTTGAACAGCAGCCTCCTCTTTTTTCTATAGTTAATGAAAATAAACTAGTGGTATGGACAGGCACTGTCTTGCCTTTTCTGATGAACAGATTGCACTTATACTTTCAGGTCCCTCTCTTTTACCTGATGCCCCGCTAACTAGTGTTACGACAGCAAGGGAAGAGTGGGAGAAGTTATCTAACACAAAGAAGCGCCAGATTCGTATAGCGTTACATGGGGCTTTAATGACTGAATATCTCCGTGCTGGAGCAGCGCCCCCCAGCTTGTTGGTAAGAATAGAGCCTAAGATCTTTTTGGAGGACAAACAATTCCGAGTGGACTGGAGCTATATAGCTAACAAGTGCACTCGGGATTGGTTGATTTTAATTATAAACACTGCAAAGAGATTGAGTGAGGAATTATTGAAGGAAATCCTTGATCTTGAGGAAACCATCAAGAGGGACACAGCTATCACAGATGTGAAAGAACAACTTGAACGCATCCAGGGTGACCTCTTGGACTATAAGACATATATGGTGAACCAGAAAATCAAGGGTCTCAAACGTAATTTGGATCGCTTCTCACATGAATGGGCATTTCCATACGTTGAAGATAAATATTACCAATCTAGTTCAGAACAGGCAAACTATCAAAGTTATCAGAGGGGTGGACGTAGACAGACAAGAAGAACCCCAGCTAACTGGACATTTGACAATACCAGTAGCGAGGAGGAGGAAGTTGTTGAACAGGCTTCTACATCAAACCAGAGCAGAGTGAGATTTACACCAAACAACAGAACCAACGAAGACCTAGGTGCCCTTCTGAGGTCTTTTTTAGGTCAGACCCAGAGGGGCAACAGGGGAGGAGGTGGTGTAGCTCAGAGGGGCAGGGGCAGAGGAAGGGCCAATTTCCAACCAACATGGCAAACATACTCTCCTCGTATCACTCGCAGCAGAGGCAGAACACCGATGTAATGGAGGCTCTAAACAATGTACCCCTTGGAGGGGAGAACACTTTAACCCCCGCAAATGATATTGTTGTTAATCTGTCTGATTATTCACTGTCCACAGAGGAACGGGCAGTATTGAATAAGGGTCTGGGATTTGTTCCCACTCCGAAGCACGACACCTTCAAGTGCCGCACTGAAATTTTCGAAATGATGAGAAAGATCAAGGTCCATAAATTCTTTTTGGACAAAGAGAGAGAACCCCAATCTGTTTTTAATACTAACCTCCATCGACCATCAGGGTTTTGCCCTCCAGGTACATCGGTAGGCCCGGAGGTGGCTGTTTTTGAACAGCGGGTCCTCAAAGATATCGAGGATTATGGAACAAAAACAGAATCAGTTCCATACTCACAATTTGAGCAGAAGTGACTGGCTGGCTGTGAAAACCCTTCAAGACAACAAATCAATTACGATAAAACAAGCTGACAAGGGTGGGGCAGAGGTTGTTCTTAATAGCCACGATTATGAAGCAGAAGTTCTCAGACTTTTGGGAGAGCGTAGTAATTACCTTCCACTTGCACGGGACCCCACGCCTGAGTTACAAGATGTCATCAAGACTCTGGTGGTGGGCGCAAAAGAAAAAAAGTGGATTACGTACAAGGAGGCGGATTTCTTAATCAACTCGAAACCGCGTGTACCGGCTTTTTATATCTTGCCGAAGATCCACAAACCTAAGCGCCCACCACCGGGTCGCCCGATTGTGTTGGGTATTCAATCTGTATTGGAGCCCTTATCCCAGTTTGCAGATTTTTTCTTAAGGGAAGCAGTCATTACTCCACCATCTTATGTGCAGGACACGACTGATATACTTAATATTCTTAGTACAGTGGTGTTTGACCCCAGGGAGCAATTTTTAGTCACCATCGATATAGAATCCCTGTACACCAGCATACCCCAAGATGCCACGCTGGTGGCAGCAGCGCGTGCTCTTGGGGAGCTGGAATGGTTCTATGACACTCCCCAGTCCTTTGTTTTGCAGTGCATTGAACTGGCACTTACCAGAAATTTTTTTGAGTACAAAAATCAGCTGTACCTCCAGGTGTCAGGCACATCTATGGGGGCCACATTTGCGCCGAGCTTGGCCTGCATTTATGTAGGCCAGTTCGAAAGCAATGTAATCCATCATGCCTCCAACCCCTTCAAAGAGAATATTTCTCTTTGGAGGAGGTATATTGACGATGTCCTTTGTGTCTGGACAAGCACAGAGGACTCGTTAGTGACTTTTTTGACGTGGTTGAACCAGGCAGATGGATGTCTTAGGTTCACATGGTCTTTTAGTCACACCTCTGCTGTTTATCTCGATGTGGATATAACAGCAAGGGATGACAGGTTATTTACCTTTGTCCATCAGAAGCCGACGGACAGGAATTCTCTGTTGCACTATCGCTCTTGTCATCCGAGAGCGCTCCGTGATAATCTTCCGGTAGGGCAGTTTTTGAGATATCGCTGCAACTGTTCCTCCACCGTGAAGTACATGGAGCAGTCGGAAGAGCTGGCGACTAAGCTTGGAGCAAGGGGTTACCCTGCTAATGTCATCAAAAAAGCACGTAAACGTGCAAAGAATACCCCACGTGAAGCTCTTCTGGAGAGAAATGTAAGACAAAAGGATGACTGCTTACCTGTGGTGACTACCTTTGACCCTTTGTCCACTAAAGTGAGACAAATAATAAGAAAACACTGGTCTATTCTGGATACAGGGGCTAATAAGATGCCGCCACCACGTTTTGCATTTCGACGAGCCCCGAATTTAAAGGATAAATTGGTCCATACTAGGTCTTTTTTTTCGCCACAACCATCTACTTTACCTTCAGGTCACTACCCATGTGGTGGCTGTTCTGTATGTGATCTCACACAAGCCACTAAAAGTGTCGCTTTGGTGAATGGCAGAATATGGCACTTGAATAAATTCAGCAATTGCAATACCTCAAACGTCATCTATAGGCTCACGTGTTCCTGCGAGTTGCATTATATTGGACTCACTACCCGCAAGGTGAAAGTGCGGATTCAGGAGCATCTCAGTACCCTTAAAACAGGCAGATTGACAACACGTCTGGTTCAACATTTTTTAGATATGAAACATGACTTTAGGGCTCTAAAGTGGACTGTGCTAGAAAGGGTGATTGCAGAAACACACAATGCTGACATAGTCTTAGCAAGGAAAGAGGCTAAGTGGATTTTTTCCGAACAAGTAGACCGGCAAGGGCTGAACGAGTCCATAGAATGGAACAAGATCAGTAGATATTGAAGACAGGCGATAGTTACATTTCTATGTTGAGGCACCCAGACCTGTAGACATTTGCGTCCCTGCCTTGACGTGTGTTTGTGGACACTTGTTCTACACGCGTGGGGCCTCTGTATTGTCACCTAGTAGCAGTGGTGTAAGGATATTGGAAAGCGATAACAATGGGTTTACTACCATATGTAAATATGACTCGTGGGTAGCTGATAACTAATGGCAACTACGGAGTCCCCATAGTGATGAGGGCTAATATAACAGCATTGAATAACCTTGTGTGCTTTTATATTGGAAGCCGTAACTTGAGTGCATCTACTGGCGTATTTATATAATGGGATTGTAGAATTCCGACTGTAGTATACTGGGCTCCTGTGCATCTTAAGATGGCGCCCGTATTGACCCTTGATGTCTTTTCAGTACGGGGAAGCATTGACACGTGATTACGCACGTAGCGTGATGATGCTGACTCAGAGCTCCATGTTGAAATCATGAACGAATGCGTCTTTTGCCTTCAGCGAGGACGGAGCCTGTTGATACTTACTTATCCCGGTAGCGATAAGGCAGAGGAGCACTTGTTGGTCGTGGAGGAGTGAGCTTTACATGATTATCTTCCATGATGCCTACCGGACTCGTGCTTTAAATATATGCCGAGGCGGTAGTGTTTATCAATGATATGGTGAATGATTGCCTTTTCCCATATCACTGATATCGTAATATGGAATTTCTTTAAGAGAGGTGGGTGCTTGAAATCTATGACCTGATTAGCATTATGTGATTGGGGTGTATTGGGAGAGTATGGATTGCCTTGTGTTATAGTGAGATTCCACACATAAAAGATATGGATGTAGGGGCATGGAGCATTGATGTATAACCAGTACTTCAATGTCTTATGTGTATTTGTGGGTGCCATAACCACGTGTGGTCACCCCGCGGAAACGCGACCTCTTGGCGCGTACCGTAGAACGAGCTAGTTGCAGGTACGAGAGACACTGGCAACTACTCGGTAATTAGAAAGTTTTAATTACTATTAATATGAACGTGGAGTGTGGTTGAGATTAGGGGTAATTTACTCCTGGCACGTGTTTTGTCTTTGTTTGTCATTTGTCTGCAGTATTCTCTAAGTGAAATGAAGACTGGTCATCCCCTCAGCCCTGATGAAGTTGCGCAAAGTGGTAGCAAAGAAACATGTTGGCACTATGGACATAACAATGATGGTTTAAGTTGAACCATTTTTAATAGAGGACGCTCACAGCATTGAATAAAGCTAAAATTAGCCAGTGAGTAGGTTCTCATTTTTAATGTTGGGAATTGCAATTTCATTCTCTTTCCCACGGGGACCAGCACAGCACTTTTTGACATTTGCACTTACAGTGCTTACTCTATTGCTTTTCACTGTTTTTCCTTCACTTTTGAGATAATTTAAGTTGGAACACTTTTCCGTTTTGTGGCAAGAAAGCAACCGATGATGATAAGTGGGTGTGCTAGCGAGTACCAACTAGCCAGACCCCCCTTGGTGTTGCTACCGTGAGGTGCTTTCTTTCCATTCTCACATTTTTTTCTCCTATATATCCTTTGGTGGGAATTCTTATACTGCAGTAGAGTGACATTGGGATAAATTGGACATTTGGACATCTAAACGAACGGTAGTGGTCCGTTTTATTGTGGGAGACGTTGTACAAAGGTACGGATCCCCTCCGTGTCCAAGGATTATAGTCATTTGTCCAGTGAGTCAGGCCCTTATTGTTGTTAATGTGTTGAGTGGGGGGCGGCCTGATTCTTTCGTTCCCCCTATGCTCCTTTTTGTGTTAATACCTCCTTTCTTTGGCCCAGCAGGGCTCTGCTCTGGGCACTCTTAAGGGCTATCTCTCAGCCATTTCAGCCTTTCTTAGGCTTCCTGATCAACCTTCTCTTTTCAAGTCCCCTATTGTAAATAGATTCCTTAAGGGCATTACTCATCTCTTCCCTCCTATTCCTTTCGTAATGCCTCAGTGGGACTTGAACTTGGTTCTGACTTATCTTATGTGCGCTCCCTTTGAGCCGCTACATAATTGTCCTCTCAGACTTTTAACTTCGAAAACTACCTTCTTGGTTGCCAACACTTCTGCTCGCAGGGTGAGTGAGCTTCAAGCCCTTTCTTCTAAACCTCCTTTACTGGCTGTTCATCCAGACAAGGTTGTCCTTCGCACTAGGCCTTCTTTCCTTCCCAAAGTAGTTACCTCTTTCCACATAGGACAGACCATCTCTTTGCCCACCTTCTTTCCGCATCCTTCTAAAGAGGAAGAGCGGCTCCATCGTCTGGATCCAAAACGTGCGTTTTCCTTCTATCTGGATCGCACAAAACAATTCCGGGTGGATGACCAACTCTTAGTTGGCTACGTGGGCGCCAAGAAAGGTCGGGCCGTACAAAAACGGACCATCTCTCGATGGGTCGTTCTTTGTATAAAAATCTGCTATTCCTTGGTGAAAAAGGAAACTCCAGTAGGGTTGCGTGCCCATTCCACCAGGGCAACGGCGCCTACTACTGCTTTGGGACGTGGAGTCCCCCTTCATGACATCTGCCAGGCAGCTACGTGGGCTTCACTGCACACGTTTACCAAACACTACTGCCTGGACAGCCAAGTCCGGAGAGATGGCTTCTTCGGCCGTTCGGTTCTCCAGGACTTTCTGGTGTGAACTTGGTTCGCAGACCCACCACCGGGGTTGGTATTGCTGGGGTATCTATTCTAAGGTAAGGAATACATAACTAATTGTCTCTTTCAGATGAACAAGTTACTTACCTTCGGTAACGATATATCTGTAAGAGACATAGATTAGTTATGGATTCCTCACCGCCCCACCCATCCTCCCCGTTCGGCGAACTGACTTCTAGAGTAAGGGACTCCCTTTCAGGGCCCTAGTTTTCGTGCACCAGTGGTCAGTGTCTTGCATGGCTCTGCGCTTCTGGCGTGGAATGTTGTGTAAAGAACTGACGTCAGCGCGCGAGGGCGGCGTCTAAGTAGATACCGCGACGTCATTCCGGCGACCACGACGTCAAAGACGAACGCGGAGTCGACTGACGCCACCTATCGACGCGCAGGGGTACTGCTGAGGAAATAATTCTCCGGATCCAGTCTGACGCCTGGGGGTAATTCTAAGGTGAGGAATCCATAACTAATCTATGTCTCTTACAGATATATCGTTACCGAAGGTAAGTAACTTGTTAATTGAAACCAGTCCTGGGAGCCGTTGGCTCCTGCTCTGGCGCGAAACTGGACAAAGGACATGGGAGTAACCTCCCCCCTGTCCAGACCCTCCCCTGGGAGGGTCCCCATAATCTTCCCAACCCTTTCCCTCGGGTACTTAAGGGCTTACCTGGGTGTAGGTCCCTAGATTTGTCATGGGATAAGATTTAGATCAGACACCAATTCTACTTCTACCGTGTGGGAACTCTGGACTTTGCTTGGGCCTGACTTCGTCTCCCTTCCAGTCTGCTGCATCGTCTGTGCCTGTGCATCATACAGGAACCTTCCAAGGCCTGTGAAGCATCAAAGACACTTGAAGGAATCTCCCTTGGAGTGAAGGAGTCACTCCCCTGCATTCGCAGGCACTACTACTAAGTCGATCGGTCTGCTGATCCTGAGCTCCTCGGGACTCCAAAGGATCTACAACACAGGTGGTAGTTTTCCACAGCTCCCGAGGCCTGCCCTGCCCTCTCACCAAGTTTGAGGCCAGTTTTCCTCGTGGGGGTTGCAATAACCGAACCTCTGTGCAGCGCGTGAACTTGCAATTGCAAAGGCTTGTTGACTTCTTTCCAAGGAGATCTTCGGGCTCCAAGTAGGCCCAACCTCGAGCACCTCCAGTGACCAGAATCTTCAACCACACCGCATCGTGTGCATTGTGGCCTGCATCTTTTGGTGAGCTGCTTGAGGTCCTCTTGCGACTCCAGTGCCTCTGGCCTGTGGGTCCACTTGAGGTTCACACTTGACTCTTTTGAGCTCCCCTGATTGCTTTGGGCCTGCCCCGACTCCCCTGCTTTTGGTTAGTCCCCTGGACCTTGCTGGTCCCGACGTTGCTCTTTCTTCGATTCCTGCATTGGTTGCATTTGCCAAGGCTTGTTGGTGCTCCCGCCGGACACCAACCCCTCAGCACTCAACATCCTTCATGGGACAACTCGTGCACGGCTCCTGGGCCTCCTCAGCATCGCCTGGTCCTCATAGCTGCAGAGTCAAGGTCATCATCATCCATCCTGCAACACCCGACATCGGACGGCATTCGTCTTCCAAGTCTCCTGGTCACTTCTGAGTGACATAGACTCTGTCCCCTCTGTTTGCAGGTACCTCTCTTCTAGAATCCACCTTTGGATTCCACCGGACACTTTCTCCTTATGCAACAGCGGCACTTTCCTGAAGTTCTCCATTGGGTTCGACGGTGGTTTCCGGCACAACTTCACATGTATGCACCCGGCTTCCCTGGTGTAGGTAACGTGGGTACTAGGGTATCCATGGGTGGGGTGGCTCTCCAACCTTCTGTCTTCCACGGGTTTTCTTCAGGGTCCACTGGGAAGGGTCCTTAATCTTTAAAAATCCAACCGCGACTTACACATAGAGTTGTACGGGGCACACGGTCGTGTTTCCACACTGCACACGCTCTCCATGGGGTCCCTATCTACTCACCTTGGGTGGTTCCTTGGGTCCCCAGCACTTCTACATCCTCTTGACCCTGTTTTGATCCAAGTCGTGGTTCTTATACCACTTTCTTAGTATATGGTTTGGTCCCCCCCTGGGGTCCACTGTGTATTTCGTGCTATTTACTGTGTTCCTTTGCTAAAGTATTGTGTGCATTGTGTTTATCTCCGTGTAGGAGACATTTGAACGTACTAGAGAGTATTATATAATAAATACATATTTTTATAAATACTTGGTGTGGTTCTTTTCACTTAATCTATACTATAAGATTGCATTCTGGTAAAACAAGCTGCTTTACACTCCTTCTGGACTAAGCCTGAAGGCTGCTCTCCACAGCTACCACTTAGAGAGCTTTCTAAGGTTGTCTAAGACCTCTTAAATCACCAAAAGGGTTGTCTGGACTGGTGCAAGGTGCCCACTTACACTAGTGGACATCATATACCAGGCCAGCTTCTCACAGGGACAAAAGAATAACAAATGAACTGTGGATTCAGAACTGACTTTGCACGAAGGACAAATGTTGTCAGAGGAATCATTAATGCTCCACTTATTGCAAAACAGTCTGGTGGGCAATGTCCTATATCGAAATTGTATGAATAATGTACGTGCCAGAGGGGGAACAATCTCATCAATAGTTTCCTCATGAAATGGAACAGATATAAAATTCATAAAATCCTGGGTCAAAGTACCCACAGATTTGGCCAACTCCTTCTCCGCTATTGTTTCCCAATAGGTCGATTTGACCCTGCTCTTTGGTATTAGGGAAAGCTTTTCTGGGTTGGACCAGTACGCCTCCATCCCAAGTCTCCTCAGCAGATCTCTCAAAGAGCTAAACCATGGGATGGAGGTTACCTGGGACTGTTTTAGAAGGCCAATCGTCACCGCTCGGTAGGGGACAAGCTCTTCAACGGAGCACAAGTGGTGCCAGAGCATTAAGAAAATACAGTCCAACCTTCGGTTCAGTTGTCTTTGGGCCAGGTCCAGGAACATTGGATTCAAGGGGGTACTAATAGGTAAATTTAAAAGAGATCTTAAAAACGATTTTCTATGTGTGTAAGACAATTCGTGTTCCCGCTACCCCATAGTTCGGCCCTGTATAGTGCCCCCCCTAGGGCTTTAATGTTATACATTTCTAATGCTGGGGCCACTTTCTTGGAGACCGTACTTTTGTGAATCTTGCTTATGTGGGCGGTCTGCTAGATTAATGACAACTGTACTTTCTTAATGTGGGGTGCCCAACTTAAGTTTGATGTTAAACGGATGCCCAAATAATCAAAGACAGATACTTGCTCTAGGGTGCTACTCCCTGCATACATATATCTTCTTGATGATTTAGTAATCCCTTTAGTAAAAATCATGTATTTTGTTTTAGCCTTTTGGGGATTTTGAAATTAGTAGGGTGTCGTCGGCAAAGAGAAGTGCAGGTACTCTTCTCTCCCCTACTTTTGGGGCACCACACCCGTCCCTATCTAGGAAGTCTACTACCCCATTGATAAAGAGTGAGAGTAGGGTGGGCGCTAGGATGCATCTCTGTCTCACTCCCACGTGTATCGGAAATTGCTCAGTGAGTTGGTGGTTCTCTCCCCACCTGACTTGGGCTTTATTTGCTGTATGCAATCAGATTAAAAGGTTACGAGAAAGGCCCATCTCGGCCACCACTCTCCATGGGTTGGATCGAGATACCAAGTCAAAGGCAGTACGTAGGCCCACAAAGGCAACATATAACTTTTCCCCTTTAATGGCAACCTCCCTCCAGTAGATGCACAGAAGATTAAATACCTGGTCCAGTGTGCTAATATTGGCACAAACGCCTGCTTGACAGTCACTCAGGATGTTAGACTCTGAGATCCAGGCCTGGTTCCTAGTCAATATCTGTTTGCAGAAAAGTTTCTGCAAGGAGTCAATGAGGCTAATGGGTCTATAGCTGGCCGGGTTAGCTTTGTCACCCTTTTAGTAAATAGGTATAATCTTTGCTATATTTCACGAGGGATGGATATTCATACCTGATATGATGGCGTTAGTTAGCATATTAATGTAGGGAGCCCAGACAATTGGATTCTCTCTATACAGGTCGTTTGGGATTCGGTCAGGGCCAGGGGCTCTTGCCGGGATGCAAGAACGGATGGCTACTTGGGTTTCTTCCAGGGAAATCACCAAGTCTTCAACAACTCCGTCCGAACGAGGCTTCCTCCCTCATTTCTATAAAACTCTCTTCCTCCATATTACCTGACGCATAGAGATTCACTATCACATACTCATAGCCCTTTTATGATTATTTTGCATTCTGTAAATGAGGGGTTCCATTGATTTGTTTTTTTACAGATTTTATTGGTTTTCATACATCAAACAACGTAGTCACTACAATCATATGTCTGATAAGATCCTAGTTGTTACAGCAGGTAAATAGAGTATTTCTGATGATATGTAAACAACACATAATCTACCCCCGCCCATGAGGGATTCCACTGATAAGGCTAAAATCAAAGAAGAAAGAGCGGTACCGCTGTCTTGTGTCACTCGTGATAGAGATGGTTGGTGAAAGTTCCCCTTTTATCTTAAGTTTGGTTCAGCTTTTTCTAGTTGTCAAGCATGACATTTTTAATTTTAGGGCCAAGGGATGATTTATCCAAAATCTTTACGATGTACTGCAAGTGTACCCTTTCAAAGGCCTTCTCCGCATCAGGCAAGAAAAGGATCATTGGCTACTTCCTTCTCTCGGCCGCCTCCAACATGGCCACCACATGGCAGTAATTGCCCAAAGCATGACAATTTTTAACAAACCCTACTGCTGCACAGAGATCGAGCCAGGCCACACTGTGTTGTAGGCAAGTGACCAACACTGACATAACTATTTTCACATCTTTATTAAGGAGGGCAACGGGCCTGTAAGGGAAGCACAAGGTGGTGGTCCTTCTCTGGGTTAGGGAGTAGGATGAGAAACAATTCCAAAATCATGTCTGCTACCTGCCATATATTTAAAAAATGATTGAAAATCCTCGCCAACAGTTCCGCCAGGAGGACTACAAACATACTCTACAAGGACATTGAAAAGCCATCAATCCCAGGGGCCATGCAGACCAGTAGGCGTTTATTAGCTGCCCTGACTTCCTTGCCAGAAATATACTCCTCCAAGGGCTTACAATCTATTAGGGCGCCTACCACCAGGAAAGGATTTCAAATTGGATGCCTGTTGTTCCTGGTCCAGTGGCTTCTTTGTGAACAGGGTGGAGTAAAAAGACAGAAAGGTCTTTACATTCCCGGGGTATCTGTGTGCTTTCCACCCCTATCATTGTTAACTTCTCTGATATGATTCCTATAGTGTAACTGTTTTAGCTTGTAAGCCGGAAGTCTGCCTTATCTCTTCATGTGAATAGCAGCTTCTAAGCCGCATCGCACATTAGTAACTGTTCCAGCTCCACTTGGAGCTTGCAGAGCACCCTGCAAGTTCTAAGTGAGCTATCCATTTTATGCAAATAATCTAAACGTTTTAGATCAGTTTCCAGTTCCTGCTTCCTCTGATTTCCAAGTCTCTCAAATGCTGCTGTATGGGAGATTAACTACCAACTTATGACAGGCTTCACTGCTGCCCCCAGTACATTTAGGCTCACCTCATCATTATCATTCTCATTCAAGTATAAGTCAACGGCTTCCTGCATCCTGTCTCGCAAGACTGGGTCTCTCGAAGCCACATCCTTGTGCGGGGGCTATCAGGCCTACTGGGTCCAAGATCAGCCAGACCACTGCATGGCCAGAAAGGACCTTTGCTCCAATATCCATGGAAGGGATGTGAGACAGGTGGTCTCTTGACACCAAGAAGAAATCAATGGATGTGTATGATCTTTGAACATTGGAATAGAATTAAAGTCTCTGTCTCCATCATTATTTTGCCACTACACGTCTCTTAAACTCAGAACAGTGATGCCATGTGGCAGAGATGGTGGGGTGTTTTCATTGGTATAGCAAGGCTGGGATCTAGCTATCACAGGCTGAAGAACTGCATTAAAATATCCAAATATAGGAAGTTTAGCTTATGAAAAGTGAACCATTCCGGTAAAAAGATCTGCATAAAATGAATCTTTTTCTTCATTTGGCCAACCAACACTCCTGTAATTCCAGAATATCTGCCTTTCCTTGTATGAGCATTTGGCATTCAAATTGAAACTCAAACCACACCTTAAAAGTGTGGCCATCCCCCTCGGCTTGGTAGAGTAAGAAGTATGAAACTGAATGGGGAACCAGTGGGATTGCAGCCTTGGTGTATCTTTGAAGACCAGAAGTGCGTTTAAATTCTTACAGAGAATTTTCATCTGACTTTCCCTTGAAGTCTGGAGTACGTCAAGGGTGCATACTGGTCCCCCTACTGTTTATTTTATATATAAATGGACTAACAGCCCAATTAACTTCTTGCTCCTCAGATATACCAATAATAGTAGGTTCTCAGATTCCAGTGTTACTGTACGCTGACAATGCTGTATTGCTAGCCCTCACCCCTAATGCATTATGGCTCCAGATTGACCTCTTTGCCTCTTTTTTGTAAAACTTGAATCTGAAAACGAACTATACCAAGTCGCACATAATGTCATGTGGACCAGGTAAATCTAGGCTGAATTAAATTAGTGTAAAGGGTCAGGATTTAACGTCAGTCGACAACTTTTGCTACCTTGGATGAACTTTCAGCTGGTCAGCGTCCTGGAGTCCTCATCTTGCGCAGGCTAGCTCAAAGCTTAGTAAATCCGCAGGGACTGTGTGTAACTTGATTAGAACAGAAATCAGAGGGTCTGCTCTTCCTCCTTTGAAGGTGTACAATACACAGTGTATAAGTGCATCCACTTGTGGTGCAGGTGTCTGGGGTTTTAACAAGTGCAACTGCTTACAGTCCGAGGAAAATCGCTTCCTCCGGCAGTTGTTGAGCTTACCACCTACCACATCTAGCTTTATCATTCACTCAGAGCTAAGACAGGATCATATATTGGATAAGGTCCGTTTGATGCCTCTCTTATTATTGGTCAGCTCTGTAGGGACATTATACTTGATTGCCTTACACTGGATAAGGCCCATCATTTCCCTTGGTTAAGCTACATACGGGCCACCCTTGGAACCCTTGGTTTATCTGCTTCGTTTACCGAACCTAACACTATTGCTAAAACTGCTAAGGTAGAGGTGAAAGCTGCATTTATGGAGTACTGTGCATAAATAGGATTATAAACCGAGTTAGCAAAAGATTCAGTTCTGAATTACTGCAGATCCTAACTCCCAGTCGAACCCGAGGTGTACCTGTCTTTAGATTTCACAAGGTGGGAGCGATCACTTCTTTTTCGTTCCAGAGCAGGATCAATTTTCTGGTCTTTGTTTTTTAAAAATTTCACAGAACCAGAGGGAAATACAGAATTGATCTGCCACTGTGATAATCAATCCACTCAATGACTTCTGCATTTTATGTTTTTTTGTTGTTGATTTTATAGCTTAGCACGTAAGCATTTTCCGAAGCCTTTGCGTAAGTTAGGTTTTCATTGGTGTAGAGTATCTTTGCTCCACTTACAGTTCCTAAACTCACATGTAACAACTTACTTTGTTTGTAATTACCTGAAAGCAGCCACCAGGGTTAGAAAAGCTATGGAAGGCTAACCTTCTGATTTATATCTAGGTCTTGGCTTGCTTAACATGCATTTGATAGCGAACTTAGGCAGAGGTGTCCCTTTTTCAATTTTGTTTTAATAGGACTACATGGTGGACCCGTTTTGAGGTTTTTGTTCTCCTATATTGCACTATTCCAGTTCAACCTCTGCCATCTGCGACATGTGAGAAGTTGATATTAATGATCATTTTATGGAAAATCGTTTTATGCTCTTTTTAACTTATATATGATGAAATTGGTGAAACAACTTACATGAACACATTTTTAATTGTTTTGATCAAATGACATCTTGTATTTACACTTTTGATACTATGGATTTGTATTTGAGTTTTATGCGCTTTTATGGTCTATCTTTATAGACTGAATAAAGATATTGATTGATTGATTGATTGATTGAAGACCAGAAGTGTCTCCTACAGGATAGCAACATCCACCTCCTTGCTCTTTAGCCACTGTAGGAACAGCCCCCTCTTGACCAGGAAGCTCAGCCCCTGAGCATTCAATGTTATCACTGATATGGTGTTCATTTATGTCGATACGGTTATCTAAGTGATGCTATTTAGGGGGGAAGGTTTTGCAGGTATAACCTTAGCCTGCAGGCTGCCCCATAGGTGACGTGCTCTCACATAAGACACAACTCCATTTATGAGGAAATTTACACCCCTTCTGACAGTGAAAAACAAATCACATAGAACATACCATAAACCTTAAAGCAAAAGTCACAACTTAAAACCAACCAAAAACCAAGATCAAGTGCTGCAAGTTGCACTGAATCATGGTCAGAGCAACCATGTACCAGGCAGATCACACGTCTCTTTGGTCTCTTTGAGGGGCTGGCTTCTGTATTGAGAACCCAGACCCCAGTCAGTAATAGTAAATCCAATATTAGGAATCTCAAAGTTATAGCGACAAGTCAAGTAACCAGGCATTGGAAGCATCAATAGTGGGCAAGTCAGTCATCCAGGATGACCATTCAGCATAGCAGCAAGGAAATGGTTGTCCTCCTTTGTGATGCAGGAGTCATTTAAGTGGAGATCTAGTGGAGCGACAAAACGAAAAGGGGGGTAAAGGTACAGTTCTAGTCTGTGTCTGATGTTGTTGGTCGATCCTCCTTCTCCTGCAAGCGTTGCGGTCTCCTACTTTCTGTACTGCCCTGTTCGTTTTCGGGGTGTGCCAATGCCCACGGACATCCAGGTGCCGGGAGGTGCTGACTGACGGCAATGCTGCTTGGGAACACCCACACCATGTGTTCTGAGTCATTAAGAGTGAAATGGAGACGAAAATGGGAAGCCCCAAAAATATGGAATGTTCTCACGCCACAGGAAGGCAGTGACCTTTCTTCTTAATCAGCTTAGCCATGGAGACATCCTGAAACAAGGTGAGTGTGACCTGCTTATTCTCTACATGCTCTTGTCTGCATGCCGCCATCAGGATGTGTTCTTTGAAGTAATGGACCCTTGAGATCACGTTCAGCGCAGATTTTTTGTTGCTGATATGCAGAGAACACCCTATTTTGTCTGGATGAAAGTCTTCATGAACAGGCTCCTAGAGAAGATGCTGAAAAAGGACCTGTATGTACACTTCAAGATCTTTGTTAGAGATTTCTGCCGGAATGCTTTACATGCAAATGTTGTCCTGTCTGGAAAGATTTTCAATGTCATCTATTTTCTCTGCTAGGTCACATTGTTTGTTTCTAGTCACCTTTTGTGGCAAGTCATCCTGCATGTGCCACAACATCATTCTCAAGGCGATCCAGTCTGGTTTCGGCCCATTTGATGTTTTGATCCAATTGTCAGGTTTTTATTTATGTCCTAGCACCATTAAGATATATCTTTGCAGAATTCTGTCAGAAGCACTAGAATTTCTCCTTAGGTGACAGGTGCATGAAGAACAATCTCTGATGCCTCCACGGCTGTTCCAGATGGGAGGTCCTCGGCTTGCCCTGGATCTGTGGTTTCACTGCCCACTGAGAATGGAGTAAATACTTTATTTACGTTAGTTTAGTTGCCTTGGATTTGGAAGACGCTATCATCAAGGAACAGACAGGGTGCCACCCTGCACAAGCAGCAGAGCCCTAACTGAGTGTAGAGGAGGAGGGACTCCCCACAGCCAGGTGCTCCCAATCTTAAGGCACGTTTCCTCCGGGAAGGTCCTCAGATTCAAGTAGGGCACCCCTTTGTGTGGTAAAAACCAGGTATTAGATGTAAAGCAAATATACAAAAGAGGTTGAGACAAAATCCTACTGCACACAACCCTATTGTGGGAGAAACAGTTTAAGGCTTATAAGGTGCACAGAACCGAAAGTTCAACCTCTTTCAACGGAAAATTTCCAACTTAAGACGATTAGTGTGATTCAGCACCCTTCTTTTGGAAAAGGAGAACCTTGTTGTTTACCATAGCCTGAATCCATGTCCTGGAGCACTCGTACTCCGAAAATGTCATAAAAGCACAAACTAGTGAACTGTGACAAACCCATCAGTCGCCAAACATAAAAGGGTCCCCTGTGAGAAATCATATGTACCACAGGTTTTTGAGAAAAAAGTCTCTCTTATGAGAATTGCAAAAAAACGCCAGAATCCACTATCTTCAATAAGAACAGTTTTAAGAGAAGCCCTGAAAAAGTCCTTTAGGACGAAACTCGTTGGCTACTGTGGCTTTTAATTTTAGAAGAAGAAGAGTTTGAAAAAGAAACAATAAAGAATTTTCTTCAAAATACACAAATTGAAAAATATGAATTTTTGACTTGGAACATGTGACTTCATGAATTCTATGTTGAATAACTATGAGCAAGAAACTATATAGTTTTCCAAAAGAAGGGTGCTGAACCACACTAGTCATCCCAGGTATTAGATGTGACCACTGTCGCCGCATTGTCATCATTAATGTCCAAGCGCTGATTGTATTTTGCTCTGCGTAGCCTTGTGCGCGAGGCTTCAATCGAACCTGTTAGGAACCCAGGAGTCGAACACGCCTTACCGTGGGCAATTGACAGGTCCTCCGTCTTGTAGGGGTGTGGTGCTGCATCCTAACTTAGGGGCCTGTGTTGCCGCAGATGCTGATGTTACCCCTCCTGCTGCTCCATTCATTAGTGCCCCACTGTATTGTGTTCCAGTCCTTCTCCCAACAACGTGGGGCTCTATATTACAACATGAGTGGCAGTGGTCCCAGCTGAGGCAACCATCTCTGGTCCTTGGCCACACTGCCACCATGCTGAGAATCAAGCAGCAATGGCCCCTAATTGCCACTGTTCGTGGTTCCTACGACATTACGAGTCCGGGCCCGTCAGGTGCCCAAGCCCACTGCTGCAATCGTAGCTTTTTCAGGTACCAATGTGAGCCCCAGTCAGCGGAGCTCAGATGGGATGCGGCTTGGCAGGTCCTGATCCTGGCCATGCCCCACAGGACACATTTAAATATTTTGGTGCTAATGTATATGTCACAAATACTCATGTCTAGGAGGTGTCAGGACCATGGCGATATGAGTAAGTCTCGCTGGCCAATTGGCCACTTTGCACCCTTTGGCACGTTGTCGACATGTTGCGGGCATGTGGGCAACAAATGGTGGGTGCATCATGGTGCCCTTGCTCTTAAAACAGGTTTAGTTGAAAACATTCCATTAGACGACCTGCCATGGTTAAATAGAAAGACCTCCAATATTTTGATGCAGAATGACTTAAAGAATTCAAGAGTTTTCTGCATTTTGAGCAGCAGCTGCCTTGGGGGTTTACTTGGACGGGACCTGTCTATTTAAGCACCCTGGCCTTTTAGTTATTGCGAATACCTGCTAGATGTAGCCATGTGATTTGGAACTAACCTGCACTTGAAATAAATTTTGAAGATTGCACAATTCTGCACAAAATCTTGAAGACACATGTGGGCAAGAATGAGAGAGGATAAAATAAAGCAAAGTAATGCTCTTGCTTCAAGCAAGGTAAGAGCATTTATTGGAGTTTAAGAGTGCTATAATTCTGGAGGGTTCATGTAAATGGGAAACAGACCGAAATTTCTTGGGACCTAAATTAAAAAGAGAACAAATGTTAAAACCAATAATTTAACTAGAGATGAAAGAACAGTAGTTTCACTGTAGGTTCAAGTTTTACAGTTTTATCTTTGAAATTAGATTCAACTTAGATCCTTGAGTTCATCGTGATCTAAACTCTGTTCACTCTGTACAAACGACTTAGAGATCAGTCTTCAGGAGATAGGACTCACATTTGAAAAGGCTAAGTGTTTAAATCACCAAAAGCTGAATAAGGGATTGAAGACGCGTTTTTATAGAAAAAAAGAGACTCTTTGAGGAAGGAACTTGATATATTTCTAAAACAGGTGACAAATCACAATTTGTTTAAAAAACTTATTAATCTAAAAGTATGAGCGCATTTCAAGAGCATTGCATGTGGTTGCATAAAAATCAGTTAATTATTTGCTGTTAAGGTTTTAACAGCTTTCTATCTTTACAGGGTCTCAGCTCTTCGTTCCCTCAACTTTTCATTACTCCACCTTCCATCTTTAAGATCAGGTAGGAGCATTTTCATTGCTTAATATTACCAAAATTGAGCCTGCTAATTGGAACACAAGCAGTAAACTGTACTACCTCTTGCAGGATCTACTCATTTGAATCCCCTTCCTAATCCCCTCCACCTTGTCATGGTTGCCATTGATTGTAACAGGTGGGGACAGTGCTATTCTGCTTCTGTTTACGTATACAGGTTCCGACAGTAGGGCAACTTGTTTAAAAATATCTTGGTTCTGAGGGGCTTCTTGACGCTCTGGTGATGCTTTTCCGTCTGCTATATTAATTTTCAAATCTGATAGTGGTCCCATCTGTGAGCATGTTCCAGTGCATTAAAGACACTCCTCATTGACCTACTGCGGAATGGAGGCAAAAAGAGTGCTGCATACTGCCCAAGGGAGAAGTGAGAGTACGAATCTTTGAACATCGCTTCTTAGTAGCTGACGTGATGTATTGACCCATTGAAGTGTGAGGAAGCCATGTACCTAGAGTGGGCCATAGCCCCATATAGCATTGCAACCTCCACATGGGATGAGAATAGTGGCAAATGACTCCTTCCTGAACTGGTGTAGACATCCTGGACCTGCTGGTGCACAAGCTCTTTACTAGCTGGTGGTGGCAAATCATATGCCATAGGGTTACCCTTATGATGAGTGGTGAAGTTTTGGTTGGGGTCATTAGGTTTGTATAGTATTGTGGACTGACTATCTTTGGCAAGACCTCAGAGCCACTAAATAACATTGTAAACAACTGGAAAGGAGATTGCACACCAGCAAGGACATGACTGACAAGCCCCCTTCAAAACAGCCCTCAACCTCTACCACAGACAGTTGAGAGAATCAAAGAAAAAGACTTTAGCCTCACGCTTCGAATCAAGCTCCAATAGCAGCAAAGAACTCTTCAACATCGTCAAAGAATTCTCCAACCCCTCAGCTGCATCAAACAACATTACCCCTCACAGGAACTCTGCGACAACCTTGCAAACTTCTTCCATGACAAGATACTTTAAACCCTAGCCCAAGGCCACCAACTTCTTCAAGCAGCACAACGACCCAGCTACCACCACAGACATCTGACTAACTGAATGGAGCCAGCTTGCCCCACAGGACACCGCCTCCATCATGAACTGGGTCCACTCGGGCCCCAACCGACCCATGTCCTTGCTACATCTTCAACCTAGACTAAGCTAGAATCAGCCATGTACTCACCACCTTGTTCAACACCTCAGTTGCCATGGCCACCTTCCCCAAGGACTGGAAACATGCAGAAGTCAACGCCCTACTAAAGAAACCATCAGCGGACCCCAGCAAACTCAACAACTACTGACCAGTCTCCCTGCTCCTGTTCCCAGCCAAAGTAGTAAGCCATCAACCAACAACTCTCCTCACATCTGGAACGGAATATCCTACTCGACCTCTCCCAATCCGTATTCTGTAGCAACCACAGCCCGAGACAGCCCTCATCGCGGCTACCGACAACATCCAAGCCCCACTTGACCGAGGAGAGACTGCAGCTCTGATCCTCCTCGACCTCTCGGCAGCCTTGTATACAGTCTCCCCCCACACACTCATCACATGGCTGCACAACATAGGCATCCAAGGAGCTGCTCTCAGATGGATCGCCTCTTTCCTCACCGGGAAAACGCAAAAAGTCTGCATTCACCTCTGAACCCAAGGAAATCATCTGTGGAGTACCCCAAGGATCCTCGCTCATCCCCCCAACCCTCTTCAACCCTTATGTGATACCTCTGGCCAGCATCCTCAAAACCCACGGACTCAACATCATATCCTACGCCGACAACACACAGTTCATCCTCTCCGACGACACCACGAACTCCAAGACTAACTTCCACAACTGCATGTCGGATGTTGCCAACTGGTTGATGGACAACTGCCTGAAGCTCAACTTGTACAAGACAGTGGTACTGATTTTCGGAAACAAAAGTTCCCCATGCATCCTGGTGGCCCTCAGAACTCGGACCTACTCCCAAACCCCGCTGACCATGCTAGGAACCTAGGCATCATTTTGGACAAGTTAACCACCAGATACCTCAGCTCCGCTTCCCATTCTCTAACCCTCACCCCCCGCATCCGACGCAGAGGACGCTCCTTCTCCTACCTAGCAGCAAAGACATGGAGCGAGCTACTCTTACATCTACGGACCTCCTCATCTCTTTCAGAGTTTCAAAAGTCCCTGAAGACCTGTTTATTTGGCTAATCAACTGGACACTGCCAGCGCCTGGATACCGTCCTCGGTGACAAAAAGCGCTCTGCAAATCTACTGAGTGATTGATTGATAGCCGTCTTCTGCCTTTTGAAGACATTGGGCAAAATTATTCTTTCATAATGCATGCCCATTTTACTAACATGATCCGATGCACCTGGAATTGCCAAGGCTCAGAGCGCCTTACCCACAAGGTGCTTCAACTAATCCTTACCTTCGGTAGAGGGAGGGAGTCTGTGAACTGGCTGTATGCGGTCCTCCAGGGTGTGTATCATGCAGTACTTTATGAGATCAAGTTGTGATGGAAGACACACTGGGGCTAGTGCGAGAGAATACATGACTCGCATATCCTGCAACGGCTGCTTCCAAATCTTGCAATTTAATTATCTTCACCAAACATACCTGAATCTTCAGTAAATAGGCATAACAATCAAAAATGCGTGGTGTAAATGTACAATAAGTGGTGGCAACAACTCACATTTTTACCATGAGGTGGAGGATTGTCGGAATATAGCCCTGTTCTTGAAAGGCGTTGTGACTAATTTGAAAACAGTGATGGACAAAGAGGATCTATACTGTCCCAAGACGTGGAACCTGTGGTGCACAGCAAAAAGAGTAGGGCTGAATGTCAGTTCATTGGCCTGGCCATGTTACTAGCCAAGGGTAAAATTGCAATGAACTGCAAATTGAGCACAGCTGAGTGTCCTGGGCTGGAAGAATGAGGTTGCCAAATGTGTTGAAGTTGTAAGGAACATTAATTATTTTGGGGGCGCTAGTGAGCCCGACTCCAAGATGGCCGCTCTGTAGCGAGGCTCCGACGGCGGAACGAGTGATCAGGCACTAATCCGCTTTTCCAGCCATTGCAGCAGCCACAAATCAGCGCGGATTTGACCGGGGATGTTGCAGCCATAACTGCAGTGAATCTCGGACCTGGCGACCACGGGAGCACCGAGCCGCGGACCGAATGCTGGGCGGCGGAGCTCTGGCCTGGCACGGAGGCGGGCTGAGGTGCCGAGATAGCTGAGGCCTGGGACGTGGCGTAAGGCTGCCTTCCAGGGCACTCCAGGTCGGTGTGCAGGCATCGGGAGAATTGAGATGGGCCCCCTGCACTCAGACCGGTAGCCGCGAGGACAAAGAGGCTGCACCCCACGCCCATGGCAACCAGAAAGTACGCGCGCTCCCGGCCGCAACGCAATTCGGAACGGCCGGAAGGCCGGGCACTGTTCGCGGCACAGGTGCGCGAATAGATCCCCAGGCCTAGTTTAGGCCCTACAGTAACTACTGCGGCGCGGCCGGGAACATCACCCTCAGAGGCCCCCCCCTGCTTATACATCACCCGAAAAGAAGACTCCTAGCTGCAGTCACGGCCGACTGCCTATGTATGCAGACCGTGCGGCGGGGGTCTTGAGGAGCGTTCGCAGGTGATGACTGGGGACCCCTGCCGCACTAGCAGCGACGGCGGTCGGGAGTGCCCAGACTAAGGCATTGTTGTCACGAACCGACACGCAGGGCGACTGGGACCCCGATCACGAACTGAGGATGCTGCCCACCTGCAACTGCACCTTCTCTGCCTCGTAACGAACACAGCCACAAGCAAACTTCAGGGGGGACTGCGTGGTGACGCCCAGGCCCGTGCCAGAACACAGCACTGTGCAATTTTAGCTGATCACTACAGATCACCCATCACGCTGCGCCCCTGCCTGAAAGAGTTCGGACCCGACCTGGTGCAATCAGAACAGCCACCCACGCTCTTCATATGTGTACCAATGCCCTGATGTGAGGAACAGCTGTGGGTCACACACCTGGGGCGCAGTGCAGGGGGTGCCGCCTGTCCTGGAGAGACAAAGGCCTAGCAAGCACCTATAATAGACGCACTTCACCCAACAAACTGTTTTATCGACCGCACAAAAGGTAATCGGGTGTGGGGAGTGGTGCCGCTGGTGCACTCAGCAACGCAGGGCTGAGGGCGACGCCTCCACTGCAACACGCATACGGCCCAGGGATTGTGCGCAACACACCTGGAAAGCAATGGGGAAGACGGACACTAAGCAACAAAAGCTGGTCTTCGAGCAGCGGAGACCCACTCGGGGACCCCCAACGGTGGAGGACACCCATTTGGAAGTAGAATCAACCGGCGGGACCTCTTCTGAACCGGACATGCAGGAGATGTTCAGAGACTTGAAACTGTCCCTCACCGCCATCGACAATAAAATTGACTCTCTAGCAGATAGGTTTGATCGCCTAAAGGAAAAGGTAACAAATCATGGGGAGCGCCTGGAACAGGTGGAACAACGCACTTCCGCGCTAGAAGACAAAAGTGTGGACACTCGTGAAAAACTCCTCAGAATGAAGAAGGTCTTTGAGGTGATCCAAAACAAAAACGATGGGTAGAAGACTACAGGTAGAAGACTACGTCGAAGAAATGCTGCGAACCCTCTTCAGAGAGTCGCTCTCACCCATGTGTATTGTGGAAAGTGCCCATCGTTCCCTTGGCCCTTGTCCTCCCCCTGGCGCGCCTGCAAGGCCTATAATTGCGTGCCTCCTGAACTATCGGGCTAGGGACACTGTGCTACGCCTCGCTAGAGACATGTAAAAAGTCGTATATCAAGGATCTCCGATCTCCTTCTACTCAGACTTCACCTTGGCAGTACAAGCAGCCACAAGAGACGTCCTACCTATTAAGCGCTCCCTGCAGCAGCTAGAAATCAAATATTCCTTACTATACCCGGCAAAACTTCAAGTGTTCCACGCTGGCAAGACCACCTACTTCACGGGCCCCAAGACTGCGGCGTGCTTCATCAAGGACCTGCGCCGTAACAAGAAGACTGATCGAACCAGAAAGACAACCGCTCCAGCGACATTGATTAGTCTTAAACAGCAGGGCCGAACTTGTGGTGATTATCGGGCAAGATCCTGTGAAATGGGCAGACCCGGCTCCGTGAGACTGCAACACTTTTAACATGTATCCTTTCCCAGTAATAAGTGATTTCTGCTGTTGATGTTCTCAATCATTTGTTATATAACTAGACTGGAAACTTACCTCCCAAACTGTGCCCCGCTGCACGGCCCTACGGGCGGACTTGTTGGGCTCATAGACTCCCCCCCCCCCCCCGGGATGTTTCCCAGGCAACAAATAAAGACGCATTTGTGTTGGGGACAGGGGTTGATTGGGTCTCATGCTCAGCCTGATTGGGGGGCTGGAGTGGGTGGGCCCTTTTGGAGGTGTTCTTAGTATGTAACTGTTTGATGTGCCATTCCCTTTCCCTTTCTTACCTACTTTGTCCCTCGACCGTCGCTCCTCGACGCCACCTACGACAATGCGCACATACAGGCGTTCTGTCCTATAAGGTAACATGACCAGGGTTAAGGTTATCACATGGAATGTGCGCAGTCTAAACGATGCACGGAAGACCAGAATGGTAGCTGCGCAGCTGGACCGCCATAAGGCAGACATCTGCCTCCTGCAGGAACTGCACCTCACTGAGAGCACATGTGGGCGGCTACGGGGGGTTGGGTGGGAGAAAAACACACCACTTGCTATTCAAACTACGCTCGCGGCGTAGCCATCCTCATTAAAAAAGAGCTGCACTGGCGCAAACGCGTAAAAATCGGTGATAAGTTGGGTAGAAATGTCAAGATAGCAGGTGCGCTGGGAGGTTACCCGATCAGACTCATCTCAATATACGGCCCCAATACTGACGATCCTGATTTCTTTACGGAGATCTGGAGAGTGGCAAACACTCTTGGCCCTGGTGCTGTGGTTTGGGGAGTAAACTAC
Source organism: Calotriton arnoldi (assembly GCA_963921515.1). Taxonomy (NCBI): domain Eukaryota; kingdom Metazoa; phylum Chordata; class Amphibia; order Caudata; family Salamandridae; genus Calotriton; species Calotriton arnoldi. The sequence goes on from CAWUFW010002752.1 coordinate 386,614, forward strand.
AATGTAATACTTGATGCCCAAAAAGATAGGTCAGGCGACTTCCGCCGCCCCCACCCTGTGCGGCATCTCAACTGAAAGCCATGATTTCGGAGGGTGACCTGGTAGATGTATGGCGTCATAGACACCCTGAAGAGTTACAAGGTACAAGTGTGACGCCTGCTGGACTTTCATGGTCACAAATATACTACTGGTTGGTATCTCGAGATGCGGCGACATGGGTCGCACCTGCCCCGGACCCTCTCCGACCATTCCCCGGTAATGTTGACGCTGGACCTCCCGAAGTATCCCACCAGAGTGTTCGCCTGGAGGCTCCCAAAGGGGGGCGCTCCGTGACCAAGCATTTCTTGAAGACATTAGACAGGCTACATCCAAATACTTTCATCTCAATGAGGGAACAGTGGATTCTCCCTCAACCCTATGAGAAGCTTTTAAAACTGTTATATGGGGCGAATGTATCGCCAAACAGGCAGGCATCCTTTGGTCAGTGTGGGGGGACATAAAACGATTAGAAGGGGAAATACAGGCATTGGAGCAGGAGTTCTTTGTCAGCACCAGTAGCAAAGTGTTGAGTACAATCCGCCCCAAACTAGATGATTTTCAGGAAGCGGCTGTTAGGGAAACACACTTCCTTGGAAAAGAAACTAGAGGCCGCCGATATGGGAAGGGAAAGCGTGCTGGAGGGACGCTGGCGGGGTTACTTCGCAAGCCCTGGGCCAACGATTACATACCAGAGCTACACACCGCAGACGAGGACTTGGCAGTAGGCCAATCAGCTGTACAGGCCGAAATGTTCTCCTTCTATGCATCCCTCTATCGGATCCAACTAGACACAACCCCGCCTGCATTGGAAGACTTTTTTGACACACTGGAGCTGTTGTGGCTGGAGGCGGGCCATAGGGCCTACGTAGATGAACCCTTCACAGAGGAGGAAGTCATCAGAACTATTCGGGCCCTTCTGGGCAAAACAACTCCTGGTCTAGATGGCTTACCAGCTGCATTCTATAAAAAATAAGCTAGCCTCCTCGCCTCACATTTATTAGACATGTATGAGGAATCGGTAGGCAAGGGGGTGCTCCCCCATCGCTCCGAGAAGCTCTCATTATCACAATTCTAAAACCTGACAAGGACCCTCTCAGATGCGACTCATATCGGCCACTTTCAATGATTAACGTAGATAATAAGATCCTAGTGAAGTTAATTGCGGCGCGTCTCCTTCCCCTGCTGCCCGCGGTGTTGCGCCTGGATCAATGTGGCTTCATCCCTGGCAGGGCCACGGCTCATAATCTCCGAACTCTCTTCGCCACGATGCAAGAGGTGGACCCACAACTGCAGGCAACCGCAATTTTTCTTGATGCCACCTAGGCATTTGATTCACTTGAATGGCCATATTTATTTGCCCCACTCAGACGTATAGGGCGCAGTATCAAGTTTACTAGATTAATTGCGCTTCTCTACTCATCCCCCACGGCGCGAATACGGTTCAATGGCGTGATAACACTCCCGGTCTCCCGCGGCACCAGTCAGGGGTGCCTCCTATCGCCTCTGTTATTCGCGGTGGCGATGGAGCCTCTGGCGGCCCGGTTGCGACAGCACCATGCCCACAGAGGACTAGCGTTCACCCCGGGTGGTACTAGTCTCGCTGTACGTAGACGACATCACGCTCTATGTCAAACATCCCACCACTAATCTTGACTCCCTAATCAGAGAGTTCCTCCGATTTGGCGGACTTTCAGGCATAGTAATTAATTGAGCTAAATCAGCAATCTTCCCACTAACGGAGGTCACCACACAGGTCCACTCGGAGTTCCCCCTGCAGTGGACGTGTGACCCCGTGAAATACTTGGGCATATGGATTAGCCGTGACCCGAGTAAATATGGCGCTCCAACTATGGTAGGTTAATGGATTGGTTGGAGCAACGCATAAAGAGCTGGACCATGCTGCCTCTGTCCTTGACCGGACGGCTGGCCATCTCTAAGATGGTCGTTTTACCCAAGCTTCTCTACCTCTTTATGAACATCCCGCTCCCTCTTACTAGCAGTTTCAGGAAGCACCTACGCTCAAGCATGGTCACTCTAGCTTGGGCGGGAAAACAGCCCAGAATAGCTTGGGAAATTCTCACCCTCCCATTCGAGCAGGGCAAACTAGGGGCACCTGATTTCGACCTATACTACTGGTGTGCCCAAGCACAAGGAGTCTTACGAAATATCCTTCGGCGTGGCTCGAGACATCAAGTTCTCTTCCTAGCCCAGTGATTTTCACTTATGGCCACGTGACCTCCTGCATGAAGACAGTGAGTCTCATACATTTATGAATTTATCGTGGATTACGGACAATTTCGCTTGGCGTTTTAACCCGATGCCAGCTACCGATTTATTTTAAAGAGACTGTTTCAAGCAGCGTTGACATTGTTCTACACGACTATCAATCTTGCTACGACACAAGTTTAGCATTCTGCCGGACCCACAGATGCCCCAGAGGCTGATCATTGGAATAAATTACACATCTATACCAATTGGTTCTGATAATACTTTATAATGTGGTTTTCCTGATGAAGGCGCCATGTTCGCCGAAACGCGCGTCGATACTCTGAAGAACCAGCGCCACATTAATTTATCCCATTTAATATTTGTTTTCTTTTGTATTTGTGTGGCTCGTCATCCGTATATGTGTATGTACTGCCTCCAGTTATTGTGATGTTTTTCGCACTTAAGTGAACATTTATATGTACATTGTGCAATTATGAGACCAAAACAATATTTATAGTTGTAATATCACTTATATGCAAACAATCTCTGGTTACAGCGATGACATACTGGTTTGTCATCGGTAATTCGTGTTCTATTTATCGATTGATGAATTCTGAGCCATCTTTTTAATAATTTTTGTGCTTATAATAAAGAGATATTTTTATAACTGCTTGGTACATTGAGTCTACTATTACCATTGTTCTAATTGAGGTCTGCTACAATTCTTAAGTGACCTACATGTTGCCTAGTGATTTTGTATTGCCAATAGTGCCCAAGCACAATTTGCACATCACTGGATATACCCCTCACCATTCATGGCACACATGGCCCCCGAGCAAGACCAGGTGTCCCCGCTCCCCCTTCCAGCAGCTTTATACCAGACAAGACCCCGACCTAGGACCGTGATTGACACAGTGGGATGCACGGTGAGGGCCTGGCATGATATAAGAGGGAGGGCGAGACAAGAAGTAATGTATGCCCCCCTGGTTCCTCTGATGAAGCATCCGGCGATGCCATTTCAGGCGGAGGCCGGCCTCTGCGCTAGACTGCAATCCATGAAGCTCACTAAAATAGGAGATGTATTCCTGGAGGGCACCTTCATTGCACTGCATCATATCAGGGAGGGAGGAGGACTACCCATGCTTGAACAGATGACATACTACCAGCTGCGCTGCGCACCTACCTCCCCTCCTTTACAGCTGCACCCCCCACATTCCAAACTCTGGAGCGGTTCCTTTAAAACCCCTTCCCGCACAAGCTAATCACGGGCCTATACACTGATATGCAACACACAGCACCAGTGCGCACACCGCGGGCCCATCAAGATTGGGAGGCAGCGCTATGCGTCCCAATCACGCAAGACCAATGGACATTTTGCTGCATGCAAGCGCGTGCCCTCTCCCCAAACTACAATCTGCGCCTTATCCACTTTAAATTCCTCCATAGACTCTACAGGACACCAGTCTAGCTCCAAAAGTAGGCCTAATCACTGAGGCGCGCTGCCAGCGATGTAGCTCACCTAACGCAACGTTCCTACATCTGGCATGGGAATGCCCCCAAGTTCATCACTATTGGGCGACTGTCTTTGACGCAATAGAAGAAATGACGGGTACCTCCATAGATAGATCCCCATTGACGGCGTTGCTTGGCTACGTGAAGGACCTTCCAGCAGATAGCAGAAAGCTTACTGCCCTGCTCCTCGCTAAGCGATGAATCGCGATGACATGGGGTAGGGCACGGGTACCACAAACAGAGGCATGGCTCGGTGATGCGGCGTTTTGCCAGGAACATCTGTCCGCATACTGGGACCTAATGCCCACACAATCCCAACTGAAAGATGTATGGGGCCCGTTGTTGCTATACCTGAGATCGCACGCAGCAGAAGAGGAGCTGTCACACCCCCATATTCCAGAAGATTAGGGATACCCCAGTACACACTTGACACGCACGCCAATGAGACTGATTCTTGACCTCCCTGACTTGACGACCTTGAACGACCTCCCCTTCCTGCGCTCTTCCCCTCTGACTTCCCTCCCTCCCAGTTGAATGTAATGGTACGTACGTCTGTGTTTTTTTTCTGATTTCATCTTGTGACCACAGAATGTATCCGGCGATTGGATACTATTATCTGCAATGGAGCATCAGAAGAACTGGCTCAGTTGCAACATTAAAATTGCCACATGTGTGATGAATAATGTAAGATTGTATTCCAGGGCACCGAGAGGAGACTGCCCGCAGATATTATATGTGCCGGTCAATGTAGTAATCTGTACAACTGCAAAATTGAATAAAGAGAATAAAAAAAAAAAAAAAAAAGTTGTAAGGAACATTATCGAGCCATTGTGCTGTAACGTGAAACTGAGAAATAACATAGTCCTGGACTTTGTTACTAATGGAATAGCTGAGCTGAGAGTGACCCCTCTTAGGTGCTGTTCCTACCCATGTGTGGGGGGTGAACAAAAAAGAAAAACCTTTCTTGATGTCTAAAGGTGGACTGAAATGATCATGGGTAGCTATGTGAACGATGCTGGGAACACAACTGAAGCCTGAATGTGTATTGTCTATTTGTTCTCTCCACTGCTTACATGATCTTGCCATGATGCAGTATAGTCATTGCTCAATTAGCCTGCTCACTAAAGTTAGGGACCGCTGTTTGCTAAAATGGTTGAATATATGTTTATCTTTTTTTAGGTTTTATACTAATATTTTTATTGAAATGTGGGACTGTATCTTTTGCTGGTATATTCTGATGATTATTAATTTGCATATTATCTCTTAAACTGATAATCTGGTAGTGGAAAATCAATAAAAACATTTTAAAGACATCTCCACCAAAATAGTTTAGGGCTGCTGCCAGAGTCCATATCATCCTCCATGTCTGGGTCTTTTGGTCTGCTGTTGGCTTGGTTCGAGGCCGTCACATATGGGCTTCTTCACAACTGTTGTAATTATTGGGAATCATCATCCAACTCATCACTATCTTCAGAAATCGAGGTATCATTCTCTTCCTCACAGTTAGGGACCGACTACTATTCTATATGCAAGTTATGAGATGTGAATGAGGGACTGAATCTCTCTGGCTAAGAAGGCGCTCTTTAACTTTTCAAAAGCATCAGGGAAATAAGCAAAGGTGTGTGTATAGTTTTGGATTGAGCCTTGGTGTGAAGAGGTTGTTCATGAGAGCCAGAAGAATCATACCTTCTAGGACGATTTCTTCTCTTTTCCCTCCAGGGTGCTGAGTTGGTGAGACTTTTCAGTTGACTTCCAATGGTACTTTGGCAACAGACATGGTACATTGCTTAAACCACTGAAATGAGAATCATGGTTTCCTTTGAGATTTCCTCTTCGAGATTCATCTTTCTCTCCTGTGCCTTAAAGGCTGAGACAGGGGTAGGATGACCAGTTGTTCTGGATTTTCCCGGGCAGCCTGGTTTTTCATCCTGGCAGATTTCACTAAATTCAGTATATGTTTTGGTTTATAGAGGGGATCAACTGAACACTACAGAAGGTAAGCTTGTATGTGTTTCAGTGAGGGATTAGTTCTCACCCATTTCAGAAATCAATTTAAGAAACACATATGTTACTCTGTGTAAAAGTTGCATTTAATTTACTCTCCTTAGGGGCCGATTCCGATTCCGGACGGAAATCTCTCCGACCGAGCCGGACCCGGAGAGACTTCCGACCGAATCGGACCCTAGCAGTCCGACCGGACGAGTACGATGCATTCGCATGCTATCGGACTCCCATTGAAGTCAATGGGAGCCGGTCGTACAACGCGTACGCGGGCTCCCATTGACTCAATGGGTGCGAGGCGAACAAGGGCGCCTCCTACAGCGGGTACGCGTCCATGCGCATCGCGGCGTACATGCACAGGTGGTAGGGGACCCATGGGTCCCCCTTGTGTGCGACTCGCGCGCCTACGCTGCACAGGGGTCCGACGCGGACCCCCAAAGTCCGGCTCCGACAGCTCTTTCGAGCCGGACGGCGCGAGTCGGTCGGACTGCTCGCGGCGCGCATCGTACGCACCTCGGCCGGGAAACGTCTCCCATAGCGCGGTGCGAGTCGTGTCCGTGCGAGTCGGTCAGAGCGTGTTGAAGCCGCGTACGAGTCAGTCGGCGATTTTGCGGGAGCTTGCATCGTACTCGCTCGGCCGGACCCGCGTACGATTCGGTCGGGAAAGAGGGCTCCGAATCGGATCCGGTAAATCCGAATCCGATTCGGAGCACTACCGGCCGAGATCGGAATCGGCCCCTTAGTGTCTTGTTGTCTGAGTTTTCTAAGTTAGCTCTGTTTTTTGGTCTTTCTGTACCTATCGGTCGATGTGAAATTGTAGTCCTACTACTATGTTTTTGAAGTATCCCAGTTTTTGTTTTTTAGATATTGATCACTCTGACAATGGTGAAACCCGCATCTTATATCCCATATAAAATGTCTAGCTCAAGACAAGTAACAGTTACGGTAGTGAAATTCAGTACCAGTGCCCTTTTAATGACGCATGTATTTAGCTAAGGTAATTAGGAAATCTTATGGACCGCTGTGCACTCTGTTAGCATAAAACAAAATGCCAACCAACCCAAGAATAATGACACACTGCCCTCTGAGTGTGGTCTGCAAGTCACACAAAAGAATATAATCGCTCGGCCGGGGAAGTAGGGCAGGAAAGAACAAAGGTCTGAGTATTCTTCTTGGCAGGTGCACATGAAATAGTGGCTCACCTGGAAAAAGGGAAAGAGGGCTTGCATACCTGCAGTGGGTGTGCGTCAGGAACCTTAAATGAGATCATGCTCCACGAGTGGGAGAAGCATCAATCAGCTTCAGCTGGAATTTTCCCCGAATGGGGAGCACGAGAGGACGCAGGGTAATACGGTCATACGAGTTGCACTTTAAAGCAATGTTAAAACGATAAGGCATAATAGATGCAATAACAACAAAGCATACAAATCATTTATATCTTTATTGGTTAAACAAACATTAATTATTTAGTGGAAAGTGGGGAAGCAACAATATAATTTCTGTCAAAATGAAGAAACACATGATGGCACTTAGCTGCTGAGCAGCAAATAAAGAGGAGGTTTTGGGGGCACACAGTGATAATATTGGGACTGCATGGAGATGACTGGTTCTTTTGATCACGTTGTTTTGTAGTGACCATCCTGTGATTCATTGGTATTGTAGTTTGTTATTGTTGAGTTGCTGAGTTAATAAATCATAGAAAAAAAGCATAATCCCCGCCTTCAGTGCTAACCAGAGTTCACAGTCCCTCTGTACTCAGCTATATGTTTTGCAAAAATTAAGAGTCTCCTGTGTAGGTGGCTGAACTGCCTACCTTGGGAAAAAAGGCGTCTTTTTCCTTACTCAGAAGTCTAAAGAAGGACCTGATCATCCCTACTTATGAAAGCTGCTGATAATACGGTGTTAGAGGAAGCTGATGTGCAGAAGACTTTAACAGGAGGCAGGGTATAGGCAGCAGGCAAGAAGGCACAAAAAGACAGAAAAGGAAGAGTACAAAATTACTTTAAATAAAGGTTCATTATAAAGACTATGTACTTTATTATAGACTTAATTATCTTCATCATTAAATACTGATTATCTGACTTGGGGTTCAAAGCAAGATGGTGGACGTAAACTAGATTACCTCCAGCCAGCGGGCGCAGTAATCTAACATTTACCCTGCTAAGATGAGCGGGAGGCCTGTGAAGGACCATCAAATGCCGCAGTGGTCTTTCAAGAAGCTCTTAGAGTTGACTGGCTGTGTTTCCTCCCACGGGAGCCAGGAGCCGAGCCGTGCTGTGTTTCCTCCTGCGGGAGCCGAACCAGACCACGCAGTTACGGGGTTTGAGCCAATGTGGACAGCAAGCTTGGCGGGGCCCCCTGAGGATCTCACCATGCTACACTGGGGTGCGGGCGAGAGTTAATCTGTCCTTGTTGATCCTGGTGAGCTTACTCTTGGGCACTCTGTCTGCCGCCATTTGAACGGGAGGCTGGAAAGCAGGCCTAACGAACGCTCCGCCTGCAACTGCTTGTAGCCGTCACATCAGGACGCCAGAAGGTGGGCCTAATGGACCACAGCCATTTCTTGTTGAGCTGGTGGATGAAACTAATGGATGCGTAGCCTGCTTTGAAACACTAGACTGGCTCTGGTGAAGCCCTGCCTGAAAAGTCAAGACATATTTAAATGTGTAACGGGTGAAGCCCTGCCTGCCTGCTTGAAAAGTCAAGACATGTTTATTGTGTAGCAATACATGACTTGGAATCATAACCTGGTTTGTAACACTAGCCTTACTCAGGTGAAGCACTGCCTGCCTGAAAAGTCAGGACATATTTAGATGTGTATGTAATCTGCCAAATGTGAAACCTTGCCTGCCTACCTGAAAAGTCGACATATTTAGATATGAAATTATACATTCTCCTCTGCTATGGTCCTGACTTATAGTTAAGAGTTCCTAATGCTGTAAATCCGCCAAAGTTTATATTGGGGAAAAATGAAGAAAAAAAACACCACTCCAGCTGTGAATATCGTACTACAAGGTTGTACATCAGCAATTGAGAACATTAATATTTTTAAGCAGCAACAGGCATACCACTTTTGAGTTTGAGGTTGGTACACCAAACTAACCATCACCATGGGCAGAATTAAAGCACACAGAGGCCAGTACCACCCGCCCTCCCCGACGCCACACTCACCAGACCGTCGTGGCCATGGGCCCCCGCTGAGCCAGTCAATACAAGACTCTGACAAGTTGGATGCAATATTACAAGCCATAGAAACTTCGCACTCTTCAGTGGAGTCACAAATTGAGGAAATCTGGGTGGAAATTGTCCTCCTCTGGGAGGATCAACGGAAGCTGGCCGCCAGAGTCACAGAAACTGAATGCAATAGCTCAGATATGGTACTGCAGCTGACAGGCTAGGTAAACACCTCTTGCGACTTGCTGGACAGAATTCAGCAGCTGGAGTACTTGGCAGAGGTTGCTGAAGGAAGAGCCTGAAGAAATAATATCTGTATAATGGGCATGCCAGAGGGTTCGGAGTGTTCCCGAACTATGATTGACTTTCTGGAAGACTGGGTGAAGTCTTTCACTCCAAGGCTGACCCTCTCCCCTTACTTTTCCATGGAAAGGGCACACTGAGTGCTGCCTGCAGGCCTCAGCCAGGGGCGCCTCCCCATCCAATAGTCGCAAAACTGCTTCAATATAAAGATTAGGATGCAATACTACAGGCCTCCAGATATGCTGTCCCCCTCAAGTATGAGAATAGTCGGGTCTCTATTTTCCTCTACTATACCCTGTTGACTCAATTACAGCGCTCGTCTTTCCTCGTAGTGAAACAACGCCTTCAAGACCGGAATGTCCAATATTCAGTGATGTTCCTGGAAAAATGACGGATTGTGCATGAACAGCGATCTCATTTCTTCATGGATCTGGAACCAGCCTGGGACTGGATTGAAACCCACTTTGAAGGGAGCCGTCGCCCCCGGCAGCTGCTAACCAGACACCGCGAATTGGACAGCGAAGGGGTCGGCAAGGCGAGAGGTGCGGTAAGCCTAGAGATGCTACCAGAGTTCTCTCTCCAAATGAGTTTTGACAGAACCATAGAGGCTGCCTACGCCTTACGTCGGTCCTCGCTTTCACACCGTACAGACTTGAGTTCAACAACGAATGACGACGACAGGACCTTGATGGGCTTGGGGCACAGGGGCTTCTGGTCTGACCAGCTGTCACACCGCAGACAGCAGAGGACGTGCTTTGACACTCTAGTTGTTGGGTACCATACCGCGTCAGCGCACCCTGAAAACACAGATAGCGTTGTTGGACTAACAATGACTTGACCGCTCATATACATGGAGCATGATACAGTTTGCGGACTTGCTGGCCATTACGTCTCACTTTTGACACTCGCGACTACACAGTGCTTTGTCACTTTCCTTAATTCAAGAGTCAGCCTTTAGAGCACATGTTTGGGCGTGCAGCCCTTGGCTGCACGCTCTGGTTTCTGTTTGAATGTTATTGGTTATACCCCATTGTTAATCCCTCCAAGGTATGAGTGATGCAGAATTTCTTTCCTGAATGAGCACGGGTTGTCCAGGGTGGGGGGCTGTTTACCCTATGCACAGTTCACTTGCCAACATGGATCTTTACCGTAATATTAGATTCCTGACCCTAAATGTATGGAGAATGCACTCAGCACACCGTCGATGATCTGTATACGCATACATCAAATGGCAGTAGGCGCACAGTTGCTTCCTGCAAGAGACTGATCCTATCGACAGTGAACTTCAGTGGCTTAGCAAGCGCTGGAGAGACCATATTTATGGTACAATATACTCCTCTTATGCACGAGGAGCCTTGTTATAGATCCTTCCAGGGACACCTTTTCAGACCCTTCGAATGGTAATTGATTAGGAAGGAAGATATGTGTTTGTGGAAGGCCGGCTAGATGGTGAACCAGTCCTTTTGGGATGTATATACGCCCCAAACACAGAGCAAGTAGCCTTTTGGACTCCCCTATCCAGGATCCTCGTCCAATTGGTGGGCATCCTGTGGTTACTTGGGAGGGACTATAATAACGTCCTGGAGCTTTCTCTTGAGTGATCCCACCCCCTGCTTTTCAGCGTCCCAGCTCATCAGCACTCACGGCGATTCGGACAGTGGACCCACCAGTGGTCACTTCTAGATGCCTGGAGAACTCAATTCAATTTAACTTTATTCAGTCATGTGACCATTAAAGGGCACAGTAATAAATACATTAAAAACATATAAAAACATTTTGATATTTATATTAAAACACCATTAATATATACAGTAGTAAATAAGATTGCTTTAAACAATATCGAATTATCGACCAGTATGCGCAATATGATTTTTATTTCCATATTTCAGACCTACTCAATTATGATACATCAAGATTGACAATAGTTCATTAATTTCTTCTGGTCAGTATCCGGCTTAGGTTTGCTATTCAGTGACATCCCCAAATATTCCAATTTTATGCAATCACATGAACAATATAACATATCCATAGATACATATCAATATTACATTATTAAATCTATAAATAGTAAAGTGCCTCAATAACCATCAGTCCATGCTATCAAATATCATAATAATCAGTTCTCTTCAAATAACTACAACTCCTAGTCATAAAGTGCTGTGTGTCTCAGGGGATCAGAATTCCTCTATAAGAGTTCCTAGGTTTAAAATCAGTTAAAAACAAATTATGGCTACACTTACAATTCAGTTAAGGCTGGGATCTCACAAACAGCCTGGGACAACAACTTCTGGTGCCTGAACCATACATTCAACAGAAATCTGCTTACAGCAAAAACAATAGGTAGTGTGGTGTCAGATTTTAATATTCTTAGAGCCACCTTATATTGTCTAATTCCCAGTCTACAGCAAATGGGACAGATCCACTTTTTGCGATGGGAATGATATACATTACAGAAAAAGAGGATGTGTTCTACCGTCTCCTGAGTGCAACCACAAGCTGGGCATGCAGTTGTACCTATGTTTGTTTCCCATACATGAAATGTCCTTAAGGGTAAACAGCCAAATCTAAGGGGCCGATTCCGATCTCGGTCGGAGGCGCACCCAATACCATTCGGTCGGGAAAAAAGCCATGCGAAAGCCTGTTTCCCGACCGGGCACGTCACGTAGTCCGGCGCCGAGCGTAGTGCGATCGGGTCGCCGACCGACTCGTCCGAGCGACCCGACCGCTCCGACCGGCTCGTACCCGGATCGCGCCGCTCCGACCGACTCGGTCGGACCCGGTTCGCACCGCGCAATGGAGACGTTTTCCGGCCGGGTAAGTACGATGCGCACCTCGACCGCTCCGACCGACTTCGCGCCGTCCGACTCGAGCTACCGCTGTCGGGCCGTACTTTGCAGGGGTCCGTGTCGGACCCCATGTACGCGTACCCGTGCGGCGCACACAGGGGGACCCATGGGTCCCCCACCTGTGCGTAGTCGCGCCGCGGCGCTCGCGGCGTACTCGCTGTGAGAGCGCCCTTGTCCGCCCTCGCACCCATTGAGGCAATGGGAGCCCGCGTACGCGTTGTACGACCGGCTCCCGTTGAGTTCATCGGGAGTCCGGACCGACTCCGTGTCCGATAACATACGGACGCATCGGACTCGTTCGGTCGGACTGCACGGGTCCGATTCGGTCGGAAATCTCTCCGGGTCCGGCTCGGTCGGAGAAATTTCCGGCCCGAATCGGAATCGACCCCTAAAAGTCTTAGAGAGAGACTTTTCGCCATAGGTGGTGAGATCTGGTCATAGAAAGGCTCAACCTCAGAAAAGGGTTTGATATTTAAAAACTCAGTGGTCAGATGCCCGCTGATCTATTAGACACATACTGTTCTTCTACAAATGCCCAGTACTTAGCCTTCACAATGACAGAATCGTTCTTACTAATACATTCCGGAAATTACCACAGACGAGTCAACACCAGCGCACTACACCAGAATTTTACATGGCGAAGCCAGGTGATCCGTTTGGCACCACTCAGATTTAAGACTTCTTTCAAAGATTCACGGTATTGGCCTATCTCCGTAGTGGACCAAATGCGCAGCCAGTAAATCAGTGGTTTAATTGCTGCCACGTCGCCAGTTCTCTTCAACCCTAGGTCAAAGAAAAGTGGAGTCAACAGAATGCTAGCTGGGACAGGTATCAAGGACCTAGCAAATGTATTTTCACTCACCGCTAGCTTGTGCAAATTACCATGGCCCCATAACTCTGCACCATATAATGCAGCTTTTTGGGCTTTCATTCGGTAAATCTCCAAGGCAGGAGTGATTGACGAGACCAGGACTGCTTGTGAAAACGCAGTAAGGATTTGGATATATAGCCTAAGGTTAGTTGGCTTTTGTCTATTTGTGGATCCCAGCTCAGCATTTCGGTTAACCTTACTCCCAGATAATCAAATTTAAACACTCTCTCAAGTGATTTCCCCATTATTTTTACGTGTCTACATTTACCTTTGATCTTACCAAATACCATGTATTTTGTCTTTTCAGCATTTAGTTCCAGGCCCCTGGACTCACAGAATCCCAAGAATTTATGAGTTAGCCTCTGAAGTCCCATTGGGGTCCTGGACAAAAGTAAAGAGCCATCTGCGAACAACAGGTTTGGCACTTTTCCTCCATTTAGCATAGGAGAATCATTTTCACAATCCTGTAGTTCGCTGACCACACCATTTACATAGAGAGAGAACAGTGTGGGCGCAAGGACACAGCCTTGGTGTACCCCTCACCGAATTGTGATCTTGGTAGTTAGTTCGCCAGAGTTCCCTCATCTAACCTGTGTGTTGTTGTTCTCATGCATCCTTACAAGCAGGTTCACCAGTTGTTCCGGGGCTCCCATTCCTTTTAAAACCAACCAAAACATTTCCCATGGTACCAAGCAGTGGCGGCTCGCATAGGGCGTGCTGTGGGGCGGGGCGGGGGAGGGGAGGGGCAGGGTGGGGGGGTAGTAAACTCGGACATACGACGGAACGGAGGAACGTAATAATTACTTTCCTCCGTTCCGTTGTATGTCTGCGTTTACTACCCCCCCACCATGCCCCTCCCCGCTGCCCGCAGCACGCCCTATGCGAGCCGCCACTGGTACCAAGTCAAAGGCAGCACGTAGGTCAACAAAAGCTACGCACAGTTTTTGCTTTTTTAATTTCATATATTTCCAAATAAATAAGATAAGCCTAAACACCTGATCACATGTACCAGTTTTAGTGCGAAAGCCTGCTTGGTAGAGTGACAAGATCCCCTTGTCGTCCATCCAAGTTGATAATTTATTCAAAACCTGTCTGGCAAAGATTTTTTGCATGTTGTGCAATAGGATGATTGGCCTATAATTCGATGGGATGGAGGCGTCACCTTTTTTATGTATAGTTAATATTTCCGCCCCTCTCCAGGTCTCAAGTAATTTCCCCCCATCAGCACCTGCATTGGACACAAAATTTAAGTAAGGAGCCCAGACAAGCGGTTCAGACTTATACAGATCACCGGGTATCCTGTCGGGCCCAGGGGCTTTAGCTGATTTCATCTTCTCAATAGCTTAAGAGTGTCATCAAGGCTAAAAAGGGTTCCTTCACTGACCTCCCCCCCTCCTTGTATCATTGGATACACATTCGAGCTGGTTGGCAATACCACCCATATCAGGAATTGCTTCTCTTTTATCATATAGTAAAGTGAAGTGGTCAACCCACTTCTCTGGTTGGATAAAGTAATCCGGTGCCATTGCCCCTTCTATGCTCCCATGTGATACAATGTGGCAGAATGTTCGATTATCATTACACCTTGCAGCGGTTAGCAAATCCTGCCAGTTCTTGTCAGTCCAGTCACGTTTGGCATTTTCTAAAGCTGTTTTATACATAGTACGTGATTGGGCAATAGCTGTTCGATCGCCCTCTCGAATTCCTGATTTTAAATTACATTTTGCCTGTTTGTAGTCGCGATTATACCATACACACATCTTCCCCTCTCCTAATTTCTTCCCAGCAGGATGTGATATAAACACACCTTTCAGCTCCTTGAAAATCCCCAAATGCACGGTTATTATTTGGTCAGGCAATAATGTGGCTGGGTCAAGGCTAGAGCGATGTCGTATAAACAGATCATATATTTTTGCATTGTGTCTGCTATCATTCTGGATTCTGGGCCACAAAACCCTTCTAAGACTATTAGAAATTGAGGGTTCTCGCTACAATGTGCGACTACCAGACACGCCCCTAGTGAGGGGAGTTCCAATCATGGAAAAAAGAAGAGGATTGTGGTCACTGTCAGTCCTAGTTGTAATCATCATGTCGTTCTCCAAGGGCCATAATCTAACATCTACTAAAATATAATCGATGACACTTGAACTACGGCCTCTCTTAAACGTAATCTGTCTTTCCAGATCTGAGCGAGTCCTGCCATTACATGCCCTTGGACTCCTCCCTGCTACTATCGAAATGAGCTGGAAGGCTACTTTTGTACTATGTGATCCTCCTGCTTTATTCGTTAAATTAGGGATTCCCCACAGTTCATCCTCATCCTCAGTTAGGGAATCAAGTAGTATGGAAGGCTCGAACGTGGTATCAAAATCCTCAGCCACCAGCACCCTAGTCTGTGGCTAGTAGGTGCCCACCAGTTCGTCTAGCATGTATAAAATGGATGAGTCATCCCCTGAAGAGACAGACCTAACATATACATTGAAGATGGATACTACTAGCCCTGTTGGAAAAGTAACCTGAATCCCCATTAGGTCCAGTGAGTTGATTTGCATCTGTTTATGAGTACAAGCAATAGAGTTTTTTACAAAAATTGCGAGACCACCGCTTGCCCTCCCGGTATTCCTTGGGGCTAGCGCCTCAATGCTATAAGTGGTGTAGCTGCTAATAAATACCCTCTCGGTGGCCCAGGTCTCCTGAAGAATGCTAATATCGTTATTTATAAGCGTAAGCCACCGTGGATCATATAGTTTTGGGTAAATCCCTGCAATATTCCACAATAGAACTGACAGGCTAGAGTTTAGGGGTACATTCTCCTCCCCAATGCTAGTATGCACCACACATTCAGAATTTTCTGGAGGAACACAGTTAGGGTAAGTAATGCCTGTTACTGTGTTGGCATTGGTTGATTGCCCTATAGAATACATATACTCAATGTCAGAATACGTGTTTTGGTGTTTATCATTCTCCATAAGCGGAGAGTTAACAGCGGCCACTCCATTATCACCATGGCAAGGCGTCCCCCACAACTACCAGGGCCAGATACAGCAGCTTTATCTATTATCGTGTTATACACAGGTAAAGGTAAAATAGATGTAGACCCTGGCCTAGGCCAACCAGTTACACCCGGGAGAACTCATAATCCGCACTTGCATCTATACTCCCACATCTGCGCCCGCATGACCTATATGTCCGAATAGACCTTTTTCTCTGCTCTCCGGACCTTATCCCGCGACTAGCGCATTCGGATTATCTGGGGCGTGTGATATCTGATCATGCTGCCCACATCGTAAACGCATTGGCTGATGCGGCCTTTCGCGAAGCACAGCGTACTCAGCCACGCTATAGAATGGGACCCTTTTAAGGTGGTAACCAGGGGCTTTTCCATGCAAAATATAGTTGGGGTATGTAGAGAGGGTGCTGAGACAGAATATCGAGTTGGAAATGTCGACAAACAAATATCGAGTTGAAAATACCGTGATTCAGAAATATCGACAGCAAGAATATCGTGGTCAAGAATATCGAATTTAAGGTAAGAAATATAGGGGCACATGCATCAAGCAAAATACCGATCGCAAACGGGCCGATTTGCAGAATCGGCCCCTTTGCGACCAGTATTTTGCTATTTGGGATGCATCAACTCAAAAGCAAATTTGCAAAATAGGTAATTGCAAAATTTGCGATTACCTATTTTGCGAATGCATTTAGGGAATCGCAATTTGTGATTCCTTAAATGCAATGCAAGAAGCAATTTAAGATTGCGACTTTGCATTAAGGAATCGCAAATTACCATCAACTTCAAGTTGATGGTAATTTGCAATTCTTTCGAAAAATGCATAAAATTGCATTTTTCTAAGTGCCATGTGGCGCACACACATGCCCTTAGGGCATGTCTGTGCGCCACATGTGCCCACATGCATGTTTTGGGGGTGCATCAGGGTGGCCTTTAGGCCCCCTAACACCCTTGAAATTGCATTCGCAATTTGCGAGTACCTATTTGGTACTCGCAAATTGCGAATGCAGTCCCATTCATTCCTATGGGCCTCTAGGCCCATAGCAATGAATGGGAAGGCATTCCTTAATTGCGAATCGCAATTTGCGATTCGCAATTAAGGAATGTGTAGGAATTGATAATATTTTAGCGAAACCTACATGCATAAGGAATTGCGATTCCTTAATAGTGATTCCTTAATAATCGCTATTAAGGAATCGCAATTCCTTACTTTGATGCATGTGCCCCATAGTTTTAAAAAAATATAGAAGTCTTTAATATTGTTTGCAAAAATATAGATGTTTAAAATATCGATTTTTTAATTAGTGTCATGTATTTTAGTTTATATTTTAAATGTATGTGATGTATGTTTTTCTGTATAAGTATTGTTTATGTTTTTTAATATACTTGTTAAATTTTTAGTAGTTATGAATTTTATTTTAATTAAATTTTGCATTTTTTAGTTCCGTAGCGGGTTGTGGGTTTATAGGGGAATAGGGTGGGAAGTAATTTAATTATAATAAATTATTGAATATTTTTTATTTATTTAATTTAGATTTTATAGCGTTAATTGTGGGAAGTAATTTATTTGTAATTAATTATTAATTGGTTGTTAATTAATATTAATTAATTGATTGAAAATTAATTATGGAAATTGTGTTATTAATTTTAGGTGCAGGTTGTGGGGTTTATAGGGGTAAAGGGCAGGAAGTAATTTATGTTTAATGAATTAAAAAGGAGTTGATCATTAATATTAATTAATTAATTTATATTTAATTAGGGTATTTGTTTATATTTCTTTGTGTGTGGGTTTTATTGTTATAGGGGTACAGTGTGGGGAGTAAACTAATTTTATTTACTTTATAATTAGTTGTTAAATACTATTAGTTTTTTAGTTGAAAATAAGTTTTAATTGTGCAATTAATTTTTTTACAGTTTAATTTTAGCTTTGGGTTGTGGGGATTATAGGTGTAAAGTGTGGGAAGTTAAATAATTTTTATGAGTTTTAATTTGTTTTTTTATTAATAATATTTCTTTAATTGGTAATTATGATAGTTGAGGAAGTTTTTTTTTTTTAATTTAGATGTGGGTTGTGAATTGTGTGGTGTTATAGGGTAGGAAATGAAAAAAGTACATTTATGTAATAATGTTTTTGTTTCCAAATAATTTTTAATTAAAAATATTTATTTGTATGGAAATTATTTTTTATTTTATTTAATATAATATTTGTAGGTATTTTTTAGGTCGAGCCTAGCGCAGCGCACATGCGGTGCTCTAGGAATCGGCTTCTTGGAATCACTCTGGACTTCGAGCAAGCTCGTGCTCGAAGTAGTGACATTTCATTGGCCTTTGCGTGTCGCTTTCAAAAATGAAAGCACGCAATTGGCCAAAGGCGGCTTTTCGTCCCACCTTTTTATTAAAATGTTGACGCCTACGGCCTAGACCTTGCGGTTACGAGCAGCGGCGCGCAGTGTGCCATATGTTCAGTGTCAGATTTCAAAGGCTTTTTTTTGCTCTGCTTCGCGCGGCCGCGCTTGCGAAAGCCTCAATTGCTGTCTGGGGGTATGCCTTAGAGGCCGATTTGGGGCTCCTTTCTTGAGTATTCATGAGCAGCGGTGCGCAGTGTGCCATATGTTCAGTTTTAGATTTCAAAGGCATTTTTTTGGTCTGCTTCGCGCGGCCGTGCTTGCGAAAGCCTCAATTGCTGTCTGGGGGTATGCCTTAGAGGCCGTTTTGGGGCTCCTTTCTTGAGTATTCATTATACCCAAAGCGCTTAGAAGCTCTGCATATTGTGCATTATTAGTGCATTCCCCATCGAATCGAAAAAACGTGTTGCTCCCCGGCATGCCGTTTTCTAGGTTTAGAACCCTTGCGCATGCACAGCCTCTTACCCGTCTTCGTCCGAGAGACAAGGAGTTAATACACATTTTTTGTCATCTGTATAAAATATGAACAAAAGGAAAGATCTGCTCATCAGCTGTGCAGAGAGCCTTTGATGTCTGCGCTTGAAGTTCTCTCCTCCCCCTTCCCTCCGCTTGCTACCTCCGAGCGGAACCTCCCCTCCTGGCTCCGGGACGCGGGCTGTGCTCTCCGGGCACCCTGGCTCTCTCCTGGGATCGCGCTGGTGCCAGAGTGCTACTAGCCTGCATGGAAATCTGGAGATTTCACGGCAGGCCGGTGGCTCCCAGAAGCAAGTTGGGCTGGGGCAGGGACAGTTGCGTGACAGGTGGAGTCCAACGTGTGACTGTCTCTGTCTCATCTCTCCTTGCCTGCCAGAGGTTATGAAAGCTTGCTAAACCGCCAGAGTTTTTCCATAGCTCGCCTCTGTCGTCTCCCAGCACTGCTGTGCCCCCCGCCCACCTCTAACTAGCAGGATGTGCCCCCATCCAAAAGAATAATTGCATCAAACTACACTATGTTGCAGAGCACTTGTTTTACTTACTGCAAAACGAAGTGTTTCAGCTTGAAACATGCCTTTATAAAGTAATGTGCCCATTACAGTTAAAAAACATTTAATCAATGCACTGTTATGATTTTACATCCTTTAACTGGTACGGTTAGTGTGCCATAATTGAATTCAATATCCCATGGTGCTATAGAATTCTCACACAGCCATTGTCTGCCAGAACAGCCAACCAATACATGACATTCCACAAATAAACTTCATTACTGAGAGAGCTGGGGTGGTATACTTGCCAGTGCTTCGTAAAAATGTATAAACAAAGTCTGTTACACACCTAGCACGGTGCTCGCCCCCTTTCCTTTCGAAGTGCATGAACTCTTTCTTCGGGTTGACCCATGAAATACAAAACAAAGGACGTCCTCCTTTAAGTTATGCACGTGCATTGTTGTTAATATGACCAGCTGGACTTATTCAGAGGAAGCCAGAACAGAAACAGTAATGAAATGTGACCAGTACTATCATTGAACGGAACGTTTAAGGACATATTAATGGCATTGTTATCATGTTCAGGGCCCACAGGCTGCACTGCTCCTAGCTACAGCATGGCCATTCACCAGTGGCAGATGAAGTAACTGTAGATGTTGTAGCACCCAGGATAATGTGCTGCATGGCTAAATACTTATAAGATCCCAAAGGCGAGACCTATTGGCTATGCCAATGCTTGTTATATATATGTTATAACATAATTGATTTATTTTTAATTTTTATATTAAATATATTTGTATTTGAATTTTTAACATATTAATATATTTTTTAATTTATTTTTAAAATATTTTTATTGTTAAAATTTTGTTTGTTTTTAGTTTTGAACTGACTGGAGTGAGAATATTAATTGTTACTCCTCTGCAATCCAACACGTTCCCTACTGTTGCACTCACTGAGCCTGGACTCCGCACCAAGGAAGGAGCCAGAATAATAAGATACCCGGCCTAACCCATACAACAAAGTGTCCGAATTGCGAGTTGCAGAGCGGAGCTACGAGCGGAGGAGAGCGAAGGAGAGCAGCTGCGGCAGCGGGAGCCGCGATTTGAGGAATTGAGGAGCGGACTACAGGGCAGAGCGGAGGAGAGCAGCCGCGGTAGCGGGAGCCGCGAGAGTGCCGCAAGTGCGTGCCGCGAGAGCTGTGGAGAGGTGAAAATACCCAGCAGCCCCAGGAGGATCTCAGGTGCAAGCGGCAAGCGGCAAGAAGGGCAAGGCTAGTGCTGCGGTACCTCTCAGCTGTGCGGAGGCGGCAGGCATTAGTCTGGTGCGGCTTGCACAAACTGTGAGGACCGCCCCCGCTCTCCCCCTGGAGGAACGTGATCTGCCCCCCCAAAGCCTGCACCCAAGTAAGGGCAGAACCCTATGATATCCCCGATTGAGAACGCGGGGCACCACATAATAGCTTGAGTGACGGAAACTGGAGTGCAGTGTGAGCTGACAGAAGCTGACGAGAGCTGACCAGTTGAGGGGAGAAGTACGTGAACGGTGCCAGAGTGGAGAGGAGTATTTTACCACTGCATTCTTTACTCTGCTCCTGTCCTGCCCTGCGACCAGCTCTTTGACCAGCCCGGAGCAGTCTAGAGGTACGGTGCATTAGTGAGGCGGCGGCAGTTAGAGCGGCAGCTAGAACCTAGAACCGTGGTACCGCCTGATATTGCAGAAGCGACCGGTACTAGGTTTGTGGGACGGTGCGGTACAATTCCCGCCAGCCCGCCCACTTTTCCGCACTGCTGTTTGACTGTATCGGAGCACAAGAGCTGTAGTTATTCTGTAGTTCAGACTCTTGGACGTTCCTCTGCATCATGAGGTCAGGACGCACAAGGGGGTAAGTGCAACCCTCGTTTTCAGTCCAACGTCAAAAAAGGCGAAAAGCAGCAAGGAATATTCAAACTTGCTCCCATAAGGATTCTTTGCAGGTGAACAACATTGCACTCGAGGATCCGCAGGTCAAAGATGGGCCTTCACTAAGCCTGGGGGGAGTGCCGAGTGCTGTGGGGTTAGTTTACAATCAATCCCCCGTTGGGGGGGTTGGTGTGGTGGCCCTTTCTTCCCAGTTAAGTGTAATGGACTTCTTTAAACCAAAAGTTGGTGCCCAGTGTGAAGGCAACAGTGAAGCCGAATTTCCCCTTTCAGTGCCTGACCTGAAAAATATGTGTGTACCTATTGTCAATACACTTTGTGATGAGGCCATAGACCAGTGCAACGAACTGAGAGGGATGGGAAGTCAGTCAGCAAGTTGTACGCCTATAAAATCAAACGCACTCGCGGCGTTAAATTGCAATGAACTGAGAGACATCGGAAATCAGCCTGCTGGTTGTTCTCCCGTAGCATTAAACTCATCTGTGGCTACAAATTTACCCGGTGAGGTTGTAGTTATAGCCCAAATTCACAATGACCCTAAAGTTGGGCAGGTAAATGTGCTGACTACCCAATCGAATCTGAAGCCTAGTCTGAATTGTGTGCAACAGGCGGAAGATAGTCTTTTGGATATATCAAAGTGTAACAATCTCTCAAATGTCAGTGATGATTCTGTTATCTGTTTGGGTGAATTGTATGCAAATCCAGCAAATCAAAGTCTTTTGAAACATCGATTATCTAAGACGGGGGCGGTGAGGAAATGCGAGAGTCTAGGTTCACCTATGTTAGAGTTAATAATCAATAAGAATACATGGAGTCCATTTGGTTCAGGGATCTGTGATGGGGATCAGGTGTCAGACGTTCATTAACTTTTAATCCCCTCAAAAATAATGCCATACATATTCAACATGGTATGCAGACCACGGAACAAATGGATAACTCATTAAACTCTGCAGATCTCTCATTTCTGGATAAATATGTTCTGCTACCCATAAAAACGTAGACAATAATGGTGTGTGGCAAAATTTATTAAATACAATGACCACTATTACAACTGCGCTCGAGTTTCACTCTAATAAACTTGAAATACAGGTGGAGATTTTAAACACTCTAGCTACCTATGTGGCAGGCATTGATACAAAATTGCAAAATCTGACAAGTTTGGTGGTTAAGGCTCAAAATGGGGTCAATGATCAATTAATAAGATGCACATGTTCTCATATTTCAGATAAGGTGGCTGATCTTCCTACAATAGTAGGATCACTTGTCAATGAAGTTAAAAAATCAGCGGGAAACATATTATCGGATAAAATCCTAGTTTCCAATGACGATTTGGGAATGAGTGCATCCAGTACTGATATGAAGCAGCAAAAACCCCAGATAGATGTGAGTTGTGAAATTACTAGGGAGCCAGTGGAGTCAGATGGGGCTCCGGAAATCTATTTGGGCTTAGACACACAAGACGATAATGGTTATCCTTCTCAAAGAAAGAAGGAAATTAAGTCAACTCAGGTTGTTAATCCTCCTTGCTCCAGCTCTGGAGATAGTTTTAGTGATTGTTCCCTATTATCTAAGAGGGCTCGAAAAAGGTTGTGGAAAGCTCGTAATAAGGCTAAGAAGTCAGCTGCTGTTGTGGTTACAGCATTAAACCCAAAGGATTGTTATCCCATTTTTAACAACGCCAATAAGAAGTGCCCTGTTCAGGATTCTGCTCAAGATGGCTTGGAACCTCCTATTAGCTTATCTGGCTTAGTGAAACACTCGAGATGTGTGGCACAAGCATCTGTAAATAGTAGTAAAGAAGAAGCCTCTGCCGCCATTGACATAAAGAAGCGTGAAATAGTAGGGCCTAATAAGGGAAAGGGGTCTAGATATGATAATAAATCCCAGGAAACTCTTGCCCCACCTCATGATCAGGTAGTTCGTCCTCAGAATTGCCTAAGTGTGGCAGAAATATTTAAGCCCATTGGCATCCAGACACTGTCAAAAGTAGTTACAAATATTTCCTTAACCAAAGATAGTAAATTGGTTCCCTCAACCTTTCTGGGCAGCAGACAGGCTAGCAGTTTAATTAATCGGGGCACAAAGCTGGTACTACATCCTCTATATGAATCCCGGGGTATCCATGATGGCCTCAATCAGGGCTTAATATTGAAAATAATATCAACTATTCCGGATTTAGCTTGTATTAAAACCTCTGATCTGGTGTCGGTCCGGTTTAAACAGATCCCACCATTCACTTCTTGTGAGTCCACTATTACAACTTGGACCACCAATGAAATTGTGAATAAAATTTTAGCTTCAAGTTGGTATTTTCTGGAATGTGGTATTAAGATTGAGAATTGGATCCCTTTAGATTACCTCCCCCCGATACTAGAGGCATTGGCCCCCAAGGTAGACAAGGAGAGAATAAAGGTGGAAAGCCATAAGCCAAACCCAGTACTTAGAGGGGCGGCAGGTCCATCAGGGGAAACAGCCTTTACTCCGAAGTTTTTACTTCGTAGTTTATTTTCCATGCATTTTTTAGATCGTAAAGACTGTTGGCACGCAAGTCTTTACATCGCAAGACAAAACCACTCACTCACTTGAGGATAATTAAAAAAGGGGGCTTGGGGGGTCTCCCCCCAAAAATATAACATGGTCAATTACTAACAAATGTGTAAGCAACAAATAGAATAAAAAAATGTATTGAGTTAATGTATACATTTTCAACAGTAGGTGGCAGTGTTACACTATGATAGAATTTTCCAGAGGCAGTAAGCGTGGTAAAAGTATGCGTGGTAGTGGAATGCGTGGTGAAGGTGTTTGTTAATGTGAATGAATGTAAATTCGTGGTAGTGGTATGCGTTGTGAAATGTGGGATGTAAAGACGTGCGTGGTAAAGGAAGGCGTGGTATTGTCATACAACCGTCCATCAGCTACTTAATCTTGCAATACAGGCTTATTGATTACCAATTTGCAATCAGGGAGCCGAATCTGCGAGTGGTTGCCAAAAAATAATGTGCGAATAGAAGATTGGTCCTGGTTACCAGCTACCCTTGCGAATGTACATAGCGGAGATGGAAATTGAAAGCTTTTAGATACAGATGTTAATGCTTTGCAACTACGAATATGCTCTTGGAATGTCCATGGGTTGACTCATTTATTGTCTGACCCGGAAACAATATCATTTTTAAATACTTTTACTATTTTACTACTACAAGAAACATGGAGTGAACAAATGACCCCCTTGCTTGGATTTAATGAGTATAGCCTCCAGGCAGTACGAACAAATAAAATGGGCCGTGCTAAGTGTGGGCTCTCATGTTACATAGCGAGCAATCTAAACTTAATGCTGGAAGTGGTTGATCTTAAACTGGATTGGTTACAGTGTCTATTGTTATATAACTCCGATTTTAGCCCAATCATACTCAATGTATATTTAAGCACTGAAAAAACCAAAAAACTATGCAACTGTATGTTCTATGAGATATCCTAGGGTCGTTAATAATCAAGCACTCTGAAGCTGGTCGTATAGTTTCTGGCGATTTTAATCTTCATTTGCTTCCATTTCACTTAGTAAAAGGTAAGATTAAGGGAACTACAAAAGAATGCTGTGATATAATGGCCCAGGCGGGGCTAAGTTTGTTAAAAGAAAAATCTAGTCTCACCCCGTCATTCAAAAATTCAAATCAATGATCAATAATCGATTATACGTTTATTTCAGATAATTTAAGAATAAAAATCTCTGACTATGCAGTAATACCCCGGCTCGAAAGTGATCATAATCTTCAGATAGTGGCTTTTGCTCCATTAGTGAGGTGTAATCCCAGATATAAAGAACTTCCCAATGTGGCTCACTCCTCATACAATCTGAAGAGGGTAGTTTGGCACATGGATAAGGAAGATGAAATTATAAAAGTTGTTAAAAAACTAATAAAGGAAGGAGATCAGTGTGATCTGGGGAATGTCAATATGATCGACAAATGGAATTTCATAACTACATCCCTGGTGGAGAAATTTGCCGTTAAACAGCATAGGAAACAAAATAAGCTACCAAGATGTACAAACCAATGGTTTTCCTCCAAGCTACTTAGGTTAAAAGAATGCTTAATAGAGTGTGCGGGATGTTTATGCCCATAGATTCCATCATTCCTACTCTGTTTATAAAGAAAATATGAAGGATCTTAGAAAAGTCTATAAACAAGAAGTCTGGAAGGCTAAACTTAATTACCAAGCAGGACTTTGGAACAGCTTATTATCTGCCTCTAAAAGAAACGATGCAAAAAGATTCTGGGCAATAATTAACCAGCTTGAAAGGTGGGCAGCAGGGCATTTTGTGTAAATGTCTCTGAGACTGATTGGGTAACCTTTATCTCATAACTGTATGGTATGGTGAGTCAAGGGGCAAATCAACAAGATATGTGCCTTGGGTATGTGGAAAATAGTACACCGACAATTAATATGGAGAGTGGCATGTGTAAGGGGATAAATACCCCTGTCAAAATCAATGACTCAAGTCCTGACCTGAATACTAATCTAGAATGTGCAAGTAGTAATCAACTAGTAATTTTGCTGCGTGGCCTCCGCACAAATGGTGCCCCTGGCCCTAATGGGCTGCCTAATGCCTTGTTTCGTGCCAATGTTGACATGTGGGCTGATATTTTGTATAAATTGTTTAATGAAGTACTGTCATTGGAAATTGTGCTGGCATCATGGCGGGGCAGTATATTGCAGCCCATTTATAAAAGTGGCTCGGTTAATAACCCAGCTAACTACTGTTTAATTTCGTTAACAGATGTCGATGCTAAGGTTTTTGCCTCAAGTTTGAGAGAATTGGATATATGGGCTGAGCAGGAAAACATCAATCCGTTTAACCAAACTGGCTTTCGGAAGGGCCAATCTACCACTACCAACCTGTTGGCACTAACTTTAATGGCAGAGAAAGCTGTTTTAAAAAAACAAAATTTATATATAGCCTTTATTGATTTAAAGGCAGCTTTCGATTCAGTGCCGCAGAATCTGTTATGGAAAAAATTACTTGGCTGGGGAATCCCAGAGAAACTGTTGAGGGCCATTATTCATCTGTATACGGATACCTGGGTCCAAGTCAGGCTGGGTGATTAGTTCATTAACAAGGAAAATTAGTACATATAATGGCCTAAAGCAAGGGTGTGTTCTCGCTCCTTGCCTTTTTAACCTATTTCTATCAGATCTTGCTCAGCACTTAGACTCTGTAAATGCTCATGTGCCAAGGTTGGGGGAAGCGCAAATTAGCTACATCCAATATGCAGACGATACTATTCTTCTGAGCCACACGCCTATTGGTCTCCAACGTCTTATTAATGCCTTTGATGACTATATACAAATAAATGGCCTCAAATTGAATGTTAAAAAGATGAAAATCATGAAAATTGGCCTCCCTAAGCAGAAGTTTAATACCTGGAGAGCCAGAGCAGGACCAATTGATGTTGTCAAAACATACAGATATTTAGGGGTGGTGTTTGATAACAGAGTTTCTTTTAAATTTCATTTTAAAGATCTAAGGGGAAAAACAGTGGTTTTAATTCAAGCTTTTAAAAGTTTAAAAACAATTGTTAAATTGTCAATCCTATGACTATATTCTCAAAATCATGAAAGCTAAGCTAGAGCCAACTCTTTTATACGGCTCACCCATTACCAGGGGGAAATATGCAAAGCTTTTAGATTTATTGGTGGTCAAGGTTTTTAAATCAACTTTTGAGATACCTAGATCAGTAGGGCAAGCAGGAATAAGACTAGAATTTGGTCTCCAAAGGCAGAGCTTGGTGTCAGCCGGAGCTTTTTTGAAATGTATGTTCTCTATGTTTTTTGCTGCCCCTGCCTCCCTAGGGAACTATTGCTGGATTGATATTAATAAGTCTGCCCATACTGTTAAATGGAGATCCCATATTTCAACGTGCTTAAGGGATATTGATCTGCAAGTAGCACTTCAAGAATTGATAATGCCCAACTATAAGTTGATTTAAAAAACAAATTAAAGTTGAATCCCTTAAGTTGGATAAAAAAGCGTTAGCAGGGAAAAAGCATGCATGGTATGTGATTAATTCATATCAGTCGTTACGCATACAGCCTTATTTGACGGCATACTTCTCTGCTAAAATAAAAAATAGCTTTTTAAAATTACGTATGGGAATAAATCCGACAAAAGAGTGTATGCAGCCCTGGATTGAGCAGTGGACCGATACCAACTGCAGATTATTGTTAGGTCGTTATCTGGTGAGTCGATTCTGCTGTTATGCCAGCTAATTACATTTTTATATGTAGCCGAAATATACTTGGTATCGCCAGTTTGAGATGTATTAAATTTGAATTGCCTGAACTTAAGAGATACCCTGGACAGTCAGATACCTAGTAGTACAAACTGAACTTATTGTATCAATTTTGGGACAGATTTATTTGTTGCACTTCATTATCGTCCTGGACCTATGAAATTACAATTTATGACGCACTGGCACTTTAACACAAAGTAGGTGTAGTATCTTGCCATAGTAATCGTTGATGTTTTTTTGAACTATTAAATTGCAATTTATGGCACATTGGCACTTTAACACGAAATAGGTGTAGTATCTTGCTATAGTAACTTGATGTTTTCTTTTAAAAAAGAAGAAAAAAATATATATATAACTTTGTTTCACCAATGGAATTACTATTTATAGCACAATTTGTTTCACCTGAACCCAAGCGATCCTCTGTATAGTTTAATAACTAGTAGAACAAGTTTATATGCTATCCGGTTAATAATTAAGCAATGTAATAATTGAGACAACCCTGGGGTCAGTCCTAATTGATGCACTTTATTATTGTCCTTGAGCTATGGAATTACTAATTATGCATGTTGACACTTTAATTCGCAATATGTGCAATATTTTGCTATGTTAATCATTGACGTTTTAAAAAAATAAAATTTTGTTTTATCTTGGAATTAGTTTTTATTGCATATATGTTTGATTTTAAGATATGTTTATGAATGTATTGGTACAATTGTCAATAACGTTTGCAGTACAGAGTTCTCTGTTTTTATATATTATGTGATTGTGAAGATGTTTTGATTGTAATGATTTTTATTAATCACGCAATAAAGAATTTACACATACAACGAAATTTACACATACACTGGAGTGGGAATAGTAATTTTTACCCCTCCGCTACCCAACACTTTCCCTACTTTTACAATTATTGTAGTGGGAATAGTAAATTTTATCCGACCACTATCCAACACTTTCTCTACTGTTGCACTCACTGGAATGAGAATAGTAATTTTTACCCCTCCGCTATCCAACACTTTCCCTACTGTTGCACTAACTGGAGTGGGAATAGTAATTTTTATCCCTCCGCTGTCCAACACTTTCCTTACTGTTACACTCACTGGAGTGGGAATAGTAATTTTTACCCCTCCGCTATACAACACTTTCCCTACTGTTGCACTCACTGGAGTGGGTATAGTAATTTTTACCCCTCTGCTATCCAACACTTTCCCTACTGTTGCACTCACTGGAGTGGGAATAGTAATTTTTACCCCTCCGCTATCCAACACTTTCCCTACTGTTGCACTCACTGGAGTTGGAATAGTAATTTTTATCCCTCCGCTATCCAACACTTTCCCTACTGTTGCACTCACTGGAGTGAAAATATAAATTTTTACCCCTCCGCTATCCAACACTTTCCCTACTGTTACACTCACTGGAGTGGGAATAGTAATTTGTACCCCTCTGCTATCCAACACTTTCCCTACTGTTGCACTCACTGGAGTGCGAATAGTAATTTTTACCCCTTCGATATCCAACACTTTCCCTACTGTTGCACTCACTGGAGTGGGAAATGTGAGTTTGAAGATTTTTAAATAGTTTAATGTTTTAATTTATAATAGAATGTTTTTTTAATTAGATTTTATGCTATTGGCACACATATACATACATATATATATATATTTTTTTTTTCCATATAATCGCCCGAAAGCTTGGCGGGGCACTCGGCAGGGAGCCATCCGTCCGGACTTCATTTTTCAAGCTCCTTCGCATTGCGGAAAGTTGTGCAGTTGCCTGACGCGTTTCGATGTCTCACCCATCTTATTCATAGGCTTGCTGCAACGAGACAGAAAAGGGCTCTCTTTTATTTCTATTTCTTTGCATGATTGATTTGTTCATTGCCCTCAGTAGGCATGCTTTACTGTGTCTCCATTTCAAAGCATGTTGGGACATGCAGTCCCTCTTCGAGCCTGTTAATTTTCCTTTAGTAAGTTTCTGTTTTCGTTCCTTTGTAAAGCTTTATTATTCTTCCTTTGTAGGATCCGCAATGTTCAGGGGCACTATTTACTCAAGGCTGCCTGCGCTGTAGGGCTTCAGAAAAGTTCTAGCCACAGCCCCTCTTCGCAGAGGTGGTGCTCACACCCACGGCAGGGCAGCCGTGTGGACATTTTTTCATACAATAGCCCGAAAGTTTGGCGGGGCACTCAGCAGGGAGCCGTCCGTCCAGACTTCATTTTTCAAGCTCCTTCGCATTGCGGAAAGTTGTGCAGTTGCCTGACGCGTTTCGATGTCTCACCCATCTTATTCATAGGCTTGCTGCAACGAGACAGAAAAGGGCTCTCTTTTATTTCTATTTCTTTGCATGATTGATTAGTTCATTGCCCTCAGTGGGCTTGCTTTACTGTGTCTCCATTTCAAAGCATGTTGGGACATGCAGTCCCTCTTCGAGCATGTTAATTTTCCTTTAGTAAGTTTCTGTTTTCGTTCCTTTGTAAAGCTTTATTATTCTTCCTTTGTAGGATCCGCAATGTTCAGGGGCACTATTTACTCAAGGCTGCCTGCGCTGTAGGGCTTCAGAAAAAGTTCTAGCCACAGCCCCTCTTCGCAGAGGTGGTGCTCACACCCACGGCAGGGCAGCCGTGTGGACATTTTTTCATACAATCGCCCGAAAGTTTGGCGGGGCACTCGGCAGGGAGCGGTTCGTCCGGACTTCATTTTTCAAGCTCCTTCGCATTGCGGAAAGTTGTGCAGTTGCCTGACGCGTTTCGATGTCTCACCCATCTTATTCATAGGCTTGCTGCAACGAGACAGAAAAGGGCTCTCTTTTATTTCTATTTCTTTGCATGATTGATTAGTTCATTGCCCTCAGTGGGCTTGCTTTACTGTGTCTCCATTTCAAAGCATGTTGGGACATGCAGTCCCTCTTCGAGCCTGTTAATTTTCCTTTAGTAAGTTTCTGTTTTTGTTCCTTTGTAAAGCTTTATTATTCTTCCTTTGTACGATCCGCAATGTTCAGGGGCACTATTTACTCAAGGCTGCCTGCACTGTAGGGCTTCAGAAAAAGTTCTAGCCACAGCCCCTCTTCGCAGAGGTGGTGCTCACACCCACGGCAGGGCAGCCGTGTGGAAATGTTTTCATACAATCGCCCAAAAGCTTGGCGGGGCACTCGGCAGGGAGCCGTCCGTCCGGACTTCATTTTTCAAGCTCCTTTGCATTGCGGAAAGTTGAGCAGTTGCCTGACGCGTTTCGATGTCTCACCCATCTTATTCATAGGCTTGCTGCAACGAGACAGAAAAGGGCTCTCTTTTATTTCTATTTCTTTGCATGATTGATTAGTTCATTGCCCTCAGTGGGCTTGCTTTACTGTGTCTCCATTTCAAAGCATGTTGGGACATGCAGTCCCTCTTCGAGCCTGTTAATTTTCCTTTAAGCCCACTGAGGGCAATGAACTAATCGCGGGGAATATCAAAGCTCCATCCAAAGGATACGAAGCACTCGCGGGGTTCAAGCAAATATTTATTAAGAGCAGTTCTCCAGATGCATTTAGGCATGATGCCTTCTTCAGTGTTTGAACTGCTAAAATATGGTACCTGGTATCCCATTAGCTTATATTTAATGTCCCAAGTTCTAATTGGTTGGTTCTCAGCCAATGGAAGGGCTGCATCACTTTAATGGATATTCCCCGGCTACAGCGTGTCTCCGCACCCACGCTGGTACTGCGATCAATTAAGTCTCTCATCAAGCCTGTATGGCGGATTAAGTTCATGCAACTCCCGATGAGTCGATTCAGATGCCAGCGCAATGCTTGACTCACGCTGTTGGCCGTCTCTCGTGAGCAGTCCCTGTTGGCCCCTCAATAGGGGCGGTTAGTTGTTAATGTACCGGGTACACCCCTCGCCAGCCGCTGGATGTCATCCGAGACGAAGCTGCAGGTGTCGATCAGATGGATCGGCGTCCTTAGGCTTAGATAGCCCACGACCTTCCTTGGTCAGCAGGGTAGTCAAGACAGCGGTGGTTCAAGCGGTTACAATGTAGTACAGCTCCATAGTCCCACCGAGACCGCTGAACTCCAAGGGCGGGTGCTGCAGTTATGCGAGGGAGAGAACTCGCATATAATATCAAAGCTCCATCCAAAGGATATGAAGCATACGAGTGGCACGAAAAGCATCATGCTACACTGATAGAGCATCTCCGCTGTTATCATTATGCAGAATTCACAGCTCAAATTCATGCGATGGGTGACAAACCTGTACGCCTGCATGCATGGCTTGTTCGTCCACAGGTGCAATCTCCACCAATCACGGAGATCGCGCAGGATGGGGGGCCAGCCATATGAACCCAAGTAGACATATTACGAGCGTTCAGATCCTATTACACTGTGTTGTATCGGGCATTACCTGCGCCTCCCCCGGAGGCCATTCAGCAATTCGTAGATCCCTTTCATTACCAACCATCAACGCCAACGTACGTGAGGAGCTTGATGGCTTGATCACTGTGGACAAAGTGAATAGTGCAATACATAATTTGGCCTGTAATAACACCCCTAGTTTAGCTGGCCTACCGTTAGAATATCATGACTGTTTCTCAGCCTTCCTCGCCCCCAAATTGATTGGAATTGATAATGAGGCCCTGACCTTGGGTTCGCTCTCAGCTTCTCTTCAAGAGTATCTTCTAGTTCCCTTGCTCAAACGTGACAAGGACCCCACCCAGCTCTCCTCATTCAGGCCTACAGCGGTATTAGGGGCAGACTATAAAATCCTTGGAAAGGTGCTAGCGGAGCAGTATGTGCAGTTGCCACCTACGCTGATCCATCCGTATCAGAATGGATTTGCACCGGGTCCTAGCACATCTAATAACGGCAGGCGATTTTTTTTCATGTTATGAATCAGTCCTCACTGCGCTACCCCCTAGAGGCATGCCTCATACTAGGCATAGAAAAGGCCTTTAATTACTTATTTTGGGACTTCCTATCTGAAGGAAACAGTTAGTTATAGATTCCTTACCTTAGAATTACCCCCAGGCGTCAGACTGGATCCGGAAAGTTTTTCGTCAGCAGTACCCCTGCGCGTCGGAATGTGGCGTCGGTCGACTCCGTGTTCGTCGTTGGCGTCGTGGTTGCCGGGATGACGTCGCGGTAGCTACATAGACGCCGCCCTTGCGTGCTGACGTCACTTCTTTCTTTTTCCACGCCAGCAAGCGCAGATCCGGAGAGAGCGGTACCCCCAGTCATCGACTCCTGGTGCACGAGGGATGCCCGGCTTTAAGGCTTGCGGTTCCTGTAACCGACTGATGTCGGTGACGGATCTGCACCGCGTGTGCCTCTACTGCCTGGAGCGCGACCACGACCCGAAGTCGTGCTCCGACTGCCAGACCATGGCCCCGAAGTCTTTGCGGGAGCGGTCCCGAAAGCTACTCGAGGCCCGGCAGTCGGCTCCGCGTCGCTCGAGGTCCCGGTCGGTGCCTCCCCCCGGCGCCGATTCCACTGACACCACGTCCGCCACCGGCGTCGGCTGTCTCCCCAGCCGACGTCGACCCCGGCCTCCACCTCGAGGTAGACACGGAGTCGGACAGGCGTCGACCGACGCCGGATCCGACGCCGGCGGGTACTTTTGTGCCGCTGGTTCTAACCTGGCTCTTTGAGATCAGATTGGCAGCCAGAGGAGGGTGAGGAGGAGTGGGAGGGGTCTGGGGATCCTTTGACCGACCAGTTGGTGTACGAACAGAACTGGCGAGAGGAACTGGGGGAAGCCAGTGGTCTGGATACCTCACCAGACCATGGCATGTTGTCTCCTCCTACCGTGACTACGGAGGAGGGAGCGTCATACGCAGTGGTGTTGCGTAGGGCGGCCGAGGCTCTCCACCTTGAGCTACCTACGGTGGCAGTCAGGACTAACCTCCTGACAGAGGTCCTTCAACTGGCAGCGAGCTCTTCGGAGCCCCTGCTGCCGTTTAATGACGCCCTCACGGACATCCTTTTGGGCACTTGGTCCAGGCCCAGGATGATTGCCCGACGCCACCGCCCGGCCCCGGGCGACCCCACTTTCCTCTCCCAACACCCCACCCCTGAGAGCTTGGTGGTCCAAGCCTCCACTTCTAAAGGCACCTTCCCTGCCGCACCACCAGATAGGGAATCCGAAAAGCTGAACCACCTTGGGAAGAAAATGTTTTCTTCCGCCAACTTGGGACCGCGGTCGGTAAACACCCCATGTCTGTTGGGCCGTTACACACACTCTGTGTGGGATACGGTGGCGCAGGTGCTGCCCCAGAGCCCGGAGGAGGCCCGGGCCGTACTCTCCCGTGCGGTTGCCGAGGGGAGAGACGCAGCGAAGTTTACCATCCGCTGTGGGCTGGATACCGCTGACGCACTTGGCAGGACGATTTCCACGTCAGTATCCCTTCGACGCTATGCCTGGTTGCGTTCAACTGGTTTTTCCAGGGTTGTCCAATCCACCTTTATGGACATGCCCTTTGATGGGCGTCGCCTTTTCGGCGAAAAGGCAGACAACGCGCTAGAGCGCTTTAAGGACTCTCAGGCTACGGTCATGTCCTTGGACCTCTCCACCACCCGCCCTGCGCAGTCTGCCTTTCGCCCCTTTCGTGGTATGGAAGGGGTGCCCCGCTACGTCCCGCCCAGAGCCACAGACCAGCGCAAGCTGTTCAGCCCCAGCGTGGCCAGGGACGTGGGAACCACCGCCGTGGTTCTGGGGGCCAGCGAGCGGGCCAGTCCACCACCGCCCCCTGTGCAGCAGCCTCCAAACCCTCCTAGTCCGACCTTTCAGGGCCACCAAACGCCAGTGGGCGGCAGGATCCGCCATCACCTCCCCCACTGGCGCACCATCACGTCGGACAGGTGGATTTTGCAAATAGTCCGAAGGGGCTACTCCCTCCCCTTCGAGACTACCCCTCCCTCCATGCCACCTCAGTACCATCGCATGTCGGAGGATCACCTGGCCCTTCTCCAACAGGAAGTTTCGGCACTCTTGGCCAAGGGTGCCATCGAGCGCGTTCCTGCCCCAGAAGTAGGTTGTGATTGCTATTCCCACTACTTTCTGGTGCCCAAGAAGGACAAAGGCAGGCGTCCTATCTTGGATCTCAGGAACGTTAACCGCTTCCTCCGGAAGGAGAAGTTCAAAATGTTGACGCTCGCTCAGGTCTTGTCTTCCCTCCACCCTGGAGACTGGATGGTAGCGTTGGGCTTGCAGGACGCTTACTTTCACATCCCCGTCCTGCCGGCCCACCGGCGTTACCTGCGGTTCACGGTAGGCCACGAGCACTTTCAGTTTACTGTGCTCCCCTTTGGCCTTACCAGTGCCCCTCGGGTGTTCACGAAAGTGATGGCAGTGGTCGCAGCTCATCTGCGCAGATCAGGGGTTCCAGTCTTCCCCTATCTCGACGACTGGCTGTTGAAGGCAGGCTCGCCCCAGGTTGTCGTCTCCCACCTCCAGACTACGGCCGACCTCCTGCATTCGCTGGGGTTCTCCATCAACATGCCGAAGTCACACCTGACCCCCTCTCAGAAGCTCCTCTTCATCGGAGCGGTTCTGGACACAACGCAGTTTCGGGGTTATCCTCCCGAACAGCGAGTCCGGGATATTCGGGCTATGATTCCAATCTTTCAGCCTCTATCCCGGGTTTTGGTCAGGATGACCCTGAGGCTGCTGGGCCTCATGGCCTCCTGCATCCTGCTGGTAGATCATGCCAGGTGGCATATGCGGGCTCTGCAGTGGGACCTGAAGTTCCAGTGGGCGCAGCATCAGGGGAATCTGTCCGATTGCGTCCAGATCTCGGAGGGCACTGCACACCAATTGCAGTGGTGGCTAACGAACCAGGATTGGGTCGATGGCAGATCCCTCTCCCTTCCTCAACCAGAGTTCACGGTGGTGACCGACGCATCACTTCTGGGATGGGGCGGCCACATGGGGGAGGCGGAGATCAGAGGCCTCTGGTCTCTGGCGGAGTCCGGGCTTCACATCAACCTTCTGGAGCTTCGGGTGATTTGTCTTGCACTCAAGGCATTCCTTCCATCTGTCCGGGGAAGAGTAGTGCAGGTGTTCACGGACAACACCACCGCCATGTGGTACTGCAACAAACAGGGCGGGGTGGGGTCGTGGACCCTATGTCAGGAGGCCCTCCACCTCAGGACATGGCTGGAACATCAGGGCACTTCCCTGGTGGTTCATCACTGGCAGGTTCTTTGAACGCCAGGGCGGACGAACTCAGCCGCAGGTGCATGATGGATCACGAATGGCATCTTCACTCGGAGGTGGTGAAAGGTCTCTTTCAGCAGTGGGGAGAGCCTTGGTTAGATCTATTCGCCACCGAAGAGAACGCGCAATGTCAGCAATTCTGCGCGTTGGAATTTCCAAGGTGGCTCTCGCTAGGCGACGCTTTTCGTTGCGAGTGGAGTTGCAGTCTTCTATATGCCTTTCCGCCTATACCACTTCTGCCCAGAGTGCTGAAGAAGATCAAGCGTGACCGGGCCCAAGTCATTCTTGTGGCTCCGGATTGGGCACGAAGAGTCTGGTATCCCGAGCTGTTACACATGGCCATCGATCCTCCGATCAGACTGCCTCTTCGGGAGGATCTTCTGTCGCAGCAGCAGGAGACGATCCTCCACCCGAACCTGTCCAGCCTCCACCTCCTTGCGTGGAGATTGAGCGGCGGCAGTTGACGTCGTTTGACCTGCATCCTGAAGTCTGCGATGTTATCTTGGCAGCCAGGCGTCCCTCCACTAAGACGGTATACGCCTGCCGATGGAACAAATTTGTGGCATGGTGCACAGCAAAGGCTGTGGATCCCCTTTCCGCCCTTTTTCTGAGGTCCTCTTGTTCCTCCTTTCATTGGCCCAGCAGGGCTCTGCTCTGGGAACTATCAAGGGCTACCTCTCGGCCATTTCAGCCTTTCTTAGGCTTCCTGATCAGCCTTCTCTTTTCAAGTCCCCTGTTGTAAATGGATTCCTTAAGGGCATTACTCATCTTTTTCCTCCTGTTCCCTTCGTAATGCCCCAGTGGGACTTGAACTTGGTTCTTATCTATCTTATGTGCGCTCCCTTTGAGCCACTACATAACTGTCCTCTCACTTTGAAAACTGCCTTTCTGGTGGCCATCGCCTCTGCTCGCAGGGTGAGTAAGCTCCAAGCACTTTCTTCCAAGCCTCCTTTTCTGGCTGTTCATCCGGACAAGGTCGTCCTAAGAACTAGACCTTGCTTTCTTCCCAAGGTGGTTACTTCTTTCCACATTGGCCAAACCATCACTTTCCCCACCTTCTTTCCGCCTCCGCATCCTTCAAAAGAGGAAGAGAGGCTCCACCGTCTGGATCCAAATTGTGCGCTTTCCCTCTACTTGGATCGCACAAAGCAATTCCAGGTGGACGACCAGCTCTTTGTTGGTTACGTGGGCGCTAAGAAAAGTCGAGCCGTGCACAAACGGACCATCTCCAGGTGGGTCGTTCTGTGCATCAAAGCCTGCTATTCTTTGGCAAAGAAGGAGCCTCCAGTGGGGCTGCGCTCCCATTCCACCAATGCGACGGCAGCTACCACTGCTTTGGGACGAGGAGTCCCCCTCAAAGACATCTGTCAGGCAGCTACGTGGACATCTTTGCACACGTTTACTAAACACTACTGCCTGGACAGCCAAGTCCGGAGAGACGGCTTCTTTGGCTGTTCTGTTCTCCAGGACTTTCTGGTGTGAACTTAGTTCGCAGACCCACCTCCGGGGTTGGTATTGCTAGGGTATCTATTCTAAGGTAAGGAATCTATAACTAACTGTTTCTTTCAGATGAACAAGTTACTTACCTTCGGTAACAATATATCTGTAAGAAACATAGGTTAGTTATAGATTCCTTACCGCCCCACCCATCGTCCCCGTTCTGCGAACTGACTTCTAGGGTTAAGGACATCCTTTCAGGGCCCTAGTTTTGTGCACCAGTGGTCAGTGTCTTGCATGGCTCTGCGCTTCTGGCGTGGAAAGTCGTATACAGAACTGACGTCAGCGCGCGAGGGCGGCGTCTATGTAGCTACCGCGACGTCATCCCGGCGACCATGACGCCGACGACGAACGCGGAGTCGACCGACGCCACCTTCCGACGCGCAGGGGTACTGCTGACGAAAAACTTTCCGGATCCAGTCTGACGCCTGGGGGTAATTCTAAGGTAAGGAATCTATAACTAACCTATGTTTCTTACAGATATATTGTTACCGAAGGTAAGTAACTTGTTAGTTCGGTTTACTGAGGGCCATGGGACTAGAATGGTGTCTTTTAGCTTATACAAAGCTACTTTACACGATCCCTAGGAGGAGGGCTGATTTCGGAATCCTTTTAAGTAGGCCACCGAACACGGCAAGGGTGTCCTCTCTCACCTATCCTATATACCCTTGCCATGGAGCCCCTGCACAGTGACTCCATTTTGGGGGGAGAGGGGGCAACAATGGGGCATCCTACTGCACGGCAAGGAGCATGTGATGTCCCTGTATGCGGAAGATGTGCTATTATACCTTCAGGATGGATCGACTGACATGGCCCCCATTTCTGCGGATTTTCGTGAATTTGAGTAGTTGAGTAGGTAGCGGGGCTATGAGTGAAGTGGGGGAAATCATGCGTTTTCCCGTTTAACCACGATGCCCCGTCACAGATAATCCAGCTGGGTGGAGAGCCAGTGACATCACAGGTAGAATCGCTCTCTTAAAGATGATTGTACCTCCCTGACTATTATATTACTTTGTCAATGTCCCGGTATTTCCTAAGCAGCTATTTTTTCTTGACTTGGACCGGGCACTGGGAGATTTCCTCTGGGTTAACAGGAGACGTAGGGTGGCCCTAAATACTCTTCAATTACCAGTGGGGGTGGTGGAGGTTTGGGAGCACCATCTTTCGAGGCCTATTACCTCGCAGTACAGCTACAATGGGTGTCCAGATGGTTATCTGGAAACAATCTTTGTGAAATCAGTGCTGGGGATGGTCCCCTCCCTTTGCATGTAATACAACAACTTCTTCAACCCACCGTTTAGCTGCACCGTTTGTGGACTCTCCATGTGTAGATAGCACGGAATAGCTTGGCGTGAGTCTTCCAGATCACAAAGTGCATAATCCCCTATTCCCTGGCCACACTGCTACAGGGTTTACCTGGACCCTTGGGGCATTTTACTGTTGACCAGTTAGCAACCTGGCATGAACATTCCATTGATGCTTTGGGGGTGTTTGTTTCAGGACATCTATTTGCTCACATTTGACCCGTTTTGCCAGGAATACAACTTTCCCCCGACTCAATTTCTTTTACACAAGCAGTTATTAGTAGCCCTCAGGTTACTGTGGGTGTGAATGACGCAGAGCAACCAACTCATGCAGTGATCCTGATGCACACGCTGCATACCTTGGGAGCAGGTCAGCACCTAATCACTTGGTTTTACCATTAGGGTGCATACTGGGGTCCCACTGACCCAGCTCCGGCAGGAATGGGAGGAGGATCTGGGGCGCCCCTACATGATGCTGAATGGATGCTGGCACTTGAATCGCCTCATCTCCAGAAACGCGCCATTGAAAAACATTCAACATATGATACTTCATAGGGCTTACCTCACACCTTCCCGAACAAACCGTATGTTTTCATCGGCCAATCGTGCCTGCCCCAGTTGTCAAATGCATAAAGAACAATTGCGATTCTCCTATAACCATGACTAGAGAATCTGGATTTCATTAATGACACGGAGGCTAACATTATGCATATTTCTTTTAATGTAACTCCAAGCAGCCACTTGAAAGCATACATCATAAAGTGAAAAGTTCCAGAACAGAACATTAAGAACATAAAATAGTCATGAGCACAGAACAATCTGCCTCTTTTAAATGTGGTGAAGTAGTAAAAAGTCCAACATTTAATCTTCTATACTCTTCTTTTTAAAATCAGTGGGAAACGAAAGATAACGATGGACAAGGGAGGATCCAAAGGTCAAACTTCTGGTAATTATGAAGGGTTACCTGAAAAGGAAAGAGATATAAGTACTTCAAGGAGTAAAAAGACAAGTAATGCAGCAATATAAAATTATTATTTATTTAACCATTTATTATATAATCTTTAAATCAATTCAAGACATTTTCTTTTAAAGATATTTAAATATGAAAATAAATATAAGGTAAAGTTTAACCATCCAAGGGAAGGGATGGGTGGGATAATGTTAGCCTCCGTGTCTTTAATGAAATCCAGATTCTCTAGTCATGGTAATAGGAGAATCGCAATTTCATTACAAGACCGGAGGCTACCATTATGCATGTTGGTAGCTTTGTAAGACTACATCAGACATGTGCTCTATTGGTTTGCAGTAATGTTGTGCAAAAGTGTTAGCATTAGACCAGTCGGCCGCTTTAAGAATATCGTCTAACTTACCTCCAGACCAGAAAGATTTACTGGCCATAGCACCTCTAAGGGAATGTGCTTGGAATTTCTTTAGATCAATACCAGCTAAATTCATAACAGTTTTAACCCATCTGGCAATAGAAGCAGAAGTTATAGCTTTGTAAGGTTTAACAAAGGATATAAGTAACTGGTTCACACCATGAGCACGAAGACCATTCATTCTGCAATCGTACTCTTTCATGCAATCTACCACACAAAGTTTTTTGCATAAATCAAAACGTGGATAAAAGATTGAATCAGACATAGTCTTAGTTCTTCTAATTATCTCAAATTTAACTCCAAACATGTTATAAGAACTATTTGTGATTTCAAGAGCTTTGACATCAGAAACCCTCGGCAAGAGATTAAACATAACAAGGTTGCAAGTTTAATGGATAGGTTTTTTCTATTCAAATGAATATTAT
This sequence comes from Calotriton arnoldi, assembly GCA_963921515.1. Lineage (NCBI taxonomy): Eukaryota > Metazoa > Chordata > Amphibia > Caudata > Salamandridae > Calotriton > Calotriton arnoldi. Next base: position 426,937 of record CAWUFW010002752.1, read on the forward strand.
CCGGCCAATTTGTGAAAAGATCTAATACTAGTTTAACGTCCCAAAGAGAATCGTATTTGGGTTTAGGAGGTCTCCTAAGTAATACTTTTAAGCACTCTACAAACAACGGCACGACGCGACGTCGTGGTTGCCAAGGTAATTTCCTCTAATGGCTTCTTTCGCTCCGAAAACGGAGAAGGTGCCAAATCCCCGATCGCGTCTCGAAGGAGGCAAGTCCTTGGGCATGACCGCGTTCAGAAGCGGGGAGAGAGACGCCCACAGTTGGCAGTGCTCTCTCCCTGTCCAGCACTCTCTCGTTGGGGAAGCATTAAACAATGTGTTAGCGGAAAAGCAAATCAAGGTAAAGCCCGCATCGGAGGTGTTAAATAATGAACCTCAGTGGGAGTGGGGGGGTTGAGCTCCGGTTTGAGGGAGGTGAAAGAAAACGCTACAGAGGCTGATCTCCGTAAATTGGAGATCAGTTGTGAATAAAAAGTGGATAGAAAGGGGAGTAGTCCCTTGAATCTACATGAGAATTTAAGTAATCAATTAGTTGTTAGTAACTTGATAAGGTAAACAATAAATATTAGTGGAATAAGAGAGTAGTAAAATATTGAACTTATCTGCTTGGAGCCGCATTTAAAAGAGGCAGATTGGTCTGTGCTCATGACTATTGTATGTTCTTAATGTTCTGTTCTGGAACTTTTCACTTTATGATGTATGCTTTCAAGTGGCTGCTTGGAGTTACATTAAAAGAAATATGCATAATGGTAGCCTCCGGTCTTGTAATGAAATTGATGGACAGAATGTTTAACAATGTCAAACATTCACCCCAGTACAGAGATCTGGGCCTAAATACATCGTTTTTGTGCTCCTCATGCCATTCCAGTTTAAACCCAGCCATATACAAATCAGTCTTGACCCTGCTCCCTATGGGAACAGTCCAGCCCGAACTGCCAGGCCAGGTCTTCCCTGGACTGGAAACAAGCATCCTGGGACCGGTTTTGAGGTTTCACCCCCTCATCAGCCAGGCTAGCTTGACTCCAGTGGCATGGAGAGCACGGGACCCACATCTGGGCATACCCATCTCACTCGGGGTGACAAATGCAAAAAGAACAATTGATGAACATAATGTTGAACAATGTCCAACATTCACCTTAGTACAGAGATCTGGGCCTAAATACATCGTATTTGTGCTCCCCATGCCATTCCAGTTTAAACCCAGCCATTAACAAATCAGTCTTGACTCTGCTCCCTATGGGAACAGTCCAGCCCGAACTGCCAGACCAGGTCCTCCCTGGACTGGAAACAAGCATCCTGGGACCGGTTTCGGGGTTTCACCCCTCATCAGCCAGGCTAGCTTGGCTCCAGTGGAATGGAGAGCACGGGACCCACGTCTGGGTATAACCATCCCACTCAGGGTGACAAATGCAAAAAGAACAATTGATGAATAGAATGTTGAGCAATGTCAAACATTCACCCCAGTACAGAGATTTGGACCTAAATCCATAGTTTTTTTGCTCCCCATGCCATTCCAGTTTAAACCTAGCCATATGCAAATCAGTCTTGACCCTGCTCCCTATGGGAACAGTCCAGCTCAAACTGCCAGGCCAGGTCCTTCCTGGACCGGAAAGAAGCATCCTGGGACCGGTTTTGGGGTTTCACCCCTCATCAGCCAGGCTAGCTTGACTCCAGTGACATGGAGGGCAAGGGACCCATGTCGGGGCATACCAGTCCCACTCGGGGTGACAAATGCAAAAAGAACAATTGATGGACAGAATGTTGAACAATATCAAACATTCATCCCAGTACAGAGATCTGGGCCTAAATTTATAGTTTTTTTGCTCTCCATGCCAATCCAGTTTAAACCCAGCCATATGCAAATCAGTCTTGACCCTGCTCCCTATGGGAACTGTACAGCCCAACCTGCCAGGCCAGGTCCTCCCTGGACCGGAAAAGTTTCAGCACTCCGTCCACCATCTTGTTGTGTTTGCTATGTTCGCCCTAAGTGGCCAAGGGTTTGCCCAGACTTGGGTCCCTTGCTCACTGTGCCACTGGATTCAAGCTACAGACAAACAATGGTCCGATCGGAAAAAGCAACAAGAGGCATAGGAGAACTGAATATATCAAAAGATCTCCTCCCACTATATGGAAAAGAAGAAAAACAGTCTTGTAGATTCAATCCACAGTTATGAGGTTAGGGCAGCAGACAAGATTTCAAAACCAGAAGATTAAGACACATACACATAATTGCATTTCTGAAAGTTTAGTTACATATAAGTCAGTCTCAGAGAAGGTGCTCATGTGGATAAGTAGAAAAAGGAAAAGAAAAAAAGGGGGGGGGGGTTCTTTAGACCTTTTCACAAATCATATTATTGAACATGGAAGCCTGTCCGGTATACAATTTCTAATAACAATTATCGCATCTAGAGGTGGTCCAGTTGTTAAGTTACTATTGCCACTCTGCACAGATATCCAAACGATCCTTGCTTAATGAAAGAGTGTCGACGTTTCGATCCGACACCTGGGGAGGGAAAGGGGTCACTGAATGCCTCAAACGCAGGTCTTCATCAGGACTAGGATGGTGGAGGAGTGACTGGATTCAAGGTAACCTGGCTGATGAGGGGTAAAACCCCAAAACTGGTCCCAGGATGCTTGTTTCCGGCCCAGGGCTGACCTGGCCTGGCAGTTCGGGCTTGACTGTTCCTATGAGGAACAGGGACAAGACTGATTTCATTATGGCTCGGTCCAAACTGGGGTGGCATAGTGAGCAAAAGAATGATGATTAAACCCAGATCTGTGGCTGGGGTGAGTGGTTGAAAAGTTTCAGCACTCCATCCATCATCTTGTTGTGTTTGCTATGTTCGCTCTAAGTGGCCAGCATGGGTCCCTTGCTCGCTGTGTCACTGGGTTCAAGCAATCCTGCCTGATGAGGGGTGAAACCCTGAAACCGGTCCCAGGATGCTTGTTTCCTGTTCAGGGAGGACCTGGCCTGGCAGTTCGGGCTGTACTGTTCCCATGAGGAAGAGGGTCAAGACTGACTTGCATATGGCTGGGTCCAAACTGGGGTGGCATAGTGAGCAAACGAACAATGGATTAAACCCAGATCTGTGAAATGTTTCAGCACTCCATCCATCATCTTGTTGTGTTGTCCAAATTGTCAAGCACAGTCAGCTGGCTTTCAACACATGCTTTGGTCATTCCCAGATATTACTGGCTGGCTTTTGGCATTCTATACACACTCTTTTGGCCACTATTACAGAGCTAACAACACTCCACTCATGGGAAGCTACAGCATTGGGCATTTTTCCAAGGAGAAAAAGCCATAAGGTGCGGGTGCGCTTTGCTAATTTTGCCCTTCTTTTAGCCAAGCGCATACTGACCTTGTGTTGGTGTGCACCAAAGCCCCTGTCCTTCCTCCAGTGGTGTTGAGCTTTGCTTCATTGGGGTGATGCAGAGATTTCTGCGTTGCACTGGGAAGAAGCCCGAAGATCCGGAGATGCCCCTTAGCAGCAGCCTGGGACACCGTGCTAACACAATTTAAAGAGCACATGGCCGAGTATCCCTGTTCCCCCTTTCATTGCTGTACTTCTCCTCTGCCTCAAGACTCGGAACCGGTCATGCCACCTAGAGGTGTGCCCAGACCATTGCATCCCTCCCGTCCCTTCATCAGCCTAGCCATGCTTTCTGCTCGTATACGTAGCCAACTATTTAAGACTAAAAGCTCTAAGATAATAGAGGCATTGAAATTAATGCATGTTGTGTACTATATGCTTTGTATTACAACTCTAAATGAATGAATCTCTCTGTGTAATATCACTCTAATGAATTAATTTCTTCAAATGTATATAGTGCAAAAACGCTTGTTAAATTGTATTACTGTAGTGCAGAGCATTGAATAATTTAAAAACCTAATAAAAATTTAAAATGAAATTAAATACTGATTACTTTGTTTCCTGATTGTTATACATTTTGCTAGCGTCAAAGCACTAATTAGAAGTATCTGCAGCTCTTGAATAACTGTTAACAAAAGGTAAATGGTGGCACAAACATAACAAGGAGGGCCCCACCTACTGTGTTTTCAAAAATTGTACACTGTCAATGGTATGAACACAGGTACTCTTTGAGCATTACAGCATGCTATTCAGTTAGAACCTCAAGTAGCTGGAAATAGGAAAAACTCCCTCTCCCTTATTTGGACTGCAATTTTGGTTTTAATTTGTGCCGGGCCAGGCAAGTCCCCTTTCTTGAAAATTAAATTTTAATCTCTGCCAGATCCTGCTGAAATGTAAGCGTATCCGACAGTCGATTTACAGCTACGCGCTGCTTATAGATGCTATTTGAAGAATAGTAGCAGGGTTTAGGAAGGGGAACGCTGTCTCCTCACTGACTCGCAGTGCCTCATTCACGTTTGACAGTGTAAGGGGAGGTGAAAAGAGACACGGACCAAGCCCCAGAAGGTCACTGTTGCCTGCAGTTGAAAGTCCACAATCCATGCCACCTGCAAAATTGGTGGGCTTATGCTATTTCCTTTCTCTTGCTACCATGTTACAGCTTGCACAGAAAATATTAGAGACTCGTCCTCACTGTCATATATCGTAGTGCCTGAGGTAACAGTCTGAGCCGGTTGGCATATACACATTCGGAACACTGACTCGAACTACTCAGAGGAAACTCACCAAACAAGATTAGCAAACAATAACAAGCATTTGCAATGCAATCAGTCTTACATTTGTCAAAGTTAGAGCTATTGGCATTGTAAATGATAATGTTTTTTACTTATGTTTTTTTGTTTGCAGTGGAGTAATGTAGCAGGTAAAGCAGCTGACTTTGGAATTGGTGAACTAAGTTTGAGTTTTAAGATTGATTAACTGTATTGTGTGGTGGCAGGTGAAGCAGTTTAGCTCTTGGTCTGTTGAGCATTATGTCTGTGTACGCATACTACTTATGGTGTATGTTCTAAATGAAATCTCTCAAACCAAGGGTATCGTTTAGTGTGTGTGGAAGAATGCTAGTGGCTAAGTTGTGAGACATCCCTGCCTGCTATTTCCTTTGGAGAGAGAAGCTTCAAAGAGAATGGGAGCAGCACTGGAGAGTGCTGTACGTTTATATGGCATAGGGTGCATGCCTCTATATAAGATCTGTCAAGGTAGAGGTACCATCTAGTATACATTGAATAATGCAATGGGCGTGGCTAAAAGGCACCAGGGAACACATAGTATAAACAGAGAGGGGTCAGTGGTTGGCAAAGTTGTGCTCACAGGCAACATGTGACTGTGCAGAGGTGCAAAATTATACAGACTATCGCATCCCTAATGCTGCACCAACTGGCAGTGCTTGCACTGGAGGACAAAAGGTGCCAGCACCCTGGGCAGCTGCATATGTATGGCACAGGGCCCCTGCCTCTGCACGAGATCCCTTAAAGCGCAACTGGTATTCTGGTTGTCAGTCACACCCTTCCATAGGACGTCAGTGTTAGAGGGTGTGAAGAGTTGGGGGGCAGGAGGGGGTCAGACAGGGGCCAAAGCTGTGCATACATGTAGAACAGGATGCCTCTCTGTGCACGGGGTCTTGTGAGGAAGTGTCAGTAGCACTTCTTCATGGAGCACAGGGGGGAGGCAGAGACTGCCCGGGGGCGAGAGGACGCACTGAGTGTAAACAAGTAAATAATGGGGATAATGTGCACGTGAATGGTATCACGCTGTGGGTGCATGAGATCCCACGGGGCTGTAGTATGTGCACTGATAGCCCAGCTCTCAGCCACGTCCTGCACAGGCTGGCACTCACCCGTCGAGGCAGGCATGGTTGTGATCCCATTGGCATGCAGCTGCTGCTGCTGCTGACTCAGCGGTTGGTGCATGCTGGAGGATGGACAACAAGGACAGGAAAGCGGAGGCCACAAAAACACAAGAGCTGTCCCGCCACAGATCAGGTGTGCCCTGGGCTTGCATGCCACTGCTGTGCAACTAGAGACATCGAAGAGGCGCTGCCTCATATGGTAAAAAAAGACGCACACAGGGCACAACCCAGCCCAAAACTCTGCCTCTCACCAGGTGAGTTTTTTTGCCTGCAAAAATGGGAAAAATGTTGCCCATTTGTGCATGAAATTGCCCAATCTGGCAACAGTGCTGGCAGGGTGATTTGGAGGCTGCAGTGGCAATCCTTCCTATTGTGTACACGGCGCATGGCTTTCAGCGGTCTAAAGCATCAAAGATGCTGCTTTCCTGCTGCTCTCTATCAACTCAGCGGAAGTCTCAGCTGTAGTGGCACAAAAAGAATACTAATGATGCTGAGAGAGACCAGGGGCTCGGGGAAAAGCTGATACGGCACTCCCTGATTTTTTCTTTTTTTTTTGGTCTGCCGTGTGAGTGCATGTTGTTAAAAGGCGTGCGGACTTCAAATAAAAATATTTGTGCCGACTCTGAATGCATACAGCAACCTCCGCTCCGAAACTGAAACTAATTGCAGTAATCTTACCGCATGATAACCGCCGAGTCTATCGAATATCCGGGGTATGAAAAGCACAGAAAGCTTGGTGCAGGGGTAATTTAAAGCGGCAGCACCCTGCGTATAACCGTGCACATTGTTGAAAGTATCGGCAGAGGAGAAAGGGGTTAACAGACCGCCACATGCCGCCGCCCGAAGTAAACAGAGGCAGCCAACAGGCGGGTGCTGGTGGTGGGGGGAGGGAGGGAGGGCACCCCACGCGGAGATACGGTACTCCCTGTTTATTTATTACATTGTGATCTTCCGTGAGAGTGCGTGTCATTAAAAGGCACGCAGCCTTCAAATAACAAGCACGGGGGAGGAGAAGGCAGCCACAGCCGAGGAGACGGAGCGAGCGGCAGCATCAGGGCAGCATGAGAGAGTAGGGAGAGGAGAGCAAGAGAGGGTGCCAGTGTGGGCGTGAGCATGTTCCTGAGCCTAAACAAGGAACAATAAAAAAAGAGTGCTTGTAAAGTAATGAATTACATGAAGAGTAAGAGCACATGTAACTGGGGCAGTCCTCATAGGAGGTTACAAAAGTAGAGAAGAAGGGACTACTGAGCATATTACCCAAAGAAAAGCAGCCATTTACGAAGGACAGTAAAAGGAGCCAATTAGAAAGATGGGCCGTGCTTAAAGCCCATATTCTAGATATAGCATGTCTCGAAGAGACAGCGCATGCGCTGCATAGGCGAGACCTAAAAATCACTCGTTCCCACTTAGAGCACTTATCGAACAGGCCAGTAAACAGGAGAAATCACTCGTCCCTGGAAAAAAACAGCTCGACTTTGCAAGCAGGCAAGTGCATTTTTAGAGCCTAATTGATGTTCATTGTTGGCACATTATAGAGGCCCCTGTAGATGGGGGCTTGGTTTTGACTGGTTGTATATAATGGTCTCACAGGAGCTACTGTGAAAGAACTGCTTGCTGTTGGCTGCCTATCTGTAATATCCTGATAGGGGGCTGCAGTCTCCTGATAGGGTCTGCTGTGAAAGGGGTCCTAGTATTGGCTGTTTTTTTGTGATGTATCGATTGGGACTCCAGTGTGATAGGGGCAGTGCTTGGTCCTTGATTATTGTTACAGAATATCCGGTAGCTATTCCTGTTGAGAACAAGGACTTGGCATTAACAGAAATGCTCTAATAGGAGATCAGTTGGAAGTTGTTATGGTTCTGCTGCTTATCATCAGATATCTTGATCTGAAAATCCTTTTCAAAGAAAGTATTAGTATGATTTTTGAATGTTAGTACCTGTGCCAGTGACCAATGTCTCCTTAGTAACTCTTACCTTCTTTGAAGACCGTTTTTCCATTTCCTGCAATGATTAGCATGAAGATGGTAGCAAGAGACATGCTGTTCACACTGTAGTTCATGCTGTAGATTCTGAAAGAGAGTTTTAAATAGAGACGTGTGACAATTGATTTTTTAAAGTTAGAAGCAATGACAGCAAAAGCTTTAGTTACATCTCTTTACAGTGGACTAAGAAGAATCACTTTTATAAAGACGAAGGGCCAGATGTACTAAACATTTTAGCAGTCGCAAATCCTCCGATTGGCAACATCAGAGGGCTTGCAACTGCTATAAAGGTAGACTGCTAAACCTATTTTAGGTGTCAGTAAAGATTTAGCAACTCCTAAAATGTGTTTAGAAATAGATACCAAATTGCAGTGTAGAAGGGGCGTGTTGAGGGTGTCCTTTCCTAGTAGCAATTCAGTACCCTATGTATCAATGGTCTGCAACCAGAATTCTGTTGCAAACCATTGATAAGTTACTGATTCCCAAGTTGGGGTGGTTTAGGACTTGGCCTTTTTGGCTAAAGTTCCCTAAACTTTTTGCTTTCCCCCTAGACCGTTTTCCTGACATAGAGTTGCCAATTTAGATGCTTTGGGTACTTTGCCACTGCTGATCAGTGTCAAAGTACAAGGGTTCCCTATGTAAAGTACAATGGTAACTGGTTGGCCATGATTGGTATGTTTGCCTTACTAGTAAAAGTCCCTAGTGATGTGCACTGTGTGTGCAAGGGCTAGTAATGCAAGGGCGCGCAGAGAAGGGAACTCAGGCCTTCAGTGTAGGGCCTGCGCGCAGTTTGCTAAGTTAGCATGTTGTCCTGACAAGTGCAACCACTTGTCAGGCCTTACTTTCCCTTTTGCGTACACTGTGGGCACCCCTGTGGTAGGTCCCAGGTAACCCCTGGGCAGGGTGCAGTGTAGGTAAAAGGCAGGACATATACTGAGGTGTGTGCTATGTCCTTTTTTTTTTTTTTTTTTTGTCCTCATGTCAGCATGGCATCTTACAAGTCAAGGACCATATCCTGGCGCCCTTTTATCGTATGGGCCCTTGCCTCTTCTCAGCCAAACCCTTAAAGAAGGTTCTTTTATCCCAGAGGATAGACACCTTCCCACTTTAGTGCTGTAATCATAGGACACCAGAAAAAAAAAAAAGGCAAGAAGAAAAGAGGCATCCTATCTAGCTCGACCAGTCGACGAAGGCTTTCCACACTTCCCTTATTCGCGGTAAGTTGCCATTTGTTATTGTTTTACATATCCACCTGGCCGCTGCCAACCAACCATTGGGGTGAGGTGGTGCGATATCTTTCCAATATTTGCATATCTCTCGTCGAGCCAACAATATCAAATAGAAAAGCAACTCTCTTGAAGTCTTATCAAGCGTTGTATCCAGATCACAGTGTACCCCAAAGAGCACAAGAGCCACCGACAATGTTAGTGGTGTCCTCAGGATGTCACAGAGAGTAGATTCTACCACCTTCCAATACTGTTCTATTTCAGGACATGTAAAGAAAATATGAATATCGTTGGCTTTTGGTGATTTACATCTATTACAGCTGGGAATTGGTTGAAGTACAAACTTGGCTAATTTATACAGTGTCCAATACAATCTATTTATTGTGAAGAAATGATGTCTTTTAAGATTTGCTGGTGTAACCAGAGAATATAGCATTTTTAAAGAGCTCTTCCAGGTGGTCAGGATATCCTCTTCCTGAAGTATGTCTTGCCAGATAGTATATGGGGGTCTAGTTTCCTATCTTCCGCTTCCCCCAATTGCATATACCACTTGGAGACTTCTTTATTTTTTGCCCTTGTATCTTGGATATCATTCTCGAAGTCCCATAATGATCCGATCTCTTGGGAATTTGTGGAAAGCCATGAGCTCAGCTGAATAAATTTGAATTTCGATAGTTTATTTTCGGTTCGGATTTTCAATACTTCCCAGGAAACCAGTTTACCTTCGAATACTAGTTCGCCCCACTTCATCAACCCGGCTTGCTTCAGTGGTAATGCCAAACCATCTTTTAAGCATTCCGGAGTACCGGGCGAGTCCCAGATAGGGGCAAACTCCGAGAAGTATCCTATATTTAGCATCTTTTTCATTGTGAACCAAAGATTTAGAGATGCCATCAAAACTTTTAATCTTACCTTTTTGAAAAACTTCTGGGCCCCAAATTTATACAAAAAAGCTGCTCCGTACTCCTTCGTCATCTCCCGCAGTATTAGTCCCCATGTAGTTAAATCGGGTTCCCCTATAAGCATTCGGAAGTTTTTAAATTGGAATGCCATGCAATAAATCTTAAGATCTGGTAACGCTAGGCCACCCCCATGGAGTCGTCTTCTTAACTTCTTCCATGTAAGGCGTACTCCTCGAGAGGCCCAGATAAAACTAGTTATCCTCCCCTGAATTTTACTTATCATTCCCTTGGGGAATTTTAGCGGGATACAGTAAAATATATACGTTAATTTGGGGAGGATAGACATTTTTATTAAATTCACCCTCCCATAGATGGTAAGAGGGAGGTTTTTCCATCTAGCCAAAGTTCTGTCTATCTCTTTTCCCACTCTAGTTAGGTTCCTGGCCGGAATATCCTTGATATGTTTCATTATATTGATCCCCAAATATTTCATCTCCATACAGCTTCTATCTTCCCATCCGTCTAAGTTCCACACCATCACCTCAGTTTTAGTGGTGTTTACTAAATACCCTGACATTCCCCCGAATTCTTTAGTTAGCTGTTCCATCCTTGGTATCGTATTATCTGGGTTGGAGGTATATATTATAAGATCATCTGCAAATAGGGCTATTTTGCTGCAAAAACCTAGTGAGTGAATAGGGACTATCTGATCATCCTTCCGCAGAAGCTGAGCTAGCGGTTCAATGTAAAAATCAAAAAGGAGGGGGGATAATGGGCAGCCCTGCCTCGTACCTCTAGTGATCTTAACAAGTTCATCAGCATTCCATTTACCAGTATCTTGGCTATAGGGCTTTGGTATAAATTTTTTATGGCCTTAATAAATCTCATACTAATGCCCATTGATTCCAACACCGCCCATAAGAATGTCCAACATACACGATCGAATGCCTTGGCAGCATCTACAGTGATTACCGCCAAGGGAAATGATCGTACAGTTGCTAAATCAATGATCCCTATCACGGACAGAGTCAATTCTTGAATCTGTCTCCTAGGAACAAATCCCTTTTGATCTATATGGATTAGCTGAGGAGCTACCTTGGCCAATCTCCCCGCCAAAATGCCGGCATAGATTTTGTAGTCGACATTTAGCAGGGAGATGGGCCGGTACGAATCCGCACTCCTTGGATCTTTTGTGGGTTTAAGGATCAACGTAATTATGGCGTCTTTCCATGAGGCTGGGACTTCTTCCTCCCCCTTATAGATCGAATTGAACAATACTGCCATTTCTGGGGTTATTTCTTCCGCAATTAATTTATATACTTCTCCTGGCAAGGAGTCCGGGCCTGCTGCTTTCCCTCTTTTTAGATGTTTAATTTGTTCTCTAATTTCGCCTTCAGTTATTTCTGCTTCCATTATCTCTCTACCGTCTCTTGAGAGGACTGCTAGATCTAGTTTATCCAACCAGTTTTTTACTATAGCTTCTTCTGGTCTAATTTCCTCAATATATAGTTCCGAGAAGAGGGAGACCAAACAGGCCTTGATCTCGTCCTCATTATTTGAAATGTCTCCCTGGGCATTGATAACTAGTTCTCGGATGTAGTTCCGGGACCTATCGGCCCTAGCCTTCCAGGCTAGTAATACACCAGCTTTCTCCCCATACTCAAATAGATCCATATTACCGGTCACCCACTTCTCACGGCACTTAGCCTCTAAGGCCATCCTATAATCTAATCTTGCCTCTTCCAGTTGTTTAATTAGGGACTCAACATGATGAGAGGGATCAAGGGATTGCATCATTAATTCCAATTCCCCAACTCTTTCTTCCCGATGCTTCAATTTAACTTTGTCGCATTTATTTAGGTATGATGCTTGATTTTGTAATAACCCTCGCATATATGCCTTAAAGGCGTCCCATATTATGTTTAAGGAAGTGGAGCGGGCATTCTCCCTAAAGAACTCCTTAGTCCTTTCCCTCACAATACTGGAGACTTCAGCCTTTAGTAGAATTGATCTTTTTAAAGTCCATCTTATACTTAAGCCCGTACTCACCCCAACTAATGTAGTGCTAACCGGGGCATGATCTGAGATATGGATTGGTAGAATACTTATGTCTTTTACTTTCCCCACCCATACTCGATCTACTAATAAGTAATCTAATCTAGAAAAGTGGGAGTACTTTTTGCTATGGAAAGTATACCCTTGTTTTTGCCCTTTTACCTGTCTCCATACATCCACCAACCCCATCTCATAAATCATGTGCTTCAGGGCTTGCCTTGTTTTAGGTGCATGAGTCTGTTCACTAGCCCTATAATTGGATCTATCTAATGATGGATCTAGTAGAGTATTGAAATCTCCTCCAATAATAATAGGAGTAGAAACGCCAGCTAATAGCAAGTGTAAGTCGATTATGTACTGGGGGTCATCTACATTTGGCCCGTAATAAGCCACACAAGTAAATACCGTGCTGGCACATCTTAAAGTTGCTAAAACCCACCTTCCTGTGCTGTCCGTTTTATGGGCTATTAGGCTGATTCCAGAGCCCCCCCTAATCAATATAGCCACCCCCTTACAGTACTCAGCTTGATCTGAAACTGCATAGCCCTCGATCCATTTTATCTTAGCATATAGTTCCCTACTTTCCCTTGCCGTTATATGGGTTTCTTGCAGCATAATAACTTGTTCTTTAGACTCCTCCAGATAATTCAAGACTAATCTCTGCCTAGCCTTAGATCTAAAACCATTTACATTCCAGGTTAACACCTGTAGGGTGGTCTCATACCCGCTCATCTCTACATGGATTTATGGATATGTCCTTGTTTAAACCTAACAAACCTAACAAACTGTCATGAGGATCTATTTTTTTTTCCCCAAATGCTCCCCACCCTGTGCCCCCCACCACCACCCCTCTCCCCCCCCCTCTACCCTTGGGAACCCTCCCTTGCTCTTCAGGCATACAAATGCCTATTTGGGCCTCCGGAGTGAGGAATTCCCCAACGATGTGGGAAAGGAAAATGAGAAAATTAAGAAAAGAAACAAAAAAGAAGAAATAAAAATATAGAAAGTGGCTCCCCCCTTTCCCCCCCCTATAACTTGAATGTTTCTCTATCAATACTATCCTATAGTCAATTCATATAGTTTGTGATATTTTAAACCATTATATGCAGATATGTGCCTTCCTATCAAGGTTTTTTTCAGAGATTGCCCCTCCTTTTTATAGTGGCTATTAGATCGTCTGCCTCTTCCACTGTCCTAAAGTTCCGCATTTGATTGTCCCACATTACTCTAAGCATTGCCAGGAACTTTAGTTGGGCCTTGGCCCCAAGTTTATTGAGTTCATCCATCCTTTTGCCAAGCTCCCATTGTTTCAAGTCTGTGGCTCGGCAGACATCCGACCTAATGCTAAAAGAAAAATTTTGAAATGAGTACGTGCCACTTCTGAGGGCCGTTGTTAGTATTAGTTCTTTAACAGAGTATGATAGGAAATTTATAAGAATTTTCCTTGGCTTCTGCCTCTGAGGGTTCCGTCTGAAGGGATCGCGATGGACACGCTGTATTTCACAATCCAAATTAATGTCTGGCCTATCTTTTAGTGCCGTTTCCCGGAGCATTTTAATTATAAAGGCCTTGATATCCGTCCCTTCTTCTGCCTCGGGAATATTTAAAAGTCTCAGGTTGTTTCTTCGAGTATGGTTCTCTATTCTCTCCAGGTCCGCCCTGAGTCCTATATTTTCATTAGTTAACTTTTCCACTCCCTCAGAGTTTTTAGAGATATCATGTCTCAATACCTCTACTTCCTCCTCCAACACTTTAGTACGTACTACAACTTCATCCAGTTTTTGTGCCAAAAAGGTACAAGAGGCTTGTATATCAGCTTGATTTGCTTCCGACTTTTTAAATCTGGAACTGATCTCTTCCTTTAATCCTAGTAATACGGAAGCCAGGTCAGTTTCATTACAAGGACTTAAGTTCCCAGACCTAGGTCTAGGCCCGACTTCGGTCTCAGGACTGGTACTTGGTGTAGCTGATGCGTCTGGTACAACTGGTGTAGTCGATGTGGCTAATGTGGCTGGTGCTGGTGCTGGTGCTGGTGTTGGTGCTACCTGAGGGTAACCCTCTTGTACAGAGCTCCCGTCTATATCCGCATCCACATCTCCGTCTTCGACTTCCCCTCCAGCTTCGAGGGCGGCATACCTATTCTGTGTCAGCAGCTGGAAATTACTTCCAATGGAGTCCTCTGAGGAGTTACCTACTTCCCTGCCTCCTCCGCTTACTGGTATTACTGATATTGAAATAGGCTTCTCGAGGGGATTATCCACGCTTCCCTCCCCTCCTAATCTCTCCTGAGTCTTAGCCCCCAAGGTCCTTTTCCCACCCCCATAGGGGTAAGAAGCGAGGTTGAGTGGGACATGACCTTATAGAAGGTTTTAAGGGAGGGAGTAACTCTGACCTGAGGGGGCGATATTTTCTTCCCCCTGCCTCGGGGGCTCTTCCCCGTCTGTTTGACCAGCTTTCCAGTTTTTAAAGTTGTATGTTGCACTACTTTTTTAGTAGACTGGGCCTCTGTTGCTGCAGGAGTAAACAGTTCCGAACTCACTCCGAGTTTTCCCACAGTCCGTGCACGCAACGTGTACCTAGAAATTCTCACAGGTAGGGCGTTTGTTTTATCCAGTGGCCCCGTATACTCCTCCATACAGACCTCCCCCTGCCCACAAGCGTGGCCCGGGCCCCTTAAGTCGCTAACCTTCTGCTTCTGCTTCAATACTGCATTCACATAAATGTCCCCTCTCCCATCCGATGTATTCTTCGCCCTCTGTACCTCAAAAATCCTGCCGTCTTGCAGGGGGGGATTGCTATTTTCACCATTCACTGACCAGTTTGTGCTGCCTCTGCCTCTACGTGCAAAGACACGAACCGCCCACACACGCCTCAGATCAGCTGCTGCTCTGCTCCACGTCGAAGCGGCATCCCCAGGTAGCTGACACCCCCAAGGGCCTCCACACCGCGCCAGGAAAAATGAAAACAGCAGCATAGACCCTCGACAGGCTCGACAAGCTTCAGGCTCCAAACCGAGGTTTCCTTCAGCGAGGTACGAGGCACGTTCTACCGGAGGGGGGGGGGGGGGGGTAGCACTCAGCGCGGAGTTTCCTCGGTCGATACGCTCCTCCTCACTCCGGCGGTCTGCGGCCGTTTACCTCACGGCCGCCATGTTCCCTCCGTCTGACATATACTGAGGTGTGTGCTATGTCCTGACAGTGAAAAAACACTCCATTTCGTTTTCACTGGTGAAAGGCCATTCTGCCCATAGGACAGAATGGGGGAGGCTGGGTATGGTGTTTTGTTAGCCTAGTTTCCTATAAGTTTATAATGGAGAGGTGAAGTTTAGTATGTATGAACTCACAGTGTCATAACACATCTTTCTATGAAAGTGGTTTTGTCACTGTGTGTTCAGAAACCACTCTTTTAGAAAGTGGCTGAGTTTTGTGCTTTAAGCATTTCTGTGTGTCTCTGCTGAATGTGGATTGACTGTCTGGATCTGAGATGGGAGGGGGTGAGATGGCACCTGGCTGACCTGCAACTGGAGAGTATGCGAGGAGAAACCCCGGGAGGTGAAGAGGCCTGGGTTGCAGCTATAAAACAATTGACCCATCTCCTGCTGAGTCATTAAGGGTCCAGACCCCCAGTATCAAAGGGAGAAAGGTGACACTGGGAGGGAGACACCCAGAACTGATTTAGGAAGGGGTCAGGGACCCCTGAGCACAACGAACTTCAAAGACATGAAGGGGTATAACTAAGAGAACTGAAACCCCTAGAATTTGGTGTAATTTTGAATGGCGAAATGGACAGGTCGAGTCTGCAAAGGCTTTGACCTCTTTCGTGGTCAAGAAGAACCTCTGCCAAGGAAGAAGTTGCTGAAGAGACTGCTGGATAGGACTGACCCTTGCTTCGTGATCTGAGGCTGGCCTGCAGTTTGTAGCTTTTACTAAGGAAGAGACTGAAGGGACATTGCAGTGGGTGGTGTACCCCCTTCTTGAACAGGACTGTGCTTTGTGCTGTGTCCTGAACCCCAAGGGCCCGAGGTGAGCTGGCTCCCTGTTTGGAAACACAGGAACATAAAAGTTTCCGGAGAAGTCCCAAGCAACGCGGTGTGTGCGTGCTTTTGCAGCTTGAGACCCTCAGAAGTTGTGCCTTGTGATCGTGGGCACGCAGGAGTAAACTGAGTCTCGGACGTGCAGGGTGCGTGTCATGGTGCAAGCCGAGGCGTTGGTGAGGAGCGCCTGGTCGTTGTGTGCACCGGGAGACGAGGTGAGACTCGGACACGCAGGGTGCATGTCGTGGTGCAAGCCGAGGCGTTGGTGAGGAGCGCCTGGTCATTGTGTGCACCGGGAGAAGAGGTGAGACTCGGACCCGCAGGGTGCGTGTCGTGGTGCAAGCCAAGGCGTTGGTGAGGAGTGCCTGGTCGTTGTGTGCACCGGGAGACGAGGTGAGACTCGGACGCGCAGGGTGCGTGTCGTGGTGCAAGCCGAGGCGTTGGTGAAGAGCGCCTGGTCGTTGTGTGCACCGAGAGAAGAGGTGAGACTCGGACGCGCAGGGTGCGTGTCGTGGTGCAAGCCAAGGCGTTGGTGAAGAGCGCCTGGTCGTTGTGTGCACCGGAAGAAGAGGTGAGACTCGGACGCGCAGGGTGCGTGTCGAGGTGCAAGCCGAGGAGTGGTGACGATCGCCTGGTCATCGTGTGCACCAGAGAAGAGACGAGTCTCAGACGCGCAGAGTGCGTGTCGCGGTGCAACCAGAGGCGCTGGTGAGGAGTGCCTGGGTAGCCTGTGCACCGAAATCGAAGTAAGTCTCCACAAGTGCTGAGGGCGGGTCTCGGTGTCCACTGAGACCGCCGGAAGGAGGGCCAGGTCATTGGGCCCTCGGAGTGCAGCAGTAGCGGCCCGGACCGGCAGTCCTGGAGGAGCAGAGTCGCCGGCCCGAGCTCGCCGTGCCCATTGACGGAGTTCTGGATCAAGGCCCAAGTCGCTGAAGGAGGGAAGGAGAGAGGAGTCGCGCCCCCCCAGGTAACGTGGATCACCACCTGGGGTGGGGTGCGGGCTCGGAGGGACACTCTCTCGGCCTCTCGCTCCTGGCAGCTGCGTGAGCCTGTTGCTTCGGCTCGGATCGAGGCCCGTGCTTGCCCAAGGAGGGGCAGTACTGGGGCTGGAGTGAGAAGCGGTATTTTTGTGTCATCATTGATCCATGTCAGGGGCAACTGTTAACGGAGCACCTAGACTGTCGTATTACACTTTGCATTATTGCTGCTAACGAACTATCGAACTGTCGTATGACGCCTGACTCTATTTGTGCCTGATGAACTACATGCTGGGTGACGTACGCACTGCGTTATTTTCCCTTGCAGAGTACATGATTGTAAGCATGGCGCATTGCATTATTTCTTCATCGCACAGTACCTGATTATAACGTGGCGCATTGCATTATTTCTTCAGTGCACAGTACATGATTGTAGCGTTACGCATTGCTTTGTTTCTTCCTTGCACAGGGCATGCTGGTGGTGATACGCATTGCATTATTCCTTCTATTGCAAAGTACGTGACTGTGGCGCTACGTATCGCATTGTTTCTCTATTGCACAGTTCAGGAGTATATCGTTACGCATTGCAGTATTTTGTTTCTTTTGCAACGTGTGTGATTCTAGCAATACGACCTACCTAACCTTTTGGAAACGGTTAGAAGTCAGCTTAACTGTTGGTTAGAAGCGGTGGTTGGGATTAGAACCTACCAATCCACCGGAAGAAATGCTACCCATTATTATATGTTGGTTTTGTATCGTGTGGTCATATCGTATATCTTCTTGTATAAAGATTATACTTGTTTTATAAAAACTCGTGTGGAGTCTATTTGTGGTGACATCATTGGGTTGCTGTGAGTGTGGGTGCACATACTGTACACTCGAGCCTTGGAGATAAGCCTGGCTGCTCGTGCCAAGCTACTAAGGGGGTGAGCAGGGCTATCTCAGACGGTGTCCTTACTTAGCCTAACGTTGAAACGAGGGGTCCGGATCTCGCACCTGGCAACAGCGGTGTGGGACGGGGACTCCCACCTCCAGCATTTGGTGGCAGCGGTGAGGGATAAGGACCCCCACTTCCAACATTTGGCGGCAGAGCGGTGGGATTCGATCCTAATGTAAATTAAACGTGTATGTGCACAATCACTCACAGTAATTGGTGTTCAACATAAATTGATCGCAGACCACGACGCAACCACATATTGTGTTTTTGGAATTGTTGGTTCTATTGTTGAGTAACCTTTAAACCACACATCATGTCTCAGGGAGAGAGCCAGATAGCCGGTGAGGCTGAGGCTGCAGAATTAGAGTTTAACGTTGAGGCACTGTTTTCCTACAAGGTTGATCAGTTGAGGAAATTCTGCAGAGCTTTGGGATGTCCCATGAAGGGTAGCGCCAAGAAGGAGGAGCTGCAAATGGCCTTGAGGGCCTGGTGGGAAGCGAAAGAGGCTCAGGAGACGGGGGATGTTGAGGTGGATGAGGATGACCCAGGGAATGGATTTGGTCCACAGGATTTGCCAGTGGAGAGACCAGCCGCAGGGGCTGGTAGTAGTCATTCAGGGAGGAGTTTTTCACCAGAGGAGTTGGAGGAAAACCAAAGGGTCAGACTGCATGAGTTGGAGGTGTTAAAACTTAAAACTCAAGCAGAGGAGAGCAGGAACGCTCTCGCGTTGGAAGAGAAACTGATTCTCTTTGCTCATGAGTTAAGCATGAGGGAACTGGACATTAAGGGTAAACAAACAGGGTCCAGTGTGATTGGTGGCAGCGCACAGCCAGTGCCAAGTGTGGATGATTACAAGAGTGCACTGGAGGATTGGGTAGTGGTTAGCATGGTAAATGATTTGGCGGGGTTGACCAATTTGGCCCCAGGGGAGCCTAGGCTCAGAAATTATTTTCCAGGATTGCGCCACCCCGGGTTAAGGTGTGGGCTCCTTGATTCCCGGGAGTCTGCACGAGAACCGGACCCATCGTCATGGGTCCAGGGGCCTGAAAAGGCCCCAGAGAGGGAAGGAGGGCCAAGTGGCGCAAGGAGATCCCAGAGTAGTGAGGAGCGGTTGCTGGCTAGCCTCTTGTCTCAAAAGAGGGGGAGGAAGAGTAAGCAGCACACCCAGGGATCAGCAGCACCACCCAGGGAACTGGGGGGGGCCGTAGGAGAGCCCCCGGGTGGAGGTCTAGTGCCTACTTGCCAGAGGTGTGAGGAAGAACACCTAGCGTCAGGAGGGCGTGGGGAGTCTGTAGCCAGAGCTCCTGCCGTCCTGAAGTTTGTGGGTGCCATTCCTTAGTGGCAGGCCCAGAAAAATAAATGGAAGGTTAAAAGAGGGTTGTGTTCCCCAGTGGGAACACCGGTGGGACAGTGTCCAGCCAGTGGGGCTGGGTCCCCTAGAAGCGACCAGAGTAAACCCACTTTTAACCTGGAGGGCAGGATGACTGGAGGTAGTACCCTGACCAATGGGCCTTCTCAGGGTACCACTCCAGGGTGGGGTTCGCATGGGTCCAGCACCCCTGGAGGGGTTCTCCTGGCCGGGAGGGATCCATGGAACAGCATTGTTGGCTCAGGGGGTAGTGATCAGGAAGAACCCCTGGGGTCAGGAAGGCGAGGAACAGGAGGGTGTCCCTGTGGTAGAGGGCCTGCGTCCTGGTTCTATCGCCCGAAGCAGGGATGTCCATCAAGGTAATGATTGGTCTACCCTGGCTTTTGGCTGGGAGGGGGTTGTGTAGGACTTGGCCTTTTTGGCTAAAGTTCCCTAAACTTTTTGCTTTCCCCCTAGACCGTTTTCCTGACATAGAGTTGCCAATTTAGATGCTTTGGGTACTTTGCCACTGCTGATCAGTGTCAAAGTACAAGGGTTCCCTATGTAAAGTACAATGGTAATTGGTTGGCCATGATTGGTATGTTTGCCTTACTAGTAAAAGTCCCTAGTGATGTGCACTGTGTGTGCAAGGGCTAGTAATGGAAGGGTGCGCAGAGAAGGGAACTCAGGCCTTCAGTGTAGGGCCTGCGCGCAGTTTGCTAAGTTAGCATGTTGTCCTGACAAGGGCAACCACTTGTCAGGCCTTACTTTCCCTTTTGCGTACACTGTGGGCACCCCTGTGGTAGGTTCCGGGTAACCCCTGGGCAGGGTGCAGTGTAGGTAAAAGGCAGGACATATACTGAGGTGTGTGCTATGTCCTGACAGTGAAAAAACACTCCATTTCGTTTTCACTGGTGAAAGGCCATTCTGCCCATAGGACAGAATGGGGGAGGCTGGGTATGGTGTTTTGTTAGCCTAGTTTCCTATAAGTTTATAATGGAGAGGTGAAGTTTAGTATGTATGAACTCACAGTGTCATAACACATCTTTCTATGAAAGTGGTTTTGTCACTGTGTGTTCAGAAACCACTCTTTTAGAAAGTGGCTGAGTTTTGTGCTTTAAGCATTTCTGTGTGTCTCTGCTGAATGTGGATTGACTGTCTGGATCTGAGATGGGAGGGGGTGAGATGGCACCTGGCTGACCTGCATCTGGAGTGTATGCGAGGAGAAACCCCGGGAGGTGAAGAGGCCTGGGTTGCAGCTATAAAACAATTGACCCATCTCCTGCTGAGTGATTAAGGGTCCAGACCCCCAGTATCAAAGGGAGAAAGGTGACACTGGGAGGGAGACACCCAGAACTGATTTAGGCAGGGGTCCGGGACCCCTGAGCACAACGAACTTCAAAGACATGAAGGGGTATAACTAAGAAAACTGAAACCCCTAGAATTTGGTGTAATTTTGAATGGCGAAATGGACAGGTCGAGTCTGCAAAGGCTTTGACCTCTTTCGTGGTCAAGAAGAACCTCTGCCAAGGAAGAAGTTGCTGAAGAGACTGCTGGATAGGACTGACCCTTGCTTCGTGATCTGGGGCTGGCCTGCAGTTTGTAGCTTTTACTAAGGAAGAGACTGAAGGGACATTGCAGTGGGTGGTGTGTCCCCCTTCTTGAACAGGACTGTGCTTTGTGATGTGTCCTGAACCCCAAGGGCCCGAGGTGAGCTGGCTCCGTTTGGAAACACAGGAACATAAAAGTTTCCGGAGAAGTCCCAAGCAACGCGGTGTGCGCGTGCTTTTGCAGCTTGAGACCCTCAGAAGTTGTGCCTTGTGATCGTGGGCACGCAGGAGTAAACTGAGTCTCGGACGGGCAGGGTGCGTGTCGTGGTGCAAGCCAAGGCGTTGGTGAGGAGCGCCTGGTCGTTGTGTGCACCGGGAGACGAGGTGAGACTCGGTCGCGCAGGGTGCGTGTCGTGGTGCAAGCCGAGGCGTTGGTGAGGAGCGCCTGGTCGTTGTGTGCACCGGGAAAAGAAGTGAGTCTCGGACGCGCAGGGTGCGTGTCGTGGTGCAAGTCAAGGCGTTGGTGAAGAGCGCCTGGTCGTTGTGTGCACCGAGAGAAGAGGTGAGACTCGGACCCGCAGGGTGCGTGTCGTGGTGCAAGCCAAGGCGTTGGTGAAGAGCGCCTGGTCGTTGTGTGCACCGGGAGAAGAGGTGAGACTCGGACGCGCAGGGTGCGTGTCGAGGTGCAAGCCGAGGAGTGGTGACGATCGCCTGGTCATCGTGTGCACCAGAGAAGAGGCGAGTCTCCAGAGTGCGTGTCGCGGTGCAACCAGAGGCGCTGGTGATGAGTGCCTGGGTAGCGTGTGCACCGAAATCGAAGTAAGTCTCCACAAGTGCTGAGGGCGGGTCTCGGTGTCCACTGAGACCGCCGGAAGGAGGGCCAGGTGATTGGGCCCTCGGAGTGCAGCAGTAGCGGCCCGGACCGGCAGTCCCAGAGGAGCGGAGTCGCCGGCCCGAGCTCGCCGTGCCCATTGATGGAGTTCTGGATCAAGGCCCAAGTTGCTAAAGGAGGGGAGGAGAGTGGGGTCGCGCCCCCCCAGGTAACGTGGATCACCACCTGGGGTGGGGGCGGGCTCGGAGGGACACTCTCTCGGCCTCTCGCGCCTGGCAGCTGCGTGAGCCTGTTGCTTCGGCTCGGATCGAGGCCCGTGCTTGCCCAAGGAGGGGAGGTACTGGGGCCGGAGTGAGAAGCGGTACTTTTGTGTCATCATTGATCCATGTCGGGGCAACTGTTATCGGAGCACCTAGACTGTCGTATTACACTTTGCATTATTGCTGCTAACGAACTATCGAACTGTCATATGACGCCTGACTCTATTTGTGCCTGACGAACTACATGCTGGGTGCGCTACGCACTGCGTTATTTTCCCTTGCAGAGTACATGATTGTAAGCGTGGCGCATTGCATTATTTCTTCATCGCACAGTACTTGATTATAACGTGGTGCATTGCATTATTTCTTCAGTGCACACTACATGATTGTAGCGTGACGCATTGCTTTGTTTCTTCCTTGCACAGGGCATGCTGGTAGTGATACGCATTGCATTATTCCTTCTATTGCAAAGTACGTGACTGTGGCGCTACGTATGGCATTGTTTATCTATTGCACAGTTCAGGAGTATATCGTTACGCATTGCAGTATTTCGTTTCTTTTGCAACGTGTGTAATTCTAGCAATACGACCTACCTAACCTTTTGGAAACGGTTAGAAGTCAGCTTAACTGTTGGTTAGAAGCGGTGGTTGGGATTAGAACCTACCAATCCACCGGAAGAAATGCTACCCATTATTATATGTTGGTTTTGTATCGTGTGGTCATATCGTATATCTTCTTGTATAAAGATTATACTCGTTTTATAAAAACTCGTGTGGAGTCTATTTGTGGTGACATCATTGGGTTGCTGTGAGTGTGGGTGCACATACTGTACACTCGAGCCTTGGAGATAAGCCTGGCTGCTCGTGCCAAGCTACTAAGGGGGTGAGCAGGGCTATCTCAGACGGTGTCCTTACTTAGCCTAACGTTGAAACGAGGGGTCCGGATCTCGCACCTGGCAACAGCGGTGTGGGACGGGGACTCCCGCCTCCAGCATTTGGTGGCGGCGGTAAGGGATAAGGACCCCCACTTCCAACAGGTGGTAACTGATTCACAAAGGGAAAGGGTTCCCCTTTAGACCCTTCCACCTTTGGAAATTGGCGTGACAGCTTTAGGGGTGGTAGTTATTGGTCCGGGGGTCCACTCCCAGCTCTTATATAAGATTTTCAAACCTGAAAACTTTTTTTGAAAGCAGCCCTGTTTCCTTTAAAGGAATCAACCTGTCGTAAAAATAAAAAACAATTGAAAAAGGTTTTCAAATTTGAAGTATTTTATCAAGGATGATTGTCTGCTGACCCTTGCAGGCTCCCATCCCTGTGGAGGTAGCCAATCAGAGGGAGTCTCAATTTGCGACCTGCCTAAATGAATATTAATTAAGCAGGTTGTTCTGCGACCCTCTCCAATTCCAATTTTGTGAACTGACCTATTAGTACATAGGTCGGATCGCAAAATAAATTTCTGGTAGTAAAAAGCCTGTGTGTTATTTGTGTCCGCTGTATTTTACCAGAACAATAGTATACCTGGTCCTAAAAGTTTTAAGGAAAAATACTACTACACTTTCACAGCGAATCAATGAGACCAGCTGAATGAAAACACCTACCACCCTCCCTTAACAGAAGGTATAATATTTTGTGCCCCGTGAAAAAAAAAGTATTTTGCTTCACAATAATTTGAGCATAATTGGATTTGTGCAACGTACTGCTTTATAGATCTGTCAATGAAAGTGATAGCCTGAATGGAAAACAAAATATCAAATTAACAAAGCCAGTGTCATTAAACAAAACTGAAAAGTCTATTGCATAACCAACAAACATACAATACGAAAAGTTTATAAACAATAATATTTAATAACAATCCATACAAAAGATAAGCATTGCAATCAAAACTACTCTTTAGCTTCCTGCTAAAGTCCCCTTAACAAGTTTTTCTTTTTTTACTCTTAAAATTACTGGCCTTCATCCTTTTGGCAGGTTATTCCAGGCCAACTCAGCTTTTTATAGTGGTGGAATGATAAAATATTTTATTAAAAAATATTGTGGGACACAGATATTGTGTCAATAATATCATGGGACAGAATGCAGAGTGAAGAATAGCGTGTTTTATTATTGTTTTTTAAATATGGTTGTATAAAATATTCTTTTTAAATTGTTTGATAAATATTAGTTATTTTAGTGTTGTAAAGTTTTTAGCATTACAATATTTGTGTTTAATTTGTTTTAGTATGGTTTGTAGGTTTTTATGACTTCTTTTTACATGTAATTAGAAATTGTTAATATATTAGTGGGTTGTTGGTTTTGTGGGGGATTAGGATGGGAAATTTAAAAAAAATGTAAAATATTGTTTTTAATTTAATTTTTTAATTGATAATGTATGTAAGTTAGTTGTTTGATTGTTTTAAACATTTGGTGATTTTAATGATTTATGAGTTGGTTGAACAGTTTAATTATTAAATTGCTAATTATATTTTGCATTAATTATTTTTAATGTTAATTTTTTTTAAAAATAAGTTAATATTAGTAATTGTTTAATTTTATATAATTAATTGTTGCATTTGGTTTTTAAGTTAGTAGGAAAAATGTTTTAATTTAAAATATTTGATTTATAAAAATTGTAATACAATTTTTTTATTTTTTACATTTAAGTGTATTTGGTTTATATTTAAGGAATACATTTATTCTCTTAAATATGTCATGTTTATTTTGTGGTCTATTTTTAAATGTTTCATTAAAAAAAAAATTGTACTGGGACTACTAGATCTGACCCCTTCAAAGTCTAACACTTTCCCTACTTTTGCTCAGTTTGATGTGGGAGTAGTAAAGTTTATCTCTCCAAGCCAAATTTTATTCGAATTTTTTGAGCTGTTTTAATATATATTTTTCTGCTTTAGTTTCAAAAAGTTAGTTGAATGTAAAATATGTTTGGTTTAGTTTTTATTAATATTTTTGTTAACTTGTTATTTGTTGTCTGTGTGTGTATATATAGATATTTTTTTCTTTACTATCTAATTTGTGATACAAGTTGCTGATTAGTTTATTTATGTTTAAATAATAGATACTTTTTAAATATTATGTTTATTATTACTTGCAATTATTTTAAGTATATATTTTTATTGTAAATTATACATGTTCTATATATTTTTTATAAAAATATTTGTACAAAAATGTAATATTTTTTTAACTTAATATAGTGTACAATATTAAAATTCTATATACCTACCCATGTTTGACAGTGTTGTGTTTTTCTATATTTTTGTTGTCAATATTTTTGACTTTTCACAAAAGTATATAAAGTCGAATTTTCTGTTCTCGGTATTTTATTGGTGATAATTTTTTTTTTGTCGCTTATATTTTGTCAGACAACCTTTTATAGTATTCAACCCCCAAGTTTGTGCAGCCTGAATGCTGCCTGCAAACCATCCTCAGTTGCCAATCTGAAACCATTGACAATGTCTCTGAACGACAAGGGCAAGGACCCCCTCTGCCATATAGAGGCCTCTACCTTCACCTGCCCTAAATAGATCAAAAGAGTTGGTGCTGCAGACACCAACATGTGACTGAGTAAGTCTGCTAGGATGGAGAAAATGTTGTCTTTTGTGAGTAGTGTGCCATCTCTGCCTACTCTGCTGAGGTACTGTGGCTGCACAGTCTAGGAGACACACAGCCACGTTTGAGAATTCCTTTGCTCTCTTTCACTGTCACTGGCTGGTAAAGGGCAAGGAGGTTTCTGACCAGTACAGAGAAGAGACCTCTAAAGAATGGTCTATTCCAGCTAGTAGCAGATTGTGATCAGTGAAATAAATAAGACTCCAGTGCAGAAGAATTCCTGCTCAAGGTATAATTGAGATGTAGAGCAATTCTTTGTTTTTGCTAGGACAACTTTAGCTGTTCGTTTGAGAACACTTAATCACAAAAA
Source organism: Calotriton arnoldi (assembly GCA_963921515.1). Taxonomy (NCBI): domain Eukaryota; kingdom Metazoa; phylum Chordata; class Amphibia; order Caudata; family Salamandridae; genus Calotriton; species Calotriton arnoldi. The sequence continues at coordinate 452,726 of CAWUFW010002752.1, forward strand.
ATATTTTAAGAGCAGGATACAGATTAAGGCTTTGGCGCTGCAAATTGGTTGATATTTTTTGGTCAACAATTGTGTTAGCCCACCTATCAAGTAATTTTATTGTTCATAACTGATTGAGTTAATGTTAATGCAGACCCCATATCAAATGCAGTAGGAAGGGATTTTACATTGTGGGCTCTGGCAAATACATTAGGAAAGGGTTTTAAATTGTGCAGATTGACTTGCAAAAACAAATGATTTTGTATTGTGAACTCAACAAATACATTCGGAAGAGGTTTTATATTAAAAACTTGTTGACATACTCAACTAGAAGATGCCTTATATGGGTTAACTATGAGAGATCTTCTTAAACAGATCTCTATTTCTGTATGGCCACAGAACTAGTTTTCATTGTGTAAATTTGTAATTGTATGTTTCGTCTTCAGTTGTGTGAGGATTAAAGTAATTTTTTTAAATTAAAGGCTCTGACTGGACATTGATTTATTAAGTGCAATTGTGTGATTTATGGAGTTATGAGTTTCTAACTAACACCACCTCTCTGGATTGCTTTGATGCCCTTAGGGTCAGGTGCTAGAGGGGTGTTTTTGTTGCTCACTTTGGGTTCAGTAATAAAGTGGTTCCACTGCTTTGACATCACCCTTTTTTATTTTCTTCTCTATGGACATTTGATTGGGCAGCAGTTGCGATAGCTGGCCTAAGAAGTAATTCTAATGCTCATATCTGATAAGAGATCTTTTCAACACCAAGGGCCTGATTACGAGTCTAGCGGTCTTGCGACCGCCAGACTTGCAGTGACGCAGGAGTGGAGGTCCACGACTGTGTAAATCATATCGCCGGTGGTGCCGGAGCGCCACAACGCATTATGCTGAAGAGGGACTGGCGCATTCTGTCTCAGCTTATTTTGAGTTCCTGGACCGCCAGCCTTTTCATGGCAGAGCCCGCCATGAAAAGGCTGGTGGTGCAGGAACAATGGACCCTACAGGGCCCCCATGTCCCCCCTACCATGGGGATACATTCAGGGGGGCAAAACATGTGCCCCCTGTCTTTATTCCCCCCACTTCCAGCATGACATGGAAATCACCATCAATGCCGTGCTGGAACTTTTTGGCCGCTCCACAGGCACCGACATGTGAAAGGCCAAAGGACCACTGGCCGTATTAAGAGTTTTACTTTTACAACTCGTAATTCGGCCGGTGGTCCATGCGCGTGTTTTGCGCAGCGGAGCCGGCGTAGAGCCGACCCCTCCGTGCCAAACTCGTAATCAGGCTCTAACTGTCTGTCAAATGTAGAAGGATGGGGCTTCGCCTAGTCTAATCTTTTGGCAAATACAATTGGGAAGGCGTTTTACATCGCAAACACTCTGATAAATACAAAAGGAAGTGGTTTTACTTTGGGAAATCTTTGACCAGTGCAATAGGTAGAGAGGTTACATTGTGAGCCTGTAAGATCTGCTTTTCATTGCGTATATTTGTAATATTATGTTCAGTATTTAGTTGTGCATGAATTGAGATACTTTGCTTTTGATTTTGTTTTGCTTTTATTACGTTTTATTGTCTGCTTGAGTAAGTTATGAGTTTCTAGCTCAAATAATATTTTTGAGTAAGCCTTGGACAGCTCTGCCTTGCTTGTTAAGTACTTAAGTGGCGTTACTTAGTGCTTATCCTAGGTCCTGTAGAAGGGTGGCCTCAGTATACTAGAGGTAAAAAATGCAAAATGTCACAATTGGAGCAAGTAATCCCTGATTGCCCTGTTGCCCTGGGATCCATTCCTCTAACAAAACAATTTTCTACATTCCTACATGAACTGTGACAGAGGTGCATTGTTAATTCTCATTGTCCCAGAAGAATCCAACCCTGATTCTGTTATCTCCTTTAGCACCTCTCCTGTGGCATTGCAGGTTCCAACAGCTGCAGGTTTGGTCACTGCTGAAAAAATAGCAGTAGTGTGTCATGCTGCCTGAAACAAAATGATACCCACATTTATGGAGGCGTCTCACCCTAGTGATGGTGCCGCCCAGTTTTTCCAACTTGTAAGGCCCATTAACACATGTATAAAAACAGTTTTGTATGAAATAGTTTTGTTTATGCTTAGGTCTTTATTCACTTATTTTGCCCAGTTTGCATCGGTCCAACTTTGTAACTGCTTCTTGTTGGCTAGATCTAGGGCTCTGCTAAGAATCTTGGACTTGGAAAAGCTTACTAAAACTAAAATCCTGTATGTGATTAAAAGTACATGGTTAATGTGATCCTGATGCAGAATGAACGATCCCAGACGTGGGTCTGGAAATCTCTGAGGGCAACCCAAGTGACAGACTACTGCCTTTCTAGCATATCAAAAAAAAAAAAAAAAAAAAATGGAAGTAAGATGACACATATGAAGATTTTTCTTAAATTATTTCCATTGAAGCAGCAAGTCCCAGTATGCAATCTTCTTCATATGTGTCATCTTACTTCCATTTTTATTTTTTTTTATTTTTATTTTTATATGCTATAATGAAGGGCGGGTCCGATGATTATGCCTACTGGATACTCCTTGGACTATGCTGGGTCTTCCCCCGGGACATCGTAAGAGTCCATCTGGTCGTATAGATCAAGTAGGAGTGAAACCTATCCTCTTTCTTCTGAGGGAAAGTAACATGCTGGTCTGGAAATATACCCCTGCAGGCTGAAGGTATCGAGAGAATTCCATTAAAAAGAGCCGGTGCTATCTTAGGTCATTGAGTAGGGGTATGAACAGACGGTTTGTCTACTATGGTTAAAGGCGAATGAGGACAAAAAAAAGACTACTGCCTTTCTACCAATCTTGCCAGCAACACCTGATCCTGGAGACAACATGCCTGAGCTGGGAAGTGTCTGGGCACTCGTCGCCTTAGTTGTACCACTTGTTTGGGATGATGTTAAAGTTTGGGGCGACAGATGCTTCTGGGGGATGGAAGTATGGGGCGGGAGGAGTTGGGGAAGTTAACGGGAGAGTTCAGCCCTATTGGCCACAGGGTGCAGTTTGAAGAGCACTACACACACAGTACACACCGTGTAAACCTCAGCTGCTAATATTGTGGAAGGGAAGACCGCCATGGCTAGCTTGAGCCACGATAATGCCCATCCTCTACAGGGTCTCAACATCATGATGTGAATGTGACTGGGATGCTCACCCCTATCAAAGGGAGTGCAGACCTTGGGTTCGTAAGGAGGCAGGACCCGGAAGTCCTTCTGGTACAGGAGACCTACTAGGTACTCAATGCTCCTTTCTAGTGAGATACGGTTATGACAGAGTGTTCCATGCTGGGTATGTACGGGGTTCTCGGGTGGCTGTTCTACTCCACAAGAGATAGTTGCTAATGCTTCACCGGACAGTGACTGATCCTGGGAGAAGGTATGTCATGGTGGAAGGGATATTAGCTGGGCAGGTCCTCAATCTCATTAGTGTATATGCTCCCATGAAACTTCCAGGCGAAACACTGGATACACTCGTAGCCATCTTCAACAACTTCCACAGGGAAGTACATGGCGGGGTACTTTAATATGGTGATGGCCCCACACATTGACCGCTCAAAGGTGCCACAGGCTAACCCAGTGAGGGAGACTCGTCTGGCAGCATGGGCATCGAGCCCGGGGCTTTGTGACACTAGGTGCATTTGGCATCCGCAGAAAGCAGAGTACACACATACCTTGGTGGCCCACAAAATGCTGTCACTCTTTTTTTTTATAAAGAGATTTTGATTGATTTTAAATCAGGAAGAGTGATAAAATACAACAATATCACACATTGAGATCTTTTCGTGGGAGATGTTACAGCAGCTAGTAAATCAACAACACTTAAATGATACAGTATAATGATACAAAGCAATATCCACATCACAGTATTAGTTTCTGAGCTAAATTGGCCCAACCATTTTCCCCAAACTCTAGAATATTTACGGGAACAGCCCCTTGCCTCATAGACTAGTCTTTTCTGTTGCGCACACCAGTCCACACCTCGGCACCATAATGAAAAAATAAGAGGACTAGGAGAGGCTCAACGGGCCGCAATATCTTGCTTGGTGACCAGAAAGGCCATACCTAAAAATGACCTCTCAGCTCTTGTGCCCCCAGCTCCCTTAAAGACACCCAGCAGTATCAGTAAGGGAGAAAGGGGGACTTCCCATCCTAGGACTTCTGTTAGATCCTGGACCACCGCAGACCAGTAACTGATGATTAACGAACATGTCCAAACCATGTGGTAAACATCGGCAGGATTCATCCCGCAGCAGGGACAGGGAGGATCCGGACGCAGTTTCGCCCTATGCATACGTACTGGAGAGAGATAATAAAGGTAGTACGTTTGGATCAGTCGAAGTCTAGTAGAAATAGTAGGCACCCTAGGGGCCATCAATGCGTCCCTCCAGTACTTATCCTCGATAAGTCCCATCCATCTCTCCCATCGGGTTCTGAGATGGTCCAACGTACCAGGGAAGTTCATTATCAAGGTACGATAAATCTGGGAAATTCCACCACGACCCAGGTTTCCCATTAGGAGCTTGGCCTCCAGCGGACTAACTTCTATCAGGGCGTTAATGTTTTGAACATGAGTTTGAAGTGCGAGTTGGAGGTACTTATAGAATTGGGTATGGGCAAGGATGTAAGTGGTTTGAAGAGTTTGAAAGGAGCGTATATGTGATCCTGACCATATGTCACCCAATTGGGTGATACCAATTAGGTCCCATGTCTTCAAGCCCTGTAATGCCGCCACCTCCCTCAGCCACGTGTCATGCCAGAGGATTGTTTGCTGTGTGAGTTTGTCATCCCATGGTACTTGTCAGAGAGTGGCCCTCCAGGCTAGGAAAACCGTTCTGGTCACCTGGGGCATAGAAGTGGGCATTGGAGAGACATAAAGAAGGGCCTATAGTTGAGGAAAGCCCAGCAAGGATAGTTGTAGCCGAAATGTAGGATGTGACCACCCTCCCTTAAAGCAGCCATGAATGATCAGGAGATGGGAGGCCAGGTAATAAAGGTAAAGGTTAGTCATCCCTAAGCCTCCATCGTAAGGGCACCGTTGACCGTGGGTGAAGGTAAGACGGGGTCGAGACCCATGCCATAAGAAAGATGTGGCCACTCCCTCCAAGGGTCGGAACCAAGTCTGTGGCGAGTGACGTGGAAGATTTTGAAAAATGTATAGAAAGTGCGGTAAAACCATTATTTTATATAAGGCTATACGGCCCATTACATTCAAGTGGAGAGATTGCCATCTGACAAGATCATCCCTGGTTTTTCGAACCAGGGGTTGGAGATTGAGGGCCCAGTGAGTTTGGGATGTAGGGCGACCCATATGCCTAGATATTTAAAGCTAAGCTGGCGGAGGGGAATGTTTGTTTGCCAATCAAAGCAGTCTCTCAATGGTGCAAGGGGTACCAGTCCTGACTTGCCGGGGTTCATTTTAGGACCCAATGCCTTCCCAAAGTGACACAGAAGACGAAGACATCGGGGATCCCCCCAAGCGGGGTCCGCTAGGTAAAGAAGGACATCATCTGCATATAAAGCAATACAGTCTTCTTGCCCGCTGCACCATTTCCATCCATTGAACTGGTCATGTGTACGCACAAGTTGGGCTAAGGGCTCAATTGCAAGTGCTAAAAGGAGTGGAGAGAGGGGACAGCCCTGTCTGGTCCCCCGTTCTGTAGGGAAGGTGCAGGAAAGGACGCCGTTAATCTGGACCCGGGCGGTAAGGTTGGAAAAAGGAGTGGAGAGAGGGGACAGCCCTGTCTGGTCCCCAGTTCTATAGGGAAGGTGCAGGAGGGACGCCGTTAATCTGGACCTGGGATATAAGGTTGGAATAAAGTGCTCAAACCATACCACAGAAACGGGGCCCAATTCCGGCCCGGTTGCGCACCAAGTGGAGATGCCCCAGTCTACTGTGTCAAAGGCCTTTTCAAAATCAATAAAAAGTAGTGGTAAATCCTGTGGCAAAAGATGACGGTGGGCGAGGGCCACGTAGAGGCGGCGCAGGCAATCTATAGTGCTGCGGGTCGGCATAAAGCCATATTGATCCAGGTTGATCAGCGTAGAGAGGACTTGTTTAAAGCGGACTTCCAGCATGAGAGAGATTGGACGATAATCAGTGCAGCACATAGACAGGGTTGTGTTTTAGGGATTACCATAATAGTGGCAGAGTCCAACTCTGGGGAAAAGGTGCCAGTTTGGCACACCTCTTTTAAAAAAAAGGGACAGAAGATGAGGGATAAGTATCCCACGAAATGTGTGGTATTCTGTTTGAAAGCCATCCGGTCCGGGAGTTTTCCCCAGAGCCATAGCTGAAAGTGCCTCTTCAACTTCCTCAGCTGTAAAGGGTTTGTCCAATATGCGGAATTCAGCTGGGAATAGGCACGGAAGGAGAACGGCACCCAGGAACCAGGCAGGGAGGCCAAGGTCCCTCCTTGCGGGTGCCATGTATAATCCTTGGTAGTAGTGGGCAAAGGCTTACACTATCTCTGTAAGGGTAGAACAGGGGTGACCATGCTCATCAACAATTTCGGGTATAACGGGAGGTCAGCCAATATAACAACTTCCCATTTTTGTCTCACCATCCGTAGATCTTAGCTTTTGTAGCCTGCCAGAGATGCTTGGTGGCTTCTGAGGAATGGGTGCGTATTTCGTCCTGCAGGACACGTAACTAGCGGGAAGTATCTTCCTGGGGGTCAGACGCGAGGCGTCGTTCCAGGCGTAGAGCATGTGCTTCTAATTGAGTGATATGACAGGAACCGGCACATTCCTATGCTCTGATCTGTCCCCTGGCAAATCCATGCATAGTAGCCTTGCTGGCTGCCCAAAGGGTACTAAGCCCTCATTGCAGTGATAATAGGCTTGGAGTTCAGCGCTGAGAGTTTGGACAAAAGCTTTGTCCTGTAGCTACCAGGCGTTAAGACGCCATACGGGGTGCTGGCTGGTGTAAGGTGTGCCAAGGTGAAGAAGAAGGGGGAGTGGTCCGAAATTCCACGGGGAAGAATTGGAATTTGTGAGAGAGTTCGACAATCTGGAGCAGGCAAGAAAACCAGATCTATTCGTGAGTGGGTGTAGTGAGCAGCTGAGGTGTGTGTAAATTGTCAGAGCCGGGGATGCCATATCCGCCAGACGTCACAGAGACCGAGTGTCATGGCCCAATCCAGGAGATGATGAGCCTCAGAGTGTCTAAAGATGTGTGGAGACCCAGTTGTGTCGAGCTCCGGATCAAGTATCGCATTACAGACCCCACTTATCAGTGTCAAACCCTGTGGCAGGCCTAATAGGAGTTTGGAGAGATCTCGGAGACAGGCATTGAGAGACACAGGTGGTACGTAAATGATCACTAGATTAAGAGCTTGACCCTCCAGAGTTCCCGGAAGTGCAAGAAAACAAGCCTAGGGGTTGCGCGTCTCATGCGAAACAGAGAAGAGAAAGGAGCATCTGAGCACGATGGCTAGCCCCCGCCACCTGTAGACCCTCGGGCGTACCCTGCGTGAAAGATCCTGTTGTACCCCACTACGGGCCAAGAAGGAATAGTGATTTTCCATTAGGTGAGTTTCTTGGAGCAAAAGGACCTTAGGGAGGTAGTGTTGTGCAAAAGTGAGAACAGCAGCCTGCTTCACGCGGTCCAAAAGACCATTAACATTCCAAGATAAAGCTTGAAAGGCAATTGCTGTTGAGGGCGAAAGCGGTCATGTGGCAAGGAGGTTATGAGAGAAGGGCCTGTTGCTTCCCGACCGGGGATCAGGGTGCGTGGCAGTTTAACATTAATAGGAGTCGTGATTAGAGTCTACTGAAGGACGTATTGTGTAAGCATGTGTCAAGGCTTTAAAGAGTAAACAAGAAAAGAACATTATATCGCACAATACTAACAACTGAAAGTGCACTGGCATTTGATTAAATTCCTACCCCCCAACTCCCACCCCTCCCTATACTTCTACCCCAGAAGCATGTGTCGTCCTGAAAAAGCAAAACGTTAGTGAGAACAACATGAAGCAACATTGATGTAAAGACCCCTTCTTAATAACAGATGAGTCAAGAACTGCCATTGTGCCTGATGAAGACATTTATAAAGGAGGTAAAAGAAAAGTCAGCAATTGAGTAAAGCAAGTATGCCAATAGACAAGTAAGTAAAGCAGTCCCTTTGTTATGGAACACTGTACATGTTTGAGGAGTCAATGGTGGGGCCACGAGAGAAGTCCATGTCCGTGTGGAGAGCAGTAGGCATGGACAATGCTGGATCTAGGAGGTTGTCTTGAATTGGGCTGCGCTCCCTGACATCAGGAGCAAGATTGGAGTTCAGTGTAGATCGCTATAGAGAGCCGGACTGGGGGGACCGCGGATGAGACCTGGATTTCGTGGCTCGATGCCTCCTCTGAGATCAAGTGCGCTGCCTGCATGGTTTAGGCATCAAGGAGGATCCTTGTCAGTCGACAAGTCCAGCTCGGCGTGTCGGTAAAGCGGCACGACCACGAAGCGGATGGTCTTCCGTGAACCATTGCCTACCGGACTCAGGAGTGTCAAAGAAGTGCGCTTTATTAGCACGAATGACTCGAAGTCTAGCTGGGAATAGTAGGCGGTATTGAAGCCCCATCGTCTTGAGCTTTTGCTTGACTTCTGTGTAGGTGCTGGGTTTCTTTTGCACCCCCTGGGTGTAGTGGTAAGGGAAGAGGAGAACCTTGGTATCTCTGCAGCGGAGCTCTGGCCGTGAACGGGCCTCTCTCAAGATGGCATTCCTATCCCTATAGTTAAGGATACAAGCAATCAGTGGTCTGGGGGAAGCTCCCGGAGGAGACCTAGTGGGCAACGCCTGATGAGCGCTTTCTATGGCTATCCAGGAGGACAATTGGTTGGAGGGCATCCAGGATTTGATCCAGTGTTCTAAAAAGTCTGCAACCCACTGTGCTTCCGTGCCTTCCATACCGTCAGGGATGCCAATGACGCGTAAATTATGGCGCCGGGAGCGATTTTCTGCATCTTCTGCGCGTACATGGAGCTCTGTCATGCAAGTAAGTAGATTGGATACCTGAGTCTTAAGAGTGACCATGTCATCTTCAGCTGTGGAGATTCGGTATTCCGCCTCTGTAATTCGTGCTGTGGCATTGCGGAGGTCCGGACCACAACGGTGCACGAAGAGACACAAACAGGCGGGTGTAGGAGGCTGGCTTAGTATATGGTGCACACTTATTTAAGTGAAGCACCGTGCACTAATCCAGACAACCCTTATAGTGGTTTGAGTGGTCTCAGTCACCCTTAGAAAGCTCTCTAAGTGGTAGCTGTGGAGAGCAGCCTTCCGGCTTGGTCCAGAAGGAGTGCTAAGTAGCTTGTTTTACCAGATCTAATCGTGTAGGGTAAATGAAAAAGAACCACACAGTGTAGGTATAAAAAATATGTCTAGTTATTACACAACACTCACTAACACATTGGTATATCTCCTACCCTGAGATAAACACAAATACACAAGAATACTTAAATTGCAAGAATTAAGTAAGCGCAATACACAGTGGTCTCCAGGGGGAGAGCAAACCATATGCTAAGAAAGTGAAATGCGAACTGTGACCGAAGTCGGGACTTGGACCAGGAGACTCAGAAGAGCTGGGAACACAAGGAACCACCCAAGAGAAGTACCCAGAAACCCCATGGAGGCTGTGTGCAGAGTGGAAACACAGCCGCTTACTCAAAAGAAGTCAACTGGAAAGTCGCGGTTGCAGTTTTGAAGAAGAAGGACCCTTCCCAGTGGACGCTAAAGAAACCCCATGGAAGACAGAAGATTGGAGAATCACCCCACCCGTGGATACCCCGGGAACCATACCTACACCAGGGAAGCCGGGTGCATAGGTGCAAAGTGACGTCAGAAACCGCCGTAGACCACAATGGAGGACTTCAGTAAAGATGCAACTGGCGAAGACTGTGCAAGAGTCCGGTAGAATTCAAAGGTGGATTCTTGAAGAGAGGAACCTGCAAGCAGAGGGGACAGAGTCTATGCCACTCGGAGGTGACCAGGAGGCACCGCTAGGAACCTGAGAAGGCTAGACCCCCCCTACCAGGAGGGGGATGGTATCCATAAATGAATCACTGCTTTAGAGAGGGCCTGTAAAGTACAGAAGGTCCCTAAAGAGCAGTGGGCAGCTATCCTGTGGCTCTCCTTTGCTAGCAAAGGCAGAGACAAACTTCTCATTGTCAAAGAGGAAGATGCTGACAACTATACAGTCTTGATGAGTGCCCTCATAGATGGGTTTGGTTTAACCGCTGAACAATGCAGGGTTAAATTCAGGGGCACACAGAAGGCACACACCCAAGACTTGGTTGACTTTGTAGATAGTGCTATTAAGGCTCTGGAAGGCTGGCTTCATGGACGTTATGTGCATGACTATGAGGGATTGTACAATTTATTGATGAGGGAGCACATTCTTAATAACTGTCCAAATCAGCAGCTTCACCTGTACCTGGTGGACTCTGATCTAACCTCTCCTCACTAATTGGGAAAGAAGGAAGACAAATGGGTCTGCACCAGGGTGAAGTAGAAAGACAATGGTGGTGGAAGTGACCAGAAGGAGCAAGATTATTCTAAGGCCCAACAGAAGAGTGGGGAGGAAGGTAAAGACAAAAAAGACTCTTCACAAGGTCCCCAAAAATCTTCTTCTGAGGCTGGGCCCCAAAACTCCTCTTCCTCTGGCAAGAGACCTTCGTGTTACCTGTGTAAGGAGAAAGTCCACAGAGGAAGGGATACCAATTGCTCTAAAGCTAACTCCAAAGAACCTACTACTACTGCCCCTAAGGCAACTAGTGCCCCTAGCACCAGTACAAATAGTAGTAGTGCTCCCAGTGGATTAGTAGGTTTAACCTTGGGTTCTGAAGTGGGTTCTGGCCTAGTCAGAACTCCCACTCAGGCTGTCCTTGTCTGTGACAGTGGCATGGAACTTGCCACCTGTAAGTCCTACTAACTTAGGCAAGTACACACAACAGCCTCTGATAAATGGTCAGGAAGCTGTGGCATACCGGGTTACAGGGGCCAGTGTCATCATGGTAGCAGAAAGCCTTGTGTCTCCTGACAAAATCATACTTAGTCAACTTTACCAAGTGACCAATGCAAGCAATGTCGGGACTGATCATTCCGTGGCAGTTGTAAATCTCAGCTGGGGAGGGGTAACTGGCAGTAAAAGAGTTGTGGTTTCCCCAGACCTACCTGTGCACTGTCTGTTGGCAATGACTTAGAAACTTCAGCCTGGTCTGAAGTGGAGTTCAGGACACATGCAGAGATGATGGGAATCTCTGCCAGTGCATTTGCTGTTACTAGGGCTCAGGCCAAACAGTTAGGCACTGAGGGAGCTCTGGATCCTGGAAAGAAGGACCAGCAAGCTCCTAAGAGAAGGAGCAGGAAGGGTAAGGAATTATCCTCCTCCTAGACTCTCAGTGAGGATTAGTCTCCTGAGGGAGATGATTCTCGCCCCTGTGAAGGAACTGTCCTAGAGGAACTTGGGCCTGACACAGCAGAGTTCTTGGGGACCGGGTGCCTTCCATGGCAGACTTGAGTCTGGAGCACAAATCCTGCCCCTCTCTTGAACAGCTCAGACAGCAAGCTGCTGCTGAGAAGGCAGGGAAGGGTCCCATAGGATCTATTGGAAAGATGGGCTTCTGTTTTCTGAGTGTAGAGACCCCAAGCCTGGTGCCACCAGAAGTTGATTATACCTTAGAAGTTCAGGGGTTTTCTTCTTTCCCTGGCACATGACATTCCCCTGTCAGGACATCTTGGACAAAGCAAGACTTGTCCCTCATTTTCACTGGCCCCACATGTCTGACGATACCAAGGAGTTTTGTCGCTCCTGTGTCACTTGCCAAGCCAGTGGCAAGTCAGGTGGCACCACAAAGGCCCCCTTAATTCCACTTCCAGTGGTTGGGGTTCCCTTTGAGTGGGCAGGGATAGACATTGTTGGTCCCTTAAACCCTTCAGCAGCATCTGGACACAGTTACATGCTGATGGTGGTGGACCATGCCACTAGTTATCCAGAAGCTATTCCACTTAGGACCACTACAGCTCCTGTGGTGCCTAGGACCCTTCTGGGAGTCTTTTCCAGAGTGGGGTTTCCTAAGAGGTCTTGTCAAACAGAGGTACAAACTTAATGTCTAGCTACATAACTGCAATGTGGAAAGAGTGTGGTGTAAACTATAAGTATACCACGCCCTACCAATAACAGTGCAATGGGCTTGTGAGAAAGGTTCAACAAGACCCTAAAGGGTATAATCATGGGACTCCCAGAAAAGTTCAGGCAAAAATAGGATGTCTTACTACCTTGCCTTCTCTTTGCCTACAGAGAGGTTCCTCAGAAGAGGGTGGGCTACAGCCCATTTAAACTTCTGTTTGGGCATCCAGTTAGGGATCCATTGTGTCTGGTTAAGGAGGGGTGGGAGCAGCCTCTCAAACCTCCTAAACAGGACATTGTGGACTATGTCCTTGCCTGCGTTCATGTATGGATGAGTACATGAAGAAGGCCAGCAAAAACCTTGAGGCCAGCCAGGAGCATCAGAAAGCTTGGCATGACCAAAAGGCTGTGCTGACTGTTTACCAGCCAGGACAGAAAGTGTGGGTGTTGGAGCCTGTGTCCCCAGCAGCTCTCCAAGACAAGTGGATGCTCCTTTCTCATCTGAACTGCTTAAAGCCTTTTATTGACAGGGCTGACATGAGCTTGCTCATGGCAACTGGTGAGGTACAGGGATCAGTGATCCACTCCCTGATCTCCTCTCTCAGGACCCTGTTGATGAGTCAGTTGATGGAGTAACCTTAGCAGGCCGCCTCACTGATCAGCAGCAAGCTGCTTGCAGGCAAGTCCTCAATCAGTTCCCACACTTGTTGTCTCTGACTACAAGTAAAACCACCTGGTGTACCCATGAAGTGGACACAGGTGACAGTCTGCCTGTCAAGAGTAAAATCTACAGACAGCCTGGCCATGTCAGAAAATGCATCAGGACTGAGGTCCAAAAGATGTTGGAGTTGGGGGTCATTGTGCCAAAACCTCATACCAAAGATGGTAATAGAAAGATGAGGTTTTGTGTAGACTATAGAGGTCTCAATGCAGTCACTAGGACTGATGCCCATCCAATTTCCAAAGCAGATGAGCTGATTGATACTCTGGCCTCAGCCAAGTATCTCAGTACATTTGACCTGACTGCTGGCTACTGATAAATCAGACTCTCTGAGGATGCCAAGCCAAAAACAGCATTTTCAACCACTAGTGGGCATTATCAATTTATTGTAATGCCTTTTGGTTTAAAGAATGAACCTGCCACATTTCAGAAGATGGTGAACAAAGTTCTCACAGGTCTGGAAGTCTATAGTGCAGCATATCTAGATGATATTGCTGTCTTTAGTTCCACCTGGGAGGATCACCTGGTTCAACTCTGGAATGTTCTAGAGGCCCATGCAAAAGGCAGGCCTCGCTATCAAGGCCACAAAGTGCCAGATAGGGCAGAGCAAGGTTGTGTACCTGGGCCACCTTGTAGGTGGAGGCCAGGTTCACCCACTAGAGAGCACAATCCAGACCATAATAGACTGGGTTGCTCCCACGACCCAAGAGTCAGGTCACAGCTTTCTTGGGCCTGACTGGGTACTAAGGAGGTTTGTTAAGGGATATGGGTCCATAGTGACTCCCCTTAATGATCTCACCTCCAAAAGAATGCCTAAGAAAGTTCAGTGGACAGTTAGCTATCAGAAGTCATTTGATGACCTGAAGCATGTCATGTGCACTGCTCCCATTTTGCAAAGTCCTGATTTCTCCAAAACCTTCATTGTCAAGACAGATGCTTCTGAGATAGGAGTATTATCAGAACTTAACAGAGATGGCCAGGACCAACCAGTAGCTTTTATAAGCAGATGGTTGACCCCCCAGGGAGAAGCGTTGGTCAGCTATTGAGAGGGAGGCCTTTGCTGTGGTCTGGGCCTTGAAGAAGTTGAGGCCATACCTGTTTGGTACTCACATCATTATTCAGTCAGACCATAAGCCCCTCTTATGGCTAAAACAAATGAAGGGTGAAAATCCCAAACTTTTGAGGTGGTCCATTTCACTGCAGGGGATGGACTTTTCTATGGAACTTAGACCTGGGAGTAACCATGCCAATGCAGATGGACTCTCCAGATATTTCCACTTAGAAAATGAAGACTCAACGGGGCAAGGTTAGTCTCATCTCCTTTCATTGGGGGGATGGCAGGGTGGGGTTGTGTAGGAAAGTATGATCTTCTTTAATGGTAACCCCCACTTTTCGCTGGTGAAAGTATGTGTTTTTGACTAGTCTGACTGGGATTCTGTTAATCAGGACCCCAGTGATTGTGCTTCCTCCCTAAATTTGACATGGTACGTACTTTTGTACCATTACAATTGGCTACTGGTATACCCCTATAAGTCCCTAGTATATGGTACTGAGGTACCCAGGACATAGGTACCCCATGGGCTGCAGCATGTATTATGTCACCCATGAGAGTCCACTCAAACTGTGACTACAGGCCTGCCACTACAGCCTGTGTGAGCTGGTGCTAGCACCACTTACGACAGATATACGTTTTCTTATATCTGAGGTCACTACACTTAAAACCTATAAGTCAACCTTGCTGCAGGCCTTTCAGTCCTGAAGGCAGTGTGCTGGGTTATAAGTGTGAGGGTGCCCCTGCATGAGCAGGACACCCCTAAAAACCCCGGAGTTGATTCTTCAGGCTTTGTAAGTGCAGTCAGCCATTTTGATACATATAGTGGCCATCCGTTACTGGTGTTGGAGGTATGATTCCATGCACTGGTGGTCCCCTACGGGAAGCCCCCAGTGCTCCCGGTAACAGCCTTCCAGGGTCTGCCAGCAAGCTAGTGCTGCTGCCAACCCCAGACATAATTCTGCCCTGCTGCTGAGCTCGTGTAGGGGAAGGTAGAACAATAGGTTTCCTGACACAGGGAGGTGTGACCCCCTCCCTGCCTCAAAATTGCAGGGAGGACAAGTCAGGCCTCAAGGGAGTTGTAGAACCACCACCTGTGTTGCTGAGCCTTTCGAAGTCTATGAGACGTCAGAAGCAGCAGACCGGTCAGCTACATTGTGGTGCCTGCAGATGCAGGGGAGTGACTCTTTCATTCCAAGGGAGATTACTTCGGGTGTCCTTGAGGCCCATGGATCTGTTGAAGATCCTGGATGAAGCACAGACACAGACGATGAAGAAGACTTGCAGAACAGCGAGACCCGGAGCAGCAGGAGTCTTCCTTGATGCAGTCTCGGTTCCAGGCAAAGTCCAGCAAAGTCCAAGTGTCCAAAACGGTCAAAGAGTGACATGGTTTCAGGCTTGTGTCTTTTCCCATGACGAATCTGAGGACCCACCCACAGGTAAGCCCTTTTATACCCTGAGAAAGGGTTAGAAAGGGTTAGGATGACTCAGGGGTCCCTCTCAGAGGAGGGGCTGGACAGAAGGGAGGATACTCCCATGTACTTTGTCCAGTTTCACGCCAGAGCAGGAGCCAAGGGCTCCCAGAGAACTGGTTCCAACTGGAGTATGCAAGGAGGGCACCAAATTTGCCCTTCAAAGCAGTCTGGTGGCGCTGGCAAGCGCCCCACCCTAGCCCAATACACTAAGTCCTGTCTGGAGATGGTCACACCTCCCTGTGACAGGAAACATATTTTTCTACCTTCCCCTGCTCGAGCTGGGATTGGCAGCAGCACTAGCTTTCTGGCAGACCCCAGAAGGCTTGTTACCAGGAGTACTGGGGGCTTCCCAGAGGAAACCCCCCAGTGCATGGAATCATACCTTTAACACCGGTAACGGTGTTGGGGTATGATTCCAACATGTTTGATACCAAACATGCCCAGGTTCGGCACAGCCACTATATAGTTAGCCTACATGTAAATGACGGATGGCCACTATATGTATCAAAATGGCACATACAAAGCTTGGAGAATCAACTCTGGGGTATTAGGGGTGTCCTGCTCATGCAGGGGCACCCTCACACTTATGACCCAGCACCATGCCTTCAGGATTGAAAGGCCTGCCGTAGGGCGGGCTTATAGGTTTTAAGTGTAGTCACCTCAGATATAAGATAAGTTATATCTGTCAAAAGTTGTGCTAGCACCAGCTCACACAGGCTGCAGTAGCAGGCCTGTAGTCACAGTTTGAGTGGTCTCTCGTTGGTGGCATAATACATGCTGCAGCCCATGGGAGACCCCTGGTGTACCTATGCCTATGCCCTGGTGTACCTATGCCCTGGGTACCTCAGTACCATATACTAGGAACTTATAGGGGTACACCAGTAGCCAATTGTGGTGGTACAAAAGTACTTAACATGTCAAATTTAGGGAGAAAGCACAGTGACTGGGGTCCTGATTAGTAGGATCCCATTCACTTTAGTCAAAAAAACATACGGACACTAGCAAAAAGTGGGGGCAACCATGAAAGCAGATCCTTCTTTCCTACAGTGGTCCCCCTTAACTCAAAAACCGTTCACACAGATCCAGTCCTCCCAGATAGAGTCCACCTGTGAGTTTCGCCGCCGCAGTGTGGAGCTGTTGTAATTTGGCAGCACTTAAGTTAAGCATTGGCTGAAGACAGCCTGTATTTAGAGGCTAAATTGTCCGCTTTGTGGAATCCATTTTGTATTTCTGGCAGCCATTTTGGCTGCCATGTGCTACCATGTGCTCACCATGTGCTCTGTCCTACCTTCCTGTCAACTGCTCTTGAAATCTGCCTAGAGACAAGTTAACTTTAGTTCCTCTTGCTTTGCACATGCTCAGTTGAGCTTGCAGCTGTTTCAAGTTTATAAATGTCAGGATGTGTCTACTAAAAGTAGAAACTGTTAGCTCCACCCACTTGTCGACTGTGCATTCTCTGTATGACCTTATATGTACCTACAACCAGCATTTGTGTTTGTACCGCCTTCATTTGAGCCCCTGTGTGGGTATAAAAGGACCAGGATCCTTCCATTCAGTGTGCTACTTCATGCATTACTGAAGGGTGATGTGTGAATGTTAGCTCCACCTTATAAGGTTTAATAAACTCTGTCTTTTATATTTCAGTTTCTGTGCCAACTTCTTCCTAAGTGTCTGAGGACTCTGTGCAGAGAAGGGAGAACCCCTAAGCACTGGTAGGCCTTGCTGAGGCTCACTATTACAAATTGGCGCTTCCAACGTGGGACTCATCAAAAGACTCGGATGCCCGAAGGACTGGTCGCGACGAAGGATTGGAATCTCGCTTTGGACGCGATCGCTGCCTGAGGAGACCTGAGTCTTGGCACCCATGGCGTTTTTCCTTTCTTTCTGATCTGACCATCCCGGCGGCGCCGGTCCTTGACTGAGATCTCTTCTGTTGATTTGCCGTGCAGTGACCATTTGGTCAATTTGAGAACTTGGCAGTTGGAACCTGGACACCATTTGATTGGTAAGAGCCGTTTTGCGGCACTTGCTGTTGGTTTGATGCCTTTGATTGGTAAGGTAGTTTTAGTAAACACTTACTGTGGCTTTGTTTGTATGATTGGCCAATTTTGGAATTTGTTTTGTAATTATATATGCATTGCAATACATATAGGCAGGTAATGAGGAGATTTTTCTCTATTTGAAATTGTTTGAACAGCGCAACGTACAAAGAGTACCTTAAGCGCTACTTTGATTATAATACTGCATATTCTGCACTATTTTTGGCATGCCTGTTTCCAGTACACTTCGCAGAAAGTGTTGCTGTTTTGGAGGTACCGATATGGATTTAGTAAGTACTTAGTTGACTCCCTCAGAGGGGATACCTAAATAGGTTTACGTATAGTAAAAAGATATTTCTTCCTTGGTGACTAAGTACCCCATGGACTTAAATATGTACATAAAACGGATCCGGATCTGCGCACTTAGTAACATTCATAAGTGGTGCTATGCAGAGCGCTTTTTGAGTGTTCTACCAGCCAAAACTGGCGAATTTGGTGTATTTTGGCTTCTTGAACATGGAACAGTCTTTTGGGCTACTTTTGAGAGCTCTTCTTGTAAATATGACTTACAATTAGTATTTACAAATAGTTTGGTTTTTGCGTACAGTTTGTAAGCTGTCTTAAAGTCCTAAGTGTTGATTTGTGGGTTAAATGTGTGTTTAAATGTCTATGTGGTTTGACATTGGTGATACTTGTGTGAGTAAATAGCGATTGCGCTCTTTGTGTAAGAATGGCTAGCTTTAAGCGCGCTGTATTGTGTGTTCTGAGTGTATGACCCCTTTTGTAAAAGTCTGGAATGAGCTCAATGAGTTTGTTTATATTTTTTTGCTGTCATCATTCTGTTATGCAAACTGTCATTTAGTTACTTATATATTAAATAAAAATCCAGAAATGAATTATATAACATACGCTAAACAGCTGCATGTTACTATTAAATTGACAGAGTAAGACACTATACATGTGTGCAAATTGCCACAATGCTAAAGATAAAATTAGAATTCGTATTCAATAGGATTAAAATAGGCCTCATACAGAGGAAGAAAAACGAAATTGTGTGTTTTGTAATCAATAGACTAAAATACACAATGTTTCAGCATTTTCCTTAAATACATTGTATTAGACATTAAAAGGCATGCACATCACCTGAGTGAATTTGGTCGTTGCTGAACTAAATACACATTATAGAAAGTTAGATTTGACTGCATTGAAATGCCTCAGTTTTTAAATAGACTGTGACATGCTTTCTTTCAGCACCCGAGAAAAAAGCTTTCCAACAGCTGTGTTTAAACTGACTAACTGAAAAGAAACTGTTTGACACAGCAAATGGGGATTTAACTCTGTCAGGGTATTTCAAATAATAAAGGGGTTTTTTTCCTGAGAAAGGCGTGAAAATTCGACGCTTGCTGACAAACAACAGCTGCATAAATAGCATATGGCTATTCCTGCTCACGGCCACAGACAGGAATGCTGAGTCAGCACAATTTTAAGTCAGTGTAAAACTGGTATACAGGCCTGCCTTATTTTAAAAGTTTCAAAACACCAGTTTCATTATTTTAGATAACAGAGAACAAAATTGAAAGTAGGGATTTCCTTTCTTAATGCCTTTTTACATAAGTACATCTGTGGTTCTGATGTTAAATGATAACTGTCCATTAAAAGTGGAGCAGACTTTTCATGTTTCAAGTAAGGCTTCTGTGCTTAGGGTTATGAATGAATGCGTTTAAATATGATAGGCTACGAATGAAGCTTGCTTTTCCAATGTGGAATCATCAAAATGGTTGGTTTTGATTAAAAATAAAAATAAATTAATTATATGAAAAAAATATATTAGTAAAAATAAATGCTTTAAATTCGTTTTTTAATCTTTATAAAGCCTAATCATCATACTGTGAATTCCTAGCATCAAAGTTGAATTTAAGCAGTGCTGTACCGGAAAAAAGGGAACTTAAATGTGAAATGTCACTTTACCCAGCCGTACAAAACTCATTTTTTATAAGGGTATACCTTATACATTTCTGATTTCCCCTTCCTGGGCTATCTAGAGAACACTCTGGGGGTTCCTATTATGCAAAAATATTGTAGGATATTCATTTTTAAGTGCCCCTACCACCAAAGTCGAAATTGAGCTAAAGTCACTATTTTACAAGCAGTTCTACCACTCAGGGCAGGTTTCAAACTGATTCTCAAGCTAGAGCTAGTACATATGCAAATATAGAACAAACAGCTGACCTCTGTCTTACTAGACTGCACACCACACACTGTACACAAATGAAAATAAGTATACAGAAACCAGCAGACGTTATTATCCTACCTTTAAATTACTGGCAAACGGATCGGACAGGACTGCCTTTTAGCTGTGATTCTCCAAAGTTGCTTTGCATTACAAAACCGCATGGCAAGCCTTGCACACACAAACGAGCAGCTGCTGAACGGGTCAAAGGTCGGAGTTCTGCATTTAGCAACTTAGCAGGGTGAAGGGTAATGTTTGCTGGGACACTTCGACCTCCGAAAGGTTTTTGAAAGACGAGATGATAGCGCAAAGAGAGGAAGAGAAGCTTTGCTTCCTATTTTTGGCAAACACGCGCAGTCATATGAAACGAAGGAAAAACAATCCTCAGTTGAGCATTGATCTGCCATGTATATAAAAATAATGGTTTTAGTTTAAAGAATACTGTGTAGGGGCTAAGATAAGGAGGAAATGGATTTTAGTTTGCATTCATGCGCCCTCATGTTAATCTAGTACAATTGCTGTAGGAATTGGTTTAAAGTTAACTCAATTTGCTTGTGTTAGGCTGAATCAGAGAACAGCCACTTTCTAAGATATCTCCTACAAGTTTGTTTGTGCCCAGTTGCTACAAATAGGGGTTGAAAGTGTTGACAGAAGTAAAACCTGTTTCAGGTTTTCCTACTGTCAAAATGGGGGAAGGAGGCTAGCTCCTCTACAAATTAAGGGTAGGCAAAATTATGTTTTCTCTCTTCTTTTTCTCACTTTTTTTGAGTCTGTCTAAAGCTGTCTAGGAAATGGCCATGTGACAGTTATTGGCTATTCTGTAATACTGTTTTAAAATTGTTAGCATTAATAAAATGATACAATCTAAGCTATGTTACTGCCCATCCTGTATGAAAGAATGAGTAGAACAGATTGATGTTCCCTTATTTGATCTTTAAGGAGAACTGTATAGTGGCGGTTTCTGTTCAAAAATCTCAGGTGGCAACACTATTATTGTTTATGTTATTCTCATGTTCTATACAGTTTTGCAAGGGCATTGCTAGTTTTTTATTAGCTAGTCTCTGTCAATAAGCTGACAGCCCTTATTAGAGCTGGAGATAGGGTTTTTTTTCCTTTTGAAAATGATGTTACATAGTCCAGATCGTGAAAAGTACAATGCAGGAAAGACGCTCATGTGATCCTTAGCAAACATTTTGAAGGAAAATATTGTTTTATAGGAGTTTGTTTGCCATAACATGTTCTGCTGAAGAAAATGTACCCACTATGTTGAAGTTTAGTTCTTTTTGCAATAAGAATCCCTGTTAAATTAGCAGTTTTAGATTTTCCTGCTGCGCCTATAACATGAGAGCATGGTCCTAAGCATAACATGTAAGAGAAATTATTTTACAAGTGTCTGCAGTCCTGTATAAGTAATGTAAAATCTATGAGTAAAAGTGTAGAACATTTCCTTTTTCTTGAGGGTTCTTCAGATTAGTAATATAGGAATACACCAATGTAAGTATTTGGAGTATGTCTGTATTGTTTTTCTCTTTCCTCAGAATTTAGTAAATGAACACAGACTTCCTTGGCTGTTTGGGATTGGGTGATGTATTACTCTTGTCAGTTCACCAAAACGTTCCTTTTATACTTGCCAATAGGTCCAGGGTTTTCTACTCTTAGATAGATGAAGTGGTTCTTGGGTGCCTTGCTATTGTATGGGGTGCCCCAGGACTAAGAAAGTATTCTGAGACTATCCTCTCTGTTGATAGATTATTTCTGTGCCTTGTCTAAAGACCTCTTGTTCTGTCCACCAATAGATATTTGCTGCCTTACAACCATTGCCAGAGGGGCCCGGACATCAGATCCAGCCAGGGGAGTCAGCGCCACTGCAGCTTGAAGCCAAAGTGAAGGTAACCAGCACAGGCGTTGCTGGCAACTAGGACCTCAGTGAAGGCGGAAGCCCTGGGATGTGAATTGTGTACGCCTGCCACTGTCTTGGGCGAAAGACGGGGTCACAAATCAGAAAGGAGAAATCATGGATCAAGTTTTTGATGCCCAGCTGAGAGAGTCACAGACCGACCAGAACGGCAAGGAGGCTTTGCTTAAGGTGACCCCTTTGAAACAAGGGTTGCTTCAGAGATCCTAGCATCAGGCCTCTTAATCCTGGTCCCAAAGTGAATGCAAGTTTGCACCTTTGTTTGTTGATCAAGAGATACCTGGGCACACTGGATGCAATTTGTGGCCCTAACAAAAGAGCAGTGCGCCAGCAGAGCAATATAGGAGTTAGGGAAGGACTTGAGTTTAGGGTACAGGTGCTGTGCCTCTGGTGCCTGTTAGATTAAAGTGAAGAGAACTTGTGCACTGCTTGAGACACTGGACAGGATCGTTGAAAGACTTTTTCTTCTCAAACTGGGCCGTGATTCTTGAGTTGCGAGTTGTGCAGCTCCACCGTGGGAACAACAAGAGCCTGCCTGTGAGGCTCAAACGGACACAGGGAGAAGACTCCCTCTGGCTGGTTCCACAGCAGCTAAAATTTCCCAAGGACTCTTTTTTTGTTAGTAATGTACCCCTTTGGTCGTCCCATTTTTGAGGAGGAGCAGCCCTTTGCGGCTCCTTGTCCTAATTCCTATGGCCCTGTGTGGTCCTCCTGGTCCTTTGGAGCCAGGATGGTTTTTGTAATAATCTGTCTGACTTCTTTAATATTTGCATTACTTATAATGCTTATTCTACACGAAAAATGTTTTCCTGAGCAGTTGACAAATATTACTTTGCCCTCCTCCTAAAAATATATTAAATTGATATTTTAGCCCTCACAAAAGAAATACTGGAAAAGTCTATTGAAAATGTTTTTATTAAGTATGTGCTGTTGGCTATTAATTGAAATAGATAGTCACTGAAATACATCAGAGCCCTGAAACTTAGAATTAGACTAGATGATTTTGGACTCTTGTTTCTGCTTGGAGCTGGAAGCTACTGACTATCCTGTGTGTAATGATTAATACTTTTTACATGCTGTGTATGTATCCAATGTGGTCCAATGCTTTGCTCCATTTGCATCTCTGCTTGTATACCTGGGAAGAGGGAACGTTGCTGAAACAAAGGCCCAACAAATGTTGAATAAAGAGGTGGCCGAAATAATGTTAATAGATGTACGGGATGAATATCTAGATTACCCCAGATAAACGAATGTCTTCAGCCAATGCTGAAAGGGCCGTCTGTTGTAATTTGGCAGCACTTAAGTTAAGCATTGGCTGAAGACAGCCTGTATTTAGAGGCTAAATTGTCCGCTTTGTGGAATCCATTTTGTATTTCTGGCAGCCATTTTGGCTGCCATGTGCTACCATGTGCTCACCATGTGCTCTGTCCTACCTTCCTGTCAACTGCTCTTGAAATCTGCCTAGAGACAAGTTAACTTTAGTTCCTCTTGCTTTGCACATGCTCAGTTGAGCTTGCAGCTGTTTCAAGTTTATAAATGTCAGGATGTGTCTACTAAAAGTAGAAACTGTTAGCTCCACCCACTTGTCGACTGTGCATTCTCTGTATGACCTTATATGTACCTACAACCAGCATTTGTGTTTGTACCGCCTTCATTTGAGCCCCTGTGTGGGTATAAAAGGACCAGGATCCTTCCATTCAGTGTGCTACTTCATGCATTACTGAAGGGTGATGTGTGAATGTTAGCTCCACCTTATAAGGTTTAATAAACTCTGTCTTTTATATTTCAGTTTCTGTGCCAACTTCTTCCTAAGTGTCTGAGGACTCTGTGCAGAGAAGGGAGAACCCCTAAGCACTGGTAGGCCTTGCTGAGGCTCACTATTACAGAGCCTTCTCAGCCAAGTAGATAGGCCTCTCAAGTCTCTGGCCAATTCCCTCATACCTGAGGATCCTGGGCCGGTAATGGCGCTGTCCTGGGTCCCATGCCTCACAGGGCCCACTGAAGAGTTGGCACGGGGGGAAGGAGCAAGATATCCAGTGGCAGGCTCCCCAGGCGGGACTGATGAGGAGCTATGGCAGAGCAGGCAGCCGATTCACAGTCTTCCGCAGCAGCCGAGTGGTGCGGTAGGGCCCTGCCCAACCAGCAGCCACACAGATCGAATCGTGCGGGTCTATGCAGCAAGGCCTGATCAATCCTGGCCGGTGAGATTGATGATGGTGGCCCCTCGCCCCGCAGGGCAGGCACGGGGGAAAGAGGAGGGACCGCAGCTGCAGGACCTTCAGGCAGACCCAAGGTTGGGTCCGCAGCAGCAGACAATCAGATTCGTCCTCAGGTAGCGGCCGACGCCGTGCAGCATGGCCCCATCCTGCCAACCACCATGCAGATCGGTCCTCAAGGGTTGGTGTATGGAGGCACGAGCCACTCAGGCCGGCAGGATCAACAAAGGGCAGGCACAGGGGAAAGAGCAAGGACCCCAGCCGCCGGCCCCCCAAGCAGGCCTAAGTGAGTGTTCGTCGCAGCAAGGCAGGCAGCCGGGCTACGGCCTCGTGATAGCGGCTGATGCGGTACAGCAGGGCCTCGTCTCTTCAGCAGGCACTCGGGTCATTCTCCGGGTAACGTACACAGGGATGTCAGCATATCGTCAGATACAGCTCGGGGGACTGCTTATGGTTATCTGAGGACAGTTAGTGAATTGGATAAACAACAGATTGTAGGGGTCAGTGCGGAGCTGTACTAGAGAGCGACCGCCATGATGGTCCTCCAAGCCATGCCCCCTAAATGCTGTCACTCTTAGATTGTCTTTTCATGCTGGCAGCAGACATTCTACATATGACGGCTGCGTACACCTTTCCAAGAGAGATTTCTGATCACTTCCCTGTGGTATTGCACCTAGTTGGCCCTGACCCTGCACACAGGCCGTTATGGCGACTTGGGGCCTGGTGACTGGTGGCTAGGGAGGTGACCCTTTGCCTGTCACAGGAGCTAACTGCCTTCCTGGAGATGAATAGAGACACAGTGACTTCTCTGGCACTCTTTGGAGGAGGCTACCGAGTGACAACTGACACGACCGGTGATAGAACTGGAGTCCGTATTGTACAATAGGAGCGTGAGGATAGTGGAGACGAAACCGAAGGATGCCAACTGACTACTGACAGGACATCTCTGAGACAGCTCTACCTAGATGAGGCACGCCAATGCAGGATTGCTACGCAAAGTAGGGAATATGAGTGGGGGGACAAGTCCAGTAAGCTGTTATACTGGCTGGCAACACGCAGCGCAGCGCAGCAGAGAGTTACTGTCCCCAATCATTGCGGACCTGCCACTGCAGCGTCTACCAGACTTGGACAGGAGATTCCGTGACAGTCTCATAACAATTGAGGAGCTTAACAAGGCCCGCTCCGACATGCGGATGTGCAAGACACCGGGTCCCAACAACTTCCCGGTGGAGTTTTATCAGAAATGAAGAAAGCCCCTGCTTCCGATCCTCCTGGATATGTTGATTGAAGCCAATGAAAAGGGGAAAGTGTCCTCAGAGCTGGATCCGGTGACGATAATAGTATTGTACAAAGAAGGGAGACCACCCGAAGAGTGTGCATCATATCGACCAATCTCACTTATCAACGGGGAACTCAAACTCTAGGCAAATATGATGGTGAACAGGCTGTGTAGAGTTCTCCAGTATTTTATAGATTCACATGCTTGAATCTTCCCCGTCGTCATGGTGGGGGTCCCACTGTAACTGTAATAGAAGCCGTTCTAAAGCATTAGCATTAAACCCCACTGAAAACTTAATAGCAGTTAGTAGCCAATTCACATTGATTTAATACACCCAAACTTGAGTCAGTCAGAGCACAGACCCTGAAACTTCATCCCCTGCAGAGACCCTATACCTCAGATTTCTTACTGCATGCCGTGTGTTAGGGAGTCTCCCTGAGCTCTGCTCAGTCACAGTGTGTCACTGTTAACCTTTTGACCTGCAGTTTCCAGTTCATCTCTACACCTCCTACCATCATCTGAGTTACAGTTTGGAAGTGTGTTTGGCTGTGTTTTCACATAGAGGGGCCGATTCCGATTCGGGCCGGAAATCTCTCCGACCGAGCCGGACCCGGAGAGATTTCCGACCGAATCGGACCCGTGCAGCCCGACCGAACGAGTACGATGCGTCCGTATGCTATCGTACTCGAGTCGGATCGGACTCCCATTGAAGTCAATGGGAGCCGGTCGTACAACGCATACGCGGGCTCCCATTGCCTCAATGGGTGCGAGGCGAACAAGGGCGCCCCTACAGCGGGTACGCGGCGAAGCGACTCGCGCCATACACGCACAGGTAGGGGGACCCATGGGTCCCCCTGTGTGCGACTCGCGCGGCTACGTGTACAGGGGGTCCGACACGGACCCTCGAGTACGGCTCCGACTGCTCTTTCGAGCCGGACGGCGCGTGTCGGTCGGACTGCTCGCGGCGCGCATCGTACTTACCCGGCCGGGGAACGTCTCCATTGCGCGTTGCGAGTCGTGTCCGAGCGAGTTGGTCGGTGCGGTTCGACCCGGGGACGAGTCGGTCGGAGCGGTTGGGACGCCCGAACGAGTCGGTCGGCGATTTCGCATCGTACTCGCTCGTCCGGACGCGCGTACGGATCGGTCGGGAAATAGGGCTCCGAATCGGATCCGGTTAAGCCGAATCCGATTCGGAGCCCTACCGGCCGAGATCGGAATCGGCCCCAGAATGTCTTAGTCAATAAAAAAGGTTTTTTAGGCCTTGCAAGACTTGTGGAAAATCCAGGCTCTATTCTGAGGATCCACATAAATAATCCCTGTAGTGTCTTTATCCGGACCATAAGCCGAAAGAATGAAGGTACTGATGTACTTTTTCTGTGAAAACCCTCAAAGACCAGGAGGGTAGATTACTTCTATGGCTACAGAAGTAGAAGTCTATCTCTGACTCAGACTCAGAGTGTGAGGAGAATTCTCATACTTCCTCTAGACAGATGAAAGAGGGAGAATCATCATCTTCTCACAAAGACTAAAAGATCTAGGTCTCAGAGCAGAGAGACTAGTGAGGAAATAAAATCAAGAAAGGAGACAGTTCACCCTTTTTCCTCTCATCAAAGGTGTGATTCAGCACCACCATCTGCTTCTCATACCCCCTTCACTGAGCCCTCTTCAAAGAAAAATGGACAGTCAATGGAAGAACTTTCTGCTTACTGCTTCTGTCACCAGGAGCATCCGCACGGTTGACGGCGACTTCCACTACATCGACGAACAAGATGGCGGCGGGCACGTCGTCGATGAAAACTGTGACAATGCCACAGTCATCGGCAACAACAAGACTGTCTCCGACTACGAAGATTTCCTAGTCGACCACTTTCCTGCCGACGGCCACACCCGCTGCTGTCCTATCGACGAAGATTCCTCTCAGCGCTGCGTTGCCAGCGCCACCGTCGAAGACCCTGTTGACGGGGGGAAAAGACATCCTACATATTCCCAGTAAGAGCACAACTCCATCTCTGCCTCAGGACTTTATAGAAATTTCTGCACTGCCTCCAACACGCCTCCTGGACTTTCAGGAATCTGAGAATGAAGGTATATTTGGTCCTGCATACAGCCCTTCAAAATTAAGGGTGAAGTATCAGGAATCAAAGGACAAAGAAGCAGAAGGTGATCAGTAAGCCTACCTTGAAGGCTATTACTCATTCTCTGATAGGGGGCATCTCTCTGTTCAACAATTTGATACGTTCCAGGAGCATTATCCTATGAAGAACAAGAGGATGAGCAGCATCATTTTCAGGAACCTTACATCAATGTTCCAATTACACTGGTCACAGACTTACGCGTGATGCTAAGTGACTATTACAAACGGTTCCCTGATGTCAATTTCGCTCAGCTGCTTCCGAGGCAGGAAGTACCTGAAGCAACTCCTGCTCTGCAGAGCATGCCTAGGCCTCAGAAAGACATCCTGTACCGCAACCAGTATCAATTCCGGATACTTTTCAGGACATCGATGACCAGCAATTAGAAGAGTAAAAGAGATTGAGCTTCAGACAGATCCCAATGCCCATGATGAGTGGGATGATTACGTCACACCAATGCCAGCATCTCCTATCCCACCAGTGGCCGAACTGCCGCCTGTGGATATCGGCAGTTTGCACAACCTGCTTAACCCTTTTGATGCGTCGGACAGCCCCCGGCCGTCCGACGTCACGGTGGGCGTGTGCGGAGGACGGCCGGGGGCCGTCCGAGACACGCCCACTCATTATTTAACCCGCACCACGGCGGAATTCGCGCCGCGGTCAAGGTGTTAAGAGAGCGTCTAAGTGCTTCGACCTTCCTATACTAGCTAAATAAACAGAGTATTTCCTCTATGATTTTAAAGCAAGAACACAACGCACCACTTGTGCTATCCCTATCGTGGATTTTATATGGCAGGAAGGGCTAAAATTATTTGAGGCACCAACGACTGTGGCGTCTGTCATTCCAAAACTTGACAAAAAGTACAAGGCTCCTGAGGGTTCCCCTACATGTCTCATTGGCCATCCTTGGCCAGATTCGGTCATCATGCAAGCCACTCAGAGAAGAGCATAAAGTCCTTCCTCGACAGGCCCAGCCCCTCCAGATAAGGAAGGAGGCCGGCTTCACAAAATAGGCAAAAGGTTCTCTGTGATGTCGACTACTTCAGTCAGAGTCTCCAATGTCATGGCTATCCTGGGGAGCTACGATTGGCAGATGTGATCTGACATCTCATCTCGGTTGGAGTATCTCCCTGAGGACAAGAAAAAGAGGTGAGAGAGATCCTGGCGGAAGGTGAAAAGGCTTCTTCCCAGGTCATAGATGTGGCCATGGATATTTCTTCCACAGCCTTCAGGCAGGTGGCTGGAGCGGTGTTATTAAGACGCCAAGGTTGGCTTAAAGCGACTACATTCCGTGAAGAGGTACAGGCCAAAATACTGGACATGCCATTAGACTGAGAGTACCTTTTTGGAAAACACGCCGACAACGCATTGCAGTCGATCTAGTCAGACACAGACACGGCTAAGTCGCTGGGCGACTTGCAGCAAAGGAGGTTTCAGCCCTTCTGAGGCAGGGGTAGAGGCCAATATGTCTCCCAAACGCTATTCCTGCAGCAGTTTCAGCCCTACTCACAACAGGTTTTTCGCTTGTAATATTCAGCTCAGTCCTACAGGCCAACCACAGTGTCCACATATTCTAGACAGCCGGGGCGTCAACGCCCATCAACAGGAGGAAAGTCTCAGGATACCAACAGGAGACAATGAAGTACAGCAGACCCCTGTCACCGCAGTCCCACTTCAATTTGGTAACAAGTTATCAAAATTCTTCAATCAATGGAAGCTCATATCTTCCGACAAACGGGTGTTAGACGTATTCCAGCACGATCACACCCTGGAATTTGTTCAAAAGCCTCTAAATTTTCCTACACAGAAGATATTGCATTGTTATCTTTCATTTTCTCAAAAAAGAAATCCGATTACTTCTCTCCAAAACAGCAATAGAGGAGGTGCCGCACAATCAGCGCAGCCTATGTTTCTATTCCCACTTCTTTCTGATCAAAAAGAAGTCAGGAAAGTGGAGGCAAGTAATGGATCTCAGGTTATTGAACAAGTTCATCAAACAAAAACCTTTCAGGATGCTATCTCTTCAGGAGATTTTGCAACTGATGGACACAGGACTATCTCTCTTCCCTGGATCCACTGGACACATATTTTCCCGTGCCATTACATCTGAGGCACCGAAGGTTTTTCAGGTTCGAGGTGGCAGGGTGGCATTATCAATTCAAGGTGCTCCCCTTCTGGTTAAAATAAGCCCCAGAGTATATACCAAGTGCATGGCGCCAGTGGCTGTGTTTTTCCAACGGTCCGGTCATCAGGTATTCCCCTACCTGGACGATTGGTTAATCAAAGGTCCCACCTTCCAGTCGGCAAAGAAGTCCACAGAGGGCTGTCTACAGCTGTTCCAATCCCTAGGTCTCAAACTCAACAAGAAAAATCGTCTCTCATCCCCTCCAGATCAAGAAGCAATCCTGGATGCAAAACTCTCAAAGGCCCTTCCCACAAAAGAAAGGATTTCCCCCTTGCAGGCAATCACGCTATTACTCTCTTCAAAAAGGTGCGTTTCTGTAAGGACATACAAATTCATGAATGGATCTCTTCAGGAACAGCTCGATGCGCAGTGGACACAATCTCGGGGTTCTTTTGAGGACATAATTTCGAAGACCTCGGAGATGAAGACTGCAATGTCCTAGTGGTTGGTCAAAGAAGACATCTCTCAGGGCCTCTCCTTCCTGCCTGCGGTGCCCCAGGTGATGATGACAAAGGATGCCTCCATGAAAGGATGGGGAGCCCACCTGCAGGATCTAGAGGTCCACAGGAATTGGTTCAGTCAGGAAGCATTATGTCACATAAATCTCCTAGAATTGAAGGTGGTCTTCCTTGGTCTTCAAGCTTTCCTTCTGAGGTTACGAGGCTTGTTGGTTCTCGTCAGAACAGACAACACTTCCACCATCATCTATCTGCTAAAACACGGAGGGCCGAGGTCTCAGGTTCTCTGAAGCCCAAGCAGAACAAATATGGGAGTGGCTGATAGCCAACAACATCTCATTGAAAGTGGAGCATGTCCCAGGAGTGCAAAACGAGTGGGCTGATTCCCTCAACAGAGAAAATAAGCAATTTCATGCGTGGGAACTCAGCCAAAGGCAATTAAAAAAGGTTTTTCAGTCTTGGGGGCATCCTACCCTAGATCTCTTTGCTACATACCTCAACAAAAAATGCAAGTTCTTTGCCAGCAGATTTCCCAAACCAGGTTCTTGGGTGAACCCCTTCCACTTCTCATGGGCGGGTACGTTTGCTTGCGCGTTTCCACTCATTCCAAATCCTACAGAAAAATTAAAAGGGAGCCATGCCGGCTAATTTTAATCGCCCCGGCGTGGGCGAGGCAGTACTGGTACACCAAGCTTCATCACCTATCAGAGCGCTCACACATTCAGTTCCAGCCGATGGAGGATCTCCTCTCAATGAACCAGGGCCAAGTGGTTCACCCGCAAATTCACACTCCCAATTTGTCAGCCTGGCTCCTCACCACGTTGAATTTGGAGCTCTAACAGTTTCTGACGAATGCAAGTCTATCCTTCAAAAAGCTCACGCTCCTTCTGCACTGAAATACTACTCAGCAAAATGGAAAAGATTGTGCTCATGGTATGCTTCTCAGTCTTTTTTTACAGTTTCTTTTTATTGAGTATAACACAAAAAACAACAATGCAGATTCACATTATAGCAATGTTCACTTTCATTTTGACATTAGTATGGTGCAGTCGATTCCTTTTCATCAAGAAGTCTCCCCACGTATTATAGTGTTTGCACTTTATATCTCTAGTTCTTCTGTGGTAGGTAGTGTCGGCATTCTGGGCGGTGTGCATATTTCTCCTCTATAAGAGTTCCATTTTCCCCATATTTGCATTCGTTTTTTGGGGCACCCCCTGGACACAGACTGTTTTTTCACGGAACATGCACCAATCCATATCATTACCCCATTCTTTTACTGTCTGCACTTCTTGTGCCCCCCATTTCCTTGCTATATTTCTTTTAGCAACCATTGCCCCCAGAGCTGCCCACATCTTCTCCTTACTCCCCAGGTCCATGGGTTCCCACACATTCAGCAAACACCATTTAGGCTCTGGTTTCAAGCATACTCCCGACAACTCCTCCATACAGCGGACCACATCTTTCCAATACCCGCCTATAAGCGGACAGTCCCATATTATATGCATGAACGTGCCCTCCTGACCACATTGCCTTCTACAATTAGGGTCCTCTCTTTGTCCCATCTTGACCAAAGTGGGCCCTGTAAAGTATATTCGATGCAAAACGTTAAATTGCACGAGTTTGAGTTTTGACGATATTGCTACCCCCTTATGCGATGCGAATGCTTCCCGCCATTCGTCCTCCTCCAATTCTAACAAATCTCTCTCCCACTTATCACGGAGCTGCAAGAGGGGGTTAGATGAATTGTTGATCAGCTTAGAATAAGTCAGAGAGATTGCCTTATGCGGCATGCAGCCGTCCAGGAGTCTATCCTCCAGAGGCGAAGACTCCGGAGGGGTCACAGCCCCCGGTATTACAGTGTTCAACTCATGTCGGACTTGCAGATATCTGTACCTCTCGGTCTCCGCTAGTTCATAGTCGTGCTTCAGTGTCTCAAACGGCACTGCTTCTCCCTTTTTCCAAAGGTCTCCCACCCGCGATATCCCTATGGTGTCCCATTTATCAAACCCTTTTGATCTCCAAAGGGATCCCAGTTTTTCCAAGTCCCATAGTGGGGTGGCTTGGGTTATAGTCTGTGCCCATCCCATGCTCCTCTGTGCCATATGCCACACCTGTACTGTGTGGAGTGTGGGACCTGTCAGTCTTAGCTTCTTGGGATTGGAATACAGTGCTCTTGTGTGGTTACTCCCTGGTAAAAGCCACCTATCCATTGCATAACCTGGATCATCTGGTGGTCGATAGATACAGTGGTTGATGGCCACTAATTGAGCCGCTCAGTAATATTTTTTAATGTTTGCCAATCCAATTCCCCCGTCGTACCAACCCTGCACCAGTTTTGGGAATGATATCCGTGGTGGGCTGGTTCCCTAGAGCAACGTTCTCTGAGTGCTCTCTACAGCTGCAAAATAAGACGCCGGGACTATGTCCCGTGAGTTATGGAGGATGTATAAGAAACGTGGTAATGACATCATTTTGAAGAGCGCCGCTCTTCCCAGTAAGGAAAACGGCAGCGCCTTCCAATGTTCCACATCATGCCTTAGCCGCTGTAACTGTGGCAGCAAATTGAAAGTATAATTGAGCCTTGGGTCTTTAGTGATATATATCCCTAGATATTTGAACCCATCTTTAGCGATTGTCGCCTGGCAGTCTCTGGGAAGGGCACAAATATCACTGACTTTGTCCAATTAATTGAATATCCTGAATAAGTGCCAAAGTTAGTGAATATGTTAAGGACTCTATGTAGGGATCTCGATGGTGAGGCCAGGTATAGCAAGATATCATCAGCATATAGAGATATGCGATCCTCCCAGCCTTCAGCCCATCTCAACCCCGAATTACAGGGTCCTTGCGAATCCAGCAAGCTAGCGGTTCCAGTGTTAAAGCGAATAATAATGGGGACAACGGACACCCCTGTGGCGTCCCTCTATGGAGCTGAAAAGCAGCCGATTTTTTGTTGTTGACAACTACTTGGGCCATGGGACCTGTGTACAGGAGTCGCACCCAATTAATAAATTTCTGGCCAAATCCAAGCCGCTCCAAAACTGCAAATAAGTACGACCACTCTATGGTATCAAACGCCATGGTGGCGTCCAGGGACACCACCACCGCCTCTTCTCTCAGGGTTTCGACCCTACCCATGACTCCATGCAAACGCCGTAGGTTCAGTGAGGTGTTTCTTGCCGGCATAAATCCGGACTGATCCAGGTGGACCATCCCGGAGATCACCCGGACCAACCTGGTGGCCAACAGTTTGGCCAGTATTTTGACCTCGGCATTTAGCAGTGATATGGGCCTATATGACGAGCATTTATGCTTAGGTTTCCCCTCTTTATGAATCACAACTAGTGTGGCGGTTCTCTGATCTTGTGGGAAACATCCCTTTTCCAGACTCTCCTCATACATGGTCTTTTGGTATTTGGCTAGTCTATCTGGTCGTAATTTGTAAAGCTCAATGGGTAGACAATTTGGTCCCATCGCTTTCCCTGATTGAAGGCTTCGAATGGTTTGAGCTATTTCGTCCTGTGCTAGATCATTATCAAGTGCTGTTTTATCCTCGTCCGATAGCATCGGCAGTTGCATTTCCGACAATAGCTCCTTCGTCTCGTTTTCCTGCCTAGTAACTTTAGAGGTATAGAGCTGTTCGTAGTGTCGTGCAAATTAATTCGCTATATCCTGTGTGTCCCTAAGACTGTCCCCGTTATCAATGACCAGTTCCGTGACCAGTCGATTCGCCATCTCTCTTTTGTCAAGCCAGGCCAACAATTTCCCGGCTTTATCCCCCAGCTCGTATATACGCCCTATTTTATGCCTCTCTAATGTTCTCGCCATATCACTCGCTACATTTCTATACTCTGTTTGTTTTAGCTTAAGGATATGTGTACTATCAGGCTCAGCTTGCGTAGTGAGTTCATTTTCCAATTTTAATATTTCCTGCTCTAGTCGCTGTAATTCAGCGTTTTTTTCCTTCTTTCCTCCTGCTATCTGAGACACTGCATGCCCCTTTATCACCGTCTTGCAGGCCTCCCAGAGGGTCTGTGCCGAGTCTACCGAACCTTCATTTTCCTTGAAATAGTGATCTATTTCCTGGGTGAGCTTTTGTTTAATTTTGGGGTTGTGAAAGTTCCATGGATTTATAGGTGCTACTCTGGCACTACTTCCTTTTCCTATTTCAACCTGTGCCCAAACAGGGGAATGATCAGAAATGCCTCTCGCCAGGTGTCTGACCTGCTGAATATACCTGACCTGGTCCGCCGGAGTAAGGATATAGTCAAGGCGTGAAAAGCTATTATGGGCCCCAGAGTAGAAAGTGAAGTTCAATTCATTCTGATGATGGACTCTCCAACCATCCACCAGCCCCATTGCATCCAGGAAATGTGGAAACACTGCCTTCGATGTTCCTATAACCTTGGATGGATAACGATCTAGACTACCAGATATTACAGAATTAAAGTCCCCCCCCATCACCAATTTCCCACTGGGGAATGTTAACATCACCCTCCCTAAGTCCCTCAGTGCCGCTTCTTGTAGGCCTGGCGGTAGGTACACCGATGCTATAGTGAGAGCTTCGCCCTCCCAGCTCCCTGATATCGCTGTATATCTCCCCAAACAATCTGTATACACCAGATCAATTGTCATGGGAAAGGTCCTCTTCTTCAATATTCCCACCCCCCTCGAACCCGTGGTGAACCCAGAGTGTGCTACTAAATTGTACCCCCATCTAGTCAGGGCTTTACACAAATTACCCACCAAGTGGGTTTCTTGGAGCAACACTATTTTCGGGGCTTGTCGTTTGATAAACTGTAGTACTACCCCTCTCTTCAGCTTATCTCGTAGCCCATTTACATTCCATGACAATAATTGAAATCTCCTTTCATCCATGGATCCCATGAAGGTATTCACCACTCGCAAACAGTGGCACTGAGTGGTATTATGTGGAGTGTACTTATGTTGCATTCAGTAGAGTATAATTATGTGGCGTGTAACTATGTGGCACTGAGTGGTATTATGTAGAGTGTATTTATGTTACATTGAGTAGAGTGTAATTATGTGGTGTGTAATTATGTGGTACTGAGTGGTATGTGGAGTGTATTCATGTTGCATTGAGTAGAGTGTAATTATGTGATGTGTAACTATGTCGCACTGAGTGGTATTTTGTGGGGTGTATTTATGTTGCATTGAGTAGAGTGTAATTATGTGGTGTGTAATTATGTGGCACAGTGGTATTATGTGGAGTGTATTTATGTTGCATTGAGTAGAGTGTAAATATGTGGCGTGTAATTATGTGGCACTGAGTGGTATTATATGGAGTGTATTTGTGTTGCATTGAGTAGAGTGTAATTATGTGGCGTGTAATTATGTGGCACTAAGTGGTATTATGTGGAGTGTATTTATGTTGCATTGAGTAGAGTGTAATTATGTGGCTTGTAATTATGTGGTACTTAGTGGTATGTGGGGTGTATTTATGTTGCATTGAGTAGATAGTAATTATGTGGCGTGTAACTATGTCACACTGAGTGGTATTATGTGGAGTGTATTTATGTTGCATTGAGTAGAGTGTAATTATGTGGCGTGTAATTATGTGGCACAGTGTTATTATGTGGAGTGTATTTATGTTGCATTGAATAGAGTGTAATTATGTGACGTGTAATTATGTGGTACTGGCTGGTATTATGTTGAGTGTATTTATGTTGCATTGAATAGAGTGTAATTATGTGGTGTGTAATTATGTGGCACTGAGATGCAGTGGTCATGATGAGTGATGCTGTGGTGCGCTGAGTGATGCTGTGGTGCGCTTAGTGATGCTGTGGTTGCGCTGAGTGATGCTGTGGTTGCGATGAGTGATGCTGTGGTTGCGCTGAGTGATGCTGTGGTGCACTGAGTGATGCTGTGGTGCGCTGAGTGATGCTGTGGTGCTGCTGAGTGATGCTGTGGTGCTGCTGAGTGATGCTGTGGTGCTGCTGAGTGATGCTGCTGAGTGATGCTGTGGTAGCCCTGAGTGATGCTTTCTGGCATTGTGGTGGCGCAGAGTGATGCTGTGTTAGTGCTCAGTGATGGTTTGGTGGCGCAGAGTGATGCTGTGGTGCTGCTGAGTGATGCTGTGGTGCTGCTGAGTGATGCTGTGGTGGCGCTGAGTGATGCTGTGGTGACGCTGCGTGATGCTGTGGTGGCGCTGAGTGATGCTGTGGTGGCGCTGTGTGATGCAGTGGTGGCGCTGTGTGATGCTGTGGTGGCGCTGTGTGATGCTGTGGTGGCGCTGAGTGATGCTGTGGTGACGCTGAGTGATGCTGTGGTGGCGCTGAGTGATGCTGTGGTGGCGCTGAGTGATGCTGTTGTGGCGCTGAGTGATGCTGTGGTGGCGCTGAGTGATGCTGTAGTTGTTGCGCTGAGTGATGCTGTGGTTGCGCTGAGTGATGCTGTGGTGGCGCTGAGTGATGCTGTGGTGACGCCGAGTGATGCTGTGGTGGCGCCGAGTGATGCTGTGGTGGCGCCGAGTGATGCTGTGGTGGCGCCGAGTGATGCTGTTGCGGCGCCGAGTGATGCTGTGGTTGCGCCGAGTGATG
Organism: Calotriton arnoldi; assembly: GCA_963921515.1. Classification (NCBI taxonomy): domain Eukaryota; kingdom Metazoa; phylum Chordata; class Amphibia; order Caudata; family Salamandridae; genus Calotriton; species Calotriton arnoldi. Next base: position 489,102 of record CAWUFW010002752.1, read on the forward strand.
CTGTGGTGGCGCCGAGTGATGCTGTGGTGGCCTGAGTGATGCTGTGGTTGCGCTGAGTGATGCTGTGGTTGCGCTGAGTGATGCTGTGGTGACGCTGAGTGATGCTGTGGTGGCGCTGAGTGATGCTGTGGTGACGCTGAGTGATGCTGTGGTGGCGCTGAGTGATGCTGTTGTGGCACTGAGTGATGCTGTGGTGGCGCTGAGTGATGCTGTTGTGGCGCTGAGTGATGCTGTTGTGGTGCTGAGTGATGCTGTGGTGCCGCTGAGTGATGCTGTTGTTGCGCTGAGTGATGCTGTGGTTGCCCTGAGTGATGTTGTGGTTGCCCTGAGTGATGCTGTGGTTGCGCTTTTTGCTTCACGATGACACACCAGCAGCAACCCAGACATTTCTACATCTAAAAATACACGCTAATGTCTTGTTCATGTAGTGCTCGTCGCCCGTTTTTGTACAAAGCTGCAGCGTGAATCCATCACTGAAACTGTAGTGAATGTCAGTCAGTGCGCGCTGTTCTGGCTGTGACAGGCGGGTTCTCACGCCCTAACCCTTCTCCGTGTGCTCTGCTTTCCCTCTATTGCAGATATTAGTGAACATCGGAGGCAACTTCGACTCTGAGCGAAACACTTTTATATCACCCAGGAAGGGGATTTACAGCTTTATATAACAGCCCTATATAACAGGCCTAACATCACAACATATGCTGCACACGCCAGTATTTAATGAGGTGCGATTTAAAAATGTTATGTAATCCGAACTTGTAAAATGTACATATACCCATAGGGTTTTCGGGCGCTAATGAGGAGACTGAAAGTGACAGCAGTAACAGGGAAAACAAGCGCAGAGTTTAACAAGAAAAAAACGCGAGCACCATCTGTTTGCAGTTAACGCCAACGCGATAATTGGAAACAGATGGGATTAAAGCTCGCTCCCGCGGACCCTAGGCCATGGAACAAACAAGGCGGGACAATCACCCGCCTTGCACCAATTGCGTGCTGTGTTTTTAAAAAAGACACATGCACAGGCCAATTACGGGCTAATAAAAAAAAAGCACACGCACGAGCGTGTGTTCAGAGCTCAAAAGCCCTTACTTAATGCCTCGCAGTGCAGCGCATGCGCGCTGGCTCAGGCGAGACCTAAAGAGTACAGGGGCCTCTCTCTGTCCGCTCAACCCCCTTTGCCCGACTACGCCTGACCTCGACTTTTCAATGCCTGTTTCATTTTCGCGTGAATCTGCAACGAACAAACATAATACTAACAGATAAACCCCCGAACCCCCCACCCTGCTCCCCTGCACTCTGGGCATCGAACTGCCCATTTCCCCAACCATGCAGAGTGCCTGTCGCCCTACACAAACTAACTAAAGTAAAGTTACGGGGGGGCCCGAGCCGGATCCCCCACCTCTGCCCCATTCATATCGATTTTCACCAGTTTACAAAAGCAGCGAAACCTATGCCAATGAGTCACTTATTGTTCTTAGTTCCACTTAGATCCAAAGCCATTCTGGGCGCTTCCGATTCTCAGCCATATACTCCTTCTCCCTCGACCTCCGTCGTCAGGGCCTCTCGCTGTCCTCCTTGATGGGGGGGTTGGGCCGCACCACCGTGATCTTTCCCTTTTCTAGAGTTGTGATCTCTCGCAGGTCTCCACCCCTCCAGCCAATCCGCCGCTGATTCTGGTGTGTCGAAGAACCATGGTTTCCCATCTGCCTCGACCCTAAGCTTCGCTGGAAATACCATGGAATATTTAATCCCTTTCTCACGCAACTCCAGAAAGGTTCTCCTTTTCTTCTGGACTGTTATCGTGAAGTCAGGATAAAAAGAGATTTCACTGTTCTCGTATCTGATAGGTGGCGCAGTACGGGCCGTTTGCAGTATGTTGTCGCGATCCCTGTAGTTTAATAGTTTGGCCAACATGGGTCTGGGAGGGGCGCCCGGTTTGGGCCTGCCCCCGGGGAACCTATGTGCTCTCTCCACAGTAAAGAAGGTTGACAGTGCTTTCGGCTTGAGATAGTCGCATATAAGTTTCTCTACAAATAGATCAGCTGCCTGTCCTTCCACCTTCTCCGGGATCCCAACTATTCTTTCGTTGTTCCTTCGGGACCGCACTTCATACTTGTCGAGGAGCTTCTCCATTTTTTGACTGGAGGCTTGTAGATCCTTTATTTCACGTTGCATCTTTCTGGTGTCACCGCTGAGTTCCGCCGCAACCACCTCCACGTTCCTTACTTTTTCGCTGATATTATGCATATCAGCCCTGATCAACGTCACTTCTGTCGTTATCGTGTCCATTCTTGATTCCAGTGAGGTACGTATTCCAACTATGGCCGCCATAATTTCCTTCAAAGATGGTTCTTCACTTTCCCGTCCCCGCGCCAGTTCATTGCTCTCTGTACCAGTAACATCTGAGTCAATCCGCTTCTGCAAGGTAAATTTATCCAATTTGCTCTGGAGGGTACCTCTCACCCCTTTGCCTCCCGACATTATACTCACTGGGCTGTGGGTCACTTTATTCTGAGTTGGGTCTTGTACGCTACTTGGCCAATGTGTTCTTCAATGCTCCTCCATAACTCTTAGCAGTTGCTCGGGAGTCCCCTATAGACCAGTGCCTTATCCCACTGTTGGTCTTTACCATCCAGTACCGGGAGCTTGGTTTATTGATTGTGCGGTATCACGTTACTTTTCTGAGGTGCTATACTCTTTTATCTTGTTCTGTTTTGGACAGCACGCTAATCGCCAGCCAGCTGCTACTTGCCCCTTGACAATGCTCTGCACTTCTCCTGACTTGGTGAGCCTACTGGGGTTAATTGGGGGCCCTCCACCACCGCTGTTTGCCACTGCGCTATGGGCTACTATCACCGCTTCGGCTGGTTTATCCACTTCTGCCACCTCGTTATCCTACACCTCACCGCTCCACACAATCGTGCTTATGTTCGACCACAGCTGTTCTAGCTCCACCGCTTCGCCCCTGGTCCTCACGCTCTGCAACCTCTCGCCGTTCTTTCCTCGCATGCCGCCATTTTAGCCCCCTGAAGTCTTCCCTTCATTTATTCACACCGGGTGAATATGACTCCCTGTCACGCAGACCAGAGGAAGCAACGGATATGTTGCTGCCCGCTTTCGTTATCACGTCTTGGAGGGGGGCTAGGCGCGGGGGGGACCTTTATCTCGGCGTGTCCCGCACTCTTGTCTCGCCGCTGTAGCTTGCTGCCGTCCCACCCCAGCGGCTCCCGGGCCCGCCGTATCTGCACACTCTGCTGTAGCGCTGGCACCTTCGCAGTGTTCCCTCAGCCAGTTAAGTGTTACCAGACATCCGCATTCCTCCTCTCGATTATCCCGGCGCGGATTCCGCTGCACTCTCTGCGAGGCTCACCTCTCGTCTTCCGCCTCACCGTCGCTGCCGGCCGGCCGCGCCAGCAATAAAGGCCGCTGTTTCGCTCGGTGTGAAGGCCTTCTTTGAGATCGCACTCTTCCCTTATCAGTTGTGCACGCCACTGCGCGGTCGGTTCCGCTGCTTGTTAGCACGATGGTAAACGCCTCGTTTTTGTCCCGGTCTGCAGATTTTTACACAGATTTATTCGGGGCAGAAGCCCGGGGGATCTCGGAGCCTCAGAGAAGTGCGGCCATCGCTCTTGGCGTCAAAGCCACGCCCCATGCTTCTCAGTCTTGCTATCCTTTCTCGTCGATACCCGAGTATATTCTGCCTTATCTACTAATCTTGCCAAATCAGGCCTTAAGCATGCATCCATTAAGGTACATCTAGGGACAATTTCTAGATACAGACAACGTTCTGGGCAATTGTCTTTGTGGCCTAACAGGCTCGTGAAAGAGTTTATGAAGGGTCTATTCAGAGCTTACCCTCTTATCAAGCCTCCTCCAGTGCTCTGCAAGCTAAACACTGTCTTGTTACAACACATGAGATCTCCATTCAAGCCTGTTCATAAGTGTGAATTTAAATTTCTTTCATGGAAAGTAGCATTTCTGTAGGTTATTACATCTGCCAGGCGTATTAGTGAGATTCAGGCTTTCACGGTAAAAGAACCGTACCTACAGTTTATAGAAGACAGAGTACTTCTGCGCACTAATCCTTCATTCATCACCAAGGTACCTTCAACATTTCACCTCAATGATCCAGTCATCTACCTTCTTTTTTCTTCAGTCCATCTTCGCCTGCGGAGAGAGCCTTGCATTCGCTGTACATTAAGCATTGTTTAAAGTTCTACTTGCAAAGGACAAAAACTTTCCGAAAAAAAAATCAATTGGTCATTTGTTTCTCTGCTCCAAGAAAGGGTCAAGCCTTAACCTGGGCTAGTATTGCTCGCTGGGTTTCCTCAACTATAGTATTCTGTCATGAGAAGGCTGCACGTCCGCTGGCGGCAAAGGTGAAGGCTCACTCAACTCAGAAGGTCGCAGCGTCATCAGCCCTGTTCGCAGGAGTGTCTCTACCTGACATCTGCAGGGTGGCGACATGGGCGAATGCCCATACCTTCACAAAGGATTACTGCCTGGATGCCTGGAGTAAGGCAGATGTAGCAGTTGGCCAGGCTACCCTGCGAAGACTGTTCTCATGAGGTATGCAGTTATTAAGCTCAGATAATCTGCATTATTCTGTTTGTAATTGTTTACCAGTTTAAGATTTTTATTATGGTTTCTAAATGCTATGCTATATCTTTCTTGATTTTGTAAAATTTCAGTGTCTTGGGTTTGACTAATCGTATTTAAGTTTGTGTCTCATGGTGGGATGGTTTGCCTTGCCCACCGCCATTATTCATTGGATACTGCTAATTAGTCTGATTCAAGCATGTGAATCTATAAAAGATACAATACTGGAGAAGAAACAAGTTACTTACCTGTACACTGTGTTTCCTCCAGTATTTACATAATTTATAGATTCACATGCGACCCTCCTCCACCCCATTAAGGCTCACCAATTGTATACCTCTATTTATTTACACTTGTGCTCGAAATCTGAGGTGTGATAGCTCTGCAGGGGAGGAGTGCTTCAGGTCTCTGCTCTGATAGGCTGAAGTTTGGGTATATTAAATCAATGTGAATTGGCTACTAACTGCTATTGTTTTTTTCAATGGCGTTTAATGCTAATGCTTTAGCACTGCTTTTAATACTGTTACCGTGGGACTCCAACCATGACGACGGGGAAGATTCAAGCATGTGAGTCTATAAAAGATATCAATACTGGAGAACCACAGTGTACAGGTAAGTAACTTGTTTCTTATGTCTTCTCTGGTGCATTCTGATCAATGTGGCTTCATGCCGTATCGCAGCACCAGACATTGTATCCGTAGGTTTCAAAAGGCAATAGCTTACAGGGAAGTTCTATGAGGGGACAATGTGCCTCTCATAGATTTTGAAAAAACATTCGATACCTTGGAATGGGACTTTTTGTGGACGGTCTTCCACTGCATGGGTTTTGGGCCCCGATTTATCTCATTTGTGAGGATTCAATACAGGAGTCCCAGAGCACAGGCCCGGGCCAATGGCATAGTATCATACAGCTTTCCTATACACAGGGGCACCAGACATGGATGCCCCTTGTATCCCCTGGTATTTACCCTCGCCATGGAACTGCTGGCAACTTAGGTCAGGTGTGATGCGCAAATTGAGGGGTTTAATTGGACAGGAGGGACAGAGGATCACATAGCCCTCTATATATAAGATGTACTGCTCTTCATCTACCAGCCAGAGTCTTCGAGCCTGGGCATATTCCAGATGTTTGATTCATATGGACAGGCCCCTAGCCTGCAAGTAAATTTGGGCAAATCTCTTTTGGTGTCGGTGACTGGAACAGCGGACAACGCAGGCTGGCAGACCCAGGTACCGGCGCCCAGACTGAGTTTTATATACCTCGGTGTTTACATCTCGCTGCTTCCAGAGCCAGAGTGGTTCCTGAACCTTAAATCCACTAATGGACAAAATGCAGGAGGATCTCAGGACGTATGAGAGGATCCCCCCTGAATATTCTTGGCAGAATAGCACTCTTCAAGATGTTAGTATTACCTTCTTTTATATATGCTACAAAACGTTTGCTTTGAGATCCCTCAGTGATGGTTTTGTGGGGTCCAGACCAAAATAAGAGCATTTCTCTGGACTAACAAGGTCTCATGCATTGCATTCGGAAAATGCACTAAATCTACATATGACATGGCATGGCAACTACGGAGATATGGCTCTACTATTGGGTGTCCAAGCTAGTGGTGCTGAATGACTGGGTGGGAGGACTCAGCTTTGCGAACTGAGTTGGCATACATGGGAGTGGGTAATGTACTAAATATGTTATATGGAGCGCCGCTGCCAATCTCCCTTCAGGAGCTGTCAAGAGTAACGGTTTAGACCTGGAGGTCGCCCTTGAGGTGGATGGGCAGGGATGAGAGGATCACATTGCAGACTCCACTGTGGAAAGGAAGATGGGTGGGACAAACGGCTCCATCAGAAGGGTTCACCAGATGGGACCCTATTGGTATTTCCAATCTTGGTGATGTATGGCAGGGCTCCCACATAAAATCATTTCAGGACTTGAGGACGGAATTTAGCCTGCACCAGTCCCAATTTTATAAATACCTCCAGCTCCGTCACAACCTTCTTGCCCATCATAACTCCAGAGATAATCCCCTTGAGTTTAGTCCCTTTGATGACAATTTTTTTATGAGTACCTTAGGGCAGGGTGGTATACCCCGGGTATACAAATCATTAGTTAATAATTCGCCCAATCTCTTTGTGGCACTAAGGTACAAATGGGAGGCCTGGGTGGGCGAGCTAGAAGACAGCGCATGGAGGGAGGCTCTCATGGCTCCAAGGGATTTGGCGATTTTCTCCAAGCTTTGCCTGATGCAGCTACATTATTTACACACTACATACTTGACACCTTTGAGGTTATGGAGAGCCTGTAAGCACCTATCGCATGCATGTGCGAAGTGCGGCAAGGAAGAAGCCCACTTCTTCCACATGGTGTGGTCCTAGCCCGTCATTACACGATATTAGGAATCCATCTTTCGAGCCCTAGCACGGGTGCTGGAGCACCTGTTGGAGGTGTCGGTTCGTGTGGCGTTCCTGGGCCTGTTGGAGGATGTTGGGGGTAATAGAGGAAAGCGAGGTCTGGTGGGTCTAGGTACCTTGATAGCTTAAAGAGCCCTCGTCCAAGTGTGGCACTACAGTGCCCCCCTGAGGACAGCAGCTTGGTGCAGGATGATGGATCGGTGAGCCAAAATGGAGGAACCTGTTTACAAGGCTAGGTGATGCCCCCAGAAATATAAACACATCTGGGGTAAATACTGGGAGTTTTATGGAGTAGCCAAACAAATAAGTTGGGGAGTTATGTGATTATTCACATGGTTCTGTATGCGTGTGTGTGCGTGCACTGAACAAGCTGTTTTTGTGATTGTTTAAAAAACAATAAAAAAAAATGTTTAATGCTTTCGCTGCTTGGCCTTTTCCCCCCTGTGCTAAGCCTTTTTTTGGCTATTTGGGGTAGTTCGCGCTTAGGCCCCAGTAACTTTTTGTCCACATAAGGTATCCACGCCAAATTTGCGTCCTTTTCTTCCAACATCATACAGATTTTAAAGGTACCCAGGGTTTGGGGTTTCCCCTGGAGGGGACCCATAAATTAACCAAAATACAACTAAATGTTTTTTTTTTTCTAAAGATGGGGAAAAAGTGCTGCAGAAGAAAGCGTCTGGTTTTTCCCCTGCAAATAGTATCAACAAAGGGTTTGTGGTGTTGAAATCACCATCTTCCCAGCTTTCAGGGACAGGCAGACTTTTGTCAGAAAACCAACATTTTCTACACAGTTTTGGCATTTTACTGGTACATAGCCTATTTTTGCTACTTTTTGTGCTTTCAACCTCCTTCCAGTTAGTGGTAGAAATGGGTGTGAAACCAATAATGGATCCCAAAAATCTATACATTTCTGAAAGGTAGACAACATTCTGAATTCGGCAAGGGGTCATTTGTGTAGATCATTCGAGTTTTTTTTTATAGAAACTAACAGTTGAAAATAAGAAATATTGAAAATGAGTTGAAAAAAACAGCCATTTGTGCTAACATTTTCACCTATAACTTCTTCCAAATATGACAGATTTTTTAAAGCAATATACCATTACATCCGATGGACCCTTCTGGTTGTGGGGATATATAGGACTTGTAGGTTCACTAAGAACCTGAGGAACCCAGAGCCAATAACTGAGCTGTGTATTGCATTAGTTTTTCATTGTGCACCAGGTATATAGCAATTCATTTGGTAAAATATAAAGAGTGAAAAATAGGTATCAAGGACACCTATGTATTTCCGAAATGGGAACAAAATAAAGAGTTTAGAAGCAGTGGTTATTTGCACATCTCTGAAATTGTGGGTACCCATACTAGCATGTGAATTATAGGACATTTTTCAAAGGGACTTCTTTTTTACACATTGTCTTACATTTGGAAAGCATAAATGCATAGAAAGTCAATAGGTAATAACAGTTGCTCTACAATTCTGTTTTCACTTAAGTTTCCTGATAAAAATGGTACCTCACTTGTGTGGATAGGCCTAGTGCCTGCGACAGGAAACGGCCTGAAACGCAACATGGACATATCACATTTTTCTAGTAAAAACTTACCATTTTTCGCAATGTGCCTAGCTGTGGATTTTGGACCCTAGCTCAGCCGGCACCTGGGGAAACCAAGCAAACCTGTACATTTTTGAAAACTAGACACCCAGGGGAATCCAGGATGAGGTGACTTGTGTGGCTCTCACCAGGTTCTGTTCCCCATATCCCTTGCAAACCTCAAACTCTGTAAATAAAAAAAAAAAAACATTTTCCTCACATTTCTGTGATGGAAAGTTCTGGAATCTGCTTGTATCTATTCAATTCCTCACACCCCTCATTCCCCTAAGTCTCCCGATAAAAATAGCACCTCACTTGTGTGGGTAGACCTAGTGCCCGCGACAGGAAACAGGCCAAAACGCAATGTGGACACACCACATTTTAAACTGACCCTTCTTTTGCAAAGTGCCTAGCTGTGGATTTTGAACCCTAGCTCTGCCGGCACCTAGGGAAACCTAGCAAACCTATACCTTTATGAAAACTTGATACCCAGGGAAATCCAGGATGGGGTGACTTGTGTGGCTCTCACCAGGTTCTGTTACCCATAAGCCCTTGCAAACCTCAAACTGTGTAAAAAAACACATTTTCCTCACATTTCTGTGATGGAAAGTTGTGGAATCTGCATTGATCCACAAAATTCTCCCCACCCCGCATTCCCTAAAGTCTCTCGATAAAAATGGTACCTCACTTGTGTGGGTAGGCCTAGTGCCCGCGACAGGAAACGGGCCAAAACGCAACGTGGATACACCACATTTTTACAATGAAAACTGACCCCTTTTTTGCAAAGTGCTTAGCTGTGGATTTTGAACTCTAGCTCTGGCGGCACCCAGGGAAACCTAGCAAACCTATACATTTTTGAAAACTAGACACCCAAGGGAATCCAGGATGGGGTGACTTGTGTGGCTCTCACCAGGTTCTGTTACCCAGAATCCCTTGCAAATCTCAAACTTTGTAAAAAGAAAAAACAAATTTTCCTCACATTTCTGTGATGGAAAGATCTGGAATCTGCGTGGATCCACAAACTTCCACGCACCCCGCATTCACCAGAGTCTCCCGATAAAAATGGTATCTCACTTGTGTGGGTGGGCCGAGTGCCCACAGCAGGGAAGGGCCCAAAACGTATTGTGGCGGCATGAAATTTACGTATCACAAAACGGCCTGGTTTTGCAAGGGGGGGCACCTGGGTTTTTGCCCCCCGGGCTCAGCGGCCATCTAGGGAAATCTACCAAACCCACACATTTCTGAAAACAAGACACCCGGGGGATTCCAGGGAGGTATGACTTGTGTGGACCTCCAACGTTTTCTTACCCAGAATCCCCTGCATACCTCAAATTTAGCTGGAAAAAAATCATATTTTTCTCAGATTTCTGTGTGGGAAAGTTGTGGGATCCCGGTGTTCCCACAATGTTCCCACTCAGAAAAGTGAGGAAAATGAGATTTTTTTAGCTAAATTTAAGGTTTGCAGGAGGTTCTGGGTTGGAAAATGTTGGAAGATCCATGTAAGCCACACCTCCCTGTCTCCCCTGGGTGTCTAGTTTTCAGAAATGTCTAGGTTTGGTAGGTTTCCTTAGATGGCCGTGTGAGCCCGGGACCAAAAACGCAGGTGACCCCCATGAAAAACCAGGTCGTTTTGTGATAGATAGGTGGGCCCCTGTGTTTTTGGTCCCGGGTTTGCAGACATCTAGGGGAACCTAAAAAACCCAGACATTTCTGAAAACTAGACACCCGTTGGAGTCCAGAGAGGTGTGGCTTGCTTTGAGCCCCCTAAATTTTCCTTCCAAGAATTCACTGCAAACCTCAAATTTAGCTAAAAAGTCAAATTTTCCTCTATTATCTGTGTGGGAAAGTTGTGGGATCACCGCACGGCACAAATTTCCTACCACTCAGCGTTCCCCTAAGTCTCCCGATAAAAATGATACCTTACTTGTGTGGATGGGCTGCCTATGACATGGAAGGGCCAAAAACGTGTAGAGATTGAGGAGGGCTCAAAGCGGGTCCAAAAGGGCAGTTTGTTTATACGTTTTAGGCTGACGCTACTTTGGGCACCCACACAAGTGAGGTATCATTTTTCTCGGGAGACCAAGTGGAATGCTGGGTAGTAGGAAATGTGTGCCTGCGCGGTAATCCTACAACTTACCCACACAGAAATGTGAGGAAAATGTAACTATGTAAGTAAATTTGAGGTTTGGGGGGGATTCTGGTTAAGAAAACGCTGTGGGATCCATGGAAGCCACACCGCCAGCCAAGAGTCAGTACACGCACACCACCATCCACACACACCACCAGCCAAGCGCCATCCACGCACACCACCAGCCAAGCGCCATCCACACACACCGCCAGCCAAGCACCATCCACACACACCGCCAGCTAAACACCATCCATGCACACCGCCAGCCGAATTCTATCAATGCATAAAGTCAGCCAAGCAATATCCACGCACACCGCGAGCCAAGTGCCACCCACACACTCCACCAGGCAAGCGCCATCCCCGCACAACGCCAGCCAAGCACGGCCGGACTGGGAACGACAACCAGCCCTGGCAGATTGCTGCTCGACCGGCCCTGGGGGAGGAAGGTGCTAGTAAAATGTACCGCTCCTGCTTTTGTTACTGGGGCCCGATATTGCAGCACTGCTACAAAACCAGCCCCCAGTGACAAAACCGCCCCCACGGCCAGAAAACCGGCCCCCACCCCTCCCGCCCACCGGGGAAACGTCTGGTGCCTGCTACGGCCAGTCCGGACCTGCAGCCAAGCACCATCCATGCACACAGCCAGCCAAGCACCAGTCCACGTACACCGCCAGCCAAGCGCCACACCACCAGGCAAGCACCAATCTACACACACCGTCATCAAGCGCGAGTCCACCCACACCATTAGCCAAGTGCAGGTCCACACACACCACCAGCAAAATGCCAGCCAAAGGTCAGTACATGCAGACCGTCAGCCAAACTCCAGTTTACACACACACAAACTCTCCCTGGTTTCTAGGGGTTTTTTGCACCCGCTTGGGAGCAGATGAGAAAAAACAATATCACTGAAACAGCCACAATGTGTGCCTAAAAAAAGGGAGCGACCCTTGCCTATAGGGCTTCTCACTGGCATGCCCATAAACATGTCCCTGGTGCCTAGTGGGCTTTCTGCCCCCCTCCCCGGGGGGCAGATCAGGGGCTATTGCCCCATCTGCCTTCTGGGGGGAGCAGAAAGACTGTGGCATTTTCTTTGGGGGACCGTAGGGCAACCCCCACCCCTATATACATTAAAAAAAAATCCTGGTGCCTAGTGTGCTTTCTGCCCCCCCGGGGGGGCAGATCGGGGGCTGTTGCCCCCATCTGCCTCCCAGGGGGAGGCAGAAAGGCTTTGAAATATTTTTGGGGGTGTGGGGGCATTGGCATGCCCATTTTGGGCAGCCCCACCCCTGCGTATAAAAAAAAACAAGGTGCCTAGTGGGCTTTCTGCCCCACCCCGGGGGGGGGGATCAGAGGCTATTGCTCCCATCTGCCTCAGGGGGGACAGAAAGACTGTGGAATTTTGCGGAGGTGGGGGCATTGGCTTGCCCATCTCGGGCAGCCCCCACGCCTAAATAAAATAAGGCAAATAATCCCTGGCATCTTGTGGGCTTTCTGCCCTCTCGGGGGAGCAGATCGGGGGCTATTGCCCCATCTGCCTCCGGGGGGGCAGAAAGACTGTGGAATATTGGCATGCCCATCTCGGGCAGCCCCCACCCCTAAATACAATAAAAAAATAATCCCTGGCATCTAGTAGGCTTTCGGGGAGGAGGGTAGATCAGGGGCTATTGCCCCCATCTACCTCCCAGGGCATTCTGTGGATGTTTGCGGAGGTGTGGGGGCATTGGCATGCCCATCTACCGCCCCCATCTGACCCCCAGGAGGGGCAGAAAGAGTGAAATTTTGCTTGTGGGGGGCATTGGCATGCCCATCTTGGGCAGCCCTCACCCCTAAATCAAATTTAAAAAAAAATTCCTGGCTTCTAGTGGGCTTTCTGCCCACGGGGGAAGATTGGGGGCTACTGCCCCCATCTGCCCCCCATGTGGGGGGGCAGAAAGGCTGGAATTTTGCTGGGGGGGGGTGGGGGCATTGGCATGCCCATCTTGGACAGCCCCCAAACCTAAATCAAATTAAAAAAACATCCCTGGTGTCTAGGGTGCTTTCTGCCCCACCCCAGGGGGCAGAAAGACTGAATATGCCAAAATGTATTGGGGTGAGCAAAGGCCCTTCCAAAGGGGCTGCTCTTCCCTCCCTGGTGCCTAGTGGGTGGATCCCCAAGCAGGGATCCACTAGGGAGGTACCTCTCCTGACGATTCCAACAATACCTCTCCTGACTTTCTACGTACTCAGGGGGCTGAGATAGCCCCCTGAGCACGTAGAAAGTGAAACTAAAATAAGCCTATCGGCTCATTTCAGTTTTGGTTTCTCTGAAATGAGGTCAGCGCCACGTGCGTGCTGATCTTCATTTCAGAGAAACCAAAGAGACCGCCTCGGGAGCTGAGGAAGCCCTTCCCCAGCTCCCGAGGCTGTTGGGGGAAAAAGGAAATCCTTCTGGTGCCCGCATCAGAGGGATTTCAGGTGCCATGTGCGAGGATGGCCAGGAGCCGTCCTGCGCACACGAGCACCGTGGCGCAGGACGGCTCCCGGCCGTCCTGCCCATGGAAAGGGTTAAAAAAAAAAAAGTACATTGCTGAACCTCAATAGCAAATTGACCAGTCCTTTGATAGAGGCTAACCAAGTCTTCAAACTTGTTGCATTTAAATTAATAAGCATTTTTTATTATTTCATCTAGGTTATCATTGGAACTTCCTTTGACACAGATTTAGTTAACTCATTTATGTTGCTTGATATGAACGATTAAACCTCATTTGGGAAAAATATATTTTGGAAGAAAGCAATTCACATTCCCATCACTTCAAACACAGGAAATTCATAGCTTTCAGTAGAAAATGATTTTTTCCATTTCAAAGTTCTCCCATTATGATTAAAATCAGCCCTACGGCCGAATTCAGAAACATAACTTACACGTTTGAGCAAGTTTACACTTTGGAGTAAATTTACTACTTTTGGTTTTCACAAATTCTGAGTGTAAACTTATACAAAGGTGTAAGTTACTTGTCTTCACCCTCTGAGAATAGCAATTGGCTTATACTGTGAGTGGATGACGGTCCTCCCTAAACCCCCTTCCTGAACATTCCTAAACCCCTCTTACTCTTCCCTAATCCCATCCCCCTTTGTAGTAAGATGACCCCATTCTTTAAGCCACTTCCCTGTGCCCTTTCCACATTTACTTCTAAAACAAAAACTTTTGTGTGCAGAGACTCTGCAGATGGGACAAAGAACCCTGCACGCATAAGTATAGGAAATGCGCAGGTGTTAAAATTCCGGACATAGTTTGTAAATTGCAATTTGTAGTACTAAAAACATATTACAAAGTGCAGTTTGTGACTCAGGCACTTAGTGTTTTTTTTAGATGTGTGGCAGTTGATCTCGGAAGGAAACATATACGTTAATCCCTTTCTAGATGTATGGTTGCTCAGTACAAAAACTAAAGACAAAATAAATCAGGGCCTCAGCATAAAAAGGACAACCATATAGAAGTTTGACATGCACATAAATGTCAGCTAGTAAACATCAATCCAAACAAACTCATTATCTGTGAATCAGTGATAGCAGTGGTGAAAAACTTAGGTGTACATTTAGACCAGAAATTCACGATGAAAGAGCATGTCACATCCACCGTGAGCGCCTGTTTCCACACACTAAGTCTTTTGAGGAAGGTTTTTCCTTTCCTCCCTATGATAGTTCGGAAAACTCTACTTCAGGCACTCGTAAAAAGTCGTCTTGACTATTGCAATGCCCTCTTGATCTCAGCCAATGAATCTTCTCTTAACAGACTCCAGGTGGTCCAAAACACCGCGGCCCGACTAGTTTCTAACTCCCCTGCCAGGACCGCTTCCTTGCCTCTAGTCCTGAGACTACATTGGCTTCCTATCCGTAAGCGGATTTGCTTTAAAATCTGCTGCATAGTACACAAGGCAATATACAGCAACGCCCCCAGCTACCTCGCCGACAGACTCATACGATACCAGCCTTCCAGAACACTCCGATCTGGTTCTAAATCGCTCCTCTCGGTTCTTCGTGTAAAGAAATCCCGCATAGGGGGGAAAGCCTTTTATCATTTGGCTCCCTCCTTCTGGAATCAACTCCCTCTACACCTCCGCGAATGTACCAACTATCTGCAATTCCGCAGGTTTCTTAAAACCGAGCTCTTCTGAATTCCTCTGCTGACTCTGTAGCACCTCCGTAGCGCGGAGATGCCCCTCCGGGGGTGATTCGGGCGCTTAACAAGACAAATAAATAAATAAAATAAATAAATAGCACACTACATGCTCAAAACTATATCCCTCGCAGAGAGACTATGGCCCTCATTACAATGCCGGTCGGACCGGCTTCCGCGGTCCTGTTGGAGCCGGTCGAACCTCCATGCTATCGATGGAAGCGGTCGCCCGACCCCTGGATTACGATGCATTCGAATACATAGCTTTCTGACCGTCGCGGTTCCTCCGACTCCGACAGGAAATTCGGACTGTGGTGGTGTCGGAAAGGACCAATGGAGCCATTTAGAGAGCGGACCGCTTTAAGAACCAATCACGCCCAATTACGATGTGCATTTCCGACAAGCTGTCTGTGGCAGTCCAACCATCTCATCAGAGATGGCGGAAAGGGAGGGATAGAAGGCAGAAACACCCCTGTACACAGCTTCCCATGTCCCGTACAGACATGAAGCCCATCACACACATCATGTCGCTGCTCTTCCTACTGCATTACCTGCAAAATCAAAACTGTTGTGGATGCAACCCCCAGTAAGTGACATACCTATCCGTAGACATTGAGTCAACAGCAAGATAATGGTCCGCCATTGAAAATCTGGGCCGTAGCATGGTCAGCATGAGTGGGGGATGTCAGTATATAGGGTGACCAGAGTTTGAAAAAACCTGGACAGGCCCAACATAGAAGTAGTACTAAAAGTGTGCATATACACATATATAAATATATCCAATCTTCCGATCGTAGTCAACAACGGAATGGCATTCCTTGTAGCTGGTATAAAGTTTGAATTTTATTTCAGTTTGGCGGATACAAGTAAAAAAGCGTCAAGACGCGTTTCGGCAGTTGGCCTGTCTCACGACGCAGATTTGCAGCAATATATAAATATATATGCACTTTTACTCCTTCACTTCTATACGTGTCACATTTTTTAGATATATAACATACACACACGCAAACGATGTGTGCCACTGATATCCAAACACTGGCACAGGACTTCTCCCTGCCCCCAATAACCTCCTCACCTCTGCTGGGAGCAAGAACTGAGGGCCCAGCTGAGCTCCTGCTGTGCTGCTTAAAGGAGACTGTTGCAGCGCAGCTTCAGGGTTAAAAGATATATCTTGAGAAACAAGACATGAGGAGGCAGGAAGGGGCATCGGAAAAAGCGAGTACTGACAGAGGTGTAGCAGGCCATAAGTGGTCCGGGGCATGCTAGTGCATAGCATCGGCAGGTCAAAAACTCAGTTGCTCAGAAGAGTTCCATCTGACTCTCCATTTAGGCCACACCCTCAGGGTGAGACTGAAAGTTTACTTTGCAACAGTATCATCTACCACTGCCCCTGATGTAACAGCAGAGATACTCGTAGGACTCCATTCACACTCTCCTCATGTCTGAACTGAAGCAACAACAAACACCTATGCAATAGATCCACAGTTGTTGCTGCAAAATGAATTGCAACTAACAACTATAGGCATAATCAATAGTTTCGGCATATTAGTTGCAATGTGATGTGTCCTATAACAAATTTGGATGTCTTGCAATGCCAGAAGTAGTGACATACCATACGTGCGGGACAATATGCCAATCACAGATATGTGGCATATCTGTCTGTAAGAGACGCCCTTATGGACATCAGACATGCCCCTGTGAGAGACCCCCCCCAGTAAACTTAACCCACTTAAACTCCTGTTGTGGTGAACAAGAAAATACTTTCAAACACAAATATCACAACACTGCCCTAGTCCACCACAACACAGAGGACAGAGAGTGTGTGTATGTGTCAATGTTTGCAGGTAATACATCCCAGCTGAACATATACACACACTCCACATCACCTGACTCAAAACACTCCCAGGCCACTATGTCCCACACTTTACCTCAATCATGGGCTTGTGACACTACATACACCCCCCTGGAGGCAGGAGACAGTGGCTAAGGATAGGGGTCGTCCTATCCCTGGTCCAAACATATCTTGTGACCCATGTATGGAAAAATTCAGAATGTATGTTCCCATCACATCTGCATGATACCCTCTATTTCCAGGTCACTGACAATGCACAGGCACAATCTTACAAACTCTAACTGTGACCACATCTCAGAAGCTGCTGTACAGATGTGTGCAATTAAGTGTCACAAAACAGCATCTCCCTATGATTGACTTAGCAATCATTTCCTGTTACACACATACATTGTCTATAAGCTAGGTCCTTTTGTGACATCCAACACACCTCAGTATGGAACTTTCAGGTAAGAAAACACAGCGTCACTCCTAAACCACTGTAATGGGCCCACACACATCACCCACATGAAAAAGGCAAGTCAGGTAAATGGGATTCCCACAAACCAAGGTGTAAGACTACACAAGCCCACAGTATAAAAACTCACTGCAGATATGGGTTCCCGAAACCAGGGGGACTCCTGGAAGCCTACAGGGCCAGGCCACAGTCCATATAGCACCTGCCTCTAAGTCTCTATGTGGACAGTACCTGTGGAATTAGTCATATCTGGGACTAACAGAATTTGTCACACAGTGGCATAGACATGTGGCTAATGTGTAATTGCAAGTTCATAACAATGAACACAGCAGCAGTTTTCACATATCTAGTAAAAGTAATTCTATAAAACACGCATGAAAAAGGGTACATGTGCTTCCAAAGTACCTATTAGGTATGAAAACACAGCATGCCCCATGTGTGCAGAAACAAATACCTACTTTATACACATATGCATCCTACATCTCAGGGAGTACTGCACACTGAAAGACGTGGCCATTGGCCAAAGCAACCTGCAATACTTATCATGGCATAGACCATCCAATGGAGTGTCTGCTCCAGTTGGAACTCATCCCACATATACATCCAGTGAACCTTGACCCTCGGCCGCTGTAGCTCCATAACTTTCCCCAATGTCAGAATATAATTACCTAATGAAAAAGGATCAGCTATCATGGTGAAACAAACACAACTGTAGTTACACATCCCAAATCACACAATAAAAACAATTAGCATCAGTGGCAATTGCTGGACAAAAGAGTTCAAAACCAAGTAAGTGCTTTATTATATAGAACAAATGGGTTTTTAAAAACAATGGCCAATGGCCAGTCCAAGTATCAGTCTTGTGGGCCAGCATACAGCTGTGCCATCCAAACATGCCTTCCAAAACACTGCCAGGAATATCTCCCAGAAAGGGCATTTAGTGGGCAGGCCAGGCACCTCAAGGATGTTACTAGGGTGGGCTGGGTTGGTCCTTGGAAGGGCTGGGCTCGGGATTGGGAGAGTCAGGTGGGTCTGTGGGAGGGCTGGGCTCGGGTTTGAGAGGCTGGGTTTCAACATTTTTGGTATTTTGTAGCTATGAAGGGTAGTGAAGGGTATAGGGGGAGGGGGACTTCTTTTCCCTTTCTTTTCTTCCCCTTAGAAGAGCTGGAATGGGGTGGGGAAGAGGTCCTTTGGGTTTTAGGAGTGGGTGGGGCAGTGTCAGGACGGGTAGTCTTTCATTTTTTATGGCCTTGTGGAGTAAGTTGGGCTTTAGTAGGGGAGTGGGCTTGTTTTCTTGGGATGGACGTGGAAGGGTAGGGTAGGGGTGGCAAAGTACTCTTTTTGGGTGTGGGAGGTGGTAGGGTAGGTAAGACGTCAAGGGCAATCATGCTGAACTTTTGGGCAGACTGAGGATAAGGTGAGACAAGGGGTGGGGTTTTGAAGGTAGAGGGTTGTGATGTCTTTGATGTGTCTGTGGCTGCTGATGTGGTGTCTGTAGTGGCTGTGTCTGCTGGTGTGGTGTCTGTGAGTTTGGTGTCTGTAGTGGCTGTGTCTGCTGGCGTGGTGTCTTTGAGTTTGGTGTCTGTAGTGGCTGTGTCTGCTGGTGTGGTGTCTGTGAGTTTGGCATCTGTAGGGGCTGTGTCGGCTGGTGTTGTGTCTGCCTGTATGTATGTGGTGGATGTATGTGGTGCAGTGGGTGTGGTGTCTGCCTGTATGTCAATGGATGTGGTAGTAAGCGTGTCGGTTGCCTGCTGAGTGTGTGTGTGCCTGTCTTATGTTTTTGTGTTTGTGTGCTGCGTGTGCATGTTGAGGTGGATGCGTAGGTCTGTTTGCGTGTGCTTTGGGTTGGTACGAAAATAGGGATTGTGGTTGGGGAAGAGGCTGGAGGGTGGTTGGAAAGCTGGAATTGATGGAAGGCTGCGGTCAGTGTGGAAGCTAAAGTCTGAAACGATCTCTGTAGGGAAGATATGTCAGAGTGAATGACCTCCAGGTTTGACACCATCTGCGTTTGCTGATGGCTTTGCACCTGGAGTGCATTCAGCACTGCTGTCTGACCCACAGAGATCTGCCTCAAGATGTCAATGGCCTCCACACTCAGGGCAGCAGGGGAGACAGAGGCATGGGGTGAGGTGCCTGGTGCAAAGGAGACTCCTCCCCTCTTAGAGGAGCGGGCCTAGACATCTGTCTCGGGAGCAGCAGGGAGGGTGGAGATGGAATGGGGGTGGTGGACTTGGGTGTTACAGACGCAGATCCAGGGGACTCCACCACCACCTGGGAGTGTTCACTGGAGTTGGACTCAGACGAAGATGACAATCCAGTAGTGTTGGCTTGCCACTCCGTGGCATTACCCTCATCCTTTGGGCCACTGGGACCCTATATGTCACTATCAGAACGGGGGCCACTGTGGCCAGCTGCTTCCCCAATGGTCTTGGCCCTGTCTCGTTCTCTGCCCTGGGTTGATGCTGAAAAACATAGTACAAATAGGTTAACTGCTATATGATTAACATGCTGGCCAAACAGATCATAACACATCCCATTACACAATTACATAGATCACAACATGTACTGGGATGACAACATTGGTTCCAACATTGGGATGATTACATGTATGAAAGCTACATGACCTGCGCACAGTCACACATAATGGTGTCATAACCACAGTCTGCTACAGTGCATGTCAGACCTTGGTCCAAATCTAGCCTCAAGTGTGTAGCAGGAGTTGTCATCACCTTGGCAACCTAGGCCTTTGTAGCATAACATACTTACCTGAGGTCATCAAAAGGAATTTGCACATGGAATGCATTACTACCTTTCCATGCAAGGCCCTGCAATCAGCAAATGGTCAGGTGTCTCTAACCCACACCATGTAGAACTGCCGGGTACCTGCTACAGCTAAGTTACTGCAAGATGTAACTACCAAGAAAAAGATGACATGGAAGTACCCATTCCACACTGTTCACACTTACCAAATGACACTTACACATCTATCCACTGACAGATGACGCAGTTGAAAGTTGTATGCAAAAGAAACAATTGATGGACGGAATGCTGGACAATGCAAACATTCACCCCCAGTCACAAGGATCTGGGTTTAATCCATCATTCTTTTGCTCACCACACCACCCCAGTTTGGACCCAGCCATATGCAAATCAGTCTTGACCCTGTTCCTTATGGGAACAGTCCAGCCCGAACTGCCAAGCCAGGTCCTCCCTGGACCGGAAACAAGCATCCTGGGACCAGTTTCAGGGCATCACCCTTCATCAGCCAGGCTAGCTTGAATCCAGTGGTGTAGTGAGCAGGGGACCCACGTCTGGGCATACCCTACCCACTTAGGGTGACATATGCAAAAGAAACAATTGACACTTACCAAATGACACTTACACATCTATCCACTGACAGATGACGTAGTTGAAAGTTGCACATGAGTAGCTTAGCTAGGTGTCACATGTAGTACATAAGAGTTGAAAGGAGAAAATGTGGCTCCAAGTGGTGTTTGATCTCAGCACAGAGAACCGCTGTACATGACTCTGCCTAGGAATATCCCCAGTCAACATTGGTGCATGTGAGCACACCTTATTCACATAGCCAATGTCAATGCCATTAGAACACTGAAAGGACATGAGTCTTATAAGATATCCAGTTCATAAAGAGCCCTTAAATGTGTCCACAATGGAAGGGGATTCATGGTACCTTCCATCTTATACTAACACAAATTACAAGCTAGTACTGACTGCTGATACACACATATCACCCCAACATGTCAGCATATCCCTCCCCGATGCATTTCACCAGTCACATATTGACCCTCCACATTTGCATCCCACCTGACAGAATACACCCTTCTCAATGGCATGCTAAGTCACATTTCCAGAAACTTCAGTAAGTGTTCAACCTATGTATGTTTTTGCATAGACATGTTGTCTTGGCTGATGACACCCATCAATGCCATCGGGTTTGTGTGACTCTCCCACCCATGTCTATACAGCCCTATTTATGGTAACACCTACTCTGTATGTCCATCACAGACATATATTGTCATGTACACATTGCCCAACACATGCAAATATCATTGTCTCAGATAGAATTTTGTAGACCCTCAGATCATGTATGGAACAGCTGTACATGTGACAGTACAACACATGATATTACTTATGCCAGCATCTACTCAGCACAACAGATGGCACCAGTGGTGTAAGCCCTCTCATACTGTATAT
The DNA here is from genome assembly GCA_963921515.1 of Calotriton arnoldi. NCBI lineage: Eukaryota > Metazoa > Chordata > Amphibia > Caudata > Salamandridae > Calotriton > Calotriton arnoldi. The sequence goes on from CAWUFW010002752.1 coordinate 510,501, forward strand.
TCCCCACTTACCAAGGTGATGTATTGCACAGTGTCTGCATCCAGAGTGCATTGTATGCCATGTCACAAGCAAGTGGTCCACCATCCCATGACAAACAGAAGTAACGGGGCGTCAATCCAGACACTAGGATGACAAGTGATCTGTTTGGGACCACTGTCACACATGACATCAAGAGAAAATGTATGTCATCTGAGACATTATGCAGCCATGTGGCTGTTCAACTATGGAAACTCACATTTGACAGTACACTGCTTAGTTCCTGCTCTCATGGACAATAGTCAATGGTCATTAACATGCACCTATTACCATACCTACAAATGCAACAATTATCCCATTACATGGGACATGAGTCACCTTCAAGCTTGAAGTGAAAATGACTGCCTGAAACAAAAGATAGATTGTCATGCGCAATGTTTCAGTCAGGCCTATACTCACCCCCTCCTTGCTGCTGTTGGGCTCTCAAGTGCCCATCGAGGTCTGGGTAGGCCACCGCCAGGATGCGGGCCAGTAAGGTGGTCAGGGTCCGGTGCCCGCCCCTTCTGCCTTGGGAGAACAACCCAAGCTGGACCTCCTTGATCTTCCAAGTCCAATGCCTCAGGTACCCCACCTTTTTCTGCAGTGGACACTTCGCCGACGAGTGACCCCCCAGGGTCCGCACCTTCTGGGCGATGGTCTTCCACCTGAACACCTTCTGATGGGCATTGACCTGTATGGATGCAATAGATGAAGATACTTAGGGTACATGCAAGGAGTAAGTCATCTGCTAGGGTGACACAGAGGTAGTACACAGCTAGCATAGCCATCTTACTAGATTGCAGACATTACATGTTTGGAGTGCACATGCTGAGCAATTCAGAAAGCATTACTGCTAAATCTTAAAGTTGTATGAGTACCACCCTCCATCCTGACCTTACCTATATTGAGTACGCCAGGACACTGACCTCACGTAGCCTGGGACTACACCACATTAGCCCTGTAAGGTGTTACCAGGTACCACAGCACACCATTGTGTCTTCCTGACGGGTGCAACAGCAGTGCAGACCTGGACATACACCTGAATAGTCTGGACAAATTGCTTGAGCAACACTGTCCAAGACATCACTGCTGCCATGATTTTGAGTACTAGCAAAGTCTGGGGTGACAATCAAAGGGTTGCCATGTGTGTAACTTGAAAATCCCACTCTGAGGATTAGTGGGCATGTGATTAACTAATTTGGACATTAGACTACGTCTGCATATGTTTGTGTTTGGAAATCCTGACATCACGGAACACAATGTATGCCATATGTGGCTGTGTGTATGGGACGACATAAACATACCAGTGTATATAATGCATGTTCGCACATTTTAACACAGTAGGTGATGCACTTAGGAACTGCACTGCAAATGTAACTATCTATCTGCAGGTAACATGTTTCACATGATAAATGTTCCTGTACAATGTTTGCATAACTCATATGACAGTCTGACTGCAAACATGTGTGAGTAAGGTGCCTGTCCTTACTTAGGCAATGACACACATTGACAAAATGAGTCCATGAACAGGACTCCTGGTTCTGGGCCTCACATCATGTACCAATACAAATGTTGCTACACTAGGAGCATTCAGGTAAAATGATAGTTCTGTTGAACTTAATAAGGCCATATCTGAGGATCAGCAGATCTACAGGGGGAGTACTCTGTTCATCAGTACCATAGGCAAGATAGCTGTACTACAACCTGGGTCATGGACCATACACTGCACTAATCATGGTCAGTGTTTACTCTCTGCATGCTAAGCCTATTGTTCAGACATGACCATCATATGGCCACATTTCCCATACCTACCTGTACATCTGGTAGCCATCCTATATTTGACATGACCGTTGTTGGTCACTGTCAAGGGGTCTGTGAGGTGTTGGTATATCCCTGACATCAGGTTAGTGTGGTATCGTGTGTTTGGTGATTGGTGAGACTGTACACATATCTCACATAATCCTCATATGCAACTCACAGGACAAATTCACAATTTGGGTATAAAGGCCTAAAAATCTTCCAGCACATCTTGCATCAAATTATTTGCACATTCATCATTGTTAACAATAGCTTTCTACATGCATATAAATGTGCATACAACGGGTGTAGGGTATAGAAATGTATACACATCACTAGTATAATGTTAAGTCCAAAAATACAGTGCCACATACACCAGAATATATGTGTCTTATTTTTTGTCGACCACACTATCTGACATACATAACTCTAATGGCCGTCTGGGTCTCACAGCCACATTCTGGGCCATGTGTATGGATAGCTAAAATGTTGCTGAGTACATACTGTATATATAGTACTCACCTGCTCCTCTGGTGAGCCATGGAGCTGGTGATACATGGGAAGGACCGTGTCGACCGAGGTCTCTAGCTTCTTTGGAGTAAAGGCAGGGGCCCTGCTCCCTGTATAGCATGTCATGGAAGCTCCCACAGGTGGTAAACAGCAGCAGACGGTTGAGGAGGTTTAATAAGCAGCAGTTTCTGGAGACAAGTGACTTGATTTCCAACTCGCAACATATAAGTAGGCTGCATAGGCAGTCTTCTGTGTTGACAGTCAAAAACATTGGTCCGCGGTGGTCGCATTTTCCAACTTTAGCCCATGGCTGTGACTGCTGTATGACACTCCCCCACCGCGCGGTTCAAACTAGCCAGCTGTCAGCGATCCTGCATGTTCCATTGGCAAGGGTAGGCCTCCAAATCGGCGATCTTCTCTGTAGGTGGACATCACAATCACAACCATCAGCCTATGAATGTGTCTGGTGTGGTCAAAACTACCTATCGCGACATTTGAAACAGCTGCAGGCGGCAATCCTGCATTTACCATTGGTGAAGGTTAGGCCTCCACCATGTCTGGGTTAATATCCTATGTGTAAAACGACCTTCTAAGTGCGTCTCCCCCACTAAATGTATCTGTTGGAAGGTGTCACCTGATGTATGACACCATTCTTCTACATATCTCATTAATCACATGTCACTGCATACCTGTCAACTCACACGGTGCCACCATGTGTCACACGATTTCAGCTCCCTTAACTCGGTCACCTGGTGAGGAGCTGAAATCACACGGTGGCAGGAAAAACGACCTGAAAACCACTGTAAACAGTAGATTTTTAGCTCGTTTTCGGAGGCTGCAAGCAGCCAATGTTCGTTAAGAGGTGTGAAAACACCCCAGGACATTGGGGACAGCCTCAATGACGCTTTTTTTTCTGGGCTAGGCACAGGGTAGGGGGGCTTAATGAGGGGCAGGGTGCCTCTTTGGCACGAGGCCCTACCCCTCCAAGGCTCCACCTCTCCTTTACACGGTAGCATCAATTTGTAAGTTGGCATATATCTCACTGTTGTACATGACTGTGCATTAACACACGATTAGCAATGTGCTGTGTACACCAGCGGTGACTCTTATTGTATGTGCAATGCAGACTCCACAACAGGACGGTGTCCACCATACAATCGTTGTGTGTATGATGTGCACGGTGCAGTTTCTGACACATGTGGAGTCGAGAATGAGGTTGATGGGTGGAACTTTCAGTAATGCCAATTGATCATATTTATCCTGGAGAGTCCTGTGTATATCTGGAAAGTTAATGTAACTATTTAGACTGTCTATCGCCTGGAATGGCCTCTCCGAAGTCTGTTGTGACTGGTGGAAATGTATTCTACTGTCATTTTATTCCAGGCATTTCTTCAACTTTCCTCATACATGGATTTGCTGTGTATGCTGTTGTATGTCATAACATTATGATGTGAATTGTTGGGTACTGCTAACATATGCTGGTATGTGTGAGCACATGTCTTTTGTGTGTGTTTTGGTACATGTTAGTGTGGACACTGTGTCCAATCTCCTTATGTCTCTACACTCCACACATAGGTACCGTGGCGGAGGGAGAAGAAGACAGCCTCCAATCTACCGGCCCTTTCCAGACCCTCAAACCATGGAAGAAAGAGACGTAATCAGCAAATTTTGGCTCACTAGGCAGACCATCAAAGATTTATGTCAGCAGTTGGAGCATCTTTTACGTCTGTATAGGAACTGCCCCACATCTCTCACACCAATAGTTAAAGTGATGGCAGTACTGCATTTCCTGGCCACAGGTTCCTTCCAGTACACTGTGGCTACATCTGTTGGAATGTCACAACCCATGTTCAGCATAGTACTTTGTGATGTTTTATCAGTATTGATGAGACACATGGACAGCTACATTCAATTCACCAAGTGTGAAGATTTTACCAATCTGAAGGGTGACTTTTATGGATTTAGTCGCATCCCACATGTGGTTGGAGCTATTGATGGCACACGTATTGCCTTAATACCACCGCAAGCCAGTGAGCAGGTCTATAGGAACAGGAATCACTTCCATTCTATCAGTGTGCAAGTGGTTTGTTTAGCAGATTTGTTTATTTCACACGTCTGTGCCAGATTCCCAGGTTCAGCCCATGACTCCTACATACTGCAGAACAGCATCATACCCCAGTTGATGTCACAGCTACTACCGGAGAGGGCCTGGCTTTTTGGTGAGTATAATGTGTCCAACCTTTGTATTGGTGAGTATTGTGGGCCTGATTCACAGAACTAACTTACGTCAAAATCCTAAACTTACAACAATTTTGGTATTCACAGAATGAACTTACACATTTGGGTATTCACAGAATGAACTTACAACAATTTTGGTATTCACAGAATGAACTTACACATTTGGGTATTCACAGAATAATCTTACAACAATTTTGGTATTCACAGAATGAACTTACACATTTGGGTATTCACAGAATGAACTTACACATTTGGGTATTCACAGAATGAACTTACTCATCCTAACCTTATGTCCGCACTCGGGCCGGAATTTCCGGCCCGGTGGCGGACATAAAGTTAGGATGAGTAAGTTCATTCTGTGAATACCAAAATTGTTGTAAGTTCATTCTGTGAATACCCAAATGTGTAAGTTCATTCTGTGAATACCAAATGAGTAAGTTAATTCTGTGAATACCAAAATTGTTGTAAGTTCATTCTGTGAATACCCAAATGTGTAAGTTCATTCTGTGAATACCAAAATTGTTGTAAGTTCATTCTGTGAATACCCAAATGTGTAAGTTCATTCTGTGAATACCAAAATTGTTGTAAGTTCATTCTGTGAATACCCAAATGTGTAAGTTCATTCTGTGAATAGCCAAATGTGTAAGTTCATTCTGTGAATACCCAAATGTGTAAGTTCATTCTGTGAATACCAAAATTGTTGTAAGTTTAGGATTTTGACGTAAGTTAGTTCTGTGAATCAGGCCCAATGTGTCCAACCTTTGTATGTGTGTTTTCAGTTCAAATATTCTGCAAATATATAACTATTTATTGCACTTCTGTCTATCTTCCATCTAAGAGACTCAGGGTATCCAAACCACCCATGGTTGTTGACACCATTGAGGAATCCAACAACGCATGGGGAAGTCTGCTACAATGGGGCCCATGGAAGAACAGGGCGGCCAGTGGAGCTGGCTTTTGGCCTCCTGAAGACCAGATTTCGCTGTCCGAACAAGACCTGTGGAGCCCTCCTCTACTCACCTGGGAAGGTGTGTCAGATCACCGTAGCCTGCTGCATGCTCCACAACCTTGCGCTGCAAAGGAACATCCTTCTCATCGCAGAGGATGGAGACCAGCAGGAACCACTGCGTGAGGATCCTGAAATGCCAAATGATGATGACAGTGGTGAAGAGGAAGGAGTTCACATGCGTCAACAGCTCATCAACAACTTCTTCTCATGAGTGTAAGTATGCTGTGCAATGTCTTTACTTTGTCTGTTACAGTGATTTTTGTTGTGTAGCAATGAGGAGTATGTGCATGGATACATGTTAGGTCTGGACAGGTGTGTTAAACTCTGTGCACGGCTGATTGTGGAGTAAGGTCTTGACACATGCACACGTTGTTGATGTTCCTTTGCATAAGTGACATTTACCTATGTACTGTGTACAGTAGTAGACTGTTGACAGAGATTGTTGTCTTATGTCTGATTTCCTTGGTAATCTGTTCATGTTTTTTATGTTTTAGGTACCTGCACCATATCATCCTCATTTGGACATTTCAGGGTTGTGACATCAGCAGGTATATGATGCTGTGTCGAAGTATGATGTGGCCTTGGATTGTTCCTGGGAATGTCTGTCACAGACTTTGGGTGTGCAAATCTGGTACGAAGACTTCTTGCACAGCGATAGGATGGAAGATGCCACAACTCCATTGGACTTGTTCCCTGTCGTGGGGTGGTCCTCTTGCAACATGTGTGCCATCGTGTGCTCCAACACAATGTGGTTGTGGGGCCAAAACATGCTAATCTTCCTTCACATTGGCTAAGTCCTCCATGTGTATGAACTGGATGTAGCAGTTGGTGTGTCTCATCTTTTGTATGCCACAGTGCTTGTGGCAAACCACTGACATATGTTTGTGACATTCCACCAGAGGCAGCAAGACTTGATTGGAAATAACCTGTGCTCAGAAACGTTAGTACTTCCGTGTTTTTTTTTTTTTAGTGATGTGGGATACCTTTTGTGAGGTAGTGGATGTGGCTCCAGCTGATGACATGAACCAATTGTTTGTTGCCTATTCTATTTGGCATTGTTAGATGTGTCTCCTCCTACCATGTTTTTGAAGTATGCTCGTGACATTTGTGGTCACTGACACAGATATATTTGTGAGATATCTTGTTTTGCTAATTTTTTGTCATTATGACAGCCTAATGTTTGGCCCAATGGAATAAAGTTGTCCTGAAACTGTACACCTGTATGTCTGTCTTGGGGTGGCATGGTTGAGTGAGTGTGTAGCACATTGTTGACAATAGACATATACATGCTTACCTAAGTAGCTTACACTTTCATCTGAGTGGTCACATGGTAATTAAAATATAACTTGCTAGATGTTAATGATACGACATGAGCTAATGTTGTTGTGAGGAGTGAATTTATTGCAGTGCACATGGTGAGTACAAGAAATGAAACAAAATAAGACATAAAATGAACACAATGGAGGGCAATTGTCAGTGTTGGTGGAAGAATCCCTTGATATTAGAGCCACATGACCTGGAGTCCAAAGTCCAACACACTCCTCCCATCAGAAATGGGAAAGTGTACAGGAATAGTCAACGGATTGCACACAAAGGAGGACATCAGGTGCACCGTTTTTTACTGGCAGTGGTGAGTGTCTTGCCATCTGACCCTCCTGGATGTTTCCTTGGACGTCCCACCCAACGTCGGGTGGGGGGATCCACAACTGCAGGGTCCGGGGTGTCTGAGGATTCTCCCCCTGACAGGGTGGCCCTCCCTGTGACTGCCGCAGATGTAGTTGTGGCACAAGGAGGGGTAGGTGTTTGTGCAAAAGCCCTGCAGAGGGTGGCATTAATGTCCCTCAGCATCCCAATGACCTGGTCCATTTGGTCGTTATGTCTCTCCATTCTGTGGTCTAAGGACCTCCTCAGTTGCTTAATGTCCTGGAGTTCCTAAAGTACCTGGCCCATTGCTTTCTGGTAACCCTCATATGCGCCTATGACTCGGGCGAGGTTTGCCTGGGCATCCGTAGCACCACAAGCCTCATGTTGTGGGCCCACAATTGCCCTCCCACCACCCCTGCCCCCACGGGCATGTACCGTTGGTCCTGCCTGCCCCCTCCCACTTGCTCCTTCATCCTCAGTGAGTGGGTTGTGGCTCCTCACCTCCGGATTTGGGAGGGGTGAGCAGGAGATGTTTCGGCTCGTGCTCTGTTGTCTGGCTGTTGGGGTAGGGGTCAGCTGCGATGTTGAAGCTGCAGTGGGAGATGTAGCTGTGGACCCAGTTGGACTCACTGGTGCTGTCTGCCCATGCTGACCAGATGGAAAAAGAACAATTTATGGACAGAATGCAGAACAATGTCATACATTCACCCCAGTACAGAGATCTGGGCCTAAATCCATCGGTTTTTTTTGCTCACCATGCCATTCCAGTTTGGACCCAGCCATATGCAAATCAGTCTTGACCCTGCGCCCAATGGAAACAGTCCAGCCCGAACTGCCAGGCCAGGTCCTCCCTGGACTGGAAACAAGCATCCTAGGACCGGTTTCGGGCTTTCAGCCCTCATCAGCCAGGATAGCTTGACTCCAGTGGCATGGAGAGCACGGTACCCACGTCTGGGCATACCCGTCCCACTCAGGGTGACAAATGCAAAAAGAACAATTGATGGACAGAATGCAGAACAATGTCATACATTCACCCCAGTACAGAGATCTGGGCCTAAATCCATCGTTTTTTTGCTCACCATGCCATTCCAGTTTGGACCTAGCCATATGCAAATCAGTCTTGACCCTGCGCCCAATGGGAACAGTCCAGCCCGAACTGCCAGGCCAGGTCCTCCCTGGACTGGAAACAAGCATCCTAGGACCGTTTTCGGGCTTTCAGCCCTCATCAGCCAGGATAGCTTGACTCCAGTGGCATGGAGAGCACGGGACCCACGTCTGGGCATACCCGTCCCACTCAGGGTGACAAATGCAAAAAGAACAATTGATGGACAGAATGCAGAACAATGTCATACATTCACCCCAGTACAGAGATCTGGGCCTAAATCCATCGTTTTTTTGCTCACCATGCCATTCCAGTTTGGACCCAGCCATATGCAAATCAGTCTTGACCCTGCGCCCAATGGGAACAGTCCAGCCCGAACTGCCAGGCCAGGTCCTCCCTGGACTGGAAACAAGCATCCTAGGACCGGTTTCGGGCTTTCAGCCCTCATCAGCCAGGATAGCTTGACTCCAGTGGCATGGAGAGCAGATGGGGCAGGTTCCTCCTCCGCGTCCATGTTTTCAGGAGAGTCTGTCTCACTGGAGGCTTGCTTCTGGGGAGGAGTCTGAGCCTGGGGTGTGTTTTCACTCTGGCTGGATGTTGTACCAGATCGACCTGTTGGGACAGAGATTACATTGTATTTTTTGTAATTTTGGTATGTACATCCACATCATTTGTGTCACAGTGAGTTCATGCCTGGGATAGAAAAAGATGTTGAGGTTAACATTGTCAACTCTCCCCGTTATGTTTGACTACGTTTCATGACATCGTTATACCTCCTTTACACAAAGTGGCATGGGCCTGCTCATTAGCTGTGCTGATATGGTTCATTTTGCAATGAGGGATGGAAAAAACAAATCCCAGTGACTAGAACCAAACACACTGTAGAAGTTACATGAGGATTAGTATATTCCAAGTCTGATTAGTGTCCAGTACAGGCATACACACAACTTGATATTAGTTTTGTCAATTCTATTAATGTGTGCTGTGCAGTGTCAATGTATCACCAGGCAAATAGACCCAGTGGGGTTACCTACATAAGTTAGTGATATTTCATGTATACACTTGGCATGGTGTCACTGATGTACTCTTATTTCCTGTTCTGGAGATCAAGGGAAGTTCAGACTAAGTAGGCATACATGTGTCTGAGCAGAGCATTGTGTGTACAGTGCTCAGTCCATATGACCTGACCCTCTGTAGTGACATAGCTGACAAGTGAGTATTGAGAAACAGCACAGGTGCCTCTTGTTCAAAGTTAGAAGCAGAGGGCCTGATGGTAGTTATAGTCATTTCAGAAACTCCCCCCCTCCCTCGACCAGTGTCTCCCTGCCTGTGAGGGGAACTTCTGTTGAGACATGGCTGACAAGTGAGTATGGAGAAACAGCACTGTGGCCTCTTGTTCAGAGTTGGAAGTAGAGGGCCTGATGGTAGTTGTCATTTCAAACAGTCCTCCCTCCCACTTGACCAATGGCTCCCTGCCTGTGAGGGGAACTTCCGTTGAGACATGGCTGACAAGTGAGTATGGAGAAACAGCACTGGGGCCTCTTGTTCAGAGTTAGTAGTAGAGGGCCTCATGGTAGTTGTAGTCATTTCAAACCCTCCTCCCCCCACTCACTTGACCAATGGCTCCCTGCTGTGAGGGTAACTTCAGCTGGGACATGGCTGACAAGTGAGTATGGAGAAACAGCGCTGTGGCCTCTTGTTCAGAGTTAGAAGTAGAGGCCTGATGATAGCTGTAGTCATTTCAAACACTCCTCCCCCTCCCTCACTTGACCAATGTCTCCCTTGATATGAGGTTAACCTCGATATTGACATGGCTGACAAGTGAGTCTGGAGAAACAACACAGGTGCCTCTTGTTCAGAGGTCGAGGTAGAGGGCCTGATGGTAGCTGTAGTCATTTCAAACACTCCTCCCCCCACACATTAGATCAATGGCTCCCTTGATATGAGGTTAACCTCAATAGTGACATAGCTGACAGGTGAGTATGGAGAAACAACATAGGTGCCTCTTGTTCAGAGATCGAGATAGAGGGCCTGATGGTAGTTGTAGTCATTTCAAACACTCCCCTCACACCCCAATACGTGACCAATGGCTCCCTTGATATGAGATTAACCTCAATAGTGACATGGCTGACAAGTGAGTATGGAGAAACAACACAGGTGCCTTTTATTCAGAGGTCGAGGTAGACGACTTACCAATTCTCATCACTTGACAAACTGGTTTGTATTACATACCTGTTAGCTAAATGTATTTGTGAAGGGCCATACTATTGGATATTAACACATATTATTGTTCCTGGGATGATGAGTTCATGGTAATAAACTTACAGCCAACATTTCTACATGTGAAAAGTGTAATTGCTATTGATACTTTTGATCTTATGTGCAGGTCTACTGATTGTCCCTATTAATCACACATCTTCGATACGAATGTATGATGATACAACGAGTACCATCACAACGCGGTATGTTACATCGCGGTCTTGACAACGCAAGTCGTTACATCGACTTGCGCTGGAGGGTGCTGGATTTAGGAATAGTGTGAATTACTATTCCAACTCCAGTCTACGTACAGTAGGGAAGGTGTTGGAATAGTAATTCACACTATTCCTTAGTCTAGAGCGCCCTCCAGTGCAAGTCGATGTAACGACTTGCGTTGTGAAAACCACGATGAAACCATACCGCGTTGTAATGGTTTCGTGGTAAAGGATGTTTCCCCTTCGATACTTTGGCTACTGCATATTGAACCAATAGATGTATAACACTTAGGCAAAAACTGTGATGTGTGCTAAGTGAACATTGATATGTTATTACAGTTGTTGAGATGTTACTTACCAGACTCCATTCCCCCAGGTATTCCTATCAAGCCCTCCAAATGCAGAATGGCGTGCACCTTCTCCTCCCAGGCTGTGAGTTCTAATGGTGATCCAGGAGGCCCACCACCAGTCTTCTGGGCGGGCAGATTGTGCCTGTTGTCCAGGGACTTGACCCTGGCCTTCAGGTCGTGTCTCCTCTTCCCGATGTCCTTCTTTGTGCTCAGGGTGGTACTTACAGTGTTCACTTTGTTGACTATCCTGTCCTACATCTGATTCTTCAGAATGACAGGAGTTTGTTGGACTTGGGCTCCAAAAATCTGTGGCTCTACTCTAATGATTTCTTCTACTAGAACTGACAACTCGATGTCCGAAAAACGTGGTTGTTTTGATGTGACATTGTGTGATTTACTGTGAGTGAGAGAGAAATTAAAGGGGTTTACAGGAAAATACTGGAAAATATTTTGTGCAGTGAATGGTGCGATGAAAGTGTGTTAGGTGTGAATGTGTGGAAGGGCTGGCTGCTATGAAACAAAAGACACTGTCAGTCCTGCTATGCTGAAGTGTGGCGGCAAAGGATCATGGACTGGTACGGGGTGTGTTTTATAGTTTGAATAGTAGATGTGTCCACTTTGAAAATTGACATCAGCTGTGTCGTTGTACGCATACAATGGGTATTGTTGTGGTGCTTAGTGGTAGCAGTACTGCAGCGGCCTTGCTATGAGGTGTAAAGACTGACATATAACCGCCAAGGTATAGGATGTATCGTAATCTGCTCGGTGGTGGAACCACAGCCATGGCGGTATTGGAATCCCTATCGGCATCCTTTCCAACCGCTGCGATCCATGCGAAGTCAACTCTGACCGCTGCGGCCGGAGATTTAGCTTGCATACATCATAATACAGAGGGGGGAGAAACCGCGGACTCGGCGGTCAAACGGTCGATCCAACTGGCATCGTAATAAGCCCCTTTGTTCTGTTCAATAGAAATGTCACCTCCAGTTAAAAAAGTGTCACGCAACAGCCTGCTAAGTTTCACTGCTACGATTGATGGTTTAATGCGCCTTAATAGTCCCCATTGCCAGTCTGTATATGAAGCTTCTGCAGGAGTGCACTAACCCTTTTGGTGCAGGTGTCGGCTAATTGCCGACACGCGCACCCCCTCCCCAGTGTTTCTTTCAGCCATTGGCTGACACTGGGGAGGGTTAAAAAACACTGGGGAGGGTTAGAAAAGCCCCTCTGGTGCTTTGCACCAGAGTGTTTCCTGTTCTCCAACTACAGCTCGGGCTGCTCTGGAAGAGCTTCCTGAGCAGCCTGAGCTTTTTTTTTTGTTTGTAATGACGATCATTGCGCCGGGCACGCTGATGTCATTACTTCTAAAAGTGAAAGTAAAACGAGCAGGTGGGCTCTTTTTACTCTCACTGAATCAGTGCTCCCGTCATATCTCAGCTCCCAGAGCACTGATTCTCTTTGGAGGGGTATCTTTAGGAAGGGGATAATCTCCCCTTTCCAGTGGTGCCTCAGCAGAGTATTACAGGAGAGTGATTCCCCAAGCAGGGATCCACCCACTAGGGACATAATAGGGGGAGCGCCCCCCTTGGGCATAGGCTTGTATTCCCCCCCCCCCAAAAAAAAAAGTTTCAATCTTTGCCCCCACCACAAATAAATATGGTTACAGTCTTTCTGGCTCCCTGGAGGGACAGTGGTGGTGATTACCCCCAATCTATCCCTCTAAGGATTAGAAAGCCAACTAGACACCAGGGAAATGTTTTATTAAAAATATATAGCTATGCCACCACCCCAGCAACAAGGCAGTCTTTCTGCCACCCTTGAGGTGCGAATGGGGGTGATTACCCTCAATTTGCTCTCCCGAGGGGGCAAAAAGCCCAGTAAACTCCAGGGAATATTATAAAAAGAAAATATAGCAATAAGGGCTGCCCATCATGGGCATGGCCATGCCTCTGACCCAAAAAAGTGTGGGGGTGGATGAATATCCTCCCTGAGGTGCAGAAAGCCTGCACTAGGGACTTAAAAAAAGGATATATATATATAGGCATGGGCATGGCCATTCCCCCACCCTAACAACAAGGCAAACAGTCTTTGCCCCCCCCCGCCCCCTGGGAGCAGATGGGATGTTTTTCCCAGTTGGGGGCTTGTCCCAAATTAGCCCGTGGCGGAGGGGGGATTTGAAAGCCCACTAGACACCAGGCATTTTGAATTTGGGGCAAAAAAAAGGGGTACGGGCATTGCACTCTGGCATTGCTCCCCCCCCCCCACAAGACACAAACCAGTCTTCCTGCACCCCAGGGCAGACAGGGGGTTTGCCCCCGATTTGCCACTGTGGAGGGGGGGTGGGCAGAAAGCCCACTACACCCCAGGTAATATAAAATTTTGGCAAAACAAACAAAAGGAGGTGGCATCCTTCCCTGGCATCGAGCCATACCCCCACCCCAGAAGGAACAATAGTGCCTTTCTGAATGGGGGCAGATAAGTTTATCCCGGTTGAGGAGGTTTTTCCAAATCTGCCCCGGGCGGGGGTACAAGGCCAACTAAACACCAGGCCTTTTGGATTTGGGGCAAAAAATGTGGTGCGGGCGTTGCACTCTGGTATTGCCCACACACCCACTCCACAAGTGACAAACCAGTTTTCCTACCCCACAGGGATAGACATGGGGGTTGGCCCCCAATTTGCCCCTGTGTGGGACAGAAAGCCCACTACACACCAGGGAATACAAAATGGGGGCAAAACAAAGAAAAGGAGGTGCCGTCCTACCCTGGCATTGAGCCATACCACCACCCCAGAAGGGGGCAATAGTGTATTTCTGCTCCCCCTGGGCAGATAGGAACTTTTTCACAATTGGGAAGGTTGTCCCAAATCTGTCCCCGGTGGTAGAAAGCCACTAAACACTGGGCCTTTTGCATTTGAGGCAAAAGAAAGGGGTGCAGGTGTCACACCCTACACTAGGTCATATTCCCACCCCAAAGCGGACAAGTCAGTATTTTGACCTCCCCGAAGGGCAAAGAGGGAGTTTGCCCCCAGTTTGACCTGGGGACAGAAAGCCCACTGGATGGCAGGACTATTGTTTTTATAAAATAATGGGGTGGGTCTGGCCCATCCTAATATAAGGCCCCACCCTTACTAACATCCCATCCCTAGGCAAGAGAGAGGACATTTGATTGTTTTGGGTGCTGTTTTTACACATAGGCTAGGAGAGTGGGGCTAAATTCCAATATCCTCCCACTTGCCATAGTGAATGGCTGCACTTTTTGTGCTGGGGTAGGCCACCACCTGGAGAAAACTACCAGACCCAGACATTTTGGAAAACTAGACATCGATGGGAGTCCAGGATGGTATGCCTTGCCAGGACGTTTGCTTACCCACAATTCTCTGCAAACATCAAACTCTGCGAAAAACCACACCTTTTCCTTGCATTTCTGTGATGTAAACTTCCGGAATACATGGGGGATCCACAAAATTTCTACTGCCTAGAATTATCCCACTTGTTCTGATAAAAACACTCCCCTTCTTCTATGAGTGGGGCTAGTTTCCACAACAGAAAACCCCCCAAAATATAATGTGGAAGCATCAACATTTACTGTCTATAAACTACCCTGGTTTGGAATGGGAGTAGCTGCATTAACTGGGCCCGGGCTTGGCCACCACCCAGGGAAACCTACCAAACACACATATTTATGAAAACTAGACACCCAGTTGAGTCCAGGGTTGTGTGCTTTGCATGTACCCCATGATGTGTTCTTACCCACAATGCCTTGCATACCTCAAACTTTGTCAAAAATCACAAATTTTCTTTGCATTTCTGTGATGGAAATTTCCGAAATCAGGAGAAATCGACATAACTCTTGTCACCCAGCATTCTCCCACTTGTCGCAATAAAAATGCTACCCCACTTGTGTGGCTGGTCCTAGTGACCGTGACAGGAAAGCGTCAAACCTGGATCAATGGAAGTATCACAGTGGAGCACCCACTGACCTTGGTTTGATCCGTTCCTGTTGCAGGCACGCATCAAATTGTAGCCTAAAAAGGGCTGAGCACGGAAGAGGGTGTTGCAGCAATTAAGGGGTTAAAGGCCATTGGTAGGAGTGGTCAGGGAACTGGGAAGACAGTGCAATACTGTTGGCGGCAACTTTACCACCATTCCCCATGGTGAATGAAACCAAACACCATGATGAAAGAAGCACAATTTTTTCAGAACTTTCCCGAGCAGACATTAGTGACTGAAGCAACATACTCAGATGGCTAGTACACCTTGAAGAATTACAAATTGAGGGGCATAGGGCCACATGTACAAAGGTAAGTGTTTGCGATTACCAAAGAGCAAATTTTTGCGATTCGCTATTTGGTAATCGCAAAGACCCATGTATAAATGTGTGGTTTACACATTTTGCGATTCCCAGTGGGTTGAAAATAGACCTGCCTCATGAATATTAACGAGGTGGGTCTCGGTTTGTGACCCAATGGGAATTGCAAAAAACACAGGGATGGTAGCCTGCTGGGGTCAGCAGGCAACCACGTCTGTGATTGGTTTTACCTAAAGCATTTTTTTTTTAAATGCAGCCCGTTTTCCTTAAAGGAAAACGGGATGCGTTTCAAAAAGAAAAATGAAAAGTTATCTTTTCATTTTTTGAGAGTAGGCAGTGGACCGTGAGACCACTGCCTGCTCTTAAAAAATGTTTTTACAAACATTCACAAAGGGTAAAGGGTATTTGGGGACCCCTTCCCATTTGCGAATGGGTTACCACCTACTTGTAGTAGGTAGTAAAATGCAAATGTTTTGCGACCGCATTTTGGTCGCAAAACATTCACACATACCACTGCGATTCATTAGGAAGTGACGCCCTAAACACCCCCCCTTCCTAATACTGCATCGCAAACCCCATTTACGTTTCGGTAATAGGTTACTGAATCACAAATAGGGATTTGTACAGTTCAAAAAGCCTTTTTGTGTTCGCAAACGGGCCGGTACTGCGATTTGGCCCGTTTGCAAACACAAAAATGCATTGTACATGTGGCACAAAGTCTCAAAAGTTCTCATTGTATCGCCTCAGTATGGTGGAGGTGTAAGCAAACACACAAAAGATGATGGGAGGAATGCGTGCAAGTTGTCTAAGAACTGGCAATTGCTCAGGCAGCATTCCAACCCATCGTTCTTTTGTCCACCATGCTACTTCAGTTTGGACCCAGCCAACTGCTGCAAGTTAAACACCTATGTACTACCTGAACGAGTAGAGACAATCAAGTTTGGGAACCATACGGAAGGACCCTCAGTTCTTTAGTAATTGGCTCAGAGCCATGGTTTCAGCCCTAAAAATGAGGTGGACACATTAAGTAGGATCATAACCGAGATCCAAAAGAGGTGGACCCATTAAGCAGGATCATATCCGAGATCCACGTATGGCATACAAGATTTAAATCAAATCTTCAGTGACTGTAGAATGCTGGGAATATATGTTTTGCTACCTCGGAAATCACAGCATTTCTAATTATATATTCTAGTATTATGAACCCAGGTATAAAGGGAATGTCCTATTAATCGGCTGTCAGGACATTTCTGTATAAAACCCAACGTGAGAATACTTCTGATTACCTCTGAGCTGCCAGGCCATTGGTGGTTCACAAATCTCTTTTCATCCTTCAGGGTAACAACATTGGAGCTTGCTGAATCGTCTGTCACAGGGCAGACTACACCACTATATCTTCCAGCCATTGAAGTTAGCATCTTGGCTCCTAAATTCCTTAAATATGGAGATATGCCTTTACTACCTAAATGTATGAATGTACTGAAGGCAGCTAAGAGCCATTGTATCAGATCTTCTTGTTCCTCTAAGTGGAAGAGGTTCTGCATCTAATGTATCAATGTGAACATCGACCTAGAGTAGTACAAGGAGACAATATTATCTTCTCTTCTACTTAGCTCAGTCTGACTTTTCAGGAATCCCCAAGCACACTTTCCGCAGAGGTTACAGCACGTATCTGGTAGACCTTTTCACATTGTCTGACTTCCACAATAAGCGCAGGCTTATTGTAGGCCGGTCTTTGGCAGCTGTAGAGGCAAAGGAGGGCAGGGCCACAGTGGACTGCAGACAGCATTTTTGGGGCACGATAGGAAGAGTAAGAACAGACTGGCGGACTACCAGGGCATTTGATTCAGGGGAAGATTTAATCACAAGTTGCAGCCTCAACCTTTGCCTGGCAACTGCAGTTTATTGGTTCTCTGCTACATTACAATATGATTATTATTTCACACCATTTGTGCTCCCTGCACCTTTTCTGTGTATTACCATTAAGGTCCCCTTTTCCTCACACATGTCTTGCACTATTAACCTCCTTCCGGATTTCCAAATTACCTCCCAACCTCTGATATAAAGACAGCAGGTTCAGACTTTTACCCTAGGTTTTTTGGTATATTACTCGATTACACCGGCTAGTTACAGACACAGTGATGGAGTGTTTGTGTTTCCTTCTCCCCTCTACCCTCTTTCCTATCTCTTACCTCTCTTTTCTGCCCCCTACACACTTTAGTATCAATTATTAGTGTCCTGAAATAACGCCCTTTGTTTTCTTGTCCCTGGAATTACATTTGTCAGGGCTCAAAGTAGTTTCAAGGGTGAGGAGACAAAAAAATTTAGGATTTAGTGGAATAAGATGTGTGAATCATTCCATCAGTTTCCCCAAGTGTTTCAGACTGAGACAGTGCTTAATTGGAGCGATGCTTGCAGGTGAGGCCCACTGGCACAAATTGTCAGAACCAGCACTTCCTTTTCCTTATCAAACTTTGGCCCAGTACAAGAGAGGGTAAACACAGCAGGAGGAAAGGAGAAAAGACAAAAAACAAAGACAAATGGAGAACGCTGTGATGAAAAACAACCTCCGAGAGTGAAATAAAGGGACTGATAGTATATAAGGCGAACAAAAACTTCAGGTGGTATCAAGACAACGCAACCTTGGTATTCTGCAAAACTGACATTTATCAGCACCGGTTGCAGGTTTCTGAGAAAATCTTGGGGCACCAATACTTATTATTTTACAAAGTAAGCACTACACTGAGATGTGTACTGCTTTCAGCAGCTGAAATATCTTTCTGAAATACCACAACTCACAATTCCAGTGGGTCTGATAACTCCTGTTACAGGCCCATCAGAAGTAACAGGCCATTTAAAATCTAAGCCATAGTCTGTCAGGTCTTCATATTTTGCATGGCTGCTAGCCAAATGGGACTAGAAAGGGTCAGGTGTCTGCACAAAGTAAACATCATGACAGGACTACAGCTTGCTTCCATAAAAGGTCACCGTCCAGCTACTTTATCGCATACAGGAATCCATGACATACCTTCTTCTTCACTGTACGAGTGAGAAGAGATTTTTTAGAAAGTCTTAATAAACTCTTAAGAGGACGTCCTACCAGATTGCATTATAGTTAGATTGAAGATGAAAGCAGTCTGTTGATGGGGTTTGTTTCCAGTATTCTGTTTTCTTTCTCCCCTCTGGAAATGGTGGTGGTATAACAAAAAACTCTGGATCTGCCCTGACCAAAGACTTTGCTTCATTCCCCCGTGGATACACCCAGGCAATCCCTTCAAGACTTTCACTTTCCCATTTCAGATGTACCAGTTAATGTTAGGAGGGCCTTGATATAAAGAGAACTGCTTCATAATAAAGAGAAGCCCCAGTCTGAGAGCCCATCATGAAGGAGGTCCCATTTCAGTAGGTGGACAGTGTATCAGACTACAAGGAATCTAATCCTTGATGTTCGTGACATACCTCTTCAGTGGGGAGAGATCCTCCACCACAGGATAAGTTCAGCCACTAGGTATCTCTTTATTTATTTTATTTATTTATTTATTTGAAAGGTTTTATATAGCGCTGGCTAGACCCGGGGGTATCAGAGCGCTTTACATGTGCAAAGACAGGATTACAGGAGTTGTTCAAGGGCACAGTATAACAGTGGTAAAAACAACACTCCAATTACATGTGCAAAGACAAGAATTACAGGAATAGTTCTAGAGTACAATATAACGATAAGTAAATACAAACACTCCAATTAAAGACTAATAAATAGATATACAGCTAAAGCAGATACATTTTATATATATAGTGGCTGCGGTTGGAACAGGATTCTGGGCAGAGCTGTAGGTGAGGCAGGAGTTAGGGAAGGATATGCAGGGGGAAACCAGGATTGGGGAGAGGGGGGTTGGTCAGCTGGGTGGGGTGTTGAGAGGAAGGAGGAAAGGGGAAGAGGAGTAGGAGGGGGGAGGGAAGGGGGTGGAGAGTACAAGGGGGGAGAGAGAGGGGGGGAGAAGTGACAGGGGAGAGTGAAGGGGAGGCGGGTAGGGACAGAGGAGGTACGTAGTCCGAATTAGGGGCCCCAAGGCTCTCTGTAAGGGAAGCCAGATAATGCCATGATTGTTTAAATGGGACACCTAGATAGTAGATAGGATAGGATAATATTTGTAGAGCGCACTTATACCCGAGGGTGTCAAGGCGCTGGTGGCAAGATACAGGCTTTGTGTATAGTAATGCTCCTCACAACCAGTTAGTCTCCTCCCAGAGCACCCACAAAAGAAGGACTAAGAGGTGTGAGCTTTCTGCACCGGACTGTCATCAGACATTCTGAAGACTGATCAGGGGAAAGAGAATAGGATCACTTTATCTAAGGGGTCCCTTTCACCTTGAACAAAAGAGATTGCTCTTCCACCCTTCACCTCCATCATCTACCAAATGACAGCACAAAAAGAACGCTAATCAGCAGTACATTTTAGCAGAAGGTCTCCACACTTGATCCAATGACTGGAAAGGAACAAAAGATAAACTTGACTTCATTCACTGATTTAGGAGTGGCCTTCCTGAGTGCCTGGAAGGGATCTCTGTGCGATCTGTGCATCTATCAGTGCATCTGTCATTTCATCTGCCACGGCATCTGCCACTGCATCTACAAGTGCATCTGCGAGTGCAGCAGATGCACTGAAGGCAGAGTTTAGTTCCGAGTGGGTGCTGTGTTTGTTAGGCTTGCTCAGCATTCATTTCTTGTTTTTTTAAACAAACTCTCAAAGTGGAAGTTTGTTCAGAAAAGTAAAACCAATAGTGGACCTGACTTAAATGGCGATATCTCCACACACATAGGGTTAATGGTTTGTTTTACCATCCTGACACTGCCACGCTTTACTTCATGGACCCGGGCAGGAAAATCCATGGTGAACAGTGTTATGGTATTTTTTTCAATTCCTCTTTATAGTTTGAACGATCTGTTGCGCCTCCAGGTATGTTCAAGAGTTTTACATTTCCTTTTGCTAGTCTAAGATCATTAGAACACCATTTTTCTGAGAGTGAGCCTCTAGCTCGTTTACTAGCTTTTAAGGGGCGCAGCTATCTAAAGAATTTAAGATGGGTGTATTAAGGTTTTCAATATAATCATCGAGATTTTATTTAGTCGTTAGGCGGTGGAGTAAAATGTTTGGAGAAAGTTTCAGCATTAATACGATTCCTGGGTCTTTTGAGTGGTATGGGCGGATCTGGAGGTGTTTTTTGATCTACTGATAGCATGAGTGAAAGTGACTAGTGAATGGCCTGTCCAAGTTAAAGGGGCAATGCCCAGAATTTTTGTGGCTTCAATATTTGAAAAAAGGGGGTCTAAACTTAGGTTAGGTTGTAATGTTCAGCTGTCCTTGAAATCCTTTGAGTTTTAGTTCTATCACCATGGTTTTGTTTAGTGTCTCGGTCAATGGAAAAAAAATCCTGCACAGAATGTTACAAATGTATCAAGTGTACTATGTACATTTTGAAATTTATTCTCAGTGACTGAAGGATAAAGGAGGCAAAATTTAGGGGGCTGAGCCCAGGCAACGTAGAACCCCAAAAATGTCAAAAAGAACAAGCATGTTTTAAAAGCCAAAAACTCATCACCCAATAGTGATAGTTTTAGGATGAGAAAGTACTACTCTGACATAATACTTAAGTGTCAGTTAACACAGCCACCAAGGCTCCGATTGACTGTAGATGGGAAAGAGAGACTGGCGCTGGAGATGGTCTAATGCCCATAGAAGTACAGAAAGACGCTTAGGAGCCTGGAACTCTTAAATGGCTAGTCATGATCTAAATTTTCAGTCAATACGGACTATTCAGGGGCCTCACTATTTCTTACAAGTAATGGGGGAGCGGAGATATAAGCTTTAAAATGTTACATCTTTCCCACTGAGATGGTTCCTGTGGTTGTTATACTCTGGGTGCCCCATCAAAGCCAAAAGAACACAACCCAAAATTGCTATGGAAAACCCTAAGAAATGGAATTGAGGAGATATGGTATCTGTCATGGTCAGGGGAAGATTCGGCAGTTCAGTCTCTCAAAGGCACAATCGTTGAATGTCACTTGCACCTCCTGAACCCTACTATGTTGAGATATCCATCTGAGCGATAAAAGCTGCTCAGCTACAAGGGCCTACGACGTGTTTTCCAAGCACATCTTCCACCATCTGGACCCTGTTCATTGTCCTTATAGTCAGGGTTCCTCCTCGCCCAACGGGCAAACCAGAAGCTCTTGTTCTTGATGTATAGAAGAACACAAAATGTCTGGATCAGGTACTCCTCTGGGCACAGCTGCAGGAAACTTTCTGGGTTCAAAGAGAACACAAGCAATGGTCTCAACAGGGGCAATTCGTATCCAGATCTGGAGGACACTGGCAGAGAGCAGGGGCCAATAAAAATGTGAGTTGCCTGAAAGTATCATAACTTCCACCACCCTAAGGTACAGCATCAAGTGCACTTCTATACATGATTGTAGAAGGCAAACAGTAACTTGATTTGTCTTCCTTCAGAGAAATGCAGACTCTACAAATGGATTTCCTCTTGGTTCTGGACAGCTATTAAGCTCGAAACAAAGAGGGAGGCTATAGATAGACATCAGGAGGTGCACTTAGCTCTGCACAAATTAGGATACCTTTGGCTGGTGTATGCGGTCACCAGACAGACATGAGAGCAGATTTGCTCAGTCACTCAAATTGCTTAATATCAGCCTTTTGTTTTCTGGCACCCATCTGCCTGGATGTAGATTCAGAAACTAAATAAGTAGGAAAGAGTTACAGGACATTTGACGCACAGGTCCAGTAGCTTTCCCAACGCCAAGTAATCTGAAATGGGCTTATCCTGTACAGTAATCTACTATTTCGTGCTGGCTGTGATATTACACAGCACACAGTCACACATAGTACATTCATGGAGAAGTGATGGGTCCCTGTTATTGAACTCTGAACACATTTATTGATTGCACCAGTAGTCATTTTTAAAGTGCTTTTGTCCCTGTTTATCAAGCATTTTCCACCAACTCTCAATCTTTCCACAATCTGGTCAAGGGACAGTAGAACAGTCATTGACTATGGTGGTGGCACGTTTTGGGATTAGCCCGAGTTTTGAGGAGTCTAGCGCTCAGCTGGGGGATCAATAAAGTCATCATGGAGCATCCGCCAGTGGTCTGAGATTCAAGTCTAATATGCAGAATAAAAACAGGGCAGGGCACAAATTACAAAATCAAGGTAGTTTAACATAGTCAGATAGTGGAGAAGTGTGGCTCAATGGTTAGAGTGGCAGACCCTGATGCAGAGATCTGGCCCGGGACCAGGGTTCAATTCCCGCCTCGGCGGGTCTTGGGCTCAATTTCCTCGGACCTGATAATTCTCGCCTCGGTGCCTATTCTAATCATGGGTCCCACTCTGCAACTCTGGGCAATAGCTTGCTTAATCTCCACGACGGCCCCACCAGCGCTGGGATGCCTGGCTTCACCTTGGGGGTGCCCAGGAGTGGACATTTCACAGGGAAAAGACAGGAAGGGTTCCACAGCGGTATGCGTACAGCGCCAGGACACCCTAGGGTAACAGTGCGCTTTACAAGTACAAATTTCATTTAATTTCATTTCATTTCATATCCATGCTTGACTTTCAGCTAAACACTTATGCAATGTAGAATTATGATTGCTGAAAGAAAAAAACTCCCAAGAAAGAAAGAAAAGACAATGACGAGCCATTCTTTCTTTAATGTTTGGCAGGCACTGTTGATACATTAACCTGGGTCCCTCATTTTCATTTGCAAGAATACTTTTCCTAAGACATCACACCTGAAAGAAACACTGAACTGTACAAAAGTAAGGAAACCAAAGTTGAATAGGCCTGACATTGCTGCAGCGTCAGGAGATCTACCTATTTAGGGTGGGCATTTTGACGTGTTTTCAAGTTCACCATCACCATCCAAGGCACGGCAGTTGCACAAAGCAACAAAAGCAACAATGTCCCCCTACATCCCTGTAGAAATCCCCCAATGGAACAGAGACACTGAGGTTTGCTTTTTATTAAAAAAAAAACCTGCTGTGCAAATTTGTTTCTGAAAAATAAATGTTATGTTACAAAAACACATATATATATATATATTTTTTTTTTACCAACAAGTTCCACAGGAACCGGAGCACTCATGGGTAAGTAACAGCTTTATTTCTTGAGCCAGACGCGTTTCAGCAGGAACTGCCTTTTTCAGTGGCGATAGTAAATGTGGGAAATCTGACATCTTTGCTCTTTAAAATCGGAGCTGACGCGCTCCCATTGGCTGTTCGTTCGTGAATGGCAGAACCGTACCCACCTCCGCCTTCACAGCGCTACGTAGCCAGCATGTTCGTCATCACAGTTAGTACACAGTTCTGATGACGGTGTCCATGGGAGCAGTTTTCACTTCAGTAGCTCTTCACACCATAGTGGAATTACCCCCCACGGAAAGTTCAATTAACACATGCCAGCTTAGTCCATTTCATGGACGCGATTTCCCTTAGGCTGCAAGTTACACTCCTCGTTACCGCTTATGTCCTCTTGAAGCACAGTCCAGAAAACACTTGCTTAGTAGCACTTGTCTCTCCATTTAAGTAATGTCCCATCTCGGCAGGTACTGCACTTTCTTACAGGACTGCGGCGGTTCTGGCAGTATTACAATTATAACTAACAACGCACGTTAATATAACTAGCACCGTGTGTGGCCTTTGGCCGTGCGTGGCAAGAGTTTAGCCGAAGTGCCTAGCCAACCCTGCTGCATGCACCCAAACCCTAGCTGCGCACGCCTTAGGCCATGCGCAGCATGTGGTTGGATGCAGTGGGTGGGTGTTTTTTTTTTCATTTTTCTCTGGATTTGTGGATCCACGGACTAGACGAAAAAAAACTGGGCAATTTTGTGCCCACAAGGGGTCCCTAAGGGACGCCTCTCCTGTGTCCTATGGGGTCAGGATACGTGTATGCTGACCCCTTATATGTTTTTGCACTCTTCTTTTCCCACTCCCTCAGCCAATGCGACAAACAAAATGGCGTCCACAACTCTTCTGTCAGGTTGCAACAAGCCAGTCAGGGCCTTGCCCGAATTCGCGTATCTGCTGTAGGATCCACAGCCCTAGATGTCTATATTTTTTTACTTTTAATATCTCAAACTACTGGATGGATTTACACCTAATATCTGAAAGTGTGCGCTACGTAACCAAATCTATCTTTCTGCATAATTTGGTTTCATTTCGTTCAGCGTTCCGGCTGTAGTCATAGTCAAAGAATGCAAAATCCCCATAAACATAAGCATTTTGGGACCCCCCCCCTTATTTTTGGTTGACGGATCACCCCGTAACTTTCAACACAGCACAGCAGCTGAATCGACTAAAGTATACGTTTTGAAGATTTCATGAAGATTCACCAAGCGGCGCCAAAGTTATTGGCAAAACAAAAAAATGCTCTTCCTATGGAAACTTTGGGCCTAACTATAACTACCTACTGGCTATCGCCACTAGGTTATATATAAGTATATGGATAGATGGATAGATACTTTACACAAAAAAAAAGTTTGGACAACTCAGCTCCTTCCTGAAACATTTTACAGTGAGAAAAGGGGGGGGGTCGCAAAACGCCTTTCTCCCCTCAGTTTTCCACAGGATGGACAGCGATACAGCCAAAACTGCTGAACAGAATGACACCAAATTTGGCACAAAGCTAGATCTTCATCTAGAAAGCGTGTAAATCTGTTAAGTAGTTTTCGAGAAATTAAGGTTTTAAATTTATGTATATATAGCGACACGGTGCGTTTGTGTTATAACCGCAGTACCACAAGCTCAAAACATGTGATCTGATTGGCTAAATGTTGCTGTTGCCATTTTGAGAATCAGCTACTCAGTCCCCGTGTCGTAAGAAATAAAAAAAATAGTAAGGGATAAGGACGCAGGTTAGGGGTACCCTGATCTACTGGGCCAGTGTTGGGTCCCAGAGGGAACCCCCGATCGAACTCAAACTAAAAATATTGTTTTTTGCATTGCTGCAGTACCGCAGTACTACTGTAATGCTCAGTGCGGCCCCTATGAAAATCTGCAGAAGTACTGCGGTAGTGTGAATGAAAAGATATTGGGGGTCTTTGGGCGTTGCATGAACATGGGGTTTGGTCAGCAACTGTTGGAGGGGGCACCCTTTAGGTGGTTGGGTCCCCTCTGGGGGGGTTGGGCACACGTTTCGCCACGCACATGGGTTGGGCGCAGAGGTGCTGATTTCCCACAAACTCAGACCAGTTTCCAACCCCTCACTGTGCACGGTCTTCGGAATTTGGTATAGTAAGGCATGCTAAAAAAAATATAACTTTATGTTAAAAAAAGTAGAAATTCACTGAAAAAACAAAGTTTAAAGTGACGTTATAGTTTGGTATGGTTATAAGATCTTAGTTTACATTTTTTAAAAATCCTTAGAAATTTGCTGAAAAAAAGGTTAAAATAACATTATAGTTAGGTGAAAATGTCTGTTAAAACTAACATTTTAAACTTAAAGACCACTGAAATTCACAAGTTATAGCTAACTGAAGTAACATATTACACTCATGACATGCTGTACGTAAAATGACAATAATGAAAACACGGGGCATGACGTGGTATGAGTTATAGTTACTTCAGTTAACTATAACTGGTGAATTTTATATATATATATATATATATATATATATATATATATAGCTAAATTTTATAGATAAATCCAAAATGTGTTTTCAATAGAAAGTGCAGGTGAACCGTGAACCATACCCACACCACAGTGGTGCCTGTCACCATGTTAAAAAAAAAGATATATATATATATATATATATATATATATATATATATATATATATATACACACATACATACATATACATATACACATACATATGTATTTTTTTTTGCACAGTGCCAGGCACCACTGTGGTGTGGGTATGGTATGGTTCACCTGCACTTTCTATTGAAAACACATTTTTGGATTTATCTATACAATTTTGCAGAAGGTTTAAACTATTATTTTTCTATTAGTAGGTTAAGTTTTGTGCCAATCCATGTGGAGGGGCAACATTATAAAAAAAGGGAGGGTCCATAAAATGTTCATTCGCTTATAACTTTGGCCCTTTGTTTTTTCAGTGACATTTTTAATCATATGCCACATCCAAGAGTTCCCTGGGCCAGTGTCGTAACATCAGCACCCCCAGTCCCTGCGGGGCCAGGTCACCCGAGCTCCAGGGGGCCCCCTCAACACAGCCGGCACTGTGCACAGGCAGCAGGCCCCTGGCCTGAGAGCTCTTGTCTGCATCCAGGGGGGAGGGCACCTCTAGGTACTGTGCAGGGGAACCCCTCAAGTTTCGTTACACCCCTGGATGGAAGGATAGATAGATAGATAACTTTAGGTATGGAATTCGTACAGCAGAGTATTTATTAGGCTACAAGTATGTTGAAGACTTCAGACAACAAAGTTACCAAGCTGACTTCCCGAAATTACTATTGTGTCGGTGCCTTTAGGGTGCTACTCCCTTGTCCTTAAGGTCCATTTTGCCCCGGTCCTTCTGCTCAGACACGTGTAGGCCCATTGATTGTAAACGTATAGTCCGGAAGTTCCTCAGCATGTTATGTTATTCAAAACGGGGCAGTGTTCTAAGGAGTGATCACATTCGGCACGGTGATAATCGTAATTCAGTTGAGAATTAATAGTGAATAGAGAATTAATCTGTGAAGAGCTCGGTGGAAATGGGCAAAGGGTGGGGCCGGCATTTCGATTTTCTTTTGCAGCAGGTGTACATTAACACCATCCTCCTTGTCTCTCGGGTTCCCCTGCCTCGCCCTTGCGGGAAGGAAGTTGAAACCGTGCTTGCACACCATAGCGTACAAGATTCGATGCACTCCACGGAGAATTGCTACAACCACGATACGAACTTAATGTATATTTTTTTATTTCTCGTCGCCTGCAAGAGTTTCTGTTTGAAACCATCAGTTGGACAGTAGCTGAAGGTCTTGATAATTTAAAAGCTTTTTGTAATGCACATCGCAAAATAAAAAGTTAAGCCTACAAACGATTATTTGAAATTTTTAGGAAAGAAAACGCGTTGGACGGGGATTATTACAGTTTAAACAGCTTATAAAAGTTCAAAACAGTGATTTTCTTACGAGACAAGGCTAAATCGTGGACCTACCAAAATATTACATTCACTTCCAAGTTAAGTTTCGATAAGGTACACACTCTTGTGGTTTGTTAACCCAAAATAGGAGAAGGTAAAACTTGCCAGACACGTTTGCTGTTCTTTCGGACTGGAGCAAGACATGTGACCGCCTGGCGGACAAGAGCAGGGCGAACTTGCAGCAGATGCCATAACAAATGGTGTATTTATAGACTCAGAGGCGCAACTAGAGCCAAATTTCGAGGCGGGGGGGGGGGGGCCAAGAAAAAATTTCGGGGGGGGCTAATTCTTCCAGCAATAGACAGAGTGGAGATGCAGGTGCTCTAAGGAGTGAAAACACAACAAAGCCTCGTTAACAAGCAAATGGTCTTTTAAAGACCTGTAAGTACTCGGGTGCCGCTGTGTGTGTGCCCGGGAATCTGTCTCAGCCCGGGCTGCCACATACGACAGGGGGTGGGGGGGCTGAAGCCCTTGAGACCAATGGGCGTTGCATGCCGGTATAGACTATGGGGCCGATTCGATCGGGCCGGAAATCTCTCCGACCGAGCCGGACCCGGAGAGATTTCCGACCGATCGGACCCGGCAGCCCGACCGAACGAGTACGATGCGCACGTATGCCATCGGACTCGAGTCGGTCGGACTCCCATTGAAGTCAATGGGAGCCTGTCGCACAACGCGTACGCGGGCTCCCATTGACTCAATGGGTGCGATGCGGACAAGGGCGCCCCCTACAGCGTGTACGCGGCGAAGCGATTCGCGCCGTCCACGCACAGGTAGGGGGACCCATGGGTCCCCCTGTGTGCGACTCGCGCGGCTACGCGTACAGGGGGTCCGACACGGACCCCCAAAGTACGGCTCCGACAGCTCTTTCGAGCCGGGAGTGCGCGGCTCGGTCGGACTGCTCGCGGGCGCGCATCGTACTTACCCGGCCGGGGAACGTCTCCATTGCGCGGTGCGAGTCGTGTCCGTGCGAAGTCGGTCGGTGCGGTTAGACCCGGGATCGAAGTCAGTCGGAGCGGTCGGGACGCCCGGACGAAGTCGGTCGGCGAATACGCATCGTACTCGCCGCCCGGACGCGTCGCATGTAATCGGTCGGGAAATAGGGCTCCGAATCGGATCCGGTTAAGCCGAATCCGATTCGGAGCCCTACCGGCCGAGATCGGAATCGGCCCCTTAATTTCTCTGTTTCGCCCGCACGGGGCTTGCTGGTGAAGCTGTTCGTGGCTTGCCCTGGAAGTGAACGCTGCACGCCGTGAGCACGCCGAGAGCCGCGAGCGAGCTGTGAGCCACGGAGCTGCGGAGGTGTGCGGATCACGGATTGCGGGCTGCGGAGTTCGGGGGAGTGCCCCGCAGCGAAGGCCGGGAGGAGTACGCACGTCTGCTGTGGTGCGCTACCTGATGGCCAGGACAGTGGCTTGCAGTGGTAGTGGTAGTGGCAGCGGTGGTGGTGGCGGCGGCGGCAGCTTGGTAGCGGTTCAGCCTCTTGACAGCATTTTGCCATCTTGCTGCTGTATCTCGCTACCGGTTTGGGTTTGGCCGCAGAGCACTGGGCAGCTTCAAACACACACAGTTGCTGTCTGCATTGGGGGAGGACTTAGCGGTCTCAGGGGGTCCCGCACCACTCCATGTCTTTTGCTGCGTCCGTACTACACAGCCTCCACCATCATCCATTATCCGCCACCCCAGCATATCACATTCCCCTTCTTGGGTTTCGTGCAGCAGGGGAGATAGCTCCTTGAACGCACAGCGAGGACCAAGTAAGCCCGAGAAGGACCAAGAAGGAATCAAGAGGGAACTAGAACGCACAGTGCAGCACAGCAGGACAGCACAGCAGGACCTAGAAGGATCAAGAAGGACCCCAGAAGGACGTAGAACGACGTAAAACCGGAACCCAGACCCAGACCTAGGAGGAGGGGACTGAGCCCGGAGCTCCTTCCAGAGACAAGGTAGAGCGTTGCTGCGGGGGTGGGGAGCAATAGGGGGTGCAACTATTTTGTAGGGGGAGGCCAACCCTTAACACAGAGGCTGTAGTTGAGATTTCTGTGACTGCATTTGCTATGAGGGGCCACGTTTAGCTCTCCCCTTTCACCCACCCCCCCTTCGGCAGAACTATTTGGCCCCTCTCAGCTTATTTGACTATATCTCATTTACCGCTCCAGTTTAAAAGAGGTCACCCAAGAAGGACTCCAAGATAATCACAATTAACATAATAAATAAACAAACAAACAAATAGTTGGACAAATAAACAAGGGGTCCATCACTGGACAAGACACAGCCAAGGGACTTGGGGGTGCCCAGGAAAGGGCACGGCATTGCATAGCAATCATAAAGCCACACAGGCATAGACATTTTAAACAGCCCGGGACTCCTGGGTAAAGCCTATAACATCAAGCCTCCAATATCCAAGCCAATCACACCAATAATCCATATTCTCATATTTTTCACACAACTGGATAGGGGGATCTACTCATCAGCCAACCGGAATTCAACCTCACCAATGAGACCAACGCCCCAGGCAGGACAGCCCGCGCAAGGCCAAACAGCTATTCGACATAGCCAAACGAGGCAGCACAAGTCAAGAGAGCGGGCTAGAGATTGGGTGCGTAGGGCAAGGCTGCAGGCTTCCGCCTTCCACATCAATTGGAAACACTCGCACAAGGTATTTGTGGCTCGTAGGAACAGGACTACCGCTAGGATCTCCTCTAGGAAAATGAGGAGTGCAGGATCCGACAACAAGGATACAAGGGTGCGGCAGCAACGGGGAACAACAAGAGGACAGAAAAGTTTGCTAGATCTGGGCAACACAGGGTCAGGGCCCGAGTTACACTGCCCATTGACCTCAGCAGTGGAGGGAGGAGAAGGACACGGCACCATCATCAGAAACCGGGTGACTCGCAAACCGGCATTAGGGAGCCTCCCGATACATCAATATTTTACAAGGCTGAAGACAGAAACTCAAGTTCACCACACGGGCTGTATGGTGGAAGAGGGGGTTGCATCAGACATCAGCCCCAGCCCCCTGCTAGCTAGCCAGGAGGCAGCAATGCAGGGAGAGGCCCCCCTCTTATTCCAATTTGCACAGCTCAGGATAGCCTGGAAGAATCATTAATTATAGAGATGGCGAGACTCGCAGAGATAGCAGATACGGCTACGGCCAGCAATGACACTCAAAATACCATCAGCAAACAAGTTAATCATAACATGGCAGAACATCGGACAGAGCAAACTGGGATTATTGAGATATCATCAACCATAAACGACGGTGAAGCACTTACCAAATCGCATGGTCCAATACGCTTTTGAAATAGAGGCCCTCATTCATTACATAAATGACCAGCAACAGGATACACTGGATGACTCTATTAACCTTTGTGGCCGGGGGATTAACCAGAATTGCTCCACGCCCGTTAACAATCTTGGAAGGGCGCAAACACAACAACAATTTGGTGACCTTTGCATTCCAGATTTACCATTTACAGAGTCAATAAAAACAACAACAATATCAGCCAGAAAATTACAATCAATGGCAGAGGAACCCACAGGGGTTGTCACGGGCCAATCTCCCGGAATCCAGTGTGATGATCAAGATCCAATTCATAAGAATGGCCCGGAATATATTCTGAACACAATAAACTCGTCTTTGCTGGCAGCAGTAAAGGCACTCACCTGGCAATCCCACAAATTAGAGATACAGGTGGATTTACTACACATGCTTGCACAAAGTGTCTTGACAATTAACAAAAAGGTGGACATGATTAATTCTAAAGTTGATCAGTGGATTACTAGAGAAAACGGCCAAGGGGGCACCACAAGTCCAGTAAAAAGCTTTAGTGAAGCAATAGTGGAAAAACTAGCAACACTGCCTGACTTGCTAACAACTTTAATAAATCAATGTAGTGAAGCACGGACAAATAACATACAAATCAGGAAAAACTCTGAAAAAGAGGAACCACACCCTGAAGCAGCAATAACATCTATGGAACCAGAAGTAATACTTGGCACAGCTGCTACAATCAGTAACACGCTCCCGGGCAAAAGTGGTAGCCCCGCAACTAGCACAGACGATGGACATCAAAGCAGGAAAACAGGCCAAAGAGCAATTGAAGGGCAGCTCTCCAGACGGCAAAAGAAAAAACTACGGAAATCTCTGAAAACAAATAAAAGGAAAAGCGGGACGACATTCATTCAAAAAAAGCATGAAAGGACTACTTTCTCAAACCAAGTCTGCAGCCAGCCCAAAATCGGTACAGACAGCACCGACAAGGGCCCATTGAACTATACCATCTTCCAAATGAGAAACAGCACTATAGTCGAAGCATCCCAGGCAAATAATTGCCAGGAAACTTCCATTCCAAAATATCCGAACGTGAAGCACACAGAAGGCCCCGCACAAGGCAAATTCAATACACTCCAATACCCACACTGTTCTTACTCCTCAGGTACAATCCTATGCAGAGGTGGCGAATGTCAACCACAGAAACACCACTAAAGGAACAGAAAGTTGGGAGGCAAGGGCACTGCCCGAGACCAGCAAAAATACGACAACTCGAATAACAGGACACAGGTCTACGGAAATGCAACCGTGTGAGAAGTTGGAGATGTCGACACCAGCATTAGAGCAGGAACCTTGCTCGTCGAAGGTACACCCACCATTAACGGAAACGCCATGCAAAGGCCAAAATATAGCAACTTCACAACCTACATTAGTATGGAAGACGTCACCGCTCGACCAAAGGGTCCAGACGCGGAAGCAACTTTTCAATATTAAATCGGATGGGAAAACACAAGCTGCGCCTTGCTGGAATAACGGCCAAACAGGGTTTTCAGATCAAACAACTTTGCACCATAAGCAGAGTCATGAGTTTGAGGGAAATAATTTGGGAAAAGAACCTTTGGCAGACTCGGAGCTCACAGTGATTCTCACCCCTGAATTTGAGACAAGAGGCCCGGGCGACATTTTAAATCGCTCAAATATCCTATATCTCCTGTCGAGTATACCCTCATTGGCCTATTTAACATCAGCCCACCTTGCATCGGTGCACTTTAAAAATTACACCTGGATAAGCCATAGGGAGTCAACCCTAACAAAGTGGACCAACAAGCTAGACATTCAAAACATCATGGCGGAAAAAGATCTAAAGGATTGGGGTATCCGCATAGATAAATGCCCAACGGAAAAGTATCCCCAAGTTCTACTACAGAGGCCATGCAAACAAGAGGCGCAAGTACCACAGAAAAGTATATTAAGGGGCACAAAATCGATCCAGAGTCAAACCTGCGACAATAATATTAAAATCAAGCTTCATAAGGGCGATGCTACCAGACATTGCATGGAGGTAAGAGCATCTCAGGACGTCATATCAGAGGACTGGGCCTGGATCTCAACGGCACTGCATACCAACGGGAGGGCAAATGCCTAGCACAAGAAATCTTTCGATTTTGCCCGGACTCCCAACAACGCGGGATACCAGGGAAGGCTCAAACTAATAATTTCGGAGGCATAAAAGAGGCGATAACAAGAACTAAGATCAGACTAATAAGTTGGAACGTGGCAGGGCTCAAATCGACATTAGCCAACAAAGAAGCCATGGATTTCCTTAAAACAGGAGATATTTTACGCTTGCAGGAAACATGGACGGTAACACCAAATTCCATTAAAGGCTTTCAGGCGACCCACATACTGGCCAACAAGAAAAACATCTTTGGAAGACCGATTGGCGGGGTTTCAATCTTTGTAAAACTAAACTTGCAAGTACGAATTGAGGAATGGCCCACGCACTCACCTGACGCTCAGTTCATAACTATAAAAGGAATTGGATTAGAGGGCATCCCGACCATAATTGTAGTAATTAACCTCTATGTCAATCCAAACAAAAAGGCAAAAACCGCAAACACCAGGATGATCACCGGTCTGATTAGAGAATATCTCTATGAGAACCCAGGGCACGAATGTATTATTACCGGGGACTTTAACATGAGAGATCTGTGCCGCCCGGAACAAAGCCAAGGGGACAGTGGGCGGAATATCGTGGAAGCCTGCATCAATTAATTTAACCTGGAGTCCGTGAACCAAGTAGGGCAGCCAAACAGGAAACTACAACCTACTTTTAAAAACATCTCCACGCTAGACTACATCTTCCTCAGCAAGAACCTACTGAAGAGGTGTGAAGAATATAAGGTGCTACACACTACTGCATGCGATCATCATCCAATATCCATCCTCGTCAATATAAGCACCATGATGCACGAGGAACACCTAACTGCTGGTAAAATGCTTAATCCAAACAGTGAATCGGCACCAATAAAACAAATTAAATGGGGACCCATAAGCCGGGCCAGATATAACAAGTGGAAACAGGTTATATGCACAACTGGCCCTCAGAAAAGTTGGCCAGAAATCATGGCCTCGCTAACTAATGTTTTGATTGCAGGAAGGCAACCCACATATAAAGGCAAACGCACTGGAAATGGGCCAATCAATCTTCTCGACAACAAAGTATTCAGAGAGAGTAAAAAGAGGTGCAGTCTGGCAGTGTTACAGTACAGGAGAGAAAAGTGCCCACGGACGGAAACATTTTTGAAAACTTCAAGAAAACTGCATTAAAAAACTGTCTGCAGTTGAAACAAACCAACACGGAAGAAAAATGGAAACACATCTATGCACTGCTGGCACCCAATAAGAACAGGGAGTTTTGGAGCTATGTTAATGGTCTAAACGGTGGAAGCCACATCCATAATGCTGTACCTGCCAACAAATGGGCAGCTCACGCAACAAGGCTATATGTCGACCAAGACAAACCCATGGCAAAAACCATGGAGGTAGAAGGCAATTACCCCGACAAGAATGAGGCAGAGGACCTTGCCCCAACAGAAAAAGAAATTCTAACCACCCTCAAGGGAATCAGGAAGGATGGACCTCCCGGACCTAATGGGCTACCAGGCAGCATCTTCAATGAAGATCGAGATTTTTGGGCCCCTTACATGCATAGCCTATTTAACCAATGCTACAATACCTCAGAAGTACCGGACTCATGGAAAGGTTCCATCTTGCAACCCATTTATAAAAAAGGGCATGCCTCACATCCGGAGAACTACAGACTGATTGCATTATTGGACGTCGATGGGAAGGCATTTGCAAAAGTGCTCTTGAAAGAGTTAGAGGTATGGATAACAAAAAATCAAATCATACCGCAATAACAGACAGGATTTCGGCCGAACTCCTCGACACTGGATAATGCCGTCGCGCTATCATATCTGGCAACCAAGGCCACAGAGGTCGCCACCCCTCCGCTATATGCATGCTTTGTCGACTACAGAGCCGCCTTCGATGGCATCGACTGTAACATACTGTGGGCAAAACTCGCAAAGTGGGGCATTCCGAGGAAGCTCCTGGCGGCCATCATGTCACTTCATACCGGCACTTGGGTTCGCACCAAGCTCACACAGACATGTGCAACTGCCAAGATCTACACGAACAAAGGGCTAAAACAGGGTTGTGTGATCGCACCCACACTGTTTAACTTAATACACTGCGGATCTGGGAGAGGCACTTCTAAAAGCCAACATCTTTCCGCCCAAACTGGGCCATCTCAGACTTCCGATCATGCAGTATGCGGATGACCTTGTTCTACTGGATCAAACTAGAATAGGCATGAAAAAAGCATTGGAGACATTACATCTCTATAATATGGAAAACAAACTTCAAGCCAATGCAACAAAAACTAAGGTGCTGGTCTTTGGCCACAAACCCAAAAAAATCACTATTGGGTTACCATCTTGGTCCGTTAAGGATTGCTACTGCCAACAAGTATACTTATCTGGGAGTACAATACTCAGACACCGGCAGACCAACACTGCAGGCCAAAGCACTTGAGGCTAAAGCGGCTAAGGTTACACATGTCTCATGTAAATTAAATCATAAGCTTCTAAGCCACTCAACGGAGGGCATTCGACGAGTAATGCAAGCAAAGCTAATTCCAACACTGAGCTATGGCCATCTTGCTTTTCCTGGCCTTCTGACTGACAAATTGGAGCGCCTGCACATCATGGCTTTTAGAAAGGTTTTTAAGCTTCCATACTCAACAAGGCGCACACTGATCCGCCTAGAGTTTAATATTCCAGCAATGGATATAGAATGTAAAAAAGACATAGTTAAATTTTACCATCACGTGACTAAGGCAGGCCCTGGTACAATCAGGGAAGCATTACAAATAGTTTTCACCGCTGGGCAAGGTATCTCTTGACGGCCAACAAGACATTGGGTCTGCCAGCTGATCTCCTAATGGACATACCACTAA
The DNA here is from genome assembly GCA_963921515.1 of Calotriton arnoldi. NCBI lineage: Eukaryota > Metazoa > Chordata > Amphibia > Caudata > Salamandridae > Calotriton > Calotriton arnoldi. Next base: position 546,392 of record CAWUFW010002752.1, read on the forward strand.
CAACGGCCGGCCTAAAAAGCCTGCTAAAAAAGCAGGGAAAGATAACCTCAAGGCAACAGGACCTCGAATGGATTAGATCTATTTGTGGGGCAGAGGGCCTTGTCTACTCACACGAAGCTACCCCATGTCAACCATACCTGAAAGCAGGATTGAGAAGGCAAGCCCTACAGAATGTTCTGAGGACTAGGCTCCTAACATTACCAATTCAGGACTACAGGGCTCACTGGAAAAATACACCGTTAAGAAGCAGTGGATGTCGTTTGTGCCGGTACCATATAGAATCTGCTGAGCATGTTATCTGCTGCTGTCCAGTTCTGTTGAGCCCAAGGGGCCTATATTTAAGAACTATGTTCATTCAAAATGGCATAAGACCATGCAAGGAGGCTCTAATGTTCATCTACACCACCACAGTGCCGATGGAGCTCGCACGAATTGGGAAGTTCTATGCGGTAGCCGGAATGACTCTACGATCAACGCAAAAACTGATGATGACAGCAAAATAATACATGAGCCACAGATCATCAACCGTGGCAGCAATCTTGGCATCATGATTTTATATTGCACCCACTTGCACTATTATTCATTATTTCACATTGTCTAGTTCACTCTGGGAGGAGCTCTATCCTTCAATTTATCCTACATGCCTGTCTACACATATAAAAAACACATGCATGCCCCTACGACACTATTTTTGCATGCTCACGCACCCATGCCTCTGAGTTCTATCCGGTGACGTCGCTCCGTTTTCCTTTTATGTTCTTTCGCTGTTCTTCTACGGCCCACATATGTTCCATCCCATACGTCTGCTTACGCACAAAGTAATTACACTTATGCCTGCATGACATCTTATTCCACGTCAACGCTCCCACGCTTTTCAGTCTCGCTCGGTGATGTCCCTCCTCTTTTTTGCTGCATTTATGTTTTTTTAGACGTTCTTAAAAAAAACTTTTTTAGACCTTTTAATCAACAAAATGTATTTATTTACGATGTAACATGTACTGTATTTGTAAATGATTTTAGGTAATCATACAATAAAGAACTAAATGGTGTATTTATAAGCAAGCACCTTGGCCAGGACAATGGTCAACACTTGGTAAGATTTAAAATCAGCTGTACGTGTGGTGTTTGAGCTTCACCTGCAAGGATTTCATTCTAAAATGGAATGGCAAACTTTGCTTTTGTAAACAACTTAGTCCAGAAACAATTGCTCATAATTTAGTAGGATTTGAAGACCAGTGGGAGGGCCAGCGGAATGTCTAGATGGGATTTATGGGAGGTGGCACAAAAGTGGCCACTGAGAAAATCAATGAGGGCCCCCTATAATGCAGCTGCTAAAAACACCTAACCTTGGGAACTACCCAGAGTTCTCAGCTTCTTTTTTGCAAAATTTATGTGGCACTCTAACCCTGATAGGGTATTGTTTTGGCTTATACTGGGTGCTCCCTTGTGTCTGGACAAAGCTAAACCTTCCTGAAGAGCTATAATGATAGCGAAACATGTAAGGGGTTGCTTTTGATCATTTAAGATTGGCTTGGATGGTATTTTACCAGTCCAAAGCTGTAATACTGTGCCTGGAGTGGTAAGAGCCGTTTGTCATTTTACAGCTCTGCGTGGATGTCACTGTGCTAATCCTATGCGTAAAAACTTTAATATAGAAATGGCAAAAGACTTTGTCCCTTTCTAGTTCGGCATTGTTGAGCTTGTACTAATCCTATGCTTAAAACTTTGCTAGAAAAACTGACATTTGAGGTGAGCAGATTCATAGTACCGCTGGTGTTGTAGGGTGCTCTATACAGGAGCTGCTGTCCACCTAAACTTGGGAACTACCCAGAGTTCTCAGCTTCTTTTTTGCATAATTTATGTGGCACTCTAAACCCTGAGAGGGTATTGTTTTGACTTATACTGAGTACTCCCTTGTGTCTGCACAAAGCTAAACCTCTCTGAAGAGCTATAATGATAGCAAAACATGTTTCAGGGGTTGCTTTTATTCATCCCGGGTTGGCTTGGGTGGTATTTTACCAATCCAAAGCTATAATACTGTGCCTATAGTGGTAAAAGGCTTTTGTCATTGTATAAGTTGGTGTCAATGGCACTGTGCTTATCCAATGCTTAAAGACTATGATGTAGAAATATTAAAGGACTTTGTCCTTTTCTAGCTCGGTGTGAATAGCACTGTGCTAATCCTATGCTTAAAAACTTTGCTAGAAAAGCAGACATTTGAAGTGAGCAGATTCAGAGTGGAGCTGGTGTTGTAGGGTGCTCTATACAGGAGCTGCTCTCCAGCTAAACTTTGGAACTACCCAGAGTTCTCAGTTTCTTCTTTGCATAATTTATGTGACATTCTAACCCTGAATTGGTGATTGTTTTGAGATTTGTGTGTGTGTGTATATATATCAGTGTGGCGGTAGCCACCCTGTAGTTATAGTTAGGATTACCAGATATAGGAATTCCTCAGATTTTTGTCCTTTAATAACTTTGCACCTTTTGACAAATCTTCACAAAACTATGCAGACCTCTTGCACCTGTTACATTGGTGAAAGATTTAAAGTTTGGCGGCGTTTGGTAAAAGGAGTGCAAAGAACAAAACGGGGGGGGGGGGCAAAGCACACTTGCACTTCAATGCATTTTACGTAAACTTTTGTATTCCAAGTAGCGGCAAAAGAGCTGAACAGATTGTAATGACATTTCACAGCAATGTACATTAGACTATGTAGATGATTCCTTTTGCTATTGCAAGTGATGTTATGAAGTGGTTATGAAGTTATAAGGGGCAGCACCTTAGTGATATCTGTGTAGCACAATACTACTAAAGGTATCAAGAAAGCACAAAAAATAAACTAGACTGCATATGTAAAGTTTCAGATGTACTACATGAACAACTGAAAGACCCATTTATGGTCACATGCTAATGGAAACCTATAAACAAAACATAACAAATAGAATACATCTTTATCTACATAAGTTTTCTTTGCATGCTCTCTGGCTCCCAAAATAAAACTGTGTCGAACAAGCCAAACAAAAACCATCTTCCTTATGTACCCCTCTGCAACTAAATTATAAAGTGACCTAGCAGTGAGCTACACAAGTTACTATTTGGAAGACATGATAATTGGCTACTAGGAAAAAATATAATAACCTCAACAATAATGGTTGTCTTTCATTCTCTTTGGGCTTCATATATAGCACAATCCTACTAAAAGTAGCAAGGAAGCCCAAAAATAAACTAGACTGCATATGTAAAGTTTAAGAATTGCTACATGAACAACTAAAAGACACATTTATGGTCACATAATTATGTAAACCAATAAACAAATACATAACAAATACAATAGATAAAAGACAGAAATCATATTAAATCTGCTGCCACTCTTTAGTCATAGTTAGTATTCCCAGAGATTTGAATTCCTCGGATTTTAGCTCTCTAATAACTTTCCACTCATTTGATAAATCACCACAAAATGTTCCAGAACTATAGCATTTTCTGCATTTTGAGATAATGTCAATTTGTGTAGTGAATCATTGAGGGGTTCCAAAATGTGTTTTTCCACCAATGCATTTTCCATAGACTATTTATTTGATGTAGCGCAAAAACGGCTGAACAGATTTATATCAAAATTTGCCAAGATTATACATTATGATGGACAGATGCTTTTTGGGTACTACAGTTAAGTAGGGTAAGTATTTTTTAAGTTATGAGGCAATTAAACTTAATGATATCTGTCACTGTGGTATGTTCACGGAATTTGACTAAATTTCCTGAAACTACAGTGGTACATGGCCGTAAACTTATTTAAAAATATATTTAAAAAAATCAATACATTTCCCTACCTGTTCCCAAATTGATAAAATTGTATTAGGTAGAGACCTATTACTTACCTATCGCTAAGGCCCTAACACTGAACAGAGCCAAAGTGTAGTTAAAACAATATGGCTGCCTTTTTTTTGCCTAAAAAACTGGCTTGTCAATTAATCAAAAAATCTTCATTTGGATAACAATATCCATAAAAGAATCACAGAGATAAAATTAATACAAATATCTTAAAAAGCATTCATATTTAAAAATAAATTACTAAAATTCATACAAATTAATCTCAGGACATACACAAATTAAATAAACAGAACGGGGGCTAAGAGTAATAATCAATGGCAAACAAGGGGGGGACTCATTGTCAAAAAGCATCAAATATTATCACTATCCGGCAGAGGAAAGTAAAGAAGTCTGAGATCGTAGTAAGTGACAATGAATTGAAAAGAGTATGATATCCTCAACTACTCTTATTCATAGCTTAGAACATCCAGGTGTAAAGCTGTTTTCTTCTATGGATGGCATAAGAAATGTAAGCATATACTCTATGGAATAAATTCACATTGTCAAGGTTACGAATAAAGTTGAAAGCATATTTATAATAAATTTGTTTTTCTTTTAAAGACATTGGCTGCAATATTCGTTTCCTCAGGTCTGTATAAAAGTTACAAAAAAGGATAAAATGCAGTGTGGACTGGATGAACTTGCCATTGCATGGTAATCTGGGTAACTTTTGGGAGCAAGAACTCATTTTAGGAAAAGCAACCATAAAGTGCAGTGTGCCTATTCACAGTCTAGTTAGGTAGAATCTGTGTTGGATATTCAATACTAGAATAAGATAGCTCTGGACACTTGATTGTATGGGACATGAGAGGTACATTGACGGGGGCGTGGCTAGCCATCCAAGATGGGGAAAGCGAATCTCTAGCACTCCACTCACATCACCTCATTATCCTGAAAAACATATCGCGCAATCCTGCCCTGCCACCCTGAAATACAGCGGAGCCGATCCTTGAAACGCTGGTGCACGAAGCAGCCTGAAAGCAACGGTGGCAGGAAAAGCAGCAACACCAGCCACATGAGTACGGCCCAAGCCAGGGCCTACGCTATGCGGACACACGCCGCTGGGAGCGAGCTGAGGATGTGGAAGAGCCCGTGGCGTCCATTTGGGGCACCGTAAGGCGCTGTGCGCCACGCACCAGTAGCCTTGGGTGCGCCCCGGAAGCCTGCGGGAGGCGAACAGAGTGAAGATCCGCAGATCCGCACATGGCGCGGGAGAGAACCCCTGCGGGGGAGCGGAGGAACTGTACGGCATCGATAACGGGTTGCCGGCCCCTGCAGGTAAGAGGCGCCATCGGATGCCGAAGGGGAGTGGCCTGAGCAAGTCGGTGTCTCAGCGCGGGACAACCTCCACCCCCTTTCCCCCCCCTTCCTGCCTTAACGAACAGCGTGTCAACAAGAGGGGAGAAAAGCGTCTGCGCTCAGCAGGGAACAGCCGAGACTTTAAAGCCGGCGCTCCGTAGGCCCTCACAATCAGGCTGTACAGGTCACTGGCATGGGCAGAGCCGGGAGCATGCAATACTGCAAAACAAGGAGCACAACCGCCCATGACCCTTGCACCAGTAACGGCAGTGGAATAGCCCGCGACCGTCATAACACGCTCATAGAGCAAAGTGCCGTCCCACCACGTAAGCAGAGGCAGGCAAGAGGCGACCTACGCCGCGCACAGCAGGGCACGAACGATATAAGATCGGATGAATCGGAACCCACGCAAGGCCCACACCATTCTGAGCCCGCTGCTGACAAGCGTGAGCCCCAACCAAGAGCGGGGGCCGTGCGCCGAGGCAGACATGCCGGAGCCGGACGGTGACCCGACGAGCCCGGGGCCCTGTGAGGGGGAACCAAAAAGGAGAAACGCCCAGCGAGCTACCCAATGGCCTGCAAATACAAGGCGCGCGCAGCAAGCGCGAAACATAGCGCAAAGGAGAGCCCACAGACCCGGTGACCCCCGCGGGCGCAATACCCAGCCAAGCAAGCACCCATCACGGATAACGTGCTCTACATCGCCCAAACAGACACGTTGAAAGATGTTAAATTGGGCCCGAAAGTTAGGTGTAGGGCACCCCAAGGGAAGTATAGTGCTCATACGTGAGGCGCCTGAGACTCTCAGTCACTGTTCCCCACCCCGGATAATGAGGGCGCACCCCCATGGACTCGCAGCTGAACAAACAGCACAAACTGCGGAAGCCGCCTGCTCTCTCCTAGGTATAGAACTAGCGCCTAAAGCAGGCAGAGTCAAAGCAACGTAAAGGCAAAAAACATTGAGCACATATACATCAGGAAAGTAGCCCAACCAATTAACAACGGCAGAAAGAAGCACCAGCCAAACTGTTAATGCCTCTCTCTACTCACAGCTAATACCCGACCAGGCACAACCAGTGGACTGCGGCCATAGCCCTGCCGAACACCTGCATACCTACTGCCCAGCAATTGGTCATGGGTCAACTGTGAACCAACGCACAGCAGTCAGCCACACACCTTGGCACACAGGGGGCCCAACGCGTGGAGGAAGATAGAACACCCTGGAACACACCCGCACCTCGCTCGAGTCTAAAATCGACAAAGTTGCATCGGACTTCACCTTAATAAGAGCGGACCACCGAAAGCTAGTTGAGAAAGTACAAACAAACGAGCAGACCCTGACTGAATTGACTCCAATCACCCGTAGTCATGCAGCAGTGCTACAGGACGTTGTGGACAGAGTGGCGACCCTGAAAGACAAACTGGAAGACACCGAAGGCCGCTCGAGGCGCAACAACATACACGTGGTGGGCCTCCCAGAGGGAGAGGAAGGACAAGACCCAGTCACATACATGGAACATTGGCTAAGACAACTTCTCCCAGAATTCGAACTCTCGCCCCAATTCGTAGTGTAGCGGGCACACAGGGTACCAGCCCGTCGGCCACCGCCGGGAGCCAGACCAAGGCCACTACTCTTCAAATTGCTCAATTACATGGACAGGGACACAAAACTAAGGGAAGCCCGCAAGCTCACGGAAATAAGAGTACAGAATCAGCAGGTAATGATGTTCCATGATTACACGGCACAGGTACAAAGAAGACGCGGCTCCTTCACAGAAGTTAAGCGCCATGATACTCTCTAATGTTCCCAGCAAGGCTGCGAATAGCTGTCAAGGGGCAAATGAGATTTTTTGAAACGCCAACTGAATCCTGGGACTGGCTAGAAGAGACAGGACTCCTAACAGGATCCAAACCGCCTGCAGAATCGCAAGCGCCCCGTTGGGGCATTAGAAATTGCCGCTGGGGCAGGGGGAAATGCCCTAGGCAGACAGGCAGGTACACCCGCAGGCAACAGTATCCGACATAGAACAAAGGGTGTTGGAATGCCAGGAAGCCCTCAATGTGGCAGCAACCATCCGTGCCAATTCCTCAACCTCTGAACCGGAATCACGCCCACTCTGCTCACAGAGCCCTGCTCACCATCGAGATCCGAGGACCGGGACTCCCTCCAGATGCCAAGCATCACGCTGCATACGTCTGAGACTCCCCATATGCCCAGCACACGGTGCTCCCCCTCTATCTCACCAGAAATATATTGAGTAGAACAACACACATATGAAACACAATGGGGTGGGATCTAGCACCTTTTCCAAGCAACCACCGGGGTGCACACCGGAACACATGGCTATGTCCTGCGCAACCCCACGTTTAAGCATGTCTCACATGTTAGTTGCCACTGTTAGGCCTTACAGTTTGGGTGAACATCGTCCAAGTGCTTGCCCTCATAAAGGTACATACAACCCAGTTGCATCTTCAACCCCCTTTTTGTTGACCCCACCCCCTGATGCTCTTGCTGGCACCCCGTTTGCTGCCCATAATCTCGACTCCCCATGCGTGGGGAACCACATGGTGCACACATGGTACAGACTAATATTGGAACGTGGAACGTGAGGGGCAGGCACACACCTGCTCGCAGGTACTCGGTATATGCATACCTGCAATGCAGGCATACACACATTGGTTTCTTGCAGGAAACACACCTAACCCAGATTGAAGGCGACCGCCTCCGCAAGCGATGGCGGGGACAAGTATACAGCACAAATTACTCTTCCCAGGCACCTTGGAGCGCTGATATGGATTAAGGCAGGCGTCCCACACACAGCAGAAGAGGTGGTCACAGCCCGGAGGGAAGATACGTCTTTGTGAGAGGCAAACTAAACGCACAGGAGATGCTAGTGGGGACCATATACGTACCAAAAGTAGACCAAGCCGCATTTCTTAGAAAGCTAATGGGGGTGCTTGCCAAATGAAGTGGATTCCCCTGGCTACTGGGAGGGGACTTCAATGCTGTCCTAAACGTAGAGCTAGACAGATCATTCCAGCCCCTAGCACGCACAACAGCAACCTCCAATGCGCAAACCCTGTCGGACTGGCTTGCGAACAGGGCATTGATAGATATCTGGCGCACCCTTAACTCCACATTACGCATCTACTCATTTCACTCTCTCGTCCACGATCTGCATGTCAGGCTGGATCGCTTTGTAGGGTCAGCCGCTCTTCTCCCACTTATCAAACAAACCGAATACCTAGGTCGCACACATTCAGACCATAACCCCCCAACTACTACAGCTCACATGGGACACACGACGCCCCCGATCCCTACGTGGTGCTTGCAGCCAGCAGCGCTAGAAGATCTAGCGTTCCGCTCCTCACTAGGAACAACAATACTTGAACATTTCGAGATTAACGATCACTCCACTAATGACCGTCTCCTTGAATGGGATGCCTTCAAAGTAACCCTGAAAGGGCATTGCCTAGGGGCCACCTGGAGCACACGCAAACAACTAAACACAGCACTCAGCAAAGTCGAAAGGCAGCTATTGGATCTACAGGTTAATCAATCAATCAATCAATCACGGCATTTATAGAGCGCGCTACTCACCCGGGAGGGTCTCAAGGCGCTGGGGGAGGGGGTAAGTTACTGCTCGAACAGCCAGGTCTTGAGCTGCTTCCTGAAGGCGAGATGGTCCTGGGTTCGCCGAAGGTGAGTGGGGAGGGAGTTCCAGGTCTTGGCCGCCAGGTAGGAGAAGGATCTTCCTCCGGCGGTGGTTCTGCGGATGCGTGGTACGGTGGCGAGGGCGTGGCTGGTTGATCGTAGCTGGCGTGTGGGCGTGTAGAAGGACATGCGGTCGTTGAGGTACTTTGGGCCCAGGTCGTGGAGGGCCTTGTGTGCGTGGGTGAGGAGTCTGAACGTGATTCTCTTGCTGACGGGGAGCCAGTGCAGGTCTTTCAGGTGTACGGTGATGTGGCTGTGTCGGGGGATGTCCAGGATGAGTCGTGCGGAGGCGTTCTGGATGCGCTGGAGTCTCTTTTGAAGTTTGGCTGTGGTTCCGGCGTAGAGGGTGTTCCCATAGTCCAGTCGGCTGGTGACGAGTGCCTGGGTGACGGTCTTCCTGGTTTCAGTGGGGATCCATCTGAAGATCTTGCGGAGCATGCGCAGGGTGTTGAAGCATGAAGATGAGACGGCGTTGACTTGTCTGGTCATCGATAGGGAGGAGTCCAGGATAAAGCCCAGGTTGCGTGCGTGGTCCGTTGGCTTGGGTGCGGTGCCCAGGGCCGGGGGCCACCAGGAGTCGTCCCAGGCGGAGGGTGATGAGCCCAGGATGAGGACTTCCGTCTTGTCTGAGTTCAGTTTAAGGCGGCTGTTCCTCATCCAGTCGGCGACGTCTCTCATCCCGTCGTGCAGGTTGGCTCTGGCGGTGGTGGGGTCGTTGGTGAGGGAGAGGATCAGCTGGGTGTCGTCGGCGTAGGAGATGATGTTGAGGTTGTGTCGGCGTGCGATGGCTGCGAGGGGGCTCATGTAGACGTTGAAGAGGGTCGGGCTGAGTGAGGATCCTTGTGGAACGCCGCAGATGACTTCGGTGGCTTCGGATCTGAACGGGGAGAGGCGGACTCTCTGGGTTCTTCCGGCGAGGAACGAGATGATCCATTCCAGTGCTTTCTCTCGGATTCCGATGTTGCTGAGGCGCTTCACTAGGGTGCGGTGGCAGACGGTGTCGAACGCCGCGGAGAGGTCCAGGAGGATGAGGGCAGCTGTTTCCCCGTTGTCGGTTAGGGTTCTGATGTCGTCGGTGGCTGCGATAAGGGCGGTCTCGGTGCTGTGGTTGGCCCGAAACCCGGACTGCGAGGGGTCGAGGGATCCATTCGTCTCGAGGAAGGCGGCAAGCTGTCTGTTGACGGTCTTCTCGATGACTTTGGCCGGAAACGGAAGGAGCGAGATGGGGCGGTAGTTCTTGAGGTCGGTGGGGTCCGCCGTTGGTTTCTTCAGGAGGGCGGTAAGCTCGGCGTGCTTCCAGCTCTCCGGGAAGGTGGCGGTGTGGAAGGAGGAGTTGATGATGTCCCGGAGATGGGGTGCGATGGTGGCGTCGGCTTTGTTGAAGACGTGGTGTGGGCAGGGGTCGGTTGGTGATCCGGAGTGGATGGAGTTCATCGTGCGGGTGGTGTCTTCGGTGTTGATCGGGGTCCAGTTGCAGAGGGTGGTGGTGGCGGGCATTGGTTCGGCGGTAGGGTGCGTTGTTTGTGCGTCGAAGCTGCCAGGTTAAACAGGCAGAAGGGAGTGGGAGTGTAAGGAAACTAGATAAACTGCGGGCAAAGCATGCCGACTTATTAGAACAGCTCCAATGCCACAACTATGCAGCACACTCGGCACGCACACACGCCACTGCAGATTGCGCGGGCAAAATGCTAGCATGGCTACTACGTCAGGAGCAGGCACATCACCCAATAGTCGCCTTGAGAACCGACACGGGGCTGACTGTATACATGCAACACGAAATACACGAGGCATTGACGAACCCCTACACTGCACTATACCAATCCAGGGGACCCCAGGCAGACCATCAACTCGCCATGTTCTTAGAGGCAGTACACCTGCCAGAGGCCACGTCGGAACAGAGGAACAGCTAAACGAGCCTATCACGACTCAGGAAATTCGCAGCGCAATAATGGCACTGGCAAGCGGGAAAACCCCAGGCCCAGATGGATTCCCAGCGGAATTCTACAAGGCCTATGCTACGACGCTTACTCCTTATCTGCATGAGTTATATAAGACGGCCATAAGTGAACGTCGTCTCCCTTCTTCTATGAATGAAGCCAATATGGTATCTTTACCCAAACCTGAAGAGGATCCCAGGGAACTAGACTCGTACAGGTCATTGGCACTCCTCAATGTCGATTACAAGGTGCTAGCAAAATTACTGGCAGACCGGCTTGCACAGGCGGTCCCCACTCTGGTTCACCCAGATCAGAATGGGTTTGTGCCCTCAAGAAGCACATCTCTAAATCCCAGGCGATTCTTCAGGATCGCCACCTACTCGATAACCCAATGGCCACGAGCGGGCTGCCTCGTATTGGACCTTGAAAAAGCATTCGACTCCTTAGAGTGGGGGTTCCTATTTGCTGCATTGTACAAATACAAACTAGGAGACTCTTTCCTAGGTATGGTGAAGCTGCTACATAGTGCTCCCACTGTGAGAGTCAAAACAGGCCCCTACATATCGAATCCGTTGAACGTCAGGAGAGGGACGAGACAGGGATGTCCCCTTTCCCCGCTACTCTTCTCACTGGCGATTGAGCCATTGGCGGAGGCAATACGTTCCGGGGTAAACGACGGCATCACGCTGGGAGACAGTCCACATATAATATTACTATGTGCTGACGACCTCTTGGTATATATAAGAGACATCCATCACATCGCGCACAGCCTGGCAACAATTCTAGACAACTTTTCCCTCCATATCAGGGTTGTTCGTAAACGCTTCTAAATCCTGCCTATATCCCTTCAGCGGACAATGCGAAGATCCCAGCTACGTACTCAACGAGACGTGAGTCCGTTGGTGCGCGGACACATTCCGATACCTCGGAATCCGTATATACTGGAACCCAGCGGATTTGCAACACGTTAATTTATGCAAGGCCCTGACTGCAATCCGATCACAGTCGGCATTTTGGAGCGCACTCCCACTGTTGGTGACAGGGAAAGTAGCCTTAACAAAGATGGTGATACTGCCCGACTATTATACTATTTCACGAATCTTCCGCATTATATCCCACCGTCCTTTTTCCGCCCCCTGGAAAAACGAATTAAAGATTTCATATGGGGTAACTCCAGACACCGGGTGGCAATCAACAAGCTTTACTTGCCTGTAGACCAAAGAGGCTTAGCAGTCCCGCACTCAGAGCAGTATTACCTAGCGGCTCAACTACAGTGGGTATCTAGATGGCTGGTGGAACTTCACAACGGACACACAGCAACAACGCAGCCACCCCTGCCTACAGCAGAACTGACAGCACTATTCCACCCCTGCTCAAAAACCAAACCACCAGTCTCACTGCTACTGACAGTAGCGCACAGATGCTATCGCAGAGTGGTTTATATCACCTGCACATTTACTCCATACGCACCAGCCCTACCACTGGAGGGCACGCCCAGAGGCACCAAAGCCACCACAGTAATAGAGCTGAAGAGCTGGCATGAGGCTGGGGTCCTAGACATAGGAGACCTATACCGCGAAGGCACACTAATCCCATACACGTCACTGGTGGAAGAGGCAGACCTGCCCCCAGTCGGTTCCTACTCCACCGCTCCCTACTGGCGGCACTTACCGCTAAGTGGGGAGACGTAGCAGTCGAGCCAACGACACATCTCACAATACAATATCTACATGTCATGGGACAAGGGGGGCATCTCACTAAATGGTTTGCAGCATCACGCAGCAGCTAACCTATTGCCCCTCCGCCAACATAGGGAAACAGACATGGGCCGCCAGTTCACAGACCCGGAATGGACCTCGGTACTGGCGAGCCCCACGCAAGTCCCTAGGAACGCGCGCCTGCGCCAAATCCAATCTTACATTACACACAGGGCATATCTCACGCCCGCGAAAATCAATCAGTACTTTAAACGGGAAGACTCGGCGTGCCCCAGATGTGCACGAGAAGACGCAGACCTACTGCACATGTTATGGGGATGCCCCACCCTAGCAGGATATTGGTCAGCAGTGGCAGACGCACTGGCAACAATGCACTAGCCACACCCTACCATTCGAACGGCACACTTACCTTTTACACTTATACCGCAGGAACCTCAACAACCGAGTCACCTCCAGGTTTTTTGACCTTGGAATGGCAGTGGTGAAACGATTGATTAACAAGCGGTGGAAGCACCCTGACCCCCCAAACATAGTAATGTGGAGAAACTCGATGCTTACCTGGGCGAAGGCGGAGAGCGTTGCACTCTGCAGTGAGGACACACTAGGACTTCGAAAGGTTCCCATCGCCACTAGCTGTGACACAATCTTAACCGCCCTGACCCTCCCGCAAAGCGCCGATACACCGTCTCAGACCCAATGGAAGCTGATCCCCACCCGCACAGGCCCCTGCAGGAAACTAGGGAAGAAAACCACGCTCATGCGGGTGCCCCACACCAGCCCAGCAGCCACCACTAGAACGCAAATCACGCACATCATCTTTGGGAAAGCAAGGTCCGGGGTGCACGGGAGCCAGTCCCGTGGTTCATACCTATTCCCTATTAAGTATCATTTTGTCCTTGTTTAGTTGCAACCCGCCTCCACAGTTCAACAATACATAAGATCAAGCACAAGCAAAAGCATAGGCACGTAAGGCAAGCCCCAATAACAGCAGGCAGGTGACACCATAGCATGCACCTGTAGCTTGCCAAGAAATTTTTAAAAAAATGGACTACACACGTCGTTGCTACATAAAGCAGTTATTATAATGGTATAGTGTAAATAAACCACAACACAAGATATACTATGTTTGATAAGTCGGATAGTAAACAGTCATTATGCAAGCAATGTCTTGACTGATTGTCCAAACTATATATGCTTGTTAATTTGCAAAAATCTAATATAAACAGATTTAAAAAAAATGAGAGGTACATTGACACAGTCGGTTTAAGCCACTCTCTAGTTTCCATATCGGCCATCCCTTTCCCAATAAGAATTGTTTTTAAATCTTTCTTGCTAAATTGTAACACTCCAACAGGATCCTCAATGTTCAAATTCCCATCCACGTCCTTTAGCAGGCTATTCACATAAGCCAGCCATGGATGTCTCGCTCTATATTCCAAGGTTAGGCAATCTGTTATCATCTCTTTGGTGACTTTAGTGCCATCTTAACTCCATATATTATGCCAAAGGGTGATGGGGCTTCTCTGCAAACCGTCCTCTAAATAAGGGACCATCAGTTAATTGTGGACTATGTAATAGGAGGTTGAACAGGGCACTGCTAATAATCTACATAGGAAAAGATTTTTCTGGGTCAGCAGCAATTTGCAGCTTGTCAGGCCCCACAAAGAGGCTCCATAATTTACACTAGGAATACATTTACTTTTATATAGGTTCGCCAGCTCTTTAATGGGCTTGTTCCCAATTTTAGATGCAAACCTAACAAGCATTGGCATAGCCAATAGGTCTCGCCTTTGGGACCTTATAAGTGTTTAGCCATGCAACAGTTGATGTTGTTGCACCAAGGATGTTGTGCTGCATAACTAAATACTTATAAGGTCCCAAAGGCGAGACCTATTGGCTATGCCTTTGCTTGTTTGTTAATCTTGTGTTTGTTCCACCGATGGAGCCCTGCCTCTTTACCCAACTCTTTGATTGGCTGGTTTCTATGCTTACTCTGTTCACTTTTAGGAAACTTCTTTTCATGCTACACTTTAAACCAATCTTTTGCACTACTTTATTTTTCAATTCGACGTTCCATCTTGGATGAATAAATAAAAAAAAAAAAAGACACAATGTGCTAGGAGCCACATCATACCGCTGATTTCATCTGCAGTGCACTGCATACTGCAAGGCCACAGCCTCCAACTCAGGTGACCTTCATGCTAAATGTGGTGTCATGCTGGAATTTTAAAACAATGCAACGCTATTTACCACAAGGCATCAACCCTTTGATATGTTTAATTTATTTTTTATTGCATTCGTATACCTGTCCTGTTTAGACAGCAGTATGTTTTATGTCTTTTTTACTTCATTCTATTAGTGTATCTTCCACATGGTGTTTAGTTTGTGTGTGTGTGTGTTATTGTAATTGTGTAAGTAAATGGATGCAAAAATCAGTCCGCAGGTGACTGGATGGATGCTTGAGTCCATAGTGATAGAGTTGCATGTATGACGACTTATTGAGTGCTTATACTCATCAATGACTGAAGAGGCCCTTTCATTTAAAAGCCAGACCTATTGGCATTGCCAATTCTAGTTTCTTTGTAGGTCGTACTCCTTTTAACAAGAGACGTTGAGTGCAAACCTTAGCTGTACTGAAAGAAAGTACACCCAGAGTATTTATTCATCTATTAGTAGTAAGGGTGGCTAAGGCTGTGTACATGGATGCAGAAGTTGATATTTTTCCTGTAGACGTGTCGTAGCCCAGTTGGACATGATAACCTATGTTTTCCTTGGAATAAGACCTTGTGCCGATATTAGCTAGTATGTGTGAGCAGGGTAGAGAATTGTCGCTTTGCATCGTCTGCCCGGGTGCTCTTTTGAACAAATTGCCACTTGGCACCCGTGTTTTTTTTTCCGCCTGCTCTGCAGAAGGCACTCCCACCTTTCCCCCTGCTCCGGGAGAGGACACCAGTGACTCAGCGCTTCCCCATATCCTGCGTTTTGGTGACGTGATTTATTGAGTCTGAACTGAAGCTCTGCATGTTTATCCTCCCTCTGCACATTCAGTGCTCTCAGGAAGTGCACTTCCCAGCAGGGTCATGCCGTCGTGTTTATTACAGAGCTCTGTGTACAAGATCTAACAAGCACACGAGTGGTGCGCGCGCGCCACAACATCTGTTTTGAATTATCGCGCACGCGTCTGGGCACGATAATTCAAAACAGATGGTGCCTGTGCGGGTAACCGCAAGCAAAAGGCCACACACGCACGAGCGTGTGGTCAGCTTTTTGAAGCCCCCTTACAATAAGTCTCGCCTCGCAGCGCATGCGCGCTGCTAGGCGAGACCTAAAAAGGGCTTCTGAAGATATAATGAATTTCAATTTTGCTGATTTGAGGTGTGTCCACCATTGGCCGTTATTTGAAAAATGCACACCTAAGTAGGTAAAACTTTCTGTTACACCAAGGGCTTCGCCCTTAATGTGATGGGTTTTCTTTTGGGCCTCCCATTGCCGCATGTCATAGTGAATGTTTTCTTTAGATTGATTTTCATGTCCCTGTCCTCCATATACGAAGTGAAACAGTCGATCAGAAGCTGGAGGCCGTTGGCAGCTCTAGAGATCAAGACGGCATCATCTGCGTAAAGGAGGACAGGAGTTAGGCGTTGTCCAACTTTTGGGGCATCTGCTTTAATCGTCTGCAAAAACGAAATATTTTGTAAGTTATAAGGCATTTAAGCTTAATGATATCCGTCACCCCAGTATGTTTGCGGAATTTCACAAAATTTCGTGAAACTACAATGGTACATGGCCGTAAACTTATTTTAAAATATATTAAAAAAATATAAATACATTTCCCTACCTCTTACCACTTTAATAAAGTGGTAATAGGTAGAGACCTACTACCTACCTATAGCTAAGGCCCTAACACTGAACAGAGCTAAAGTGTAGGTAAAACAATATGGCTGCCTTTTCATTGCCTAAAAACAGCCATTACCCAATTATATACTGGCTTGTCATCGCCATGTACCACGGTACACTGTAAAGTTACCGCGGTATACTATGGCCCAAAATACAACTAAGGCCTAGCTGCATTATTGGATTGCGGTATTCTTGCGTCACGCATGGTGTCGCATGAGCAACGCAATACTTAAGTCAGATCTACAAAGCAATGCAAGGCCACCATGATTGGCCCCGCATTGATTGGTAAATCTGGAGAAATGCAAGGCAGCGCAATTCACTGTTTTGCCTTACTCTGCACACCATAATCTACCTTGCTGCTAAATTTCACATACATTTGTACGCCACACCACCGTACTCCACTCTACGCCACTCCACTCTTCGCCACTCCACAGTAAGAGATTCCACTCTGCGCCACTCCACTTTACGCAATTACACTGTACACAACTCCACTGTATGCCTCTACACTCTACGCAATTACACTGTACGCATCTCCACTGTATACCACTACACTCTACGCAATTACACTGTAGGCAACTCCACTGTGCAGGACTATACTCTACGCTCTTACACTGTACACCGCGCCACTCTACACCACTGCAGTCTACTCTCTCCTCTGTACGCCAGTCCACTGGACGCTACTCCACTATATGCTATTCTACTCTATGCCACTCAACTCTACGCTATTCCACTGTATGCATCTCCACTCTACAACACTCCACTGTATGCTACTCCACTCTATGCCATTCCAGTGTATGGCACACCCCTCTACGCCACTTCATTCTATGCTATTCCATTGGGCGCCACTCCAATGTATGCCACTCCACTGTAAGCTATTACACTCTACCCCACTCCAGTGTATTCCACTCCAGTCTACACCACTCCACTGTACGCTACTCCACTATACACTATTACACCCTATGCAACTCCACTGTACAGTATTCCACTCTACGCCATTCTACTCTACGCTATTGCACTGGATACCACTCCACTCTTCACCACTGCATTATATGCTATTCCACTCTACCCCACTCCACTATACGCCACTCCAGTTTACACCACTCCTCTGTACATCACTCAGCTCTACGCTATTCCACTCTTCGCTATTCTACTCTACGCCACTCCATTCTACGCTATTCCACTGTACACCACTCCACTCTACACTATTACACTCTCCGTCACTTCAGTCTTTGCCACTCTACTGTATGGTATTCCACTCTACCCCACTCCATTGTACGCCACTCCACTGTATGCTATTACACTCTACCCCACCCCACAATACACCACTCCAGTCTACACCACTTCACTGTACGCCACTCCACTGTACGCTACAGCACTAAGTGCTGTTACACTGTACTCCACTCCACTGTACACCACTCCAGTCTACTTTACTCCACTGTATACCATGCCACTGTACACTATTCCACTCTATGCCACTCCACTCTGTGCTATTCCGCTTTATGCCATTCCACTGTACGCTACTTCACTCTACACCACTCCAGTGTACTGTCCTCCACTCTATATAACTGCACTCTACTACACTCTATGCTGCTCTATTAGACTCTACTCCTCTCTATCCCCGTACACTCCACTGTCAAAATTTGTACTCGACTCTATGCCTGTATACTCTATCGTACAACACTCTACTCCACTCTACAACAGTTTCCAACACTGTACAACACAGCACGCCTCTCTACTGTATGAGACGCACCTCTAATTTAGAACAGATTAACGACACTCCATTGTACAACACTCAATTCTACTTTTCGACACACCACTAAACTGTAAAACACGCTGCTCCGCTCTACAGTACTCAACTCCACGATACGACACTCCACACCCCTCCACTGTATAACACTTTACTCCACTGTATGCTACGTTGCTCCACTCTACTTGACTCCACTCTTTTTCACTCTACAATACTCCACTCTGCGGCTCTCTACTGTACTGTACTACAATCCACTTTACAACACTCCAATGAATGACACTCCACACTTCAATTTGAAACACTTTTTTTATTAAAAATAAAAACCATTAACATACAATGAAAAAAAAGGATAAGGATAATTTAGAGTTAGACATATCTTATGTATTCTTTCTATACAAACCCAACTTAAATTACACAAACATTACAAATTGCAAAGTTATAATTATAACTTCAATTTATAATTTATGCACCACCCTTAAATTACTATAGGTCCCGCACCTCCAAAAACAGTCTTGTCACCTCATTTGCAAAACGACATGAGCTATGACTCATACCTTTTCCATGCACTGGTCATACCCTTGCATACTGCATCACTTTTAGCATGTGAAATCACAGCATTCATAACACTTATAACTTCTCAAATTACATCATTTGTCACAACACAGTGCATGGTAGAGTGGCGAGTTCTCCAGTATTGGATCTTTCATAGATTCACATGCTTAAATCATTCCCTGTTGTCAAAATGTGAGTCCCACAGTACAATTAGAAAGCAATGTAATGTTTAAACATTGCCTGGGAAGATCATAAAGCCTTTACTTTAGTAACACATCTCTATCATTTAAAAGAGGCCAAACTTCACCCAACCAGGTTCTGGCACCCTCTAGAACACTCTCCTCAGAGGCTTCTGTCACTCAGATTTCTTACCGCACGTCGTGTGAGAGATTCTCCCCTGAGCTCTGCTCAATTCAACCTATATTCAATCTTCAAAGATATATATGTGCTGCTCAATTAAATGAAAATTTACCTGTTGTGAGTGTACTTGAAATTTGTCCATATATCATGCTTAAGTATTATTCTACATATTACTGGGGATCCACACCCGGACACGCACTGCTCTTGGGGGCCGAGAGTTTTTGTGGAGTCCTCCGTTCAAGAATATATATATATCTTATCTATCTATCTATATATATATATATATATATATCACCCATCCACTTCCACGTCTCCCACGGAAGAAAAAACGCTGCACTCCAGTCTCCAAGGATATAATCCAATTTTTATTTTTGGCACGTAGCAAACACCTACGCGTTTCAACTCCTCTGAGTCTTGTTCACGGTATATATATATAACTTTGACAAAGACCGTGAGGTTGAAACGCGTCAGTCAATAAACTTTTGCTTTTGAATAATATCCTGAGTGCGACTTTGCCTTCTGTTGTCTGACTGAAGGATTTGTACACATATATATATATATATATATATATATATATACACACACACACACACACACACAGTGCACATGTGGTGTGATTAGCAGTTCATGGCGAGGGTGCGAGTTATAGTTTGCTTAGGGCGCGAGTTATAGTTACTTGAAATAACTATAACAGCTGAATTTCTAAGGTTTTGTGTGTGTAAAATCTGAACTTAAGTATAACGTCTCTGTAACCTTTCTTTTTTGTAGTGAATTTCTAGGGTTTATTTAATTCTTTTCTAACTATGAAACTGTAGCCTTTGTTTTTTTAACCTGTGACGCCGACAGCACTGTTTTGTTGGGAGTTATGGCATCTGAAGAAGGTATCAAGCCGAAATGCATAATGCCATGTCATTAAACCTGCTGGTCCCATTGAATCCTGTGGTGCCTGGTCTTTCCTTCGTGTGGGGCCGTGGTATGGATATTTTGGTGCGTGGCCACTGAGCACCTTGGGCACCCCATCCTGAAGTAGTGCGGCAGGCACAGTGGTAACTCTGGACTGTTTCCAATAACCTTGGACAACTGCCGCATCGCCGCTGACATGACATCACGCAACTTTGCAGGGAGTGACTCCAGTACGCCAGGTCGGGATTTCCCGTAAGGTACACAAGCGGCGGATGATGGATTCTGGGACAGGCAGTGAGGAGCCTGTTTCACGGGTGTTACTGGCGGGAATGTGAGCGCCACCCACTTGGGGGATGTACTTACCTTGGCACTCTAACCTCTGCTATGCGCCCGTGTAATCTTCGCCTATCAAAGCGAAGCAGGCGCATTAAAACCTGTGACGCCGACAGCACTGTTTTGTTGGGAGTTATGGCATCTGAAGAAGGTATCAAGCCGAAATGCATAATGCCATGTCATTAAACCTGCTGGTCCCATTGAATCCTGTGGTGCCTGGTCTTTCCTTCGTGTGGGGCCGTAGTATGGATATTTTGGTGCGTGGCCACTGAGCACCTTGGGCACCTCATCCTGAAGTAGTGCGGCAGGCACAGTGGTAACTCTGGACTGTTTCCAATAACCTTGGACAACTGCCGCATCGCCGCTGACATGACATCACGCAACTTTGCAGGGACTGACTCCAGTCCAGTATGCCAGGTCGGGATTTCCCGTAAGGTACACAAGCGACGGATGATGGATTCTGGGACAGGCAGTGAGGAGCCTGTTTCACGGGTGTTACTGGCGGGAATGTGAGCGCCACCCACTTGGGGGATGTACTTACCTTGGCACTCTAACCTCTGCTATGCCCCCGTGTAATCTTCGCCTATCAAAGCGAAGCAGGCGCTTTAAAACCTGTGACGCCGACAGCACTGTTTTGTTGGGAGTTATGGCATCTGAAGAAGGTATCAAGCCGAAATGCATAATGCCATGTCATTAAACCTGCTGGTCCCATTGAATCCTGTGGTGCCTGGTCTTTCCTTCGTGTGGGGCCGTGGTATGGATATATATATATATATATATATATATATATATATATATATATATATATATATATATATATATATACACACACACACAGTGCACATGTGGTGTGATTAGCAGTTCATGGCGAGGGTGCGAGTTATAGTTTGCTTAGGGCGCGAGTTATAGTTACTTGAAATAACTATAACAGCTGAATTTCTAAGGTTTTGTGTGTGTAAAATCTGAACTTAAGTATAACGTCTCTGTAACCTTTCTTTTTTGTAGTGAATTTCTTGGGTTTATTTAATTCTTTTCTAACTATGAAACTGTAGCCTTTGTTTTTTTCAGTGAATTTCTACTGTTTTTTAAATGGTATTTCCTAACTATAACGTCCCTGTAACCTTTGTTTTATTCAGTGAATTTCTAGGTTTTTTTTTAACGTAAAGTAATATTTAATTACCTTAAGTTAATCCAACCGCCTCCACGCACGCCCTTCGGCTGTGCACAGTGGGGAGGGTTTGACCTGTGGCCAAGCCCAGCAACCAAGCCCCCACATGCAGCCAACCCCATGCCACCCATGGCCAAAGGCGAGGGGTTGGCTGCAGGGACTGGCCTACGGCCAACCACCCACATGCAGCCAACCCCACACCACGCATGGCCAGTGGGGGTTGGCCGCCGGGCCTGGCCTGCGGCATGGCCCTGAGGCCAACTCACCAAAGCCAGCCAACCCAGGTGAGGGCACGCAACGCCCCTCTCCAGGCCAATTTCATCCCAGAAAGCCGCTGCATTTTTTCAGGAGAGGGGGGTACGTGACCCCCTCCCGTGCCCTTTTTGGCCCCCGGGACCCCATCCCCCGGGCCCATTGCTGGATTTATTGGGGAGGGGGCATGCAGCCCCAATCCCGGGCCATTTTTCGGCCCTGTGGGACCCGTCTCCTGGGACCCAGCCATATTGTAAATGAGGAGGGGGCACATAGCCCCCCTGCCCAGGCTGATGTCTGGCCCTGGGGACCCCATCTCCTGGGGCACGGCCATATTGTAAAGGGGAGAGGGGCACGCAGCCCCCTTCCCCAGGCCAAATTGGCCATGGGTGCCCCAGCCCCCGGGGCCCTCTACCCTTTCAAATGGGAGAGGGGGCATGCAACCGCCCTCCCCGGACCAATATCAGCCCTGGGGACCCCATCCCTTGGACCTGGTCAATTAAAAATGGGAGTGGGGGCCACGTGGCCCCCCTCCATGGGCCAATTCCGGCCCTTGGGACCCTTCACCCAGGGCCTGGCCAATAAAGGGTGGGTGCCCACACAAGGCATCCACTGCATCATTGTTCACTCGGGGTGCCCCAATGCCCCCGTGGCCCCAGCCGGCTCCCCGCCTCCAGCAGAAGCCAGCATTGCTCCTGCCCGCAGGGAGCAGCTAAAAATGCTGCTCCCTGCGGGCGGGAGAAATATTATCATCTGTTACCCTGCCCACTTCAGTGTGGTCAGGGAAACAGATGAAAAGTCCGCTCTCGCTGCACCAAAACCGCTTGAGGACCACCTACCCTATAATGACTTTTTTAGTAATTGGCGGGCATTTCTTTTGCCGTTCCCATGGCGGTGCCTATAAAATAGGCACCGCCATGGGAACGTCAAAGGAAGTTCCAGCACGGTATGGACTAAAAAGTCCATGCCGTGCTGGGACTTCTGTGCATGCACACATGGGGGCACATGTTGTGCCCCCCTCTCTGCATCCACAAGGCGTGAAGCACAAGGGGGCCCTGCAGGGCCCCCTTTCTTTCCTCACCGCAACTGTTTTCATGGAGGAAAGACCTCCATGAAATCAGTGGCGGTGATCAAAGTCGTTATATGCTTGGTGGGACCGCGGCGGTCCCGCCAAGCATGTAGATACCTCTGGACCGCCGCTCCACCGCCTGGGAATGGCAGTTCCCTGGCGGAGTCGGCGGTCTCAATGCGGCACGACCAGTAGGGTCATAATGTGGCGGTCTCAAGATAGCCACCGCCGCGCCACATACTCGTAATTGGGCCCTTGGTGTTTGTTCTCGCTTGGCGGGAGCTATTAAATTGCTCCCCCAATACTAGAGCAAACATAGGTTTCCCTGACTGCACAAGTATGAACTGGTAAACCAGTATGTCCCGGGGGTAAGCACCCCAGGACATAGCTGGAGCCGGCCCTGGGGCATGGGGTCCTCAGGGCCATTAATGGCTCTGGGAGACGGGCCGCATGCCCCCCTCCCATTTGTCTGCACGGCCCAGGGAGGGGGGCTGCATGCCCCACTCGCCTTCACATTTCATGGCCCTGGGTGGTGGTGGACCCTGGGGCCGAAATTTGCTCAGGAAAGGAGGCCACATGCGCCCCCCTCCCCTATATATTAAATAATGAATTCCCCCAGGGACCTGGCCCACCTGAGGGGGTGGTAAAGCACAAGCGCTGGAAACTTCACTTGTGTTTTTTTTTTTTTTTTTCCAGCGGATCATCCACGAATTTGCAGGAAAATAAAAAAAAAAACACTCTTTTGGCCCCAAAGGGGCCCTTGTGGGACCCACCACCAGGTCTTAGGGGCAGGGTATTCCTACCCTTCCCCCTTGTCTTTTTTAATGTTTTTTCTTGGGCCACACCAAACATCCTGGCCCGTATCTGCTTTTCGCTCCTATCGTGGACTATGGAAGGGGCTACCAACCGCGCCAACTCTATTCCAGCCAGAGGGCCCTGCAAGCTTAGCAGCCTCTGCGGGGCCGTGGATGCGGTTCCCTCTGACCCCGTGGGTCGGAAGGCCAGTAGTCGAGCCAAGCCACGATCCCCTCCTCCACCGCAAAACCTTTCTAGTCTGATCCCCCAGGATCATTTACTTCCAGTCGGTGGCAGAATACGCCATCATCTCTATCACTAGCGAAACATCACCTCGGACAGGTGGGTATTGCAAATAGTCCAAAGGGGCTACTCCCTCCCCTTCGAGACTACCCCTCCATCTATGCCTCCAGTGTACGATCGGCTGACGGAGGATCACCTTGCTCTGCTCCGTGAGGAAGTCAAGACTCTCTTGGGCAAGGGAGCTATAGAGAGGGACCCCGGGCCAGAAATAGGCTGTGGCTGTTATTTCCACTATTTTCTGGTCCCAAAGAAGGATGGAGGCCTTTGTCCTATCCTCGACCTCAGAGCACTCAACTACTTCCTCAAAAAGGAGAAGTTCAAGATGCTCAGGTCCTGTCTGCCCTGGCGCCGGGAGACTGGATTGTAGCGCTGGACTTGCAGGATGCCTATTTTCATATCCCCGTCCTGCCTGCCCATCATCGCTATGTGCATTTTACGGTGGGCCACAAATACACTTTCAGTTTGTCGTGCTCCCTTTCGGCCTCACCAGCGCCCCTCGGGTGTTCACGAAGGTGATGGCGGTGGTCGAAGCCCTTCTGCGAAGATTAGGGGTTCAAGTCTTCCTCTATCTCGAAGACTGGTTATTGAAGGCGGGCTCATCCCAAACAGTCGTCTCCCACCTCCAGACTATGGCGAACCTCCTGCGTTCGCTGGGGTTCACTATCAACGTGCCGAAGTCACACCTGAGTCCTTCTCAGACGCTACCTTTCATTGGGGCGGTTATGGATATGGTGCAGTTTCTGGCTTATCCTCCAGTACGGCAAGTCCAGGATATTCAGGCTATGATACCGATGTTTTAGCCTCTATCCTGGATTTCGGTTAGAAGGACTCTGAGGCTGTTGGGCCTGATGCCCTTCTGCATCCTGCTGGTGAACCATGCACGGTGGCACATGCAGGCTCTGCAGGGAGACCTGAAGTTCCAATGGGCACAGCATTGAGGAAATCTCACCGACCTGTTTCAGATCTCGGAGAGCACTGCAAAAGACCTGCAGTGTTGGCTAACAAACCGCAATTGGGTCAGAGGCAGAACCCTCTCCCTTCCCCACCCAGATCTCACAGTCTGACGGATGCGTCTCTTCTGGGATAGGGCGGCCATCTGGGGTAGGTGGAGATCAGAGGACTTTGGTCTCCGGCAGAAGCCAGGCTCCATATAAACCTGCTGGAGCTTCGGGCGATCCAATTGGCTCTGAAAGCCTTTTTACCATCCATAAAGTGAAGGCTAGTTCAGGTGTTCACGCTCAACACTACCGCCATGCGGTACTGCAACGAATAAGGTAGCGTGGGGTCGTGGACTCTTTGTCAAGAGGCCCTGCGCCTCTTGACTTGGCTGGAACAACAGGGCATTGTCCTCGTGGTTCAACATCTGGCCGTTTCTCTGAACACCAGAGCAGACAAGCTCAGCCGAAGTTGTCTTGCGGATCACAAGTGGCTTCTCCATCCGTAGGTGGCACAAGGTCTCTTTCAGCGGTGGGGAAAGCCTTGGTTAGAATTGTTCGCCTCCGAAAAGAACGTGCAATGTCAGCAGTTTTGCGCGTTGGAGTTTCCAAGGTGGCTCTCGCTCGGCGACGCTTTTCATTGTGAGTGGAGCTCAGGCCTCCTGTACACCTTTCTGCCCATACCACTCCTACCCAGAGTGCTCAAGAAGATCAGGAGCGAGTGGGCACAAGTCATTCTTGTGGCTCTGGATAGGACACGGAGATTTGGTATCCCGAGCTTCTAGATATGAGCATCAATCCTCCGATCAGGCTGCCATTTCGGGAGGATCTTCTGTCGCAGCAGCAGGAGAGGGTCCTCCACCCGAACCTGTCCACTCTCCGCCTCCTTGCGTGGAGATTGAGCAGCGACAGTTGACAGCTTTTCACCTTCCTCCCTAAGTCTGCGAGGTTTTTTTGGCAGCCAGGCGTCCTTCCACGAAATCGGTATATGCCTGCCGATGGAACAAATTTTGTAAATATTGTAGAGAAAGGTTCATTGACCCCTTAGCTGCCTCCCTGGCAGATATCCTCCTGTCTATTCTTTCCTTGGCCCAGCATGGCTCTGCCTTGGGCACTTTGAAGGTCGCCCTTTTGGCTTTTTTTCGGCTGCCAGATCAGCCTTCACTTTTTAAGTCCCCTCTGGTGCAGAGGTTTTTGAAGGGATTAATCCACTAGTTTCCCCCTTCTCATTTTCTTATGCCACGATGGGATCTTAATTTGGTCCTCACTTTCTTGATGTGCGCACCATTTGAGCCGATGCACAACTGTCCTCTATGGTTGCTCACCATCAAAACAGCTTTTTTGGTGGCAATTACCTCTGCCAGGAGTATGAGCGAATTACAGGCACTGTCATCACAGACTCCCTACCTGACAGTCTTTCCAGACAAAGTGGTACTAAGAACTAGGGCGTCTTTTTTGCCCAAGGTTGTAACTCCCTTCCATCTGGGACAGTCCGTAACTCTGTCCACGTTCTATGCACCTCCGCACCCTTCCAAAGAAGAGGAGCGTCTCCACTGTCTGGACCCAAAGAGAGAGTTATTGTTCTACCTTGATCGTACAAAAGAATTCTGGGTGGATGACCAACTTTTTATAGGGTATGTGGGAGCAAAGAAGGGGCGTGCTGTCCAAAAGAGGACCAGATCACGATGGGTTATCCTCTGCATCAAAATATGTTATGCCTTGGCACAGAAGCAGCCTCCTGAAGGCCTTAGGGCCCATTCCACCAGGGCCAAAGCCTTTCCGACCCACCCATCTTCCCCGCACTGCAGAATTGTCTTTTAGTGTCCCTTCAGGGCCTTAGTTCTTTTTCAACACACCATGGTCAGTTACTTCATGGCTCCGCGCTTCTGGCGTGAAAAGTACTGACTTCAGCGCGCCGGTGTGGCGGTTATATTGACAACGCGGACGTCACGACGACGACAAACATGACACCGACGACGTCACGTGGAGTCGACCGACGCCACCGACCGGCATGCAGGGGTACTGCTAAGAAAAATCTGGAAGTTCAAAGGTAAGGGATCTGCGGCTAGGTCATATCTCCATCAGATAAGGCGTTACCGAAGGTAAGCAACTTGTCCATCTGATAGAGACATCTAGCCGCAGATTCCTTACCATTGAACAGATACCCAAGCAATACCTTCCCCGGAGGAAAGACTGCGGAAAAGCTTTAAACCAGGAAATCCTGCAAGACAGAGCGGCCAAACAGGCCTTGAAGATTCATCAAACTGCGCCAAGCCGAAGTTATTAGCAAAACAAAAACCGCTTAGTGTTTTCTCTCACTTGGCGGGAGCTTTTAAATTGCTCCCACCAAGCGAGCGCAAACACAGGTTTCCCTGCTTGCACAAGTGCGCACAGGTAAACCACTATGTCCCAGGGGTGGGCACCCCGGGACATAGCTGGAGCCGGCCCTAGGGGATGGGATCTCCAGGGCCAATATTGACTCTGGGAGGAGTGTTGCGTGCCCCCCCCCCTCCCATTTGTCCGCACGGCTGGGGATTGGGTCCCCTCAGCAGAAACGGCCCAAGGAGGGGGGCTGCATGCCCCCCTCCCCTTCACATTTCACAGCCAGGCCCTGGGTGGTGGTGGTCCCCGGGGCTGAAATTGGCTGAGGGAGGGGGGCCACATGCGCCCACCTCTCCTATATGTTAAATAATGAATTCCCCCAGGGACCTGTCCCACCTGAGGGGGTAGTAAAACACAGGCGCTGGAAACTGCGCTTGTGTTTTTATTAAAATTTACCAGCGTATCCCCACAAATTCGCAGAAAAATTACAAAAATAAACGCTTTTGTCTCCCAGGGGCCCCTGTGGGGCCCCACCACCAGGCCTAGGGGGCAGGGTATCGCTACCCTCCCCCCTTGTATTTTTTTAATGTTTTTTCTTGGGACTCAGCTGAGTCCCAAGATTGCTGCCACCACTTTGTGGCAGACAATCAGATCGCACCATGAGACATGTCGGATCCGCGGAGGGTCTGCGTCCTTAGATATACATAAATCTTTTGTCTTTACTAACTCCAGAACTACTGAACAGTGTAACAGATTTACACTAAAGAGTAGCTTTCTGCCAAATTTGGTGTAATTCATTTCAGGTGTTCGGGCTGTACTCAGGTCTAAAATCCCTTTGGGAAATTGCATGGGGAAACATGTTTTCGGACACCCCCCCCCCCCTTTTTGTCGGCACCCGCTTGACGAATCACCCCTAAACTTTCCAGACAGCTGCTGAAGTGATTGACAAACTAGTTTTTAAAAATTTCGGGAAGATTCGTCAAACTACGCTGAAGTTATTAGCAAAACAAAAAACGCTTTGTCGATAGAAACTAGGATAGATGGAACTACCTAGAGTTCCTACCCTTGTTTTGCCTATTATGTGTATTTGTTATTTTGTATAGGTGGAGGTCAACTCTTGTTGGAATACATCTACAGCGCCAACAACACTAAATCTGCCCATCTCAAATGCCACTTTTGCCATCAGAGTTTTTAAGCATAAGATTAGTACAGTGCTATCCACGCTAAGCTGAAAAATGACAAGTCTTTTACCACTCCAAGCACAGTATTACAGCTTTGGATTAGTAAACTACTATGCAAGGCAACCTTGCATGAATAACAACTCCTGACACATTTGTTTCACTCTCATTAGAGCTTGTCAGATGAGTATAGCTTTGTTTTACACAAGGAGGCATTCAGTAGAGGTCAAAACCAAACATTCAGAAGCTCAGAGTGCTGCATAATTTATGCAAAACAAGACTTCTGGGTAGTTCTCATGGTTAGGTGGGTAGCTGCTGTTGTTGGAGTACTTCTACAATACCAGCGACACTCTAAATCTGCCCACCTCAAATGTCTGGTTTTCTAGCATTGTTTTTAAGCATAGGATTATCACAGTGCTCTATCAACGACAAGCTGAAAAATTACAAAGTATTTTACCACCCGAGGCACAGTATTACACAGTATTACAGCTTTGGATCAGTAAAATACTATCCAAGTCAACAAATGCTGTCTTTCATTTTAAGCACCCTGGCCAGTAATAATGGTAGCCACTTGGTAGGATTTAAAGATGACTGTAAGATTATCAGGCAAGACAGACTTCACAAGCCCATAGGCGGAATCACCATCATCCACAAGAATGCCATCAGCTCACTTTCTCTGCAGACACGCCATCCACTATCATGGAACATCTGTTGTTCAGCTTTAAATCACCACCAACTTCACCTTTAGCAGTTCTCTTATCTACAGATCACTGAGACCGTGATTCGGTCCTTACGCAAAAAGAGAGCTGTCACTTTTAACTATGCTGATGACCTCCAGCTGGTGTTTGAAATTGATTCTTCTAACACCACAGTATCCAATTTCCAGTCCACCATGAGTTATATTAGCGAATGGATATACGCTAACCAACTAAAACTTAACCCTGATAAAACTGAGCTGGTCCTGACGGGAGGTACTGCCAACCCTTGGAATTCTAATTTTTGGCCCCTCTCTTAGGTAGTCCGCCTCGCCCAGCAGAATCTGTAAAAGTCTAGGGGTCATAATCAGTAATGATTTGTCCATGAAACCTCAGATTAGTGCAGTGGTTTCTACCTGCTTCTTCCACCTACGCAGAATTCGGAAGATCTGTAGATTTCTGACCACCGAGGCCTTGACCTTAGTAATCCTGGCCTTGGTTATCTCTCGTATTGATTATGCCAATTCACTTTATGTTGGCATTCCGGCATACCAACTCCACCGTTTGCAACTGGTACAAAATCAAGCAGCCAGGCTCATCTTTCATCAATCCAGATACCAACACGTCCGCCCCCTGATGAAGAGCCTTCATTGGCTCCCGGTCGCTAAACGGTGTGTATTTAAACTGGGCTGCACCATCTTTAAAGCCCTTGCCGGCCTTGGCCCAGTATTCATCTCATCTAGGATCCATCGTTATGTCCCCTATCGTGAACTTCGCTCCTCCCATCTGAATTTGCTCACCATCCCCACTGTCAAACGCAAAAAACATGGTGGCCTTGGATTCTCTTTTTTGGCCCCTCAATTTTGGAACTCTCTCCCCATTGGACTGAGGTTAGCTACCTCCTACGCCCAATTCAGAACACTTCTTAAGACTCTTTTGTTCTCTCAGGCATACGAGTAAAGCTTCTGGTCATCATAACATTGTCGCTCCTCTGCTCTCAGCGCCATGAAACCGTTTGGTGTTAGTGCGCTCTATAAATACTTTTAACATAACATTTTAACATAACCATGCATCAACTTCTCCAACACCGTCGCAGATTTTATCACGTCATTCATCCTTGACGCAAGCAACTACATCATCCTTGGAGACATGAACTTCCACCAGGAAGACCTTGCCGACCCAAACTCAAAAATGCTCCTCAAAGACCTGGAAAACCCAGACCTCACCCAACTGGTCAAAGGGTCAACCCATGCTGCTGGACAACACGGACCCCATTTTTACCTCTTTAGACATCTTCATAGTCAAAGGCCCCACCTCATCCTGGTCAGACTACGCCCTGGTCAAGTTTAGCATTCCTGTCCCTTTCCAGCGCTCAGAAACCAGTGTAAGACCAGCCTGCTACAACTGTAACAGCGTTCTAAACAGGGACTGGAGCACTGACCTCATCACCCACCAACCCAAACAAAGCAACAGCCCCCACGAAAGGATCACAAATTTCAACAGTTGTAACAGCTCCTTCGGCGACACCAGCCCACTGCTTACCATAAGTTGGTTTTCTTGTCTGTCTCATTTGCTTATTTCTTATTTCAATGATTTTTCTCCTCTTCTTGTATTTCTACCTTCTCTGGAGCATTGCTTTTTAGGTCGAGTGTGAGCCAGCATACAAGCGCTGCCCTGCGAAGAGCTGTGGTAGTTGAGTGCGGAGAGAAGCTTCGCCCACTCCCCCTCGCCCTTATTTTTCATTGGCTTGTGTGTTTGTCCTTTGTAAATGCTGGCTTCTGATTCATTATGAGGCTTGTTAGTCCCTCTTTAGTACAGCCATGTCGTCATTTGTATCTTCCCATGGCTACTGGCCTCTTTACTTGGTTGTTACACGGGGTGTGTACTATTTCCTTCGTGCACACGTAGTGTCACACAGCTTTGTCCGTGCCTTCTCCTCTCCTCTCCTCCCCCACCCCCCCACCCGCCCGCCCTCCCGTTGTCCGTGCCTTCTACCCCCGCCCTCCCTACCGATGTCCGTGCCTTCTCCCCCCCACCGCCCTCCCGTTGTCCGTGAAGCCAAGTTGCACCATTTGCAATGCAATAGGTCTTGCGTGAATTGGAGACCTATTACATTGCAAATGCTTGTTTACCCTGTTTTCATTGAATGACTTATATTCTTTCACCGGCTCTACATCATGGAACTACTATCTTCTTTTTTTTAAGGCACTTCATGGGAACGAATATCTTTTTTGCTGTCTTCACCATGTGCTGCCCTACACCGCCCTCTCATTGTGTTCTTTCTTTAATATATTTGGGGTTTTTTAGCGTGGCAGCTTCAAATAGCTACTGGGCCACTCCTTTCTTAAAAATGCAGTCACACTTTTTATATTTTTCTAATTTACTGCTCAAGAGGCACCTACAATCTTAGAACAGTAAATGAAAAAGAGAAAATGACTGCTACAGTGTTGTGACACAAAATGCGCGCATGCTTGGGGATGCAAGCACTGGGACACATCATCAAACTGGGACCGATGTAGCATCATGACGCATATGTGCATATGAATGAGAATGCATTAACACAAATACATCATAGCACAACGGCACATTTTTTTCCGATGCTGTTCAGCATCAGCAAAATCTAACTTTTTTTCTTTTTGCTGATGCTGAACAGCACTGGCAAAAAGCATTGACACAGTAAAAGAGGCAAACGTATTGACTTTGCCAATGCCTGTTTTAATAGCTAGCTGTAGCAATGCTATGCTGGTGGGCCGGCTTCTTTTAAGCATAGTTTTCTGCTGCTCATCCTCCATGATGCCTGATAAAACCATGCAATATGCACACCTAACCAGACCCTCCAGGATTTCACGATTTGCAAAATAATTGCGAAATCGGCAGTTTTGTAAAAATGCCGCAATTTTTACACAACTGCCCAGGAAATTTGGAAAATGTGATCCATGCCGCAATATCCTGGGGCGTCTGGACAGGGTACAGACATGCTGACACTGGGACTAGGAGACAGACACGGGGGAATCCGGCGGAGCGACACTCAGGCCTGGAACTCGAAGACTGGGGAGGAAAACAGAGCCTCGGACATTGGGATAGGAAGACACAGCATCTAGGACTGGGAAGACACTCATGGGGCAGGGAGAATGGCACTGGGGCAGGAAGACACACACTCGGGAACTGAGAATTGGGGAAATGTAAATGGGACAGGAGGAGAGTGGGACAACGAGAGAGGAGGACACATCCAATGGCACTGGGTCAGTGAACCATGGACACAGGGACAGAGCCAATCCCCCGGGTAGTACCTTTCGACACTCTAGTGGTACAAGTTCTAGACTCGCCGATACGGAAACAGGAAGATTAGCAGAATAACATTAGAAGTGGGAGACATGGACGCACGCTGGCCGTAAGACACTGACATGGAGACTGAGAAACACGGACACAAACAGAGAGAGGGATCCTGGGACGGAGATGCTGACTCCATCATGAAGAGAGAGAGCTACGGACTCACCACGCGGGGACTGAGTACCAACTACATATAGCCTGGGAGGCCTGGATAACAACAAGATGCAGTCACTCACTACTCCTTCCACAGACAAGGAGACTCTGGGGGGGGGGTCAAATACACACAACAGTGGTTGGAAGGTGGCAAATGATAGAACAGATACACACAACAGGGGTTGGAAAGTGTCAACTGAGAGAACAGGCACACGCAAGAGGGGTTGGAAAGTGGCAATTGGGATTACAGATATACACAACGGGTTGGAAGGTGGAAACTAGGAGTACAGATACACACAACAGGAGTTGAAAAGTGGCAACTGGGAGTACAGATACCCACAAGAGCGGCTGGAAGGGGGCAACTGGTAGGAGAGACACACACAACAGGGGTTGTAAGGTGGCAACTGGGAGCACAAGCGCACACAAGAGGGTTTGGAGGGTGGAAATTGGGAGTACAGATACACATAAGAGCTGGAAGATGGCAACTGGGAGTACAGGTTCACAGAACAGGGGTTGGAAAGTGGCAACTAAGAGTACAGACACACAGCAGGGGTTTGAAGGTGGCAACTGGGAATACAGATGCACACAACTGGGGTTGGAAGGTGGAAGCTGGGAGCACAGATACACACAACAGGGCTTGAAGGTGGCAACTGAGATTGCAGATACACACAACAGGGCTTGAAGTTGGCAACTGGGATTACAGATACACACAATAGGGGTTGAAAGGAGGCAACTGGGAGTACAGATACACATAGAGGTTGAAAGGGGGCACATTCCAGTCCATTATCAGACCTCCAAGGGAAAGCAAAAACTAGGAGTTGGCTCTGTATAAGCTGAGACAGTAGAAGGCGCATAGAGACCTTGTAAACAGTACTAATGTGCTACATATAAAACCATATAACATAACAAGGCAGTGAATTAACCGTACTCAAGTAGTCTGTCGAAGTGATCCCTGTGCATATTAAGTCGCACAAAGTGATCCCTATGAATTTTTAAGTCGCATTGTGTTTAACTTATTCTTTTTTATCTCTCAAAGTGGACTTTTATGGTCACAAATGCAAATTTTAGGTTAATAAATCTTCTCACACTCAGGTCTCTGAATCTTTAGCTCACTCTTAGATCCCCAAGCCCTAGGTCACTCTTAGATCTCTGCATTTCCTGTCAGGTCCTAAAACTCCTGGTCATCCTTAGGGCTTTTACTTCCCACTGACCAACATGACCTCAGAGGTTCACACTCATCTTCTAGTATGTAAGCTTCTGCTCACCCAGAAGGACTCATGGGTGCTGCACGTCCTAAGGCATTGAGGCTCTTACTCCCCATCAACTGGTCCCCAAACTGCAACTTGCCAATAAGACCCCTAGGCCCATTTCCACTCTTTGGTCCCCTGCTTTGAGTCACATTCTGAGGCTTAAGCTCACTCTCATACCTTTAGATTCCAGGTCAACTTCTGGTCATCCAATTTCCATGTTTAGCCTGAGGCAGAGTAGCTCCTGCTCACGCTTACCTAGAGGCGTCACAGTACACTCAGCTCACTGCAAACAGTGGTTACCATGCGATTGTGCAAAGCTTATATTTCCATGTAGTTCCCTTTCTGCTCTGCTAACCGTAAGGGCATGAGGTTCATGATCACGCCAGGCGGTACTAAGGAGAGACTAACAAGCCTATTTACGAATCAGAAGCCATCATTTATGAAGGACAATGACACAAGCCAATGAAAAATATGGGCGGAGAGTGGGCGGGGCTTCTATTCCATACTCAAGTACAGCAGGTCTTGCAGAGCAGCGCATGCGCGCTGACTCTAGGCTCGACCTAAAAAGACGGTTGATTCTGCAATGGCAGAACCCAGAGCAAAGAGCTCTAAAGGGAAAATATATGTAAGGCTCTCAATTGCGAGAATTATAGTTTAACATCAGAGAAACCCTGGGTTTTAAAGGCAAAGACCGACAGGAAGAGGGGTTTTATTCACAATAAATGAGTTATGATGCGGGTGACCTGATTCTCCACAATGTCAAAGGACATTTTATATAAACAGTGGAAAGCTCCAGATAAATCTGCGATTCTTGAACAAGAGATATTAGGTCAGAGATTTTGAAAAAGATTTTCCTCAAACTCCTAAGGTTAACACTATTTTGACTTCAATGGCATCGACATCTAAGCTTTTATCAGAGTATTCCAGCCTGCCTGATGTCGTGGAGGCTTCGCTTAATAGGTCTGATGTCGCTTCTAATTTTTCAGTGAAGCATATGCCACACCAAAGTGTTACTTATACACTTTCAATACCTATATGACTGCATATAGAAAAATGAAGACCCCCCACTAGTATTCTAGAAAACATGGAACTGGTATTCAAATTAGCTGGTCCTAGACTGCTTTGGATGAACTCATGGAAACTAGACTCCACTCAGAGAGGTCTACTTAAAAATTACATTTAGAAATACAGCTCCCTCCTACCAGGTTAGGACTGGAGCTGTGCTTCCTTAGAGCTGCAGACACTTTAAACATTCCTATTTCAAAGTGGAATAATCTGGTAAGGCAGTTTCCATTGATTTCAGGCTGAAAATGAATGATTATGAGTAAAATAAAGTGACACAAAAATGCTGCTAAATTTCCATATTTGTGCCGCTAAATTTCCATATTTGTGCCGCTAAATTTCCTAATCCATGCCGCAATATCCTGGAGGGTCTGCCTAACCCAAACACACACTTAGTGCACGTGCTATAGATGCCCCATCCCGACGTCATACTGCTGTCTCTACGGACTCTTGAAAGGCACACTCTCCTGATTACTGACAAAACACTTATAGAACAAACACACCTGTTACTTTCTATACATTCTGAATAATAACGTCCAGACTCAACTCCTAAACCACACACACACACTCCTACTTACACATTTTGAACACATACTTTTTTCTGTGTAAATGCTTCACAGACACATATACATCTGACTTGTTTTTAGATTAAAACCAACCAGGCAGCGCAGTTGTCTGGTTTGCTAACAACATCTTGGGGACATTCAGAAAGCTTCCCTGGGAATACATTCTGACCATTGATTACCGTTGGTTTTGTGGTTTATAACCCCTATTTACTTGCTGGCTTCATTTGTTTTACGCTATCCAGCTTGATCCCTTCTTGACCCTACCTTATTTACTGTATCATTCCAAGTGCTCCCTTTCTGTAAACAGGCCTTTATATCGTGCTCTTATCTTGCCACGTTTGATGTGCATTCAAAGACAGAGGTCAAAAGTCAGGCTCTTTCTTGGAGGGAGCGTGGTCTTTACTTTTTTTTCTCTGACTTCAAAGTGAGAAGATTTATTGTTCCAATCATGCTGCCTATTGGTACAGGGAGTGTGCTGAGAATAAGGCTGTGGGATTTTATTTTTTTTCTAGCACACAGCATCATGGAAATGTCTGTAAATGAACTATACAAGTATTTATGAATATATCAGAATTAGGAAAGCACAAATGAAGCACATTTTTTGGTAGTTCTGAAGTGTTGTGGAAACGAATATTTTAATATGATCAAAACAAATCAATACACTAGGTGATGACATTTCCACATATTATCGTTTGTGCACTGTATACTTCTATTACTAAAACTGTATGTCTGTGCAAATGTAATGGCCATTTCAATTGAAGATGTGTTGTCTGTAATGGCAGTGTGCTACAACACCATGCATACTCCGCTTTTCCCCATTCCACTCTACCCTGCACCACTCCACGCCACTGCCCTCTACTCTGCACGGCTCAACAGTAGTCCACTCCACTCTATGCCTCTCCACACTGCGTCACTGCACTCTACTCTGCACCACTCCAGTCTACTCCTCTCTATTCTACTCTGCACCACTCTACTCTATGCCAATACACTCTAATCCATGCTACTCCACTATGCACCACTCCACTTTTCGCCACTGCACCCTACACCACTCCACTCTTCTCTGCACCATTCCACTCCATGCCTCGCTACTCTACTCTGCACCACTGCCCTCTATTCTACTGCACTGTACGCCAATGCATTCTACTCTGTACCACTCCATGCCAATCCACTCTACGCCACTCTAATCTACTCTGCACCACCTTACTCTACCCCCTTCTACTCTATGCCACTGCACTCTATGCCACTGCACTCTACTCTGTACCACTTCAATCTATCATGCTCCACTCTACGCCACTACAATCTACGCTGCGCCACTCTACTCTGCACGACTGTACGCCACTGTACTCTACTCTAACCACTGCACTCTGAGGGCCTGATTCACAGAACTAACTTACGTCAAAATCCTAAATTTACAACAATTTTGGTATTCACAGAATGAACTTACACATTTGGGTATTCACAGAATGAACTTACACATTTGGGTATTCACAGAATGAACTTACAACAATTTTGGTATTCACAGAATGAACTTACACATTTGGGTATTCACAGAATGAACTTACAACAATTTTGGTATTCACAGAATTAACGTACTCATTTTGATATTCACAGAAGGCACTTACTCATCAATGAGTAAGTGCCTTCTGTGAATACCAAAATGTGTAAGTTACACAAAATGTGTAAGTTACACAAAATGTGTAAATTACACAAAATGAGAAAGTTACACAAAATGTGTAAGTTACACAAAATGTGTAAGTGTCTTCTGTGAATACCAAAATGAGTAAGTTTATTCTGTGAATACCAAAATGAGTAAGTTCATTATGTGAATACCAAAATGGTAGTAAGTTTAGGATTTTGTCGTAAGTTAGTTCTGTGAATCGGGCCCTATGCCAATGTACTCTACACCATTTTACTCAAAACAAATGCACTCTATGCCACTGCACTCTACCCAAATCTACTCTGCACCACTGCACTCTGTGCCACTATACTCTACTCTGCATCACTCTACGCCGCTGCATTCTACACCACTCTGCTCTATTCTGCACCACTGTACTCTGAGCTGTTCCTCGCTGCACCACTTTACACTACTGCGGTCAATGCTAATGCACTCTACGCTTTTCTACTGTACAGCACTGCACTCTACAACAGTCTACTCTGTAACACTGCACTCTCTGCCACTGAACTTTACGCCTCGCTACTGTATGCCACGGCACGGCTTTCTACACCACTCTACTCTATGCCACTCTGCGCCAATGCACTCTACGTCATCCTACTCTATGCCACTGCACTCTACCCTGCACCACTTTACTCTACTCTGCACCATTCCACTCTACGCCACTCTACAACACTGCACTCTCTGGCACTGAATTCTATGCCATTCTACTCTGCACCACTGCACTCTACTCCACTCTATGTAAATCTACTGCAGTCTACGCTAATGCACTCTACGCTACTCTACTATGCATGACTCCACTCTTCGCCACTGCACTCTACGCCAATCCACTCTGTCACTCTAATCTACTCTGCACCACTGTACTCTACAACACTCTACTCTATGCCACTGCACTCTACGCCACTTCACTGGACTCTAAAACAATTTAGTGTATGCTATTGCACTCCTGCTATATTTCATCCTATGCTTCTGCAATGTACCTTGCGCCACTCCAATCTGCAGCACTGTACTCTACGTCACTGCACTCTAGACCACTGCACTCTGCTCTGCACCATTCCACTCCACGCCACTCTACTCTGCACCACTGCCCTCTATGCCAATGCATTCTACTCTGTACCACTCCACTCTGTGCCAATCCACTCTACGCCACTCTAATCTACTCTGCACCACTGCACTCTACGTTCTTCTACTCTATGCCACTGCACTCTACTCTGCACCACTTCAATCTATCATGCACCATTTCACTCTACGCAACTACAGTCTACGTTGGGCCACTCTACACTGCATGACTGTACCCCACTGTACTCTACTCTAACCACTGCACTCTATGCCAATGTACTCTACACCACTTTATTCAAAACAAATGCACTCTATGCCACTGCACTCTACTCAAATTTACTCTGCACCACTGCACTCTGTGCCACTATACTCTGCATCACTCTATGCCACTGCATTGTACACCACTCTGCAGGGGTGTGGAATTTAATAAAATATCTACTTGTCCATGGGACAGGTTGCTTCATAAATCTACTTGTCCTGTAACAAAATCCACTTGTCCCTTTGGTGTCATGTAGTGCGGCGACAAATTATGGCAGCAATCTCATTATATAAGAGCTCTGATATAGCCTCCATGATTATGCCAGGGCTCATACCATAGTAGTGTTTGAATACTTGCAATCCCCTTATGTTGCCATGTTTCCGCAGATCTACATGATGGGGCGGAAGTTAGTGATAAGCAATAGTTCCAGGGTTTGAATGCCCTTTTGAGTCTGTGCAAACCTATTAACTTGCATGTTTTAAGGGTTTTCAACAACTCTTCTCTAATCTTTTCTCATACTGAGAAATGTTGGAAATTTACTCCTGACAATGGCAGATGTAAACCTTCTTCCAGAGTTGGGAAAAAGTGGTTGGAGGAAAAGTGAACTTGCAAACACTCAGATTTTTGCATGAGCAAATCTACACATGCATATTTGCTCATGCTAAAATGCAGCTCACAAATATTTTCTAGGAGTACTATTTCTTGCCCTACTTCTGTAAATTCTTGGGAATTCACGAAAGCCGTATAGCTGCACTTAATGCAAGGACATATACCATGGGTGCACCTTTGAAACTTTCTTTAATAATTGGGCCCATAATTTGGTTTGGCGTTGACCATCACCTTTTGCTTATTAAAATTCTGTCTCTCTCTCTCTCTCTCTGTATCGGCTGGCTTCACTGTGAGTGACAGCAATCTGCTCTTTCACAAGGAGCATATCGGCACACAAAGTAGTTTTGTTCAGTGCCAGTAACTACTGTGGCAGGGTGTGCTTTTTGAGACCAAAAACTATTTTTGCTTTTGCCAATGTTTGTTATAATGGTGAGGGCCCGGCAGCTCCCACACCAATAAGGTTTTACAAAACCATGCCAAAACAAGTCATACATTGACAAAACTAAAAAGCTGACCACCAATTTCAGACCTACTGGCTTTGCCAATGCTTGTTTATTTTTGTTTCCCATAATCTTATTGAAACTGGTTACTCTGATTTTGCATTATGAATATTTTTGGGAAACACTAGCATGCATCAACACATGTTACTAAATGATGCTGCAAAGAAATGGTACCTAAAATTTTACAGTAGTTTAGCGAAATGTTTTTTTTCCTGCTTTCATTTTTTTTTTATCAACATTTGATTTTGAAAGCAAAGAATCATCAATCTTGCTTTCAAGCATCTGCAAATATTTGCATCAAATCAGAGAGCATTCTGGGAGCATTATACATAGCCTCATACTGCTAAACTTTGAAAACGTGTGTACACATTTTTATACTGGAATCGCTGTCAGTAGTGCCGTCAGAGCTTACAACTTTTATTTAGAGCACTCACCCTAACAATAAAGGCTTTTAATTAATGAACCATAAATACAAGTTTGAACAGCATTAACGAATGGACAAAAATATTACCTTAACTGCAGACAGTGCCCTTCCCTGATCCATAATGTGGTACTGCAAACTGGCAGCCAAAGGGTTTGTGCTGCAGGGGGTTGGGCCTACTTGTCCCAAGGACAAAATACACATGAAAACTTGTTGCCCTTGACCCCAAACAATATGTCCTGGGCGTCGGGCTATAGAAATTCCACATCCCTGCCACTCTGTTCTATTCTGCACCACTGTACTCTGCGCCATTGCTCTCTGCCCCACTTTACACCAATGCTGTCAATGCTAATGCGCTCTATGCTTTTCTAATGCACTCTACGACAGTCTACTCTGAAACACTGCACTCTCTGCCACTGAACTCTACACCAATCTGCTGCACTCTACGCTAATGCATTCTACGCCATGCCACTCTACTATGCACTCCACTCTTCGCCACTGCACTCTACGCCAATCCACTGTCACTCTAATCTACTCTGCACCACTGCACTCTACGCCATTGCAGTTTATACCACTTTACTCAAAACCAATTCACTCTACACCACTGCACGGTAGCCACTATACTCTGCTCTGCAGCACTCTGCTCTACGCCACTAGTCTCTATGCCACTCTACTCTACACCATTGCACTCTGCGTCATAGAACTCTACGCCACTCTGTTCCACTCCACTCTATGCCACTGCTTCCATGATGCTTTACTCTGCACCACTCTGCTCTACACCACTCTACACCACTGCACACTATGACACTCTGCTCTGCAACACTGCACTCTCTACCACTGAACTCTATGCTGCTGTACTCTGGGCCACTCTACTCTATGGCACTGCACTCTACTCTGCACCGCTCTGCTCTACTCCACTCCACTGCACTCTATACCACTGCACTCTACGCCACTTCACTTTGCGCCTCTCTAATCTACTCTGCACCACTCTACTCTATGCCAATGCACTTTATCCCACTCTATTATGTGCCACTGCACTCTTCGCTACTGCACTCTACACCACTTCAGCCTAGGCCACTCCACTCTACTCTGCACCAATCCACTCTACGCCAGTGCACTCTGCACCA
Source organism: Calotriton arnoldi (assembly GCA_963921515.1). NCBI lineage: Eukaryota > Metazoa > Chordata > Amphibia > Caudata > Salamandridae > Calotriton > Calotriton arnoldi. The sequence goes on from CAWUFW010002752.1 coordinate 587,446, forward strand.
CTACTCTATGTCACTGCACTCTACCCTGAACCACTACACTCCACCCTGCACCCCTCCACTCCACTCCACTCTACTCTGAAACAATCTACTCTATGCCATGGCACTCTATGCCACTGCACTCTACCCTGCAACTCTCTACTATGCATCAGTCCACTCTATGCCACTTCACTCTACTCTGAAACAATCTAATCTACGCCAATGCACTCAGCGCCACTCCACTCTATGCCACATCAGTCCACTCTACTCTACACCACTGCACTCTACGCCACTGCAATCTATGCTGCTGTACTCCATTCTGCGCCACTCTACTCCATTCCACTCTACTTTACTCTGCACCACTCTACTCTATGCCACTCCACTCTAACCACTGTACTTTGTGCCAATGCATTCCACACCACGTTACGCAAAACCAATGCACTCTACACCAATCTACTCTACGCCAGTGCACTCTACACCAGTATACTCTACTCTGCAACACTCTACACCACTGCACTCTACACCATTGTAGTCTACGTCACTGCACTCTACGCCACTCTGTTCTACTCTGCACCACTGTAGTCCAAGCCACTGATCTCTATGCCACTCTACTCTATGCCACTGCACTCTACTCCAATGCACTATACATCTCTCTACTATACACCACTACACTATACGACACAACAATCGACTATGCGACACTACACTCTGCAGTTGAACTCTATGCCGCTCTACTCTATGCCGCTGCATCTATGCCACTGCACTGCACTCTATGCCACTCTGCCCAACTGCACTCTACGCCACTCTACTCTGTATCACTTCACTCTACACCACTGCACTCTACCTTGCACCAGTCCATTGTACGTCACTCTACAACACTGCACTCTCTGCCACTGAACTCTATGCCACTCTACTCTGTACCACTGCTCTCTATGCCACTGCACTCTATTCCTCTCTACACCATTCTACTGTACTCTACGCCAATGCACTATATGCCACTCTAATCTGCATTGCTCCACCCTGTGCCACTGCACTCTATGCCAGTCCGCTCTAAGTCACTCTAATCTACTCTGCACCACTGCACTCTATGGCACTTCAGTTTATGCCACTTTACTCAAAACCAATACACTCTACGCCACTGCATGGTAGCCACTATACTCTACTCTGCAGCACTCTGCTCTATGCCACTCTACTCTACACCATTGCACTCTACGTCCCAGAACTCTACGCCACTCTGTTCCACTATACTCTGTGCCACTGATTCCATGCCACTTTACTCTGCACCACTCTACTCTACACCACTGCACTCTACGACACTCTACTCTGAAACACTGCACTCTCTACCACGGAACTCTATGCTGCTCTACTCTGGGCCACTCTACTCTGCGCAACTGCACTCTACTCTGCACCACTCTGCTCTACTCCACTCCACGCCAATGCACTCTATTATACACCACTGCACTCCTTGCTACTGCACTCTACACCACTTCAGTCTAGGCCACTCCACTTTACTCTGCACCCATCCACGATACGCCAGTGCACTCTGCACCACTACTCTATGCCACTGCACTCTACCCTGCACCACTCCACCCTGCACCACTCCACTCTACGCCACTTCACGCTACTCTGAAACAATCTACTCAACACCACTGCACTCTATGCCACTGCACTCTACCCTGCACTACTCCACTCTGCTATGCACCACTCCACTCTATGCTACTTCACTCTTCTCTGAAACAATCTAATGTAGGCCAATGCACTCAGTCCCACTCTACTCTGCACCACGCCAGTCCACTCTACTCTGCACCACTCTACGCTATGCCACTGCACTCTATGCCAATGCACTCTACACCACTTTACTCAGAACCAATGCACTATACACCTATCTACTCTGCACCACTATACTCTACTCTGCAACACTCTATGCCACTGCACTCTACACCATTGTACTCTACGTCACTGCACTCTACGCCACTCTGTTCTACTCTGCACCACTGTAGTCCAAGCCACTGATCTCTATGCCACTCTACTCTACACCACTGCACTCTACTCCAATGCACTATAAGTCTCTCTACTATACACCACTGCACTCTACGACACAACAGTCTACTCTGCAACACTACACTCTGCACCTGTACTCCAAGTCGCTCTACTCTATGCCGCTGCACTCTATGCCACTTTGCGCCAATGCACTCTACGCCACTACACTGTATACCACTCTACCCAGCATCACTCCCCTCTACACCACTGCACTCTACCCTGCATCACTCCACTCTGCCCCACTCCACTCTACGCCACTCTACAACACTGCACTCTCCGCCACTGAACTCTATACCACTCTACTCTGCACCACAGCACTCTATGCCACTGCACTCGATTCTACTCTACGACAATCTACTGCACTCCATGCCAATGCACTGTACGCCACTACACTCTATGCCACTCTACTCTGCATCGCTCCAGCCTTTGCCACTGCACTGCATGCCAATCCACTCTAAGTCACTCTAATCTACTCTGCACTACTGCACTCTACAACACTCTACTCTATGCCACTGCACTGTATGTCACTCTGTTTCACTCTGCGTCACTGCAATTTACCTTGCGCCACTACTCTATACCACTGCACTCTACGTCAATGCAGTCTGTGCCACTTTACTGTGCACCACTCTACGCCACGCCACTGCACTCAACACCAGTGCACTCTACACCACTCTACATCACTGCAGTCTACGACAGTCTACAACATTGCACTCTCTACCACTGAACTCTATGCCGCTTTACTCTGCACCACTGTACTCTACAACACTCTACTCTATGCCACTGCGCTGTATGCACCTACACAGCGTCTGCAATGTACCTTGTGCCACTCCACTCTATACCACTGCACTCTACTGCAATGCAGTCTATGCCACTTTACTCAAAACCAATACACTGTACGCCACTGCACCGTAAGCCACTGTACTCTATTCTGCAGCACTCTACTCCACTGCACTCTGCAGCACTCTACACCATTGCACTCTACGTCACTGAACTCTATGCCACTATGTTCTACTCTGCACCACTGTACTCTATGCCAGTGATGTCTGTGCCACTTTACTGTGCACCACTCTACGCCAAGCCACTGCACTCAACACCAGTGCTCTTTACACCACTCTACATCACTGCAGTCTACGACACTCTACAACATTGCACTCTCTACCACTGAACTCTGTGACGCTCTACTCTGCACCACTGTACTCTACAACACTCTACTCTATGCCACTGCACTGTATGCCACTCTGTTCTACTCAGCGTCACTGCAATGTACCTTGCCACGGCACTCAACACCACTCTACAACACTGCGGTCTACGACACTCTACAACACTGCACTCTCTACCACTGAACTCTATGCTGATCTACTCTGCTCCACTGCACTCCACTGTGCACCACTCTACTCTGTGCCACTGCACTGTATGCCACTCTGTTCTACTCAGCGTCACTGCAATGTACCTTGCGCCACTCCACTCTATACGACTGCACTCTACTGCAATGCAGTCTATGCCACTTTACACAAATTCAATACACTATACGCCACTGCACCGTACGCCACAATGCTCTATTCTGCAGCGCTCTACTATACACCGCTGCACTCTACATCACTCTACTCTACACCATTACACTCTATGGCACTGAACTCTATGCCACTCTGTTCTACTCTACACCACTGTGATCTATGCCAGTGCTGTCTGCGCCACTTTACTGTGCAACACTACGCAATGCCACGGCACTCACCACTCTACAGCACTGCGGTCTACGACACTCTACAACACTGCACTCTCTACCACTGAACTCTATGCTGATCTACTCTGCTCCACTGCACTCCACTGTGCACCACTCTACTCTATGCCACTTCATGCCAATGCACTTCATGCCTCTACACTGTACGCCACTCCATTCTGTCCCACTGCACTCTGCGCCAATCCACTCCATGTCACTCTAATCTACTGTGCAACACTGCACTCTATGACACTACACTCTACGCCACTACACTGTACTCCTCTCAACTCTGCATCACTCTATGCCAATGCACTTTATCCCACTCTATTATTCACCACTTCACTCTTCACTACTGCACTCTACCCCACTCCAGTCTAGGCCACTCCACTCTATTCTGCACCAATCCATTCTACACCACTACTGTATGCCACTGCACTCTACCCTGCACCACTTCACTCTATGCCCCTTCAATCTACTGTGAAACAACCTAGTCTTCGCCACTGCACTTTAGGCCACTCCACTCTGCCCCACTCCACTCTACTATGCACCACTCTACTCTATGCCACTGCACTCTATTCTGAAATAATTTAATATACGCCAATGCACTCAGCGCCACTCCACTCTGCGCCACGCCAGTCCAATGTACTCTACTGCACTCTACGCCACTGGAATCTATGCTGCACCATTCCACTCTGTGCCACTCTACTCTACACTACTCTACTCTACACCACTCTACTCTAGGAAACTGCACTCTCCTGTAACCACTGCACTCTATGCCAATGCATTCTACACCAGTGGCGGATCCTCCGCTAAGGCAGAGGAGCGTCGCCCCACTTCTTCAGCTGCAAGCTGAATATAAAAATATAAAATGATAACGTTTGTTATTATCATTTTGTTTTTTGTATTCAGCTTGCAGCTGAAGCCAGGTGGGTGAGGCTGGGCTCCCCGTGCGTCACAGGGGGAGGATTGGTGGCAGCACCTAAAGTGCGCATGACGCTTTGGCCGGCCGTCTCGGGCCAGCCAAACCGTCATGCGCACTCGGCATGTTCTCCATCCAGGCTGCATTTCAGCCTGGGTGGACAACATGCACAGCCTACAAGCCCCTGTCTGCTAAGGCAGCATTGTGATTGGCCAGGGTATTCTGGGAGGCTGTCTGCTTCCTTCCCTGCAGAGAGGAGGACAAAGAAAGAAGAGGCGGCCGTCGGCGGTAAAAAGGGATTGTGCTTTTTAAAAATTATTTCCCCCCTTCTGTTATGTTCCATATAGGTACCCTAATATAGGCCCGGGTAACATCATACCCCTTCACGTACATTACCTCCCCTACACTACACTGTAACGAGCCTTTCAGGATTGAACCTTTACCTAGTTCTAGTCCTGGGTGCAGAAGGAGGGTTTCTCCTAAACAATAGAGTCCTATAACTTCATCAATAGACTCACACAGTATGAATGAATATTCATAAGGTTCTTGGAAACCAGGCAGGGGCTACACCACCTACCCCACCATATCTACGTACAAGGTTCATCCCATACGTCATCCTCAAATCCAACAATGGCTAATACATGAGACAAGGGACAAAGGAGCCCTAGATACTTTCTGCATAAATACAGCACATCTTGCTAGTGTTAGGCAGAGGGAACCGAGACTTCCAGGCCGACACACTGACCAGAGACGCCGAGGCTCCTGCATGCAGACGCTCCAGCTGACAGTGGCCTAACACATCCCTTGCGGGGTGTCCAACTCGAGACCAGGACGGGGTCCCACACTCTCTCACTTCAGGTAATGGGGTTCGACCAAATCCTAGAGGGATTCTTGGCTTCACACCTACTCACATGCTAGGTACACTTAGGTACATCTAGACAGGCATCGTAGGAGTATGCGCTCTCTTTTATCATGCATTTTATATCCATGTATGCATTTATGATTATTGCAAAATGGTAGAACTGTACTATCCATTTATATTCACCATACTGCTGATTATATATATCTGCTACTGGCTAACGATTATTGCAGCACATCTACTTTACACTAGAAGAACAACTGTGCAATAAATACTTATTGTAAAATACCCGACTGCTTCTTCTGTGTAATTCTCTGAGACCGAATAAGTGAGCACGAGTGACTGAGCGAAAGGTAGTACATTGTTTCCACGATCCTGAGGGATCAGGGTTGTCATGTTCTAAGGTTGCCAGAAACTATTCTCTCCGCGATAAGAGGTGACACTAGTGGCACTGTGAGCTAGCTAATGCAAACAGGCTAACATTTTTGGTGGGGGTGCTCAGTCAGTCTGCCACCAAGCCCACAGTTCATGTTATCCGAACGCGCAGATTCTGTATAGGATATATATAGGAACTACACGACATGGCGCCCAACGTTGGTTGGGTACTTATTTAACAGTAGAATCTGAGTAGTTCAGTCGTGCTATTCTCAGAGAACCCTACTCACATACACCAGATACGTCTGGAGTGGGTGGGCACAAATTCCGCCACAGCCAAGTAGGCGAAATATCCTATGTATTAGCTGTTGGTTAATGAAGCTTGAAAGGACACATTGTTCCTAAAATTGTGCATAACACCTTATCTTAGTTCCCTTGAACAAACTTCTCCTTTACAAAATGACTGAGAGCGCAGATAACCCAATGGTGACTCGACGCCTCTCAACAGGAGATGAAGAGGTGGATGGAATTCTCATTGCACCTAAATTTAGACGTACTATCACCCTGAAATTACTAGAATATGGTTTAACACCTAGGGGTGGTATAGTAGCTGTCGTAATTGAGGCACACAAATCAAATAAAACAGAGGTATTCTATTCGTGGGTTACATTCCCAGAAGCAGATGCAAGAACACAGACATTTCACTACTATACAGAAGGAGATGCACCACTGGAATATGGTCCTTCTGAGGACATAGAAGTTCCACTCACGTACCAAGAACACCTATACTGGTTTAAAGGCGCCCTACCCCATATAAGAAACAGAGTAAGATTAGGCCCGCTCGGAGGTGACGGGGTAACATGGTCAATATTAGCGGCCTACACACCACATCCTGACATTGAAACAATGCCACAGCCAGACTTACTCTTACAACACAAGGATTTATTTAAAATCTACAGAAACCTGATACAGTTTGTCATGAGGACTTTCACAGTCCAACCAACAACAGTTGCAACAGATGGAACTCAAATTCAGGGTACAGCAACTAAAATTACACCACAAACATTAAACGCGGTAATGGGTAAAATGCCCACAAAACGTGACAAATACCATTCTGGGTAGCTCAGAAAATAGCTCTGCTCGAGGCAGTATTCCCGAATACTACCCCGTATGAAAAACACAGAATGCTAACAATCTGCTTGCCCATGGGGATAACACCACAATTAGAGGATTGTACCACTTGGGGTACAGTCTTTGCTGCCATTTATATCAGAACTCATGGTATCCCGTCATTAGCAGTAGTACCTGATGTATTGAGACAAATACAAAATGAGTACGGAGCAGAGTCTGACCTAAACTTAGGGATGAAGTTACTAGGTAACTATGAGCAGGTATCAGCCATAATACTAGCTAATATTAAAGGGGAAGCAGCTTCAGTGGCAATCCACCAACGCCTAAGGGAGTTCAGTCCTATAGACCAACAACACGAACTACCCAAAATAATTGAAATTGCGTATGCAGAATTGGGCAGAGACAGCTTAGGTGGGAAAGCATAAAAACCACAACTGATGGGCAGTTCTGAAAAGGACACTACCAAGCAGACACCTGCCTCTTCTAAAAAGAAGTGGGATAATAAAAAACAATCAATCAATCAATCAATCACGGCATTTATAGAGCGCGCTACTCACCCGGGAGGGTCTCAAGGCGCTGGGGGAGGGGGTAAGTTACTGCTCGAACAGCCAGGTCTTGAGCTGCTTCCTGAAGGAGAGATGGTCCTGGGTTCGCCGAAGGTGAGTGGGGAGGGAGTTCCAGGTCTTGGCTGCCAGGTCTTGAGCTGCTTCCTGAAGGAGAGATGGTCCTGGGTTCGCCGAAGGTGAGTGGGGAGGGAGTTCCAGGTCTTGGCTGCCAGGTAGGAGAAGGATCTTCCTCCGGCGGTGGTTCTGCGGATGCGTGGTACGGTGGCGAGGGCGTGGCTGGTTGATCGTAGCTGGCGGGTGGGCGTGTAGAAGGTCATGCGGTCGTTGAGGTACTTTGGGCCCAGGTCGTGGAGGGCCTTGTGTGCGTGGATGAGGAGTCTGAACGTGATTCTCTTGCTGACGGGGAGCCAGTGCAGGTCTTTCAGGTGTCCGGTGATGTGGCTGTGTCGGGGGATGTCCAGGATGAGTCGTGCGGAGGCGTTCTGGATGCGCTGGAGTCTTTTTTGAAGTTTGGCTGTGGTTCCGGCGTAGAGGGTGTTCCCATAGTCCAGTCGGCTGGTGACGAGTGCCTGGGTGACGGTCTTCCTGGTTTCAGTGGGGATCCATCTGAAGATCTTGCGGAGCATGCGCAGGGTGTTGAAGCATGAAGATGAGACGGCGTTGACTTGTCTGGTCATCGACAGGGAGGAGTCCAGGATGAAGCCCAGGTTTCGTGCGTGGTCCGTTGGCTTGGGCGCGGTGCCCAGGGCCGGGGGCCACCAGGAGTCGTCCCAGGCGGAGGGTGATGAGCCCAGGATGAGGACTTCCGTCTTGTCTGAGTTCAGTTTAAGGCGGCTGTTCCTCATCCAGTCGGCGACGTCTTTCATCCCGTCGTGTAGGTTGGCTCTGGCGGTGGTGGGGTCGTTGGTGAGGGAGAGGATCAGCTGGGTGTCGTCGGCGTAGGAGATGATGTTGAGGTTGTGTTGGCGTGCGATGGCTGCGAGGGGGCTCATGTAGACGTTGAAGAGGGTTGGACTGAGTGAAGATCCTTGTGGAACGCCGCAGATGACTTCGGTGGCCTCGGATCTGAACGGGGGAGGCGGACTCTCTGGGTTCTTCCGGCGAGGAACGAGATGATCCATTCCAGTGCTTTCTCTCGGATTCCGATGTTGCTGAGGCGCTTCACTAGGGTGCGGTGGCAGACGGTGTCGAACGCCGCGGAGAGGTCCAAGAGGATGAGGGCTGCTGTTTCCCCGTTGTCGTTTAGGGTTCTGATGTCGTCGGTGGCTGCGATGAGGGCGGTCTCGGTGCTGTGGTTGGCCCGAAACCCGGACTGCGAGGGGTCGAGGGATCCATTCGTCTCGAGGAAGGCGGCAAGCTGTCTGTTGACGGTCTTCTCGATGACTTTGGCCGGAAACGGAAGGAGCGAGATGGGACGGTAGTTCTTGAGGTCGGTGGGGTCCGCCGTTGGTTTCTTCAGGAGGGCGGTAAGCTCGGCGTGCTTCCAGCTCTCCGGGAAGGTGGCGGTGTGGAAGGAGGAGTTGATGATGTCCCGGAGATGGGGTGCGATGGTGGCGTCGGCTTTGTTGAAGACGTGGTGTGGGCAGGGGTCGGTTGGTGATCCGGAGTGGATGGAGTTCATCGTGCGGGTGGTGTCTTCGGTGCTGATCGGGGTCCAGTTGCAGAGGGTGGTGGTGGCGGGCGTTGGTTCGGCGGTAGTGTGCGTGGTTTGTGCGTCGAAGCTGTTATGTATGTCGGTGATCTTGCGGTGGAAGAACGCGGCGAGTGAGTTGCAGAGGTCTTGCGAGGGGTGATGTCGTTGTTTCCGGCGCTGGGGTTGGAGAACTCTTTGACGATGCTGAAAAGTTCCTTGCTGTCGTGGGCGTTGTTGTCCAGTCGTTCTTTGAGTGCCGACTTCTTGGAGGCACGGATCAGCTGGTGGTGTTTGCGGGTGGCGTGCTTGAGGGCGGTCCTGTTGTCTGTGGTCTGGTCGAGTCGCCAGGTTTTCTCGAGAGTGCGGCAGTTCTTCTTGGATTCCTTGAGTTCGTTGGTGAACCAAGGGGTTTTCTTGCTTCCGGGTCTGCTGGGAGGGTTTTTAGTGGTGCGAGGTCGTCGGCGCAGGCGGTCAGCCACTTGGCGAGGTTGCTGGCTGCTTCGTTTGGGTCCGTTGTGTTGGTGGGTGTGTTCTGGCTGAGGGAGGCGGTGAGCTGCTCGGCGGTGATCTTGCTCCAGCTCCGGCGGGGAGCCTGTTGCGGGTGGTGGTGGGTCGCAGTCTTTCTGAAGCTGAAGTGGACGCAGCTGTGGTCGGTCCAGTGGAGTCCGGTGGCGTGGCTGAAGGAGATGTGCTTGCTGGAAGAGAAGACGGGGTCAAGCGTGTGGCCGGCGTAGTGGGTGGGCGTGTTCACCAGTTGCTTGAGTCCGAGGTTGGCGAGGTTGTCCAGCAGGGTGGTGGTGTTTCTGTCGTTGTTGTTCCTCAGGTGGAAGTTGAGGTCCCCTAGGAGGATGTAGTCGGCGGAGGGCATGGCGTGCGGGCTGATGAAGTCTGCGATGTCTTCGCTGAATAGTGTGCGTGGTCCCGGAGGTCTGTAGATGAGGGTGCCTCGGAGGGTGGTCTTGGGGTCAGTGTGTATCTGGAAGTGTAGGTGTTCGGCGGCGGTGAAGGTCTCGTCGGAGTTAGTCGAGATGCGGATGGTGTTCTTGTGTACGATGGCGATGCCTCCTCCCGTCTGGTTGACGCGGTCCCTTCGGGTGATCTTGTATCCGTCCGGGATGGCTATGGCGATGTCGGGCGCTGAGGAGGCGTTCATCCAGGTTTCGGTGAGGAAGGCGACGTCCGGTGCTGTTGCGTCGAGCAGGTCCCAGAGTTCCACGGCGTGCCTGTGGACGGAGCGGGTGTTCAACAGGATGCATTTCAGGTGGTTGCTGCTGGTGCACGTCTTGGCGGGGGTGGTGCACGTCTGGGGGCAGGTGAATCGGCAGGCTTGGCAGGTGAAGGGTCCGTGGGTGCGTCTCGGTGAGGCTCGGTAGCAGGCAGGGTTCCGGCCGGCATTGAGTGCGGTGAGGGTGGCGGCGTCGTAGGTCCGTCGAGTAGTGTTGCATCGGTGGGATCCAGGGGTTCTGGCGCTGGGCGCGGTCCAGTCGCGGACGGGCGCAGACGGGCTGCCTTAGGGCGCGCCTTTGGCGCGCCAGCGGCGCGACGCGCAGCGGCCGCCATTTATGGGGAGGTGGGAGGGAGGAGCAGCTGGGAGGCGGGAGGCAGGGGCAGCGAATGGGCAGTCAGGGGGGCGGGGCCGCAGGGGACGCAGCGGCGGGAATGTCGAGAGGCAGCGGGGGCACAAAGTACAAGGGGAGAGAAAAACAGACAAATTACAGTACAACGCTAATGGGGCAGCGAGGGGCACAGAAAGGAAAAAGGGGGGGAGAAAACAGACAAAATACGAGTACAACGCTAATGGGGCAGCGAGGGGCACAGAAAGGAAACAAGCATTTGCAATGCAATAGGTCTCGCATTATTAAATTTTGAGCTATTGGCATTGCTAAATAATGCAACACCAATAGCTCCAACTCTAAAAAATGCGAGACCTATTGCATTGCAAATGCTTGTTTTGCTTCTATACAATGGTCTCATGCGTGCCTTACTTGAGTTGCGCATGTTCCCCAAAAATGACGTCATAAAAGTAACCGATTGCCATGAGGTAGGAGGAGTACCCGGAACTTTGTTTAAGTATCGGTATTTTATTCTGAGATATAAAATGTTAAAAAAACAACACATCGTAAAAAAGACTGCTAACTCACGAGGATGTGGTCTAACGGCCTGCTGACTTTTGAGCTGGGAAACCAGGTTCCAGTCTCAGCGTCGGCTCACCATCCAGTGACTGCGCAAATCTCCCTGTGCCAGTGTGTCCTGAAGTCTGGCAGGCGGAGTCAAAGTAAGCCACACATCAGAACACGCCCCTGGAAAGCCAGAACAGATGTTAGAGAGAAAGATACACTCAGGCTGGTGCTTCTGGAGGTCAGAGCTTGTGAAGGTCAGCAGCCCTGGGTACAAGACAGTCGTTTGCCAGGCAGTCACCTCATACGGTCAGCACCTCTAGTTAGGGTAGAGCCAGTCCCTTGTCTGGACGGTGTCTCAGGAGGCCCGCGAGGCAGGTGGGGGGAAGAGTTTGCCACAGGAGTGCTGCTGAAGGTCTGTCGGCGCTGGGACAGAGTCAGTAACAATCCAGGTGTTTGCCTGTGAAAGGCCGGTGTTCTAAGTTGGTCACACTTCACCGCGGAGGGCACTCTGGTGAATATTCGTCGACCCCTTCCATTCCATACAGGGAGGTTCGGGCAGGGAGGGATGCACCCCCTTTCCAGTCGAAAAGTGCACTTCTAGAAAGCTGGACAACCAGGAAGCTGAGCTTGGCAACCGGAGTGAAACGCAGCTTCCGTGGCGAATTAGGGCACACGCTTTCATTTAAGCATCGTCATTTTGAAAACAGTCCAGGGGTGATGCTTCTGCTCACATGTCAATGACGCGCACTAAAAACTCAGAAAAAAATAGTCATAAGGCAGAGAGAGCCCTGAAGCTGCTGTGTATGAGAACAAGCATAAACTACATGCGCACCCTACGAGCTCGAACCCGACGAGGTGTCGGTCTGTGGAGAATAAAACCATAATCCCACATCCAACTGGGAGCTTTTAATGTAGCCTCAATGGGTCGGAGAGATGAGCAGTGGGTATTAATCATGACAGAACACGTCCATGTGCGTGCGAACACGCTCAGCGCTGGTTCAGACAGGAAAGAATTAACACAGACGGAGGCCCCAGAGAAAGGAAACGCAGACTGTGAACAGGATTTGTGCGGGGAAGCAGCTGGTCTTTAGAACAAGGTCTCGGCGGGATCAAACGGCCGCGAGGACTATTTATTTCCTGTATGCTATAATTAATTAATTAGATGTGCTGTAAGTAAGGTTAAAAGCGAGGGACCAGAGTCCACTCTACATTTCACTTTACAGTATAGCCATATTAATTGACTATTTTCCTAATCTTTATAAAACGTGCGGATTTCAATTGACTTTGCCGGCGTGCAGTTATCCTGCTGCAATCGGTTTTGTGAATGGGATTTATTAGTGTAATGTAAACCTGTTTCGACACAGAATTTAAGACCCTGAAAGTAATGGGATTTTCAATTGCTTGGCAAAACGGACAAAACCACTCTCCTCCTATTCCATTTAATCTCGTAAGGCCCGATGCATCAAACCTTGTTTCTCTGGCAGAGCCCAGCTCTGCGCAAAGTTGTAGATTTTGCAAGGAGAATAAACAATAGCATGAAATATAGCAAAGTGATTTTCGAGTCGCAATCCCCTTTGCGACTCGGAAGACACACACTGCGAGACACTGCAAACTGCAAGGCAAAATGGCGCCAAAGCTGCAATTGCCCTTGCCTTGGGATTCACAATATTGTGGAACAATACTTTTTGATGCATCTCAAAGAATATAATGGTTACCAACTGTGTCAGGGGGATCCATTTACAAAATGGAAGCTCCCCATGATGGCTGCTGTGAGTCTCAGAGTGCTTTGGAGGGAGCAGACTGTGGTCCCATCAACAGATACCTACTAACAATTACCTTCTTTTACTTTTATTTTATTTATTTATTTATGCGTTTTTATATAGCGCGGACTTTACCCGAAGGTGTCAGAGCGCTTCACAATAGGACCAGCAACGTTACATGAGTAGAAAATTACAAGTGGGCATGTTACAAAAGCAAACGTTACATTACATGAGGAAAAAGTGACAATTGTGCATATTACAAAAGCAAACAAGATACAGGAAGAGGTAGCAAATGATACGTTACAAGAGGAAAAAGTGACAAGTGTGAATGATACATAAGATACAAAAGAGGTATAATACTGCAATAAGTGGCAGTCTGGTATTGTGGACCCTCGGAAGGGCGCACTAATAGGATTTTCCTCCTTTCCTTACAACTCACAAGGATTTGCGACTCTGCTTGGCAATTGCTGCTGTGGTGGCAACTCATTAAATGGTTACTTACTGCACTTTTCAATCAACAACTATTTACATAGGTAAAGTGGTCTCTGATTGCCAGCTTCCACTCTGCAAAGGTCATCTGCCTTCATCTGTGGGCGCAGACTGTGGTGTCACAAACCACTCTTTGTTCCCGCCATTTCCTTCCTATGTGCCACTTTTTTGGGGTATTGCAGGCCTGGGACATGGGGTGAAAATGCTAGCACAGTGCAAAATACAGTACAATGTTGGAGGTCCGATGTTCCTTCCAGGCCTTCAATTTTTCATTCAGTGCCAGTAGCAAGGATTAACAGAATGACTCTTGCCAGATGAATATAGTGGAGACAGTAGTTCTATAAATCCTTTCCAATAGCCTTCTTCCCCCGAGCTAGACTCATACAGAGGACACAGGGCACAAACCTGGTCAGGGGTCACAGAGCACACTTTACAAACACAGACCACCCTTTGCGTGTTCTGGTCAATAATGCATCTGTTCTGTAGCTCCTTAAGCATGAGCCACTTGTTACCAATTGTTTTAAAGAACTTAGCATAGGTAGGACAACTCATTTCCACTATACATGTCACACAAGAATATATCATGAGAGGGCAGAATTACTTCTCGAAGGAAGGGTGAAAATCGTGGCCAGCAGCGAGGCAGGTCGCTAGAGTGCTTGCCTAATGGGATGCCCAGCTGAGTCGATAGGAAACACTCTCAAGCCGCTTTCACTTCGGCAAAGTATTTGCTTTCTACTTGGCAGATGTGTTATCTTACCATCTCCGCCAGATAGGCAAGGGAGGTGGTGATTGGTGGTCCGAAAGCCAGCGCAGTATCGCGCTGGTTCCACGCTGCCAGGGAGCTGCGGAAGAGCCAGGGAAGTGGGGGCAGCGCCAGCAAAAGCATAGCACTCACAGAAGCTATGAAAGGGGGCGATGGAGAAAGCAGGCCGCTGGGAAAAGGAGCCCGCTATGGGAAATCCACTGCAAGGAGCGATAAAGTTTGTCCAGACTCTGCAAGCAGGGGTAAAGGGGCGGAGAGAGGAGACTGGGGTAAATAATTCAAACATAAGAAGCGCTTTAAATAACGTGCCGGCAAAGCGGAACGGCTAGTTAAATAGAAGTGCTGGGAAAGAGAAGGCTAAAAACTCACCCAGAATTGTTAATAAGCACTCTCAACAAACAGTCTTGCCCTTACCTCCTACAACTGGCTCTACAGCGGTTCTTGGATGCCCCCAGCCCCATATCTTTGCCCCGCAGATCACCTTAAAGAATATCTTGCGAACACGGAATCGAAACCAGCCGACCGCGGGAATCGAAACCAGTGGTGCGCGCGCACCACAGAGGAGCGGGGGGGGCGGGGAGCGCAGCAGCGAGGCGAACGCGCGCTGCTGCGCGTTCTGGCCACCGTCGGGAATGGGAGGAGCAAAGGCGGGACATGCGCCCGCCTTTGCCCAATCGCGTGCCGTCTCGGGAAAAAAAACACACGCTCCAGCCAATGTGGGCTTCACAAAGCAAAACCACACGCACGAGCGTGAGGGTAGCTTTCTGAAGCCCTTTCTAAAGGTCTCGCGCTGCGCAAGCAGTGCTGCGCACTGCAACGCTAGGCGCGAGACCTAAAAAGGGGGGAGAAAACAGACAAATTACAGTACAACGCTAATGGGGCAGCGAGGGGCACAGAAAGGAAAAAGGGGGGGAGAAAACAGACAAAATACGAGTACAACGCTAATGGGGCAGCGAGGGGCACAGAAAGGAAAAAAGGGGGAGAAAACAGACAAATTACAGTACAACGCTAATGGGGCAGCGAGAGGCACAGAAAGGAAAAAGGGGGGAGAAAACAGACAAAATACGAGTACAACGCTAATGGGGCAGCGAGGGGCACAGAAAGGAAAAAGGGGGGGAGAAAACAGACAAAATACGAGTACAACGCTAATGGGGCAGCGAGGGGCACAGAAAGGAAAAAGGGGGGGAGAAAACAGACAAAATACGAGTACAACGCTAATGGGGCAGCGAGGGGCACAGAGAGGAAAAAAGGGGGGAGAAAACAGACAAATTACAGTACAACGCTAATGGGGCAGCGAGGGGCACAGAAAGGAAAAAAGGGGGGAGAAAACAGACAAATTACAGTACAACGCTAATGGGGCAGCGAGGGGCATAGAAAGGAAAAAGGGGGGAGAAAACAGACAAAATACGAGTACAACGCTAATGGGGCAGCGAGGGGCACAGAAAGGAAAAAAGGGGGAGAAAACGGACAAATTACAGTACAACGCTAATGGGGCAGCGAGGGGCACAGAAAGGAAAAAGGGGGGAGAAAACAGACAAAATACGAGTACAACGCTAATGGGGCAGCGAGGGGCACAGAAAGGAAAAAGGGGGGAGAAAACAGACAAAATACGAGTACAACGCTAATGGGGCAGCGAGGGGCACAGAAAGGAAAAAGGGGGGAGAAAACAGACAAAATACGAGTACAACGCTAATGGGGCAGCGAGGGGCACAGAAAGGAAAAAAGGGGGGAGAAAACAGACAAATTACAGTACAACGCTAATGGGGCAGCGAGGGGCACAAAGCTTTAAAGGAAACAGATCTCAATCCAGAGGCAGATCTCCCCCACAGGAGCCCTCTGAAAAGAGGTATAACCTCAGGAATAGGGATAATATTAGGAAACCTGACAGGTATTAGGATACTGATACATGTATCTCTCGTTCCTTTCAGGGCTCTACGAAAAACTCAGAGAGAGAAGGACGATCAGAACACAAAGAAGAGCGTACAAAGTCCAGAGACAAGCAGCACGCTCAAGACTATACTTCCAAAAAAGAAGACAAGCCAAAATCAAAACCTCAGTTTAAGAAGAAGAAAGTTACAGGCATAAAGATCAGACATGCCCAGAATTCTGAGGATGCAACTTCTGAACGGGGAATGGGCTCAGACGATGCTAGACAGCGCGGCAGAAGTAACAATAGCTCACCAGAACCTGATGGAATTTCTGGTGACTGCGGACTTGAATGATTACATCATGGTGGAAACACCAGGGGGCGTGGCTAGCAGCCAAACATGGCGGTCGTGTGTTAGCCGAGCTCTGGACCTGGGCTGACAAAAATCCTGGAATAAATCTGCTACGCCGTCGAAGAATGGACATCAAAGTGTGGGAGCGAGAAGCGGCGGTGAGCGGGAGGACTCGGTGAAACCCGGAGGCCGGAGTGGTGAACACGGCCGAAATTGGGGCTCCACAGGCCTGACGAAGCTGTTCTCTGCTGACGGAGGAAGGCCGCGACGGGAGGCAGACACATGCCCCCAAGCTCACTGACAACAGCGCTGAGACCACAGTGGACCGGGGGGACTGGGTCGCTTCGCGGGCGGCCGACATAGCAGAGTGCCGAGGCAGCAGGAGTTGCACCGGTGAGACTGCCTGGGAAGGGTAGCGGCAGAGCGGGATCGGAGCTTACGCGAGCTCGGGGACGCGAGGCGGCCTGCTCCCCTGTGACGCAACGTGAAACTTGGCCGCACTAACAGAGGCAGCGCCCAAAACAAGGTGCCGAAGGGAAGGGGAGGCGACTGGCACAGCCCACATTGCAGGTGGCGGAGCGGGTGCGGGTGCCTGCTGCTGGAGGCCCGAAAATATTCCGACCCCGAACCGGAGCCAAAGAGACGGAGATCGGCAAACGGAGGCGGTGGGCGTCGCTGAAATATTGTACCTGAACTGAGAGGCACAAAGAGACGAGGCGGTCTGAGCATACTCCCTAGACACGGGGGAAGCAGGGCAGCGAGGTGGCAGAGACTGGAGGCAATGATTTTGGGCAGCGCAGAGGCACGGACATAAGCCCTGTCTACACCGGCACAGGGAGGCTGGTGATGCGAGGTCTGAGGTGGCTCTCGGACGGGCCACGAAACACGCAGCTCCCTGACTAAGGGGACCCATTCTATCGTTACTGGATGCCAGGACGGAGGCGGAACACGGAAGGAGGGGTGCCGCAGTGAGTAGCGACACACTGATAATGCCAGGTTTACTGATACTGCCACCGAACTAACACATGCACGCTAGCGACACCCGTATACAGAGTGGAGCCGCTGCTGCACTGTAAGCCTCTCACTGCCATAAGGGTGGCGGACAAGCAGTGAGACTGTGCGGGGCGGACCCGTGCTGGCACCGTGGGAGAGAAGCGACACCCTGATAGGAGCACCGGGCGAAACGTGGTGGAGGTGTATAGCAGGCACAAGGGAAGCACACTACAAGCCCACACCCGCACTACACAAGACACCGGAAGCTAGATTGGCTTGAAAGATGGGGCGCAAGGGTGTGAAACAACTGGACCAAGGAGGACAAGACTACGTCCCGGATACGGTGGATCCAGTGAATACTAAGAATGGGGCAGAATGTACTCCAATGACGGAAGCACCTACACCTACGGATAAGCTGGATCTCATACTACAGGAAGTGCGTGAATCCAGAAAAGCAATGGAACTGCAAGTCGGGACTCTGACTACTGGCCTCAACTTGCTTCGGGCGGACCACGCTAAACTTGCGGATAAAGTGAAAGAAAACGCTGCGACGCTGGAGGAAGTCACCCCATGGAAACTGCAGACCGACACCAAGATGGCACAACTGCAAGAACAAGTAGCTATCCTGTTGGATAGGGTTGAAGATGCAGAGGGGAGGACACGGCGTAACAATATTTGCGCCATAGGCCTGCCCGAAAAGAGTGAGGGAATGGACGCAACGAGATATATGGAGCAGTGGTTCCGGGATAATGTCACTAAAGAAGGACTATCAGAGCAATACTGCATAGAGAGAGCACACAGGATCCCTACTGGTCGCCCAAAGCCAGGTACTCCACCTCGCCCTCTCATAGTGAAGCTACTGAATTTCCGCGACAGGGACACTCTCCTGCAGAAAGCACGTGACGCATCTCCGATAAACTTTGAAAATGCGAGAATCTCATTATATCCAGATTACACAAGGCTGGTCCAGAAACAGCGCTCCTCCTACATGACAATTAAGAAGCAGCTCAGAGACTTAAACCTGAAATATGCGCTGCTTTTTCCGGCGCGCTTAAAGATCTTCTACGACCACAAGTCCTATTTCTTCGACAGCCCCAGAGATGTGGCGGATTGGCTGGAAGTGATGGAACTAACGAATGCTGCAACGACTAACTCTCAATGCACAGAAAAGAGCGGGACCAGTCCTAGGATATCCGCTGGGCGGGGAAGTCGAAGATCGCGCCGGACGCCCGCGCGACAGTATATCACCAAGCAGCAGGTGCAGCAGAGCAAATCAAAGGCACTTATAGCGGCGGCCACTTTCATGCACACCTCGGGAGCGGAAGCTAAGTCCACATCGGACGAAGAAGAAGCAACGCACGACTCGGACTCCGAGGGCAGTGTGGCCCTGTTTCCTTCCGCGACCCCGCAAGTCATAAAAGAACTACATGGCTGACTGTATCCGCAAGTATCAGAACTATAACTGTAAAAACTGCACTTGTAATATGCATGCGGCAACGGCGAATGTATTTGCAAGGAGCATTCTTAAATTAGGCCCAGGTCCAATAGAAGCTTAGTTGTACTGATGTGTAGACAGTACCCCGCCTGTAGAGCGCTAGCGATGTCCCCCACACGGCGAAGGCGTTATTATGCAGTTATTATGTTTTTATATGTTCAGTTTAGTTGTATGGTCCGGTATAGTTTTGGGACCGGACCGAGTATTGGGGTGTTTAGGGGGGGGAACAGTCCTATTGCAGATCTTGATGTGGGTAAATTCGACTACGCAGTGGGTATACCGGCTGTTGGCTGGATCACTGTCGCAACGCAATGCATACACCTAGCAAATACACTATAATAACGTGGAATGTTCGGGGAATGGGCTCTGTGCAGAAGAGACACAGGATACACGCACAGCTACTGAGGCGTGGGGCGCAAATAGTGTACCTACAGGAGTCCCACATGAAGGACAGTGAAGTAGTGAAGCTCCGTAAAAAATGGAGAGGACAGGTCTTCTCCACTACATACTCTGGTTATGCGCGAGGGGCCACAATATGGGTTAGACATGGAGTGCCATTCTTAGCACTGGAACAGCGGATAGATAAGCAGGGGCGATACATATTTGTACGGGGGACACTGGATGGTCAACATGTAGTTCTGGGCAATATATACGCACCTAATTTTGAACAAGATAGGTTCTGGGGAGTATTGAATCTTGCACTGACGGGATGGGAGCTGCACCCATGGATTATAGGGGGTGATTACAACACAGTCATGGATGTTACACTAGACAGGTCTCACCCACCTTTGCGTGGAGCAGGAGTGATTAAACAAGCAGAAGCATTAGGTAGGTGGGCCGAGTGCTGGGAATTATGTGATGCGTGGAGGATGCGTCATCCTACACACAGAGAGTATTCCTTCTATTCCCCTGTCCACGTGCTTCACACCCGAATAGATCTAATTTACTGTTCCCAAAAAATTGCAATGCAAGTGACTCAGACTACATACCTGGCAAAGACCTTCTCTGACCACAACCCGCTGGAGATAGTAATTAACTGGGGCAGAGTACCCACCCCGGTTCCCACTTGGCGATTGTGGCCGCAAATATTGGAGGACTCGGTGTTCCGCTCTACTATGTCAAACACTGTTGAGCAATACTTCGCTGAAAATAGCAATACTGCATCCAATAGAGCGATCGAATGGGACGCTTTTAAGTCGGTTATCAGGGGAGGGCAATTAGTGCGACTGTAGGAGCCCGTCAAGAAATTCATAAGTCCCTTTTGGCTGTTGAGCACAAAATGGACAGGCTGGAACAAGAAGCCGTAACGGACGCTGAAAAGCGTGAATTGCTACAAGAGGCTAGAATCAGTCATGCGGAACTGCTCGAAACTCTCCGGGTCATAGACTATAGGAAATACTCACAGTTAAGTCACACTGAAGCAGATAAATCCGGGACACTGCTTGCTAGGCTGATCAGGGATGCCCCACCTGCGGTTATAATACATAAAGTCACTAACATGGGGGGTGATACAGTCACTACCCAAGAGGATATTAATGTCGCATTCCGTCAATACTATGCCACACTGTACAGTAGGCCCATTAGCAGCACGGAGACACGTATGGATGCTTTCTTCTCCGCCCTCCCATACCCACAACTCACGGCAGCGGCTCAGAAAGAATTAATAGGGCCCATTACCCAGTCTGAAATTAAGATCGCTATGAGGGGACTCCCGCGCAACAAAACCCCTGGATTAGATGGCCTACCAGTCGAATTTTATGCTGTATATGCTGATCATCTGGTGCCCCAGTTGAAGATATTATATAACACGGCACTAGCTGAAGGTTCCTTGCCCCTCACTACAGCGCAGGCGCTAGTGGTGTCACTCCCGAAGACGGGGAGAGACCCCGCAGATATGGCCAGCTATCGCCCGTTATCATTATTGACCACAGAGTACAAAATACTTAGTAAAGTGTTGGCGAACAGGCTACTACCCTCCCTGACTAAATTGATCCATATAGACCAGACGGGTTTTTTGCCCGCCCGCAGCACGTCATTGAATACCAGGAAGCTCCACCATATTATAACGGAAGCCCCAAGTCGGTACGAGCATGCAGGCTGCATATCTTTGGATTTGCGTCAAGCGTTCGATTCTATCCACTGGGACTATATGTTCCGAGCATTGGAGAAATTCGGGATACCAGCGGGCTACATCGCCTGGATACGTCTATTATATGACGCGCCCACGGCGCGAGCACGCACTGGTGGCAATATATCAGCGGAATACCCGATATATAGAGGGACGAGGCAGGGATGCCCCTTATCGCCGCTCATATTCATATTGGCCCTAGAACCGCTGGCACTTAAAGTGCGTAAGGACCTCATTGATATGGGCATGAAGATAGGGAACACAACGCACCTCTTCTCTGCCTATGCGGATGATATCATTCTGTATCTCCGTGATCTCCGACTGCCCCTGGGCCCGCTATGTGAGGTGTTCCACCACTTCGAATTAATTTCAGGCCTTGCCATTAATGTAGCAAAGTCACATGTCTTTTTCTTCACGGAACATGCATGCCCAGCTGATATAGAGTTTGGTGGTACACGGCTACAGGTTGCACAGCATACATTTAAATATTTGGGTATACAGGTCTACCGGTCACATACGGCTATGTTAGACGGAAACTTACATAGAGCGCTTGGAGCATTAAGATCCAGTGTTGCCTTTTGGACTACGTTGCCGCTGTCAGTTATGGGTAGAGCGGCTTTGGCGACAATGGTGGTCCTCCCGCGATTGATTTACTACTTCACCAACTTGCCCATTATAATACCACATACCACATTTAAATGGATGAATACATTACTAACTGACCTAATATGGGGAACTGGGAGACGGCGTATCAGTCTTAAAAAATTGCAGCTGGGCACACGTAGGGGAGGACTGGGCGTACCTGATCTACGAGCATACTATTATGCATGTCAATTACAATGGTTGTCCTTCTGGACTGCCGGGCGTAATTTACAAGAGATAGGTTTTACGGAGCGAGACATAGACCGAGGAATGTTACACACCCTGTTGTTACCCAACAGCAGGATCCCAAAAAGTCTTCCTTCGCTGCTGCGCGACAGCGCTGCAGTGCTGGAAAGCAGCACTACAATATACAGGCGCGCCCTCCGACTATGCAGGTAACATCCCATTAATGGGAATCCCAATGACGGATGGACAACTAACTAGGCGTAGGCTAGCACCGTGGTTGGAAGTTGGGATCGGTACGGTGGCTGATCTGTTTGGGGATGGGATGCTGTTGAACCATGAAACTTTTGTACACGAAAAAGGAGCACCAGCGCAATTATATTTATTACATGCCGCATTGGTACAGTATGTAAAAACGCACTGGGCCCCGCAGAGACAGGAACCTCCCACGCACGAACTGGTCAAGCTGCTACACCATATGGGAAGGGGCAGACACCTTATTAAATGGCTGTACATAGGGATCCGCACTCATATAGAGGCTGACCTCACTCCATTGCGCATGACCTGGACAGAGGACATAGGCAGGGCCTTGGAAGATAAGGAATGGGCGACTATTGTAGAACACCCAAAAACGGTATCACGGAATGCAAAATTTAAATTTATCCAAACTATGATTCTTCACAGGGCTTACCTTACCCCCATAGATTGGATAAAATGTTCCCGGTGACACAACACGGTTGAGCAAGATGTCTGGAAGAGGGGGCTGGCCTCACACATATGATATGGTCGTGTCCAATGCTGCGTGGGTTTTGGGACGCGGTCAGACAACTTGTTGGAACGGCCACACACTGCGAGGTGCTAAACACTGTGGAGGAATGTATTCTAGGGCTGCACAAACACGTGTCCAAGCATAAAGTTCAGTATCGTTTTATTGACTTGGCGCTCATTTTAGCGATACGGGCCATCACTATGCGCTGGAAGTCAAAGAAGCCCCCTACGGAACATGCCTGGTATAGTGAACTGCTCCGATGGGGCAGTGCGGAGAGTGCCGCCATACATAGGGAGGAGCTCAGGGGCCTACGTAAAGTCCCAATAGCATTAGAATGGGATGTAATATTGGAAGCACTCAAAACAGTGGACATAGAACAATACAATACCTCAAGCGCAACCCAATAGACAATACGTTGAGGAGATTTAGTCCCCGAACGCCATGAAACGAGATGTATGTTTGGTGGTACGTGGTTTTATTAAGAAGCCGCACAGACCCAGGCGGAACACATATAGGCTGTACGAGGGTGCATAGGACTGGAGGGAGGGGGGGAGGGGGGTATTTAGGAAAGGGGTTTGTATATAGTTCATTTTGAGACATATCAGTTAGAAGCCTGCACAAGAGCCAGGCTTTGGTACATAAGCTAGATATTGGGAGCTACGTAGTACAAAGGGTCAATTCAGTCGACATATGATCACATAGATGTTTATAGTTTTAAATAATTCTACAATGGTATATACATATCGGTTATTGAGAATCGTTGTATAATGTATTTCACGTCTGTAAACTGCATAACGATGATGTAGATCTCATATAGCAATGATGCGATGTAATGTAAAGAAAAATCAATAAAAATTATGTTTAAAAAAAAATGGTGGAAACACCAGATACAAGGGTGAGCGTCCCACATAAGTTACACGAAAAAACACTCCAAATGGAGGGGGACAAGTCCAGGAAAGTTAAAGGTCTCTTTTGGGAAAACCTATCATCTGGTTATGATATCCTGTTAGCTGAACAAGATTGGCCGCCAGCATTCGTTATGGAGTGCCCTAGGGGAGAAACGGTAATTTTTCCAGCATTTTCCGACCTCGTTTCCATTCATCTTAAACATGCATATGCACAGGAGTGGGCAGTGGCCCTAGCTCCAGCATTGTACAAAAATCATGCCGGATGGGATGAAGATTCAACCCACCACGTGATCCTGTTAAAAGTTTCACCAAATGCTCAGAGACAATATCCAATAAAGCAAGAAGCTAAAAAACAGGTCAGGGAGATCTTAGATCAACTAGAATACCAAGGGGTGATTGAAACATGCACCTCACCAATGAACAATCCTTTGTTTCCCGTATCAAAACCGGACAACTCATATCGTCTAGTTTTGGATTGCAGACATTTAAACACATGCACAAAGACATTTGCTGTCCAAAACGCACACAGTGCCGCATTGATGAATAACATTGTGCGGAAAAAATACAAAACCACACTTGATATCTCAAATGGATTTTTCTGCCAAGATATAGCGCCTGAAAGCAGGTAATTGACAGCATTCTCAGCGTTGGGGTCCCAGCGGCAATTTTGTCGTCTCCCTCAAGGGTATAAGAATAGCCCGGGGGTATTTTCAGCAAGAGTAACTGAGTTACTCCAAAATTTTGATGAGGAAGCATTGTCCTATGTGGATGATATTCATCTAACAGACGATGACTTAAAAAGACACTTGACCAGGGTGAGCACCATAATTATGGGATTTGCCTCTGAGGGCTACAAATTTAACTTTAAAAAATCAAATATCGCCCACCTCAATGTCCTGTTTTTAGGATATGAGCTTTCAAGTGAAGGGAAAAGCCTGGCAGCTAACTTTTTAGAAAAGTGTGCGTTGCTCCAGCCTCCAAGATCATTAAAAAATCTACAATCGATACTGGGATTCCTAAATTTCAGCAGAGCATACATTTTAGATTACGCAGAAAAAGTAAAACCTTTCTACGACTTAATAAAACCTGACTTTTCAGTCAGACAATGGACACAGGAACACACAAACATCCTACGTTCACTACAAGAAGACATGATAGCTTCAAAACACTTACAGACAAGAGTAAACGTACGCAACCTAGTGATCCGTGTAATAGCGGGTCAATGCGGGTATACCTACTTAACCTTCAATGAAGGCAAAACAGTACCAATCGCTTACAAATCACACCTGTACACAAACGCAGCAATGCGTTTCACTTCAACAGAAAAAATCCTGACAGCAGTTCAGACCGCTGTAGCAAGAGAAAGAGCCCTGGCTCAGGGAAAACGCATAATAGTCGTGACCCCAGTTCCAGCTTTAGAAGCTGTTACAAAGGCTAGCATTCCAAATGCTAAAGCCTTACATCCGAGATGGATACAATGGGCTAATTCCCTTACTGTAACGGATGTTGAATACAGATTTGATCCAAGTCTAAACACACAGGCATTCCTGCAATACGAACAAGAATATCCTCTACCAAACAAAATTTTGCCTCTAGATCAGTATGAATATATTATTTACACTGACGGTTCTGCTCAACCGGCCATAGGGAGTAAGCAACAATACAGCGCAGCACGTGCAATCGTTAAAGGTCGCATGCGGGATGGAAAATTCTATCCAAGTTACACCAAAACTCAATCTCTAGGAGACTGCACGGCTCCGTTGGCAGAGTTAAAAGCACTAATACTAGCACTGGTGAATACGCATCACGAATTCCCCACACTTATAGTGTGTGATTCCTTTTACTGTGTACAATCGTACAATTAATATTTACATCATTGGGAACAAAACGGGTTCAAAGACGCAAAAGGTGGCACAATTAAGCATAAAATGCTATGGGAACAGGTAGTTGAGTTGAAGAACAAACTACCGAGGGCTCACGTGATTCATACACTGAGTCATCAGCGTGATGGCGTTCACGTTGAAGGGAATTCATTGGCTGATGAAGCCGCGAAGGGGGCTGTACGCACAGCTTCCGTAGCTGCAATCACTCGTTCAAAAACAAGATAGACGGTGAGATTATGGTCGCTGTCATTGCTTCAAGCAAAAACAGCGGAGCAGTACCAAAGAAATTTCCACTCAAGTACTCCTACAAGTTAGATGCAAACAACATTGCATTTGCTCAGATTCCTGGAGTGGGGGACAGAGTAATACCAGATATGGATCTTAGGCAAGGTTTAATTCTAGCAGCACACGAGGGTTTGGGCTCTGCGCATACAGGCGTTACAGCGACTATTTCATTGTTGAAACAGCGCTACTGGTGGCCAGGTCTAACACAACAAACTAAAGACTACGTCTTGAAATGTGACAT
Source organism: Calotriton arnoldi (assembly GCA_963921515.1). Classification (NCBI taxonomy): domain Eukaryota; kingdom Metazoa; phylum Chordata; class Amphibia; order Caudata; family Salamandridae; genus Calotriton; species Calotriton arnoldi. The sequence goes on from CAWUFW010002752.1 coordinate 613,540, forward strand.
CTGCCAACAGATGAAAGGCTCCACCATAAAACGCCCGGCACAGACACCGTTACTGAAATCAGACAAACCTCTCGCTTGTGTGTATCTGGACCACTGCGGCCCCTTACAATCTGATGGGGCTTACAAGTATATCATGGTTGCAGTGGATTCCTGCTCAAGATTCCTATGGGTTTGACCTCAGTGCTCTGCTGACGCCCGAACTGTTATAAAAGATTTGCAAGTCTTTATCGGGACATACGCAGTTGGCACGTTACATTCTGACCGTGGCCCGGCGTATAGCTCTCGGGCTTACAAAGAGCCCTTGGAAAGTATGGGCGTAGCATTGCGGTACTCCTCTCCGTACCATCCTGAGGGAAATTCGGTTGTGGAGAGGAAAAACTTGGACTTAAAGCAATCTTTAACAGCTAGGGTATTAGGCAAGGGCGGTAGTTGGGTCAATCATATCTACGGGGTACAGCGAGCACTCAATAACCAGCCAAGAAATTCTTTAGGGGGTGTCACTCCATATGAGGTCCTATTTGGGACAAGAATTTGGATACCTGATCTTGATTGTGAAAGCGCAGTGGCGGATGAAAAACCATTTGATATCCATGATCGTTTGGCTGTTTTACAGGATCTAAATGATTCCAGGACACAACAAAGTAACGTCCTCCAGAAACAGACCGCCACTGGGGAAGTCAAGGCAAACACGGCAAGACCTGTCTGGATCCCAAAGGTTGGGGATCTGGTCAGAGAAAAAATACGGACAAAAAAGAATTTGGACCATCATACAGAAAGCCTGTACCTGTCCTAGCAGTTCAAGGAACAAGAACTGTACTTTTGCCGCCTCTAGCCGGGAAAAAGGAGAAAAGATTTGTCTCAATCGACTTAATCAAACCACACTATGTGGCCGATACTGAACAGTAGGCCTTGTGGACTCCACAGTAGCAGACGCCCTCCTCTAGCTACCATCCAAGAAGTTCAAACAGAAAGACTCATCACGTTCAAAGAGCCTCCTGTACGGAATGAAGGACTATGCAACGATGCTATGGAACTCGTTCCCCTTGAACCAGAAGTTCATCTTCAAAATCCAATTCAAAATGACACCCAAGTTGCAATTAGACCAAATACAGATGTCTACGTCAACATGCCTCGACAAGAGCAAAATGCGATTTCAACAAATCCAGATGCAATTCCTACAATTGATCGAACTGCTTCTGGCTACTTCATGAACTTTGATACGTTTTCTTTAGATCCAAGTGAACTTGAAACAATGCCAGCCCAAAAATCACGTAAACAGCAAGCTAAAGACTTTGTGAACTTTCTCGAAAAGACTTACTTGGTATCGCCTTGGGTAGAACTATGGGTAATTACTGGGATACTATTTTTTCTTTTCTGGCTAGGCTTAGTTATAACTTTTAGCATGCTTATTAATGGATGATATCTTCGACAAAGCTCTGCAACACAAAAAGTCAATTTGATTCTGAAGCCACATCAATCGTCCCATGTGAGCAGAGACTTGTCAACCGTGACCATTACAGCAGTTCCTATACCGGACGGTATAGTTTGGGACAAGGTTGATTTCGAAATATTCGGTCCTACTGAACTTTTAAAAATTTCTCATGTATTTAAAATTTCATTAAGTGATATCATTACCTCCAGTACATTTTCTGATGATTGGGACTCTGAAACTGTTAATGATATGTTGTCTGTCTTAGAGAAAACCGCTGCATTTCCAAACAATGAAATGTTAGAAGGTACTTCAGACTACGACACATTGTACTGTTATCAACATTATGGTCATCATTTCCTACACAAATCTATATCACCTAGAAATGTTTTTGAGTACCATCAGTGGGAACATTGCCCTACACCACCTAAAAGTAGTTCGCAAACATTTGCACAGAAATTTTCATATTTTTCAGGATTTAACACCACTGACCCGACCTCATATTATTATAAGGTTACACCGACATCGGCACTGAAAATAATGTTAACGAACACCAAACAGATATACTCTGCTTCCTTTATCACCCAATTGTCTGAACAGGGTTTTGACCTATGGAAGGACACAATAGACTTAAAATCAGTCTGGGGTTCTAGAGACTGGCAAGTCCAGGGAACAGAAGCGCTATTTAGAGCATGCCTCATTCCACTGCAGATGATATTCCTAAATGACACTGTGCAACAGACGTCCTGTCTTGGACTAGCCAAAAACAAGGACCTGAACACACCCCGGTTTCCAACACCATCACATATGGAGGGGCGGCAAAATTTAACTACACAAGATGGGGCAACACTCTATGACATATTACAGTACAATAGAACAGACCCTGATTGGAAGAAATGGGTGGTTTGGCCTTTAGACACGAACACATGTCAGAAAAGATTCGGGGGTATAACGGAAGGGTTTCATATCCACAGGCCAGACCCACGCTATGTACAAAGAGAACATCCAGGGGTAGTGACATCCTACAGTGTTGGGAAGTTGTGCCTTGATTGGCTAGAGACCTCAACACTCACAGAAGTGAAACAACACTTATCCTTACTCACACAAGACATGGATCTTAGGGATTTTTTATTAGGTCCCAGGAAACCCCGTCAAAAATGTTTCATATATGCTGGCATTTATGCTGCCTACAATGAAAACTGGAAAATATCCCAACAAGAGGCCGCAGAGAGGATACGGGAAATAGACCGTATTAACTCAGTAAAAGCATTAGCAGTAGTGGATAATGGGTTAACAACTTTAACCTCCAGGATATATTCCTTGGGCAACATTGTATCTTCTGCAATAGACATACTTGAACAAGATTTGGCCATGTTACAACACGGGCAATCTCAGTTACGTTCTATTATGTTGTTAAGCTGGACACTGCAATCTTTGTGTGAAGTCTATATGCCTTGGCGTTTTATCAACAGTACGTCTCTGTTTTCTGAATACAATCTAACAGATAAACAGATAGAAATGGCTCAAAGGGGAGCTAAATATACAATGTTGCGCATTGAAAAGCTGGATAGGCTACCATTTACGGTTGCAGAATCACCATCAACGGAATGGCTAATCCATGGCCATATAACTCTACCGGTCACTACCTTTCAGTTTCAGTATTGCCTTGAGCAAAGGCAGGTAGGCAAATATGAAAAATTGGGTAAGGGATACATTAAGGAATCTTGGGAATTACTGTACAGATTCCGATGCCGGAGTGGGGATCGAGAAGTGTTTCTAAGCGGTACAAACTGCAAGAACGCTTTAAGCGGTTCTCTCATCTGCCAGGACATTTCACTGCACAGAGCTTGCAATGTTTCAATAGCAAACTTGTCCTGTCACATGAAATGGACTCCAGCAGCCGTGATTACACCGGTATTCGAGCTGCTCTCGAATGGGAGTTACTTGATGCTGAACGATCAAGGTTGCTGTGGGATGCTTCCGGGCATTGCCTATGTGGTCACTGTGAACTCCAGGGTCACTTGCTGTATGCAAGTATTGTTTCCCCCAAAAAGTACAGTCGGGGAGGCGCCGTTATGGCCTTCGTTGAATGTTTCCTTTATACAGTTTGATACTTTGAGCAGACTGAAAGCCATGCTTGTACAACAAACCGTACCCTTAACCTCCGCTCGAGAGACCTTTGATCTTCAAATCGCAAGGACCTCAACTGAGATACAGGCACTTATACGTACAAACTGCCCCTTTCATTTCGCAGAAATGGTGGGTCGTATCTTTAACATGTCTGATACGAGTGGTATTGTACACCTATTTAAGACCATAGGGTCAGGATTTCTAAGCACCTTTCAGACAATCCTCAGAGTTATTCCAAATTTTATACACTCCGTATTGGGAAGCGTCCGCTGATCCTGCTTTCTATCGCAGGAATCCTGATTGTCATTTTCCTGCTCCGCAATGGATGGCCCAATTACCAACGAGATGGCAAAAGCGCTCCTGGAGCGCAAATATCATGAGCGCATGGTACAGCATCTGGGCACACCTCGCCTACGGGAAGTAAGTGCCTCTTGGTTCCTATTGTTTAGACCAGTCTGGATGGACTGCATCTTACCTGTTCTTCGATGCCTGTTTTGCGGTGAAGAATGCGTGTTGGATCTCTGTCTGACACTTGCAACGGACACGCCTGCGGACTTGAATACCTGGCTGGAACCCCTGAGGGCCCACGCTCAGCAACGTCCCCAGCATATTCCCATCTTGATGGCTGCATTCCTCGAGAATCCACAGGTGCCTTTTACAACTGGGTTGAGCATCAGCTCCACCACTAGCACCACTAGCACCCAGGTATCGACTACAGCACCGGCTGCCTCTACACCAGCTGTTGGCAGTGCTGAATATCATCTGTGCTCCATTGACGTACTTTGAGAGGTGTTACAAGGACCATCCCCTGCAGCAGCAAGCAACAACGATGTTGCGTCTCCCAGCCAGGACGCTTTTTTTTTTTTAAAGTATTTTTATTGGCATTTTGTAATATGTAACATACGAAATATGGATTATAAAACATCACAGGTAGAAACAGTTTGCTTAATAACAATGATAACACAGCTCAGAGGTATACAGCTCAATGTCCAAGAGCAGAGCCAGGGATTGGTTCTGACTATGTACCTCGCAGTCCGCATACATATCAGATTGCATTCAAATAATTGTTCATCATATTACTGTCAGCTACTAGCGATGCCTATCTTTTCTAGTACATGTTTCACTAAAGTTAGTCCACCATAAGTTGTATATGGGGGTTTCCACCAACGATCCGAAATACGAATATAACATTCGTAATTATCAAAGTGTTACTTCCTTTATCATGAACCAACAATAAAAGAGAAAGAGAAAAAAAAATAATAATAATTAACGCAACTCAACCAATAAAGGAATAAGTAAGCCTTGTGCAGAGGGGTGAAATAGATCCTAGCTGATGTAGCAGACGCAAGGGGAAAGCACAGCATAGCTGGGCCTCCCAGTAAGGACTGGAAAAGGGGGAGGGGGAGGAGCTCCTGATTAATGTCGAGGCTACCATACCTGTGCTGCAGGCCTCTGTCGTTTATACCCCATAATCACCTGCCAGTCTGCTCAACGCCCAGGGCTGTCTAACGGTCCAGTGGGGCTCTCGTGCAGCACTCTCTCTGAACAGGCCCCCTGGCCAGGATCCGAACCCATCACATCAGTCGCAGAGTCCACAGGGGTTTCCCATGTTGCCATCACCTCCCTCCATTGCCCTGCTATTGGGTGTTTTCTCATGCCCTTGGATTCTTCCCAGCTGAGTGCTCTGCCTTCTGCCCCAGCCCACATAATAACATCTCTGTTCCAGGTCTCAAACAGGGGCCCTCTCGGGATTTCCATTCTATCGCAATTCTGCGCATAGCCAGGCCCAATGCGAGGTCTATCAACCTATTCCCGACCTTACGCTTTGGGGGTCTAGGGAAAAGACCCAGTAAGCAAGTCTGCACTGTGAGAGACAGCACTCTACCTAGCACTTCGGTAAGTTTTCCAAGCACAGCCTCCCAAAAAGGCTGCAGGCTCGGACAATCCCAAATCATATGGCCAAAGTCCGCATCCGGGTACATGCATCTGGGGCATAGACGAACTTCCCCCCCAAAGGTCACATTAAGGCGGTGAGGCTTCATATAGGCCATGTGTGTGTAATTGAATTGTATATACTTTAAGCGCGTATTGCGAGAGATCTTCTTCGGATAATGCAGGACCCTGCGCCATTTCGCATCTGTTAATGCTCTACCTCCAATGCTATCCCATTTTGCCCTTAGTCTACTTAGGGGTCTCACTGATGCTGATTGCAGTGCAACATAGAACCATTTCACTAGGTGTCCTGCCGTCCCGAGTGTAAACAGGGCATGCAACACTGGGTGTGTCTCTGGCTCGTCTCTCCCCTTATTCCATAACTGCGCGAATGATCGTGCCAAGGCCTCATATCTCAGGAACTGACCCGAAGGTAGACCACAGTTGTCTACAAGCCCTTCAAACGGTATCAGAGAATTCTCCAGGAAGCAGTCCCCGACATACTCTAATCCTGCCTCTGTCCAGCGGGCCAATTGTTCGCACGTGAATAGGGTCCGTGGATTGCCATGTGGCAATCCCACGAGTGGTAGCGTAGGGGTGTACTTGGTGGTTCGCCGCTCCGAGCCCTGGCATCGCCTCCAAGTTTGGAAGGCAGTGCGCTGCAACAAGGAGCAGTACGGGGTGGGAGTTGTCGGTATTAGTAATTTTGCCATCACTAGGTTAGGATGGGATTCTGGATGTGAGAGGTACGTACCGTCTTCGTTCACCCCCTCCACCCATTGCGCCAGCCACTGCAGCTGAGCAGCGAACATATAGGATTCGAAATTCGGAACCCCGATCCCACCTTCGGACATAGGACGTTGCAACGTTTGGAGAGACACCCTAGGACGCCCATCACCCCACACCAGGTCTCGTAGCAGGGCATTCAAGGGGCGAAACCAGCTGCTGGGCATGAGGACCGGGAGATTGACAAAAAAGTACAACAAGCGCGGAAGCATGACCATTTTGGATAAGGAGATCCGAGCCATGACAGGTAGTTGCAGTGTGCGCCAGAAGTGTACGCAGGAACGTAGTGAGCGCAGTGCTCTGCCCAAGTTGCCTTCCTTTAAATCAGCCAGTGAGTGAAATATGTGTATGCCCAAATATTTAAACGTATTCTGAGCCCATAAAGTGTCAGACCGCAGTGCATCGGGCCTAGGCGTTGGGCCTGCTATCGGAAAGAGATATGTCTTCGATTTATTGACTTGGAGGCCCGAGAGGCACGCAAAATCATCAAGAATTTGTATGGCCGCTGAGGTGCCTGCGACTGCATCTGACAAGTATAATAACAAGTCGTCAGCGTAGAGGGAGACATGGTGCGTCTGCCCTCCAATAGGCAGCCCGATCCCTTCCCTTCCCTGACAGAATCCCTCAGCAAGAGGCTCGATTGCCAAGGCAAACAGGAGGGGAGAGAGCGGACACCCCTGCCTAGTCCCGCGGGATACCTTATACTGCCTGGAGATTGTTCTGCCCGTTCTAACCCTCGCCGTAGGAGCAGCAAACAGAAGCCGCACCCACTGCACCCATTCCTCTCTCAGGCCCATGCGCAGCATCACCTCATATAGATAATCCCACCCCACCGTGTTGAAAGCCTTTTCTAGAAAGCACTGCCGCCTGATGTTTGGCCGGGGCCTCAACATGGTAAAGAATGGAGTAGAACCTACGGAGATTATAGGAGGTGTTGCGAGAGGGGATGAATCCATTCTGGTCAGGGTGCACCAGTGTCTTCATATGTGGAATTAACCTACCAGCCAGCACCTTACTTAAAATCTTAAAATCCATGTTGAGCATGGAGAGGGGCCTGTCATCCTTAACACCTGCCTCCGTCTTTTTAGTTTTCGGGAGGGAGATCACCAAGGCTGTCTGGGTGGAGCTGGGCAATTCCCTAGATTCATACGCGTCGGCATACAACCGGACTAGTTGCGGTGCTATCGGGTCTGCAAAGTGTTGGTAAAATTCCGCCGGGAGGCCATCTGGCCCCGGTGTTTTGCCAGGTGCTAATGCATTAATGGCGGCTTTAATTTTTTGTAAATTTATTGGCTCTCCCAGCTCTTCCCGGTCCTCCTCCTCCAGCACACGGAGGGGCAGGGGTTCCAGATATTCGCGTATATGTAGCCGGGAGGCCGCAGTCGGGCCGTGTACAATCGCTCGTAGTATGTTAGGAAGGAGTCATTAATTGCGTCCGGATCGTACACGGCTTCCCCGGTATCCGAACTAATTTGGGTGATTGGTGATCCCCCTAATTCAGGTCTAATTAACCTCGCTAATAGCCGGCCTGCCTTTCCTTCCTCCCTCTGCACTTTGTCCAAATAATCCTTGAGGTGATAGCATCGCAGCCACCTCAGGGCCTCATATTTTGCCCACGCAGCCTGCAGTGCCACTCGCGCAGCGTCATCTGCACCCTGAACATTATCTAAGCTACGGATGCTCCCCTCCAGGTCTAATATTTCCTGACGGAGCTCCCTATGGGCCCCCTCTGCCTGCCCCATACAGTGGCCCCGTACTACCACCTTAAACGCCTCCCACTCTACCTGAGAGGAGGATGCTGTGTTGGCATTAATGGGGAAGTACGTGTCTAGGAGTGTGTGCAATGCTGTGCAAAAAGGATCATCGTCAAGCAATGCCGGATTGAGTCTCCAGGTAGGGATCGGAGGGCACCATCCCGGAGGCTGATGTGTCATTATCAATGGGCTATGATCTGACAGTGTACGCCCTAAATATTTGGTATGTTTAACAGAGCTATTAAAGGTGGGGGAGCACAAGAACGTATCAAGCCGTGTATGCACTTGGTGCCCCGGCGAATAGAAGGAGAACTCCCTGTCCCTGTTGGGTTGCAACCTCCAAGTGTCTTCAAGGCCCCAATGTGTAATCCATGTACGAAACCCAAGAGCTGAGCAGCGTGGCTGAGACCCGATCAGAGGAGGGTGCGAACGGTCTGCGACAACGTCCGCAACACCGTTGAAATCCCCTCCTGGTATCAAGTTGCCCTGTAAGTTATCAGCCAATACAGCGGAGAAGGAGTCCAGAAAGCCAATCTGGTCTTGGTTAGGAGCATAAATGTTGCCTTGGGTGACCTCCTGATCCGCCAGCCTCCCCGTGACCAGTACGTACCGGCCTCCAGCGTCCAACCACGACCGCTCTAGGGCAAAAGGTACCCCCGGCGTAATCCATATCAGTACCCCTCTGGCAGAAGCCGAGCAGGTGGTCGCAAAGACCTGGCCCCTCCAGCGTCGTTTCAGCTTCCCAGCTTCCTCACTGTTCAAATGGGTTTCCTGAAGGAGCGCGATATGTATGTCCCTGCGCCTCAGGTATGAGTAAATATTATGGCGCTTTGCTATAGACCCCATTCCTCTGATGTTCCACGTGAGGAACCGTATAACACTACGAGTGTCTGCCATACCTGGTGGGTTGCACACAGCGCCTAATAGAAGGAAGCCCTCCCCCGACCCCCCCCCCAGTCCCGCGCCACCCCCCCTGCAAATATCAAAACATAAAGAACAAACAAAAAGGACCTTTATGGTGGTCAACTCCCCTACCCCAGGGCAGTCCGACAACGGTCGGCCGCCCAAACATCATGTGAAACAGTTAGTACTAAATGAGGCCCTAACCTAGTACGGCACTGTGGGCGTGGGGAAGGATCAAGATCGAGACTGTGTCTTGTTAAAGAAGGTTTTATTTTGAACGTGCGTCTCCTAACTGAAGCCAGAGTTGTGCCTCGGTATAATGCTTCTTATCCGGGGTTTTCTTCACTTCCGTCTTCTCTCTTCTCCCCCTGGTCTGGTCTGGTCTTCGTCCTTTTAATCGTGCCGCTCCGGGGCATAGGAAGAAGGAGGGGAAAGAGTATCAGTATCCAGTAATGCTGATTGTGGGGGAAAGGGAGTGAGGGACCACCCGTTTGTGCTCGGTGCTATTTCACAGGGTGAAAGTGCTCAGGTAGTAGGGAATAACGGAGCGGGAGGATAGAGGGTGAGAGAAATATACTCCTCTACTCGCCGGTCTTTCCCCGTGACCCTACCCACCCCGCAACCCTGTCCCGTACCTTCGAGAGCCACGCTTCTCCTGAAGCGTGGCTGGGCGCAGCGTGGTAACGTTGGCCTCCTGGCTTCTTCGGGTCGTTCACCCCCTCAGTGTCTCGTCGCAGCGGTACAGGTACGGCTGTTGAGGTTCCCGGGCTTCTCCTCTCCGCGTCTGTCTCCCTCGCGTCCTCAGTGATTCCGGAAGTCTCTTCCCCCTCTGCTCGGAGTTCCCGCTGTCTTATTGGACCTGGAGAGCTGACGTCCAGAACAGAGGCGGTCCTCCCGTAGTTCACATCCCAGTTAAAGGGAACGGTCTCCAATTCGGGCTTGTCGGCTTTCTGCCTGATAAATGGACTCGGGTCCCAGTCGTCCTGTCGGGAAAGAAGAAGGGGAGTGGTAACAGGGGGCACAGTCCACCAGTCTACTCTTGTGCCGCTTGTCCCTGGTTCCGGGAGCACATCGTGACAGGCACTCAGCGGGGGTTAGCCAATAAAGCTTAGAACAGGACGCTCCGACCAATTAGAGCGCACCAGCCCCATGTAGAGTGAAGCAGCTCGGGACCCAGAACAGTCGACTGCGAGACAACACCCCTCTGAGTGGCCCAGTCATCTCATCTTACCAAGTACTTCAGATAATATCGTCCACAGTGTTAGGTGTCACCACCGGCAGTTTCATACTGTCGCTGTGGGAGGTGTCCGTTTTGTTGTCTGCAATCTCTCTCGACGAGCCGGCCTCCACCTCCGGGGTAGGGCTCCGACCCTGCATTAGCGCCGCCAGAGCCTGCAGCGCTTCGGCCCTCTCCCTCTGTGATGTGGATGGTTTCTTCGAAGACCCCCTGTGAGGCCGTCGTCTCGGGCGTTTCCCAAGCTCCGTGGCCTTCCGCACAACAGCTCCATGGCCCCTGTCTCTTGGTGTCTCACTTGTAGGCCTCCACCCAATCCCAGGCGTCCTTGGGACAGTCAAAGTAGTGAGTGTTCCCCTCAAGGATTATACGCAGCCGAGCTGGGAACATCAGAGTGTATTGGAGACCTTCCTCTCTCAATGCCTTCTTAACCTCAAGATATGAGGCTCTTTTCCTCTGCACCTCCAACGTATAGTCTGGAAAAAGGGAGACCTTACTGTTGTCCACAGTGAAGGGGCCCTCCGCTCTCGCCTTTTGCAGGAGGAGGTCTCTATCCCGGAAGTGAAGCAGTCGGGCCACCACAGGCCGCGGAGGCCTCCCGGGGGCCAGTGTCCTGACCAGCACTCTATGAGCCCTCTCCAGCGTATAAAAGGTGGACAGGCCGTCCGGTGCCACCACTCTCCTGAGCCATTGCTCCAAGAAGGACACCATGTCATTGCCTTCCGTCCCTTCCGGCAGGCCCAGTACTCTGATGTTGTTCCTTCTGTTGCTCCCTTCAGCATCTTCGGTCCTACGTTCTAACACACACACCCTGTCCGTAAGGGCCCCCCATCTGCTGCTCCAATGCCTTTTGCGCTGGTGCCAATTCCGCAACATTAGACTCAGTCTCTTTAACCCTCTCCGACAATTTCTTGTGTTCTTCCCGGAGTAGGCCGAGCCCCACCGCAACAGTACTAATGTCTTGATGGAGGGTAGCCTTCGTGTCCGCTATGGCCTCCAGTATTTTGTTGAGTTGATGTTGCACCGGGTCTTCCGGGGTAGAATGTGACTGTTCCTGGGCACTGTCTTCCGGGTCCTGAAGGGCCCCCGTCTGGCGACCTCTAGTCTTGCCCATGGTGTCAGGGCCCCACCAGACCGAGCCTGCGTCCACCACTGATGACGTTCAGTAATTTCAGGGCACTCGGCACACGATCCACCCAAATGTAACTCCGGTAGCGTCCCGACCAGGTCGCCTGGCTACGACCCAACTCCGTGCAGGCTCTACTCCACTGGCCTCCAAGGTCTGAGCAACCCCTACCAACGCTGCCCGCCTCTCCAGCCGCGCTGTCAGGCAATGAGGTGCCACTCCGGCCGGCAATGCCCAACTCTTCAACACTCCGGCCACAGTGTCTGACAGTGACCGCAGTCTGGGGCAGGCGAGGGCACCACGCCGTCCAACTCCACTTCTTCTTGGCTCATCTCTCAGGGGCCTGGCTAGTTGGCCCACCACCAGGACCACAGGGAGTATCCCAGGCTCCGGCTCACCGACTCCGGCCGGGGCCACAAGCCCAGCTGTTCCCCTCTCAGGGTGTTCAGGCACCACACCGGCTTCAGAAGGCAGCCCACTCCCGTAGAGGCCGTCCCGGCGTTGAAGCACAACCAGGCGGGACACCAGTCACTCCATAGTCATTTGGCTCTGCAATGGGGGCCCTCCTGCGTCCCCAAGGCAAGTGTCGGGCTCACCGCAGGACCACAGCTGCCACCCCGCACGCAAGGGCCGCCACCGCGCCTCCCTCTGCGAGTCCGATTGCTGCGCCACAATGCGCAGAGGCGGCAGCGATCGCTGGCTCAGGGCTAGTCGCTCCACACCCCCAAGTGGTAAGTTTGTCATGGGGGGAGCCCACCAGCGCCTCGCCAGCAGTGGTCAAACCCACCTCAGGGCCACAGCTCCCTACTCCCTGCGGTCGCCGATCCTTTTGTGGCCAGGGACTGGGCAATATGACCTCCGGGCCAGCCCACGGGCACTCGCTGTCCTAGCCTCGCCAGCTCTCACCTCGGCTCTTCTCCAGACAGCTCCGCCCAGCTCTCCCGTGCTCATGCCACCGCGGCCGGTAGAGAGTACAGTTCAGGGCAGGGGGGGGGCCACCGCAAAGGTCCGTGCCACTTCAAGACCCTTCCCACAGGGTACCCGGTCGGTCGCCCCTCCTCTGGCCCTACGAGCAAGTTCCAGGCGCCGGCGCGCCGTTCCGGACCGGGACCGCAGGCTCGGACGTTCCCTTCCCAGTGTGTTCAGTCAGGTACGTTAGGTCCTGGGGGCAGTCCAACACCGCAGAGGGCGCCCCTGCGCCGAGATCCAGCCAGGTAGTTCGCTAGATGCTCCACACTCCCGGCCAGCAGGCTCATCAGGCAGATCCTTCCTGCGTCACACCAATATCGTCCGAAGTTTGCTTTAGGGCCACAGCCTCTGCCCCAAACTCCACTGCACCTCTCGCTGCCGAGTTGTAAAGCACACTGCGCTGAGACAGTAGTGGTCGCCAGTCCAGGGCACATCTTCGCTCTCGAGGAGGCTCACGGGCGTCGCAACGTTCTACACGGCCGCCACTGCATCGGCCTCCGTGGCACACTCCACCCAATAGATCGCTGCTCCCAGTTGGAGCCTCCAACGGCCTCCAGTCTCCTCCTGGAAGCACCCCTCGACACACGGACCACTGAGGGGCAGTTGAGCGCTGTTCAGGCTGTCCCGGCCGCCGGTTTTATAAGGATTAACTGCAGGCTTTTGCGGAGCTCTCGGCTCACGCGTCCGCCATGATCCCCAGTTAGGCCACGCCCCCTCCCAGCCAGGACACTTAATCTAAAATTGGCTCAACGTGTGCTGGGAAACAATTGTTTGTTCATTTTTTCCAAAACTCACCTAATTTGGAACATTTCCTTTACAATTGACACTTTCGCTGATAAGCATGGCCTCCTGACGCTTATAGTGGTTCGACCCATATAAACGAAGTCATCTAGGACTTTGGCTTAAATAACATTTCCAAAACAACTGATTTTCAGTAGAAGTTTCACCTCTTAGACTATTTGTAAATGTTTTTAATGTTTTAGAAATATGTTTTTACGTGGCTCACTGATATTTTATGCACTGCTACCTAGTTGAAATAGTAGTTTGCTAGCATTTTTATCATTGTTGACTGTTCGGAAGAGGAGTGGGTGTTATGTTCCATATATGTACCCTAATATAGGCCCGGGTAACATCATACCCCTTCACGTACATTACCTCCCCTACACTACACTGTAACGAGCCTTTCAGGATTGAACCTTTATCTAGTTCTAGTCCTGGGTGCAGAAGGAGGGTTTCTCCTAAACAATAGAGTCCTATAACTTCATCAATAGGCTCACACAGTATGAATGAATATTCATAAGGTTCTTGGAAACCAGGCAGGGGCTACATCACCTACCCCACCATATCTACGTACAAGGTTCATCCCATATGTCATCCTTAAATCGAACAATGGCTAATACATGAGACAAGGGACAAAGGAGCCCTAGATACTTTCTGCATAAATACAGCACATCTTGCTAGTGTTAGGCAGAGGGAACCGAGACTTCCATGCCGACACACTGACCAGAGACGCTGAGGCTCCTGCATGCAGACGCTCCAGCTGACAGTGGTCTAACACATCCCTTGCGGGGTGTCCAACTCGAGACCAGGACGGGGTCCCACACTCTCTCACTTCAGGTAATGGGGTTCGACCAAATCCTAGAGGGATTCTTGGCTTCACACCTACTCATTTGCTAGGTACACTTAGGTACATCTAGACAGGCATCGTAGGAGTACGCGCTTTCTTTTATCATGCATTTTATATCCATGTATGCATTTATGATTATTGCAAAATGGTAGAACTGTACTATCCATTTATATTCACCATACTGCTGATTATATATATCTGCTACTGTCTAACGATTATTGCAGCACATCTACTTTACACTAGAAGAACAACTGTGCAATAAATATTTATTGTAAAACGCCCGACTGCTTCTTCTGTGTAATTCTCTGAGACCGAATAAGTGAGCACGAGTGACTTAGCGAAAGGTAGTACATTGTTTCCACGATCCTGAGGGATCAGGGTTGTCATGTTCTAAGGTTGCCAGAAACTATTCTCTCCCCGATAAGAGGAGACGCTAGTGGCACTGTGAGCTAGCTAATGCAAACAGGCTAACATTTTCGTTGGGGGTGCTCAGAGTCAGTCTGCCACCAAGCCCACAGTTCATGTTATCCGAACGCGCAGATTCTGTATAGGTTATATATAGGAACTACACGACACTTCCTCCGTCCGCCCCCCAGCCCCCCCCCGCCCCACCACTCCTGGTCGGTTGCAGCCCTCTACTTCTCTACACCACTTTACTCAAAACCAATGCACTCTACGCCAGTCTACTCTGCACCACTGCACTCTACAGTGCTGCACCCTACGCCAGTGCACTCTGTCACTCTAGTATACACCAGTGTGCGCTATGACAGCCTACTCTGCAAAACTGCCACTGAACTGTATGCCACTCTATGCCACTGCACTCTATACCGCTCTACACTACACCACTTGACAGTCGTGACCGCTTGTTACCGCCAGCATCGCGCCCCATCACGGCAGGAGTTGCATTTTCTCCGCCGATTTGAACGATTATGTTACCTGTTTATTTAAAACACGCCTATTCCACCCTGCTGTTGGGAGATGTCTTTAGACCTCCTTACATCTCCACTGAGGCCTTGTATCAGTTTACAACATTTTGAACCTTGGCTTCCATATAACTACTCTGAGGACTGCTACCTAAGGGAACACTCACAAGGCCTGCTCTAGGAGCCCATTCTGTCTGGGCCGTTTTCTTGTTACTCCTGTTCTGTCTGAAAAGCACTTATACTCTTTGACCCTGAACTTCGTTCATCTGGACAGTAGTTTCTACTGTTTGATTCCAAGACTCCCTGATCCTCCCATGTTTTTAGCGCCCTGATGAAGATGCAACCTAATTGACAGATCATTACCGAAACGCGCGTCGGCGCACACTGTGGAGACCACCAAAAATGGAATCGCTATATAAAACGTCTGCTGTAGTGATACATTTATTTCCACTCAAAACTGTATTTACTTAAGATATTGATAAAACCTTATTGTGATATAATAGCAATACTGTGGAAAATATCTGCCTGTTACAGATACTAATCAAAGATACTGAGACTGATCTAGCTTTGTACAAGCAGACATCATATTCTAGGTTGTGCCCGGAATATGTCAGAGGGATTGTCTTCCCAGATTCCCTTATTTTTTGCTGCTGCTTTTAGAATGTGTAATTTGTTTGTAGTATGAATGTGGTATGTATGGAAGTGTGGAATCAGATACGTTGATATTTTTAGTGTCTTGGTGTTGTTTTTCCATTAACTGCTCTATTTTTCATTTTGTATTGTTTACCTCGGTATGATTGTATAGTATTTAGTTCTGACTGTTTTGATACTCATAATAAAAATAAGAATGTATATTTTCTTTGTTGATTTATTGTGATCCTCAAGAATGTATATTATGTGATTGAATATACATATTATCTGCACGTTGAATGAGCGTAGTTTCGTTTGGCTCATGTGTGACTCCTTTCGAGCACAGTTTGAAGGTAGTTTTACGCCAATTTAAGTAGCTTCCAGGCAGGATAGTACTCATTTCAGTGTTGCTATTTTCCCCTGATTCCCTGCCTGAGTATCTTAACCCCAGGGGCCCTCTCATTTTTTGTATTCATCGTCAGTTGCTCTGCCTAGGACTAGGTCGCCAGATAGTGATGACAACAGACGCACTGACAGTTGTCCTAGAAGAGCACTTTTCAGTTAGGGGTGTTTAGTCACCTCCAACCTTATCTCCATTTGTGAGTCATTTTACATCACCCTCCATTTGTTGACAAATACACCGCAAAACAGACTCCCAATTGTGCAAATACTTATGATGCAGATGCGCTGTTGTGCGCAATGGTAAACATGTCACCAAGCTTTAACACTTAACACCCAGGTCAGAAACCTGGGTGTTATGTTCGACGATAAACTGTCATTTATACACCACGCCAATGCAGTTGTCTCCTCTTCCTTCAATGTCATGAGGATGATAAAAAAACTTCTACCTTTCCTTTCAGTCAGCGCCGGCAGTACTCTCATCAGTACATTAGTAATGTCAAAGGTGGACTACTGCAACGGTCTTCTTATCAACGCTCAGGAAAAAGTCCTAAACAAGTTACAACTGGTGCAGAACGCAGCCGCCAGGATACTGTCAGCCACCCCCAAGTTTAAATCAATCTCCAAGGTAATCCGACAGCTCCATTGGTTGCCCATCAGGAGTAGAACCAAGTTTAAGGCCCTATGCATTGCATATAAGGCAACCCATAACACGGGACCTGAATTTCTGAGAAAAACTCTTTGTTCTTATACGCCCAGCAGACCCTTGCGCTCCTCAACAGCTAACCTGCTGATTGTTCCCCGTACCAAGAAAGCCTCTTGGGGCGATAGAAGATACATTGTGGCCACAACCAGACTATGGAACACACTCCCCCTTTACATTAAGACCAGTCCCCCCCTGCTCACCTTTCGCAAACAATTAAAGACATGGCTCTTTAACCAATAAGCCACCTGACCCTGGTTGTTTCCTCTGCCCAGTCCGTAGCGCCGAGACACCTAAGGGTATTTGTGCGCTTTACAAGTCGCTTAAATAAATAAATAAATAAACACACATGACCACAGACTTTGCAAGCGATGTACTCCACCATCCACTGCTCAACATTTGTGGAATAAACAAAACACCATACCCAGGATTAGAGAGGGCTTTTTCAGTGAAGTGGCACTTGTAGACCGCGCCCACGTTTGTTTATTACTGCTGGCTCCTGCAGCCTTAGTTGTTGTAGGCAGTACCGTTCTGTTTACAGTCACAAGAGCACTGGATTCGCCTTCTTCACCACTCAAATGTCTAGTATTCACAAATTTAGGAAGTTCAGACATTGTGTAAGGCAATAGAAAATTATTAACACTACCTATTCAATACCAGTAATTGTCCTCAGTGCAATTCCAAACGAACAATGACTTTGGAAGGAAAGATAGTTATTTTATATTACCCTTCAGTTTGAAGTTAACCTGCAATGCATAACTCTTAACATTACATATGTTTAAAAGAAAACATTTGTGGCATATTAAAAGATATAAGATGTTGGAAAAATGTATTTTACTGGCCCTTTCAGTAATTTGAAGTGCACAAAAAAGTGGTCAAATGAATGCTTGATTTAATCTCAGCCACTGGAAATTACTCGAGAATATATCCCAGACTATCGTTATTTTGCACACCATGCCACCTCAGTTTGGACTCAGCCATATGCAAATCATTCTTGACCCTACTTTAGTGGGAACAGTTCAGCCCGAACTGCCAGGATTGGTTCTTCCTGAACATAACCAACAAGGACCAGTGTCGCCCTGATTAGAGCTCATCAGCCAGGTATAGCTTGGTACTACTGGCACAGTATGCAGGGGACCCACGTCTGAGCATACATGCTCCACTTAAGGTGACACACTAAATTATACAAAAAAGTGATGGATGGAATGCTTGAATTAATCTCAGCCATTGGTAATTACTTGGGGCCCCATCCCAGTTCATTGTTATTTTGCACAGCATGCTAACTCAGGGGGTCATTACGATGTACGGCGGATCGCCACCGCCCGCATGGCGGTGGCGATCCGCCGTACATTTCCCTCCGCCCTCCACCCATTTACCCCCCGCCATATTAGTATGGCGGGGGGTCAGCGGCGGACGGAAAGACCGCCCGCCGCTTTTCCGCCGGTCGACTTGTCGACCGTGCGGAAAACGGGTTTAATATGGTGGCGGTGTCTGTGAGACACCGCCATCCATATTAGGATGTAGGCGGTGAGGAGCCTTTTCATGGCGGCATTTCCGCCATGAAAAGGCATGCGGTATTCGCATTTGGGGGCCCGTTGCGGGCCCCCAGGATGTTGGGGGGGGTGGGGGGGCATTTGCATGCACAAGGTGGCAGGCACCGCGCGGGGCCTGTCACGTTGTGCATGCAAAAGCACAACATGCATTTTGTACATTGCAGCGGGTGCTGCTGACAGCACCGCCCGCCTCAATGTAAACCATGCGGGATGCGCCCGCCAGTGTGGCGGGCGCATCCTAATGTGCCTGGCGGGACCGCCGCGACTTCGGCGGGCGGTCCCTGGCTCCGTTGCGGTGGCGGGCGGACAAAGTCCGCCCGCCATCGTAATGGACCCCTCAGTTTGGACCCAGCCATATGCAAATTGGTCTTGACACTGCTCCAGTGGTAACAGTCCAGCCCAAACTACCAAGCCAGGTTCTCCCTGAACCTCATTATTTTGCACATCATGCCACCTCAGTTTGGACCCAGTCATATGCAAATCAGTCTTGACCCTGCTCCATTTGGAATGGTCCAGGCCCACTGGAACCATGCTATACCTGGCTGGTGAGCCCTACTCAGGGCAAAACCAATCCTGGTTGCTTATGTTCCTGTTCAGGGAGAACCTGACCTGGCATGTGGCTGGGCCCAACTTCAGGTAACATGGTGTGCAGCCATCAATTAGGCTATCTTTTTGCCTGACAAAATATCCAAATTGGACTTGACTTAATTAACTTTGTGACTACTTTTGTTGGTGAATTATACCCACCTTTATTTTGAATTGCCCTTAAGAATTGATGTTGACAATTCATTTATTTTTGGAATGCTACTACATACATACTTCATTGAATGACCTGATTGCTTACAGCACCATATTTCAAATCATTGCCATCCTGAGGATATCCAGCTCATGTCCACAGTGGTATTCAGTCAAAATATTGAGTTTGAAATGACGACTTACACTAATATCGAGTTTCAAATATCGTGACACAGAAATATCGACAGCAAGAATATCGTGGTCAAGAATATCGACTTTAAGGTAAGAAATATCGATTTTAAAAATATAGAAGTCATTAATATTGTTTGCAAAAATTTAGTTGTTTAAAATATCGATTTTTTAATTCGTGTTATGTGTTTTAGTATATATTTTAAATGTATGTGATGTATTTTTTTGTATAATTATTGTTTATGTTTTTTAATATATATGTTAAATTTTTAGCAGTTATTAATTTTATTTTAATTAAATTTTGCGTTATTTAAAGTTCCTTAGCGGGTTGTGGTTTTATAGGGGAATAGGGTGGGAAGTAATTTAATTATAATAAATTAATGAATATATTTATTTATTAATATTTTTTTAATCGAGATTTTATAATGTTAATTGTGTTTTAAATTTTTTGGGGGTAAATTTTAGGTGCAGGTTGTGGGGTTAATAGGGGTAAAAGGTGGGATTTTTTTTTTAATTAATTATTAATTAGTTTTAATTAATATTAATTAATTGACAATTATGGTAATTTTTTAATTAATTTTAGGTGCGGGTTGTGGGGTTTCTAGGGGTAAAGGGTGTAAACTAATTTATTTTTAATTATTAATAATTAGTTGTTAATCAATATTAATTAATTGACAATTAATTATGGTCATTGTGTAATTAATTTTAGGTGCAGGTTGTGGGATTTTTAGGGGTAAAGGGTGGGAACTAATTTATTTTTAATTAATGATTAGTTGAGAATTAATATTAATTAATTGATAATGAATTAGTGTAATTGTTTAATATATTTGTTTGTGTGTGGGTTTTGGGGTTATAGGGTTGAAGGGTGGGTAGTAAATTAATTTTACTTACTTTATAATTAGTTGTTAAATACTGTTAGTTATTTAATTGTAAACGTTTTTTAATTGTGTAATTAATTTTTTTACAGTTTAATTTTAGGTGTGGGTTGTGATATTATAGGTGTTTAGGGTGGGAAGTTAATAAAATGTTATGTGTTTTAATATTTGTTTAATTGATAATTAATTATGTTAATTATGCAAATACATTTTTATTTTCCATGTGGGTTGTGAGTTGTGTGGTGGTATAGGGTAGGAAGTAAATATACTAAATTTATGTAATAATTCATGTTTTTGTTAAATAATTTCTAAATAAAATATTTGTTTGAAAATAATTTTTTTATTTTATTTAATATAATATTTGTAGGTATTTGTGATATGTATTAAAAAAAATTATTATTAAATATATTTTTATTTTTACCATATATATATATATATATATATATCACTGAAAAAACCATAGGTTTCAGGCACGTTATAGTTAGAAATTAGCATTTAAAAAACCTTAGAAATTCACTGAAAAAACCATAGGTTTCAGGGGCGTTATAGTTAGTTGGACATTTCACTCGTACAAAACCATAGACATTCCCCCGTTATAGTTAGTTCAGCTAACTATAACTCGCGCGCCCGCAATGCACTGCTGATGATGTCACATATTACATCACTCATGACATGGTCAGTGACATCACTCATGACATCACTCATGACATCTCAAATGACATCACTGATGACATCACTGGTGACATCATCCTTGTGATAGAGTGGCAGACCTCCTCTCACCCTAATATAACCTTTGATACACACACTCAAAAATACAAACTAACATTTTCAAAACAATGGACATACCAATACCAGTTACAACACACCTATTCTGTAATTCCAAGATCTACACACACATCCACTCATTCACCAACAGTCCCTATACAGTCACTCATACATGTACTCACTCATCATATGTACTCATACACCTATACATCCTGTTACACACCGCCACTCATCCATAGAGTTACTCACACACATAGTCACACATGCAAACAAAGTATCAAACATCCATTTACTTGCATATACAGTTATACACACACTACCACACTTACTTCTACAGAAACTTACACATACTTACTCTCTTAAACAATCACTTATAGAAACACCTACTTATTTGTACAGGAACTCTTCCAATCTCTCACTCTCACATATACTCACTTATATACACCAATACTCACATATACTAGTTTAAAACATATGTAGTTACGCATAAAGACACTATTGAGACAGTCATTCACTCACTAACACACCCATACACATACTCATCCACCTATACAGTCCTGCACACATGCTGTCTTCAACACATACAAACAGTGAGTCACTCATTCATGCATCTATGCACTAAGTAATACCCCCACCGAACCATACAGACACTCAGACACTCATACTGATACTCAAAAAACCAACTAATAACCCATATAGACACTCATGTAGCTACTCACCAACCCATGCAGCCACTTATACACAAAGTGAGAGACTGATACAGATATTTTCATATTTAAACATTACTCACTAACCCATGTATTCACTAAGATACACTTAGTCAGTTATACAATCAATTTTACACACAAAAAAATCATCCATTTAGACACTTATATACCCATTTATTCTTCCATCGACCTTGAGATATACATATATAAAACATATTTAATTTTCAGAAAAACACACATTCACTGGATGATGTCATCAGTGATGTCATCAGTGATGTCATTTGAGATGTCATCAGTGATGTCATCAGTGATGTCACTGACCATGTCATGAGTGATGTAATATGTGACGTCATCAGCAGTGCATTGCGGGCGCGCGAGTTATAGTTAGCTGAACTAACTATAACGGGGGAATTTCTATGGTTTTGTACGAGTGAAATGTCCAACTAACTATAACGCCCCTGAAACCTATGGTTTTTTCAGTGAATTTCTAAGGTTTTTTAAAAGCTAATTTCTAACTATAACGTGCCTGAAACCTATGGTTTTTTCATTTAATTTCTAAGGTTTTTTAAATGCTATTTTCTAACTATAACGTGCCTGAAACCTATGGTTTTTTCAGTGAATATATGTATATTTATTATACTATGTATACATGTGAAAATGTCTCGGTCCCCTGTTTGCCTCGGTGGCACGGAAAAAATGGGTGGAACTGACGTCAGCACGCCGACGAGGTCCTCTTATGGCTCCGATGACGTCATACGGTGTCACGAGCGGAGCCGTGCTCGTTGACGTGGGAGAGCTAGGAAAGAATTTCCGTGGAATGCTGGTGCAGGGGATATTCACCTAAGTGTTCAGGCTAGTCCTTTGGGAGCAACTGTTTATGTTGCCACTCCAGAAACCGAAACCAGTGATCCGAGGGCAGAGGCCCTGCAGATGGCACACGAGGTGGGGTGCCCAGTCGTGTGCACCGGCGGGGCAGCGAAGTGACAAGCACCACAACCCACAAAAAAGGTAACGAGGGCACTGAATAACACAGGATCTTCTCTTTGTATCTGGCAGGAACAACGAAATTAAAATGCCCCAGTACCAAAATGTAGAATTAGTGCTACAACGGTCTTCAAGAGGACCTGCGATGCCGCTTCTGCCTCCCGTACCCTGGAGGTGGCACATGGGTCACGCGGTACGGTCATACTGCGGTGGGACGCACACTCGTTGACCTCTCATGGCACTGCTCCACACTTCAGGGAGGACGCTTTCCATTAGCTATGTTTTCTGATGACATGTCGCGCCGGCCCCGTCCAACAACAGAACTCCTTTAGATCCAAACAGACTCTTCCACTCTCTCACCGGAAGTGAAACCAGGCCACGCGGACACTTTCACAATACAACAGCCGGGAATGCACTTTTCGGTAAAAAAAACACATTTCTTCCTCCTAATTAATCAAATAAACGTCTCACTGAAGAACAGGGGCCAGCTTCGATCGGTAAACAGCCGTTACAACGACTTTTTTACTTTGCGATACCATTACAACGCATGCGTTGTACATCACAAAGTCATTACTACGCATTTTTTTAGAACGCATGGTCATTTACCACGCATGCCTTTACAACGAATTTTGTTGTAAAGGTATGTATGGTAAATGACCATGCGTTCTAAAAACATGTAGACGATCCATGTCGTTGTAAGGAAACAGAGGCTGTTCCGTTTCCTCACAACGACGTGCACCGCCCCTCAGAGACGACATGAAGCAGGAACCACGAGGAGAGAGGAACCACGAGGAGTGAGAGGTAAGGGGATTGGGCATGGGGTGGGGGTTTCTTTTCTAGGGTTTAGGGTAGTGCAGTGGTGTTTGGGTGGTGTAGGGGGTCGTGCTGGGGGTAGTGTTTTAGGGTTTAGGGTAGTGCAGTGGTGTTTGGGTAGTGTAGGGGGTCGTGCTGGGGGTAGTGTTTTAGGGTTTAGGGTAGTGCAGTAGTGTAGGGGGTCGTGCTGGGGGTAGTGTTTTAGGGTTTAGGGTAGTGCAGTGGTGTATGGGTAGTGTAGGGGGTCGTGCTGGGGTAGTGTTTTAGGGTAGTGCAGTGGTGTTTGAGTAGTGTAGGGGGTCATGCTGGTGGTAGTGTTTTAAGGTTTAGGGTAGTGCAGTGGTGTTTGTGTAGTGTAGGGGGTCATGCTGGGGGTAGTGTTTTATGGTTTAGGGTAGTGCAGTGGTGTTTGGGTAGTGTAGGGGGTCGTGCTGGGGGTGGGTTTAGGGTAGTGCAGTGGTGTTTGGGTAGTGTAGGGAGTCGTGCTGGGGGTAGTGTTTTAGGGTTTAGGGTAGTGCAGTGGTGTTTGTGTAGTGTAGGGGGTCATGCTGTGGGTAGTGTTTTAGGGTTTAGGGTAGTGCAGTTGTGTTTGTGTAGTGTAGGGGGTCGTGTTTTAGGGTATAGGGTAGTGCAGTGGTGTTTGGGTAGTGTAGGGGGTCATGCTGGGGTTAGTGTTTTCGGGTTTAGGGTAGTGCAGTGGTGTTTGAGTAGTGTAGGGGGTCGTGCTGGGGGTAGTGTTTTGGGGTTTCGGGTAGTGCAGTGGTGTTTGTGTAGTGTGGGAGGTCATGCTGGGGGTAGATTTAGGGTTTAGTGTAGTGCAGTGGTGTTTGGGTAGTGTAGGGAGTCGTGCTGGGGGTAGTGTTTTAGGGTAGTCCAGTGGTGTTTGTGTAGTGTAGGGAGTCGTGCTGGGGGTAGTGTTTTAGGGTTTAGGGTAGTGCAGTGGTGTTTGGGTAGTGTAGGGGGTCGTGCTGGGGGTAGTGTTTTAGGGTTTAGGGTAGTGCAGTGGTGTTTGTGTAGTGTAGGGGGTCATGCTGGGGGTAGTGTTTTAGGGTTTAGGGTAGTGCAATGGTGTGTGGGTAGTGTAGGGGGTAGTGCTGGGGTAGTGTTTTGGGTTTACGGTAGTGCAGTGGTGTTTGTGTAGTGTAGGGGGTCGTGCTGGGGGTAGTGTTTTAGGGTTTAGGGTAGTGCAGTGGTGTTTGTGTAGTGTAGGGGGTAGTGTTTTAGGGTTTAGGGTAGTGCAGTGGTGTTTGTGTACTGTAGGGGGTCGTGCTGGGTTCTAGTGTTTTAGGGTTGAGGGTAGTGCAGTGGTGTTTGTGTAGTGTAGGGGGTCGTGTTTTAGGGTTTAGGGTCATGCAGTGGTGTTTGGGTAGTGTAGGGGGTCGTGCTGGGGGTAGTGTTTTTAAGTTTAGGGTAGTGCAGTTGTGTTTGGGTAGTGAAGGGGGTCGTGCTGGGGGTAGTGTTTTTAAGTTTAGGGTAGTGCAGTTGTGTTTGGGTAGTGAAGGGGGTCGTGCTGGGGGCAGTGTTTTAGGGTTTAGGGTAGTGCAGTTGTGTTTAGGTAATGAAGGGGGTCGTGCTGGGGGTAGTGTTTTAGGGTTTAGGGTAGTGCAGTGGTGTTTGTGTAGTGTAGGGGGTCATGCTGGGGGTAGATTTAGGGTTTAGGGTAGTGCAGTGGTGTTTGGGTAGTGTAGGGGTTGTGCTGTGGGTAGATTTAGGGTTTAGGGTAGTGCAGTGGTGTTTGGGTAGTGTAGGGAGCCGTGCTGGTGGTAGTGTTTTAGGGTTTAGGGTAGTGCAGTTATGTTTGGGTAGTGTAGGGTGTCGTGCTGGGGGTAGTGTTTTAGGGTTTAGGGTAGTGCAGTGGTGTTTGGGTAGTGGAGGGGGTAGTGTTTTAGGGTTTAGGGTAGTGCGCCCAACCAGCCACAATATCCGTGGACAAAGGGGATCCTGACTCTTTGGAACGCTCCGTCAATTGAATAATTTGGGTCAAGGGCCCTACCACGTCCAAGACCTATCAATTCCTTTCTTGGGATCCCTCATATACTTGGAGAAAAAGGTACATAGTTTCTCATCAATTTCAGGCGTGTGTGCCACCTTCCCCTTCAGTGAGGGCCTGGGGCATTCTCCCCTCATCCTATTCCTGACCTCCCTTTCAAGGGGTTGATGGATTTTCTCCACCACATACTCTGCCACTTTGGCGTCAGGTGTCCACTCCGCTGACCTAGGATGGTAAATTTGGGTAGGCTCGAACATGTCCGAGTGGACCCCGTCCCCAACCGGGGACTGAGAGGAGTGGGACTCTGGACGCCAGGGACGCCCGAGTCCTTATCCTCATCGGAGGAGAAATCGTCCTCCGATACACCCCCTCCCTCTAAGGGAAACCCGCCGTCGGGGTCTACAATAGTGGTGACAGTTTCGCAATTTTCTCCGGGCCCCTCCTCCTCCCGGCAGGGTGCATGTTTTAGCGTTCGCGCACTCTTGAGGAAGGTCTCCGTAAGTTTATCAAATCCTTCCAAGTGCCCCGCGTTATGCTTAACGGCCCTTTTATTCCCCATCTGGGAGCTACTGGGACCCGCCACCACCAGATCTGGGTCACTGAACACCCCAGGGATGCTTTTCGCCAGCTTATCAACCTGATCCCTAAGAGGAGCCAGCGCCCTAGAAATAGCCAGAGAGAGGGCTTGGTCCACTGCTGGAGGGAGAAGTTGGGGGGCCATTCCTCCTCCACTTCCTGGTAGGAGGAGTAAAAATGGTCTTATGGAGAAGACATGGTAGCAGAGGGTGTGAGCACAGAACAAATGCCCTTAAAATCCTTAAGGCAGCCCCCTCGCCGGTGCTCCAACAGCTGGGCTTTCCCCGAAGCTGTTATAAGAATAGACTGAGGCGCAATACCAATTACCACCAACAGGTGGCGCTGGTCACTAACGTGGCTGTTAGACCTGGCATCCTTGGCGTGGGTCTCCCTTCCATTTTTTCGTAATGCCTCCACTGTTGCCGATATGTTTTTGCTGGACTAGATGCTCATGGGCACTTTGCCGCTGCTAATCAGTGCCAAAGTGCAAGTGCTCCCTATCGTTAATTGACCTATGTATTAGTGACTCCATGATTGGATGATTGGTTTACTTGTCAGTCCCTAGTACAGTGCACTCAGTGTGCCCAGGGCTTGTAAATCCAATGCCGCTGGTGGGCTCGCAGCACTGGTTGTGCCACCCACAGAAGCGGCCTGTAAAATGTGTCTCGGGCCTGCCATCGCAGAGCCTGTGTGCAGCCTCGGGCTGCCATGTCGACTTGGTGAGTACACCCACTTACCAGTCCCTAAACCTTCCCTTTACTGCATGTTGGTCACCCCTAAAGTAGGCCCTAGGGCAGGGTGCATTGTAAGTATAAGGTAGGACATGCCCTGGTGTGTGTGGCATGTCCTAATAGTGAATTACAGCCATTTTCGTTTTTCACTATTGCAAGGCTACCTGCTCCCCATAGGCCAGAATGGGCAGACTGACTATTACACCTTATAGTCAGAACTGACCCAGGGAACCTGGTAGAAAAACGAATTTAGTATGCCTGAACTCAGGATGATAAAATACATCTTTTAGTGAAGTTGGTTTTAACATTCTGTGTTCGAAAATACCACTTTTAGAAAGTGGGTATTTTCTTGCCTAACTATCCAAGCCTGCCTCTGCTAGGTTGTGTATTCCTTGTCTGGAGATTGAGTGACAGGGGCTGGGGGTGGCTACAGGAGACAGGGTGAGTCAGCGCAGGGCTGAATAGAAAGATCTGCATCCAGAGTGGAGGGAGGAGTTGCACCTGGGTCTGAATAGGGCTGTGCCTGCCTTCCACAATGCTGGCTCCACCTCCTGCCGGGCGGCTGAGCACTCTGCCCCACATTCTGAAAGGAAAGAAGGAGTCAGAAAAACAAAGTGCTCCAGAACTGACCAGAACTGGTTTTGGACTAGGCAGAGGCCTCTCTGCCTCCAGAGAACAAAGAGAATCAGGGTATAAGAGGGGCACCCAGACCCCAGGAAGATCAGATCACTTTTGGGAACAAGAAGAAACCTTTGCTGAGGAGCGGAACCAAGAAGAAACTGAGGAGAGACTATCCCTAAGCCTGAAGTGCTGCTTGGGGGATTGGCCTGCAGTGGTTTGCCTGACTGCCAAAGAAAGGAGAAAGGAACTTTTGCTTTGCTGTGACTTTCATCAACTTGTGAAGGATCTCCAAGGGCTTGGAAGAGAGCTTGCCCCCTGAACGAAGTCCCAGGACCATTGGACTTCACCCCCTTTGTGAATTGCTGCTGGAAACTCTGTTTCAGTGGCTACAGAGGTAGGGAGCTGTGACCGACTCCCACGACCGACTCGGTGTCCTGTAAGCACCGCATCGAAGCACCGTCTCGCCCTGCAACGCACGGCCCTGGTCTCACCGACTCCGTCAACGAGCCGCTGCCTGCACCGCATCGAGGGACAACGCGTCCTGCAACGCTTCGCTACGCCGAATCGAACTGGTCCGACCGACACGGTCACTGCTGCTGAGTTCGAGTCCTGTGACCGCACCGGAGTTGGGCACCGCTCGCACGCTTTGCGACGCACCGCCCGACTCGCACCGCTGTCCGGACTGATCGACGCCAGCTCCTGAATCCGGCTCCGTCGCCGCACCGCAACCTGCCAGCACCGCCTCGAAGCACCGTCTCGCCCTGCAACGCACGGCCCTGGTCTCACCGACTCCATCTCGACGACGTCAACGAGCCGCTGCCTGCACCGCATCGAGGGACAACGCGTCCTGCAACGCTTCCATTTTTGCATCGCGACCGCGACGAACAGCCATCCGGCTCGCACGCCCGTGCCTGCCGCTTCAAGTAAAAGGTACTGTGACCGAGTCTGTCTACGCTGTGTTGGCCCGTCTCGACGCGGTCAGCTGGATTTGTTAGACTCTGTTTGTTCTCGACATCGCCGTAGCCGGAGGAGGCTACCGACTCGCACAGAACCTTGAATTAAGCCTTTTTGATCAGAACTAAGTATTCTTAACAGTATTGTGGATTATTTTTGTCGTTTATGGTCTTGTGATAAATCTATATAAAGTATACCTATTTTTATAAATATATAACCTGTGTGGTGTCCGTTTGTAGTGTTGTCACTTGATTACTGTATGTGTTCACAAATGCTTTACACACTGCCTCTGAACTAAGCCTGTCTGCTCGTGCCAAGCTACCAAGAGGGTGAGCAGGGGTTATTTCGGGAGTGTACCTACTCTCCCTGACTAGACGCAAGGGTCCCTATTTGGACAAAGGTACCTACCTCTGCCAACTAGAGACCCCCAAATCTAACATTGGTGGCAGCGGTGGGATTCTGGACTTGCATTTGTGACTCATGTACAGTGATTGGTGAACACTACTTAGTGAGTGCAGACCAAAACGCAACCACATACTTTAATAGCATTTTTTCTGGGATTTCCTATTTTTGCAAATGCCAAGTTCAGTCACTATGGAGAAACCAGCATCAGTAGCCTCTGTTGAATGTGATTGGGAAGAAGAGAGGCTAGAATGCTACACCCTTAAGCAGCTCAAGCAATTCTGCAAAAAGTTTAAAGTGTCCATGACCGGGATCTCCAGGAAGGAGGACCTCCAAAAGGCGCTGAGGGCCTGGGTCGAATCAAGGAGTGCCCCTGTGGAGGGGGCTGAGAATGCAGAAGGGCAGCTGGAGGGGCTATTGGGTCTAGGGGCTAGAAGACCACCTTCCCCAGTAGGTAGCAGTGTTTCTGCCAGAGGACTGTCTCCAGAGGAGTTGGAGGACAGGAAAGAGAGTAGGATGCACGAAATGGAGCTGACCAAACTCAAGCTGAATAAGCAGTTAGAATTCGAAATGCAAACAAGGAAATTAGCCCTAGAGGAAAAGAAAATGCAGTTTGAACATGAGAAAGTTTTGAGGGAGTTGGAATTGAAGGCCAAGAGCTTAGAGATTACTCCCTCTGGTGGCAGTGTACCGCCTGTGCCTGTTGAAGCTAGGGTGTATATTCCCAAAGATGTGGTGAAGGAGTTTTTTAAAAATGACGACATAGGGCAGTGGTTCAAAGCCTATGAGGTAGCCATGTCTTCCCACCGGGTCCCTGAGAAGGATTGGGGAGCGGGGTTGTGGGGACGGTTCCTCAGTGAAGGGCGGGATACCTTGTTGGATTTGCCCTCTGAAGTCTATAATTCGTACAGCCACATGAAGGATGCCTTAATGACTAGATATGGTTTGACCCCTGAGCTTTATAGGCAAAGGTTCAGGAACTGTAGTAAGATTGAAAGCAGTACCTGGGTTGAATATGTGACCTTCTTTTGCAGAGCCTTGGATAGTTGGGTAAAGGGTAGCAAAGCGACTGATTTTCAGGCGCTCTTTGATTTGATTGCCTGGGAGCACTTGTCCGGTAATTGTTTTCCTGAGCTACGCCAGCACCTGATTGATAGTAAGCTGACTAACCCTAGGCAGCTTGCTGAGGAGGCGGACCGCTGGGTGAGTACCCGGGTCCACAAGGGTCACGTGGGAGACTCCGCCAAGGGTGGGCAGGGTCCCCAGCAGAAGAGTGGGGGGGACAAGGGTAAACAGAAGGAGTTCCATAAAGGGCCCCAAAGTAGACCCCAAGGGAACCAAGGGAAAGGTTCCCAGCCTCCCCTGAGAAGAAGCCAGTGGCCCTGACAGGCCCCCCTGTTCACCAGGGACCACTGGTATGTTACAAGTGTGGCGCCCCTGGCCACAAGGCAAACGATCCTCGTTGCCCTTTGCATGGAAAACCAGCACCCACCAGTGCAGTCCCCCGGCAGTTGGCTAGTGTAGCCCTGGGGGAGGAGTTGGGTGCCCAAGGTGGGGGGATCCCACAGTGTTTTCCCTTGTCTCCTTAGGAGACTCTGAGATGGTCCCTAGGACCCCGCTGCCTGAGAACACTAAGAAATACAGGCAGTGGGTGACCATCAATGGCCATAGGGTGGAGGCTCTGAGAGACACAGGAGCCAGTGTGACAGCTGTCAAGTGTCACCTGGTGTCTAAAGAGCAGGTTATCCCTGATGCATTCTATCCGGTTGTTGCCGCTGACAACACAGAGAGTCACTGCAAGGTGGCTCAGGTTCCCTTTGAGTGGGGGGGGTCTCGGGTACTCTTCAAGTAGCTGTGAGGCCAGCCATGCCTGTTGACTGTTTGTTAGGGAACGATTTGGAGAGCTCACCTTGGGCTAAGGTGGAGCGGAGTGCGCATTTAGAAATGTTGGGCTTGCCTGATTGGGCATGTGTGACCACCCGGTCAATGGCAGCTAAAGGTGTTCAAGAGGACCTGGAGCCTGAGAGGGAGGCCCAGGTGCCTGCCGGAGAGAGAGGAGGCAGGGGCGCGGGAAACCGGCCCCCGAGGTTCCCACGGTCCAGGAGGAGGCAGACCCTGAGGGGGATGCCCTGGAGCCTACAGGGGAACAGGTAGCTGAACTGGGGGACCTACCTGAGCTGACCCATTGGCAGCAAGAAGGAGGACCCTCCAGGGAAGAGTTCTGCAAGGAGCAGAACACATGCCCTTCTCTCGTGGGTCTGAGGCA
This sequence comes from Calotriton arnoldi, assembly GCA_963921515.1. Classification (NCBI taxonomy): domain Eukaryota; kingdom Metazoa; phylum Chordata; class Amphibia; order Caudata; family Salamandridae; genus Calotriton; species Calotriton arnoldi. The sequence continues at coordinate 644,246 of CAWUFW010002752.1, forward strand.
ACAGGCCACAGACCAGGCAGCAGGTGATCAGTCTGGATCACATTGGGTTTACTGGGAGAATGGTCTCCTGTATTCAGAGCCTAAGGTTGCTGAGCCTGGGTCAGCCCGTGTGCTGGTGGTACCCCAGCGCTTCAGAGCCTTCCTACTGGGGTTGGCTCATGATGTACCATTAGCGGGACATCTGGGGCAGGACAAGACCTTTGACAGGCTTGTTACCCATTTCTATTGGCCCCAGATGCGCAGGAGTGCCGCCACTCACTGCAGGACATGCCAGACTTGCCAGGCAAGTGGAAAAAGTGGGAGGAAGCACAAGGCTCCTCTCCAGCCATTCCCTGTGGTCAGCACCCCCTTTGAACGGGTGGGTATTGACATTGTGGGGCCACTGGACCCCAAGACAGCCATGGGCAACAGGTTTATCCTGGTCTTGGTGGACCATGCCACCCGGTACCCTGAAGCCATCCCTCTGAGGACAGTGACGGCCCCCGTGGTGGGACGGGCACTGAGGGGAATTTTCTCACGTGTGGGATTCCCTCAAGAGGTGGTGTCTGACAGAGGTACCAACTTCGTGTCCAAGTACATGAAGTCCCTGTGGCAGGAGTGCGGTGTAACTTACAAGTTCACCACTCCTTACCACCCTCAAGGAAATGGTCTGGTTGAGAGATTCAACCGGACCCTCAAGGGCATGATTATGGGTCTGGAAGAACCCTTGAGGCGTAAATGGGACGTCCTCTTACCATGCCTGTTGTTTGCATACCGGGAGGTGCCACAGAAGTCTCTAGGGTTCAGTCCCTTTGAGCTCCTCTATGGACACCCGGTGCGAGGACCTCTGAGTTTGGTCAAGGAAGGCTGGGAGCAATCTCCCAGGAAACCTCCCCAGGATGTATACAGTTACATGCTGGCCTTCAGGAACCAGACTAGGCGTTTCAGAGAGCTTGCTGAGGCAAATCTGGAAGCCAGCCAGGAGGAGATGAAGCGGTGGTACGACCAGAATGCCACTCTGGTAGAGCTTCAGCCTGGTCAGAAAGTGTGGGTCATGGCCCCTGTGGAGCCCTGTGCGCTCCAGGACAGGTGGACCGGCCCTTTTACGGTGGTGGAGCGCAAGAGTCCAGTTACCTATTTGGTGGACTTGCAGTCTCCCAGGAACCCCTTGCGGGTCCTGCATGTGAACCGCCTGAAGCCCCACTTGGAGAGGTCCCAAGTGGGCATGCTCTTAGCTACAGATGATGGAAGGGAGGAGGAGACCGAGCCTCTTCCTGACCTCCTGTCAGCCCGAGAGCAAGATGGATCAGTGGAGGGAGTAAACCTCTCTACCTCCCTGACACCTGAGCAGCAGGGTGACTGTCGCCAACTGTTGGGACAGTTCCCTGACCTGTTCTCCCTGGTTCCCAGTGTCACCCATTGGTGCGTCCATGATGTGGACACTGGGGACAGTCTTCCTGTGAAGCACAAGGCTTACAGGGTGACTGACAGGGTCAGAGCCTGCATCAAGGAGGAGGTCTCCAAGATGTTTGCGCTAGGGGTGATTGAGTCCTCTAACAGCCCTTGGGCCAGCCCCGTGGTCTTGGTTCCAAAAGCTGCCGCGCCTGGTGCCACACCAGAACTCCGGTTCTGTGTGGACTACAGGGGACTCAATTCCGTCACCAGGACTGACGCCCACCCCATCCCCAGAGCTGATGAGCTCATAGATCGGTTAGGGGCTGCGCGGTACCTCAGCACGTTTGACTTAACGTCTGGATACTGGCAGATCGCCTTGACTGATGGGGCAAAGAGAGGTCAGCATTCTCCACACCAGATGGGCACTACCAGTTCCGGGTGATGCCCTTTGGGATGAAGAATGCCCCTGCCACCTTTCAGAGGTTGGTCAACCAGGTGTTGGTTGGACTGGAGGATTTCAGTGCCGCCTACCTGGATGACATCGCGGTGTTCAGTGCCCGTTGGGAAGAGCATCTGCGCCACCTCTGGGAAGTGTTGATGGCGCTGCGGAGGGCAGGCCTCACAATCAAGGCGAGTAAGTGCCAGATTGGGCAGGGTTCTGTGGTGTACTTGGGACACCAGGTTGGGAGCGGCCAGGTGGCGCCCCTCCAACCGAAAATTGATACCATTCTGGCTTGGGAGCCCCCAAGACCCAGACAGAGGTGAGAGCCTTCCTAGGACTCACCGGGTATTACCGGAGATTCGTCAAGGGGTATGGCAGCATTGTTGCCCCCTTGACCGAGCTGACTTCCAAGAAGCAGCCCAGGAAAGTGATTTGGACTGACGCCTGTCAAAAGGCTTTTGACACCTTGAAGACTGCCATGTGCACGGCGCCTGTGCTCCAGGCACCCAACTTCTCCAATGAGTTCATTGTTCAGACCGACGCTTCAGAGCATGGTGTAGGGGCTGTTCTATCACAGATCAATGAGGAGGGCCTAGACCAACCTGTAGCCTTCATCAGTAGGAGGTTACTTCCCCGGGAACAGAGATGGAGTGCTATTGAGCGTGAGGCATTTGCTGTGGTCTGGGCACTGAAGAAGCTGAGACCATACCTGTTTGGGACTCACTTCCGGGTTCAGACAGACCACAGGCCCCTCAGATGGTTGATGCAGATGAGGGGTGAGAATCCAAAGCTGTTGAGGTGGTCCATTTCCCTACAGGGGATGGACTTTACGGTGGAACACCGCCCTGGTACAGAACACGCCAATGCTGATGGACTGTCCAGATTTTTCCGCCTTAGCGATGAGAACTCCCTAGGGGTAGGATAGTTCTCCCCACATTTCAGCTGGAGGGGACACGTGTTAGACCTGGCATCCTTGGCGTGGGTCTCCCTTCCATTTTTTCGTAATGCCTCCACTGTTGCCGATATGTTTTTGCTGGACTAGATGCTCATGGGCACTTTGCCGCTGCTAATCAGTGCCAAAGTGCAAGTGCTCCCTATCGTTAATTGACCTATGTATTAGTGACTCCATGATTGGATGATTGGTTTACTTGTCAGTCCCTAGTACAGTGCACTCAGTGTGCCCAGGGCTTGTAAATCCAATGCCGCTGGTGGGCTCGCAGCACTGGTTGTGCCACCCACAGAAGCGGCCTGTAAAATGTGTCTCGGGCCTGCCATCGCAGAGCCTGTGTGCAGCCTCGGGCTGCCATGTCGACTTGGTGAGTACACCCACTTACCAGTCCCTAAACCTTCCCTTTACTGCATGTTGGTCACCCCTAAAGTAGGCCCTAGGGCAGGGTGCATTGTAAGTATAAGGTAGGACATGCCCTGGTGTGTGTGGCATGTCCTAATAGTGAATTACAGCCATTTTCGTTTTTCACTATTGCAAGGCTACCTGCTCCCCATAGGCCAGAATGGGCAGACTGACTATTACACCTTATAGTCAGAACTGACCCAGGGAACCTGGTAGAAAAACGAATTTAGTATGCCTGAACTCAGGATGATAAAATACTTCTTTTAGTGAAGTTGGTTTTAACATTCTGTGTTCGAAAATACCACTTTTAGAAAGTGGGTATTTTCTTGCCTAACTATCCAAGCCTGCCTCTGCTAGGTTGTGTATTCCTTGTCTGGAGATTGAGTGACAGGGGCTGGGGGTGGCTACAGGAGACAGGGTGAGTCAGCGCAGGGCTGAATAGAAAGATCTGCATCCAGAGTGGAGGGAGGAGTTGCACCTGGGTCTGAATAGGGCTGTGCCTGCCTTCCACAATGCTGGTTCCACCTCCTGCCGGGCGGCTGAGCACTCTGCCCCACATTCTGAAAGGAAAGAAGGAGTCAGAAAAACAAAGTGCTCCAGAACTGACCAGAACTGGTTTTGGACTAGGCAGAGGCCTCTCTGCCTCCAGAGAACAAAGAGAATCAGGGTATAAGAGGGGCACCCAGACCCCAGGAAGATCAGATCACTTTTGGGAACAAGAAGAAACCTTTGCTGAGGAGCGGAACCAAGAAGAAACTGAGGAGAGACTATCCCTAAGCCTGAAGTGCTGCTTGGGGGATTGGCCTGCAGTGGTTTGCCTGACTGCCAAAGAAAGGAGAAAGGAACTTTTGCTTTGCTGTGACTTTCATCAACTTGTGAAGGATCTCCAAGGGCTTGGAAGAGAGCTTGCCCCCTGACCGAAGTCCCAGGACCATTGGACTTCACCCCCTTTGTGAATTGCTGCTGGAAACTCTGTTTCAGTGGCTACAGAGGTAGGGAGCTGTGACCGACTCCCACGACCGACTCGGTGTCCTGTAAGCACCGCATCGAAGCACCGTCTCGCCCTGCAACGCACGGCCCTGGTCTCACCGACTCCGTCAACGAGCCGCTGCCTGCACCGCATCGAGGGACAACGCGTCCTGCAACGCTTCGCTACGCCGAATCGAACTGGTCCGACCGACACGGTCACTGCTGCTGAGTTCGAGTCCTGTGACCGCACCGGAGTTGGGCACCGCTCGCACGCTTTGCGACGCACCGCCCGACTCGCACCGCTGTCCGGACTGATCGACGCCAGCTCCTGAATCCGGCTCCGTCGCCGCACCGCAACCTGCCAGCACCGCCTCGAAGCACCGTCTCGCCCTGCAACGCACGGCCCTGGTCTCACCGACTCCGTCTCGACGACGTCAACGAGCCGCTGCCTGCACCGCATCGAGGGACAACGCGTCCTGCAACGCTTCCATTTTTGCATCGCGACCGCGACGAACAGCCATCCGGCTCGCACGCCCGTGCCTGCCGCTTCAAGTAAAAGGTACTGTGACCGAGTCTGTCTACGCTGTGTTGGCCCGTCTCGACGCGGTCAGCTGGATTTGTTAGACTCTGTTTGTTCTCGACATCGCCGTAGCCGGAGGAGGCTACCGACTCGCACAGAACCTTGAATTAAGCCTTTTTGATCAGAACTAAGTATTCTTAACAGTATTGTGGATTATTTTTGTCGTTTATGGTCTTGTGATAAATCTATATAAAGTATACCTATTTTTATAAATATATAACCTGTGTGGTGTCCGTTTGTAGTGTTGTCACTTGATTACTGTATGTGTTCACAAATGCTTTACACACTGCCTCTGAACTAAGCCTGTCTGCTCGTGCCAAGCTACCAAGAGGGTGAGCAGGGGTTATTTCGGGAGTGTACCTACTCTCCCTGACTAGACGCAAGGGTCCCTATTTGGACAAAGGTACCTACCTCTGCCAACTAGAGACCCCCAAATCTAACAGTGGCCATGTGGGGAAATCACCGCGTAGCGGTGTCAAAATTAGGCGAGGGTTGGTCGGGAATCAAGCGGACACTAAAGGAGTGACCGGATTCCCAAACGCGCGTAAAGACCAGCGGGAGCGCTCGACGGAGCTGCCTCGCTCGGACCAGACGCGCCTGACAGGATCTCACCGCGCGCAGAGCACACAGCGGGAGAAACTGCGAGGGGGAGAACGCGCTCGGGCAAAGAGCCTGCTGCGCAGGGAATATGAAACAATACCAAGGCAATAATGCTAATAACGTGCACAAGAAACCGCTATACAAACAGCAACAACGTCAGATTAAGCCAAGAATGTAAGGAATGCACTTAACTGACGAGCAGTGAAGAAAGAGGAAGTGGAAGGGACGTCACAATATTATATACGATGGACTGTGATATGATTGGACTATAGTTGCCTTGGAGACTACCCCCTAATGGTTCATGGGTTGTGTAGTCTTTTGTTTAATGATTGTTGTGTTACGTTTTCTTTGAACTGCTATGCAAATAAAGTGAGGAAAGATATGCATAATCCTCGCCTCCGTCCTGCCATAGAATTCATTAAACTTTATTTGATCTGATTTAGAAACATAGATCATAAAAGTGTACATAAAAACAGTAAATCCTCTTTCCTAATACAATACAGTGAGAATTAATTAAAACCAGTAGGTAAAAACGGGTGTTACAAAGCCCGGTTCAGAGCAATTTCAGGTTAACAGAATCGTAAAGGTCAATGTTTTGCAAGATCAATCTCATGTACTTCGTGCAAAATACGCAATAAGGGGTCCAAGTAAGATGTAACGCTCCAATACCTGACCAGTTTGCACTATATAAAACTGCAGAAAAACTAAAAATAAAAAGTGTTTTGCACACTTCTGTCATTGGGCTATATGTGGGCTACATCTGGGTGATATTTGTGCTACATTTGGGCTCTTTTTTCTCTGGTGGCCATCTTGGGAGACTTATTTGTTATGAAGTTTCCTAATTTCGTCATTTACTGCAGTCTCCTCATTAGGAAATGCTTTCAGTTTTTTACTTTGTTTCCATCAAGAAGGCATTCAGATGTGTCACACATTTGCCATAAATTCAGAATGTTAGCACTCTAGTTGTTCATTAGATCACTGTAGTAAAGCTACTGCTCACCAGGGAGTTAACTGGAAGTCTACTGCTGGTATTGAAAGTGATTGTTTCAGTCTGCATGTCAGAATTTTCTAATGAAATAGAAGAGGATTTGAGATCTCACTTAAAACATGCCCTAAATTTTCTTTCTGCAGCACTAACCATAATTTCTATGGCAAAATGAACCCCCTCATTTTGTTCCTTTTTAAATTAAATGTTTTAAGTGTTACCAGTTTATTCCAATCAAGATGGCTTCAGGTGTGCCATACTTTTGTCATAAGTAAGGCTGTTAGCACTCTAGTTGTTCTTTAGAACACTCTGGGAAGCTGCAGTAGAACACAGAGGCATCAACTGACAGGCTGCTCCTGTTGAAATATAACAGGAAGATATTTGAGATCTCACTTAAAACGTCCTAATTTTTCTTTCTACAGCACGAACCATAATTTCTATGGCAAAATGAACCCCCTCATTTTGTTCCTTTTTAAATTAAATGTTTTAAGTGTTACCAGTTTATTCCAATCAAGATGGCTTCAGGTGTGCCATACTTTTGTCATAAGTAAGACTGTTAGCGCTCTAGTTGTTCTTTAGAACACTGGGAAGCTGCAGTAGAACACAAAGGCATCAACTGACAGGCTGCTCCTGTTGAAATATAACAGGAAGATATTTGAGATCTCACTTAAAACATGTCCTAATTTTTCTTTCTACAGCACTAACCATAATTTCTATGACAAAATGAACCCCCTCATTTTGTTCCTTTTTAAATTAAATGTTTTAAGAGTTACCAGTTTATTCCAATCAAGATGGCTTCAGGTGTGCCATAATTTTGTCATAAGTAAGACTGTTAGCGCTCTAGTTGTTCTTTAGAACACTCTGGGAAGCTGCAGTAGAACACAAAGGCATCAACTGACAGGCTGCTCCTGTTGAAATATAACAGGAAGATATTTGAGATCACACTTGAAACATGTCCTAATTTTTCTTTCTACAGCACTAACCATAATTTCTATGACAAAATGAACCCCATCATTTTGTTCCTTTTTAAATTAAATGTTTTAAGTGTTACCAGTTTATTCCAATCAAGATGGCTTCAGGTGTGCCATACTTTTGTCATAAGTAAGGCTGTTAGCACTCTAGTTGTTCTTTAGAACACTCTGGGAAGCTGCAGTAGAACACAAAGGAATCAACTGACAGTCTCTGCCCTTCTTGGATGTACATGTTTTACTGAGAATGTCAGACTTCATTCTCACATGACTGAGAAAGATAATGTGAATTTACAGAAAATATGCTCTCATTTTAGCTTCTGGAGCACCTTCCAAAACTGTATGGGACAAGCATGTGAAAATAGTTTTCTCTCAAACATGATTCATGATATCCCAGCAGAAGGTTTTTCACAGGGTAAAATCACCTTAGAACACACCACAATTCCTGAAATTAGTATGGTACCATCAACAAATGAATTCTAATGTAACTAAAGTCTGTTATCACCCTTTATAGTTCTCCTTTTGGTAACCCTCAAAATCTTCGATTCACTACAATGCATTTCAATGGGGTACTATCATTTATATTGGTCCCAAGATGGCTGCCAGCAATTCCAGGATGAAGTGCTGACAGCCAATCAGCTCTCACGATGACATGTGTGGTTAGGCTCCGCCCAGATATATATGTGTTTTTACTTTTGATTTTCTCAGGAACTACTGAACGGATTTACACCATTTAACAAAAGGGTTCTTTCTGAACCAAGAACTACCTCTTTGCCAAATTTGGTGTAATTCCGTTCAGCAGTTCGGGCTGTAGCCTTGCATAAAGTTTCCTATGGGAAATTGATTTTTTGACTTATTTTTTGAATTTCTCCGCAACTACTGAACGGATTTACACCATTTAAAAAAAAGGTCGCTTTCTGAACCAAGCGCTACCTTTTTGCCAAATTTGGTGTAATTCCGTTCAGCAGTTCGGGCTGTAGCCGTGTCTAAAATTTCCGATGGGAATTAACATGGAGAAAACAGGTTTTGGGACCCCCCTTTTTTCTTGGCCCCCGCTTACCGAATCACCCCGAAACTTTCAGGATAGGAGCAGACCGGAGCGCCCCACGAGTTTTGAAAATTTTGCGAAGATTCATCAACCAGCGCCAAAGTTATTGGAAATAGCATGTTGCGAATTTCCTATGGAAAATAGGTCCTAACTATAACTATCTACTGGCGACCGCCAGTAGATATATATATATATATATATATATATATATATATATATATATATATATATATATATATATATATATATATATATATATATATATATATATATTTTAACTTTTTAAAAAATATTTTTATTTTTTTGATGATATGTTTGTTTTTAATTTTGAACTGACTGGAGTGAGAGTAGTAAATTCTACCCCTCCGCAATCAAACACTTTCCCTATTGATGCAGTGACTGGAGTGGGAATAGTACATTTTGTCCCTCGGCTATCCAACACTCTCCCTATTGAAGCACTGACTGGAGTGGGAATAGTAAATTTTATTCCTCCTCTATCCAACACTTTCCCTACTGTTGCACTCACTGGAGTGGGAATAGTACATTTTATCTCTCCGCTATCTAACACTTTCCCTACTGTTGCACTCCCTGGAGTGGGAATAGTAATTTTTACCCCTCCGCTACCCAATACTTTCCCTACTGTTGCACTCACTGGAATGGGAACAGTAATTGTTACCCCTCCGCTATCCAACACTTTCCCTACTGTTGCACTTACTGAAGTTGGAATAGTACATTTTATCCCTCTGCTATCAAACACTTTCCCTACTGTTGCACTCATTGGAGTGGGAATAGTAATTTTTACCCCTCCGCTATCCAACACTTTCCCTACTGTTGCACTCATTGGAGTGGAAATAGTAATTTTTACCCGTCCGCTATCCAACACTTTCTTACCGTTGCACTGACTGGAGTGGGAATAGTAATTTTTACCCCTCCGCTATCCAACACTTTCCCTACTGTTGCACTCACTGGAGTGGGTATAGTAAATTTTATTCCTCCGCTATCCAACAATTTCCCTACTGTTGCACTCACTGGAGTGGGAATAGTAATTTTTACCCTTCCGCTATCCAACACTTTCCCTACTGTTGCACTTATTGGAGTGGGAATAGTAATTTTTACCCTTGCGCTATCCAACACTTTCCCTACTGTTGCACTCACGGGAGTGGGAATAGTAAATTTTATCCCTCTGCTATCCAACACTTTTCCCTACTGTTGCACTCACTGGAGTGGGAGTAGTAATTTTTACCCCTCTGCAATCCAACACTTTCCCTACTGTTGCACTCACTGGAGTGGGAAATTTAAGTTTAAAGATTTGTAAATAGTTTGTTTTAATTCATAATAGAATGTTTTTTTAAAATAGATTTTATGTTATTGGTATATGTATATATATTTATTTGTTATATTTTTATATAATTTTAAAATTATACAATACATTAAAATTATTAGTTTAATAATTGTTTTAAAGTAAATATATATAAATTAATTATATATGTGTTTAACTTTTTTTAATTAAGTTTATTTGTTATATTTGTTAAAATGTATATTAAATCTAATTTTTTTAAATTAATTTTATTCTTTAATATATTTAATATTTATTAATTGATTTTATATATATATATAAAAAAATTATTTTGTCCAACTATATTAATGACATCGATATCTTTTTCCTGATATTTTTGTACTTACTATTATAAGTATAGGATGTAGATATCTTTTACATCGATATTTTGGTCACAATATTTTTGAATGGGGATATTTTGGGTGTCGATATTATGTCAGAGTACCGTCCACAGTATGGTCAAAATGCCACAGACGATTTTAGGTTAAGGTTGTTAAAGAAAAAGTGACTCTAAGTATAATTGTCTGAACAACAGTAATTGCTTCTCATTGAATCTTTGGAATTTTTTTGCATTTTACTATTTTGCAAACCCATAAATCCATACTTTAAGAGTTTATTATTCTGGACTAAGAACCTTATTTTTTGTGACATTGAACTTTTTGGGAAAAAAAATGTCTGGAAACGACAAGAAGCGACATCAAGACGTTCCCTATAAAGAACAATAAAACCGAGCCATCAGCATTCGAGCATAGCCATGTTACTAATCAGTCAAGCTTTGGGTCATCTGTGCTGAATAGTTTAATAGAAAAAATATGAACTGTAAGCTATTGAAAAATATCTTAATAAGACTGGCGCTTTGTCTGGCCCCTGTTGTGCTAAGGGTTATGTGGTTTGTTCTCCACAAAGTCCATATGTCACCCTTGCAAGCGTACAACTCAATCAATCAATCAAGGGTTTGTAAAGCGCACTACTCATCCGTGAGGGTCTCGAGGCGCTAGGGGAGGGGGCAGATCCGGATCAGTCGCCGCCTCGGATCATTCGAAGAGCCAGGTCTTGAGGTCCTTCCTGAAGGTTCGCAGGGTTGGGGAGCGTCTGATGTGCACGGGGAGCTCGTTCCAGGTCTTGGCTGCGATGTAGGAGAAGGCTCTCCCACCTGTTCTAGTTCTGCGGATGCCGGGGACTTCTGCCAGGGCGAGGTCAGCGGAGCGTAGGTTCCTTTTGGGTACGTGGAAGGAGACTCTCTCGTTGAGGTATTTGGGTCCGATGTTGTTGAGGGATTTGTAGGCGTGGGTGAGGAGTTTGAAGGTGACCCTCTTCTCGACGGGGAGCCAGTGGAGCTCTCGCAGGTGTTGGGTCATGTGTTCGTGGCGCGGAGTCCTGAGGATGAGTCTGGCGGCGGCGTTCTGGATCGTCTGGAGTCTGTGTAGTAGACCTCTGTTGTTTCCGGCGTATAAGGCGTTGCCGTAGTCCAATCTGCTGGTTATGAGTGCGTGGGTGACGGTCTTTCTGCAGTCGGGGGGATCCATTTGAGGGTCTTGCGGAGGATGCGCAGGCAGTTGAAGCTGGTGGAAGCGACGGCGTTGATCTGGCGGTTCATGGAGAGGGAGGAGTCGAGGATGATGCCGAGGTTTCGTGCGTGGTCCGTAGGGATGGGAGGGTTCCCGAGGGCTGAGGGCCACCAAGTGGTGTCCCAGGCGGACGTGCAGGGTCCGAGGATGAGGACCTCGGTCTTCTCAGAGTTGAGCTTCAGACAGCTGTCCTTCATCCAGGCTGCCAGCTTCTTCATTCCTTCCTGGAAGCGGAGTCTGGTGTCTTCGGGAGTCTTTGTGAGTGAGAGGATGAGCTGGGTGTCATCGGCGTAGGAGCTGGGTGTCATCGGCGTACAACTACGTAATAGACATATTTTTCTAGCCACCCTGATGCTAAATCCTGCTGGCAAACGATCTTAAGGTCCAGAAAGGCCACAAAATGCATACCTTACCCTAAAGTAACATTTCGGACTAGCAATACAGATGTGGATTACTTGGCCAGTTTGGTGATCCTTACTTAAAAACCTTCCTTGCACAGAGGTTAATATGGCTCCCTCTCCTAACCATTCCTACTTTCTCATCAGGGCTAGGTTGCCAAAGACTCTACTCATTGACTCCAGAAGCGAAACGTGTCTATAATTTGCCAGAATCCAATCCAGCTGCTTGACAGGGTGGTGTAGGGCATCCTATCAGCATTCGGGGAATGTAAAGGTACCAGAAAAACTACATCTTCTGTAAAGAAGCCTATAGGCACACAGTCGAGACCTGAGGCCCTGGCTCCATTTCCTGAAGACAGAATTGTTTAAAGTGCCTCAAGGATTTATATCCATTTCTTACGAGTTGGTTGAGTGAGTTAAAGCTTACTTCTAAAATCTGCAGTGATCTGAAAGTCGTGAGTGGAATTCCAGCAAGTAAGAATCAACCTTCTACCCTAAAGAGGTTTGTTAATTGAGTACCATTAATTTCAGTAGTAGTGAAATCTGTGACCTGCTGTGCTTAGAAAAGAAAGAATGTGATATTAAGTGCTATATTAAAGTCAAGCTGGTATCATTATTGATGGGAGAGGAGTGACGACAGCAAGCCATAACATCACTGTCATAATGGGTTGAGAAATATTCAAGCCACACATTTCCTGCTGTGACAACATCAGGCACTGAAACCGGCCTTTAACTCCATGCTACTAGATTCTAAAAACATTTATCCTGTTCTGAGTGCAAAATTTAACTGTTCCCTATTCTTACTTTGAAAATTGCCTTTTTACTGCGTTAGGGGTTGTGTGATTTTTTTCTTGCGTTTTGTGTATCACTGCTGTTTGTCAGGCATAATCACAAAGTAAGCACTTTTTGCATCCTTGCTGTTTTTATTGGACCAGTTGTTCAGTAGAACTTGTGTAAAAGACAACTGCACATCTTCTATATCCTGGTAAAATGAATGTGGGCTTGTTCCATGATTTAAAATTAGGTGCTGAATCCAGAGGCTAAATGACACTGACCAATGGTTTGATGGTGTTGTCTAGTCTGATTGGCATTAAATATGGCAGATGAAGTGTATTCCATTTTATAGCTCTATGTCAATGTCAATTTAGGAGATTTATAAAGCGCACTGTTACCAAACTGTGTCCTGGTGCTAACTGGTGATCGGACAGGGGACAGGTTTCTTACCAAAAGTCTGATATGCTGAAAAGCCAGGTTTTCAGCTCACGTCTAAAATTAAGAAGGGAAGTGGCAGATCGAATGGGTAACGGAAGCTTGTTCCAGATTGTTGATGTTCCTAGATAGAAACTTCTACCGCCCCAGTTCTTTCTGTTGAATTTTGGTACCACCATAGTACTAGAGTAAGACGATCTGATTAGTCTATTAGACGAGTATCATCTGAGTTTCTGGCCTAAATATTGTGGTCCTTGTTTATGCAAGGCTTTGTACGCAAAACACAGTGACTTGAATTGGATCCTCTCCTTTACTGGCAGCCAGTGCCGCTGCTTGATGGTTTTCCTGACTGAGACATGTTTGGGGGTACGAGTTAGAACTCTAGCTGCTGTATTCTGCAATACCTGAAGTTTCCTAAGATGTTGAGCCCGTAGGTTGAGGTATAGGCCATTGCAATATTCTAGTCTAGCCAGTACCAAGACCGATATGACTAACTTTTGAGAATTTTCTGGGATATATGTCAGAATCTTTCTGATTTTTCTTAAGATGAAATAGATGGATGATGTCAATGCATTGATCTGGTTGGCAAAGGAGAGCTTGTAATCTATAATTATCCAGAGGTTTTTGGCTTTTTCGACTGGTTCAGGCAATTTGCCTAGATTCGCTGGCCACCAGCTAGGGGACCAGAAAGAGGGATCATTACCAAAAAGCACAAACTCGGTTTTATTGGTGTTTAGCTTTAGACAATGAAAACTCATCCAAGAACTTACTGCTGACATGCAATCACTAAATTGTTTGCTAATGATGTGGGGTAGTTTCGTGACTGCTACGCCAATTTGCGTATCATCAGCATAAGAGGTTAGCGCAAAGCCAAAAGATCTTGCGACTGGAGCCAGAGCTGCGATGTATACATTAAAGAGGGTAGGGCTTATAGAGGAGCCCTGTGGTACTCCACATGGGAGCTGAAAAGGGTTAGACTTATATGGATCCATGGCTACAAATTGTGTCCTGTCTTCCAGAAAAGATTTAAACAAGTGCAGAGCTGATCCCTGCACTCCTATTGCTGCTAGCCTCTCCACCAAGATGGTACGGTGGACAGTGTTGAAGGCCACCGACAGATCTAATAAAATGAGGGCGGCCCTCCGACCGTTGTCCAGTGCTTCCCTGATTTCCACGACCAATTTGATCAGGGCCGACTCAGTGCTTTGTCTGGCTCTAAGGCTGTGTTGTGTTTCGTCTAGCCTGTTATGTGAATCGATATATTCCATAATGTGTTTATTCATGGCCCTCTCTATGAGTTTGGCGGGGAAAGGCAAACGGGATATGGGACGGTAATTGTTGACGTCCTCTGGATTTAGGTTGGGTTTTTATGATTGGTCGAATTGAGGCTGTTTTCCACATCTTGGGGAGTGCTCCTGTCTTAAAGATAGAGTTAAACACTTTTGACAGGTTATCCGCTACTATCTCTTGGGCCAGTTTTACCACCGTCACTGGGCAGGGGTCGGTTGGTGATCCTGATTTAGTTTTTGCAATTAGATCCGTTACTTGTGCCTTGTCAAGATCAGTAAATTTTTCAAAACTCGGCTCCCCGGCAGGCTGATATGCTGCAGGTTCAGTGTCGGGATTGGATAATTTCTCCTTGGTTCTGAGTCTGCCTACTTCATTGAAGGTACTTTCTACTTTATGCACAAAGTGCATGGCGATCTTGTCACACAGGGATTGAGTTGGTACAATCTCAGGGGTGTGAGGGGAAGTAAGGGACAACACAGTTCTAAAAAGTTCCTTAGAGGAGTTATTAGCGCTCTCTATTTTTTGAGAGAAGAATAATGTTTTTTCGCTCCTTATCATTTCTTTGTATTTGCTCAGGATTTGTTTGTATTTCTGTCTCTCTACAGGGTCATAGGCTGATCTCCAGATACGTTCCTGTTTTTTGCAACCTAGTTTGCATTCCTTCAGTTTTTACGAGTACCAGGGGGCCGTCGGGCAACTGCTCCGCGAGCTTAAGGGGGCCAAGGGCGCTAATAATGAGACATTTGAATCCAGCCAATGGTTGTAGTAACTGGCATTTTTGTCTACATCTTCCCCATACTCTGGTTGGGAGCTGGCTAGGTTTTCTTGAAGTTTCTGTTGATTAACCCTGTTCCAGGCTCTAACTGATCTACTCCTAACTAAACCACCCGTTTGGGGGGCGGTTTCTGATAGTCCGATATTGAATAGGATAGCTGAATGATCTGACCAAGTGAGCGGCAGTGTCCTTTACTAGGATATAAGGATTATTGGAAAAGATCCCATCGAGCGTGTGACCTGCCCGATGGATGGGCTCCTTCACCAGTTGTGAAAGCCCAAAACTCTCCATTAGATCAAGGAGGCTTGCTGTGTCAGCTTCTGTAATGGCTTCCAAATAGAAGTTAAAATCCCCCAACACCGCTAGGTTGGAGGCCGCCAATACATCTTCACAAAGATTGTGGAGGTTGTCTGTGAAGGAACTTCTCGGTCCTGGCGGTCGGTATACTAAGATGCCCTTAAAAATTTCGTTGGGCGCTTAGTTGGAAACTAAAGGATAATGCTTCACAGACTGACAAGGAGGAGGAAGAGAAGGTACCAGGCAACGACTCTCTGTAGAGAATGGCCAGGCCTCCGCCTTTCCTGTCTTTTCTATCCAGTGTGTAGATTCCAAAACTTGGCGGTGTGGCTTCCACCAGGCTGGGACTGGATGCTGCGATTGGCATTAAATATGGCAGATGAAGTGTATTCCATTTTATAGCTCTATGACTAGAGTGTACACTATGATAATTTCATATCATTATCTAGGTGTTCTGAACGGCCAATGGTAATATTCTGTCTTAACGTTATGGGACTGTAATTACTCTCTAGATGAACGAGGGTTTTAGAGTCAATTATGGAAGCGCTAGTGCTCAGTGCTAATAAGAAAGTAATCAGTCAGGCTCTGTTTGCACAGTGTTCAGAAAGTCCGGGTTTGGTGAATCTGAAGGAATATGCCAGTTAGCTGAGCAAACACTGTTGGTCATAGAAAAGGAAGAGAGATTATCTTATTGTATTACATTGAATGTATTGATATTTATATAACTCGTTCTGAACCTTTTGTGAGGCCTAAAGCTTTTTCTCAAGTGTTATGTAAGTAGCTACTTCATATGTGTTATTTTCAAAGTGCTCTGTAGTCATGAAGAGGACGTGCAAGAGCTTGATTTACACTGGCTTCCTGGGTGCCCTACAGGTGTGGGACTAAAAGGGGATTAATTTATCCTATATTGGAAAAAAAGCTTCATGTATGACTTTTGGAAGCAGGCTTTCATTTGCATTCAAGCACATACGTGTAGGTGTATGGAGAGTGTAAGAAAAAGGCGCAGCCACGCATGCGGGGACTTACAAAATATAAATTAATATGGTTATATATGATGTTGGTGTTGATAGTACACATTTGGAACACTGGTCCTCACACGGTTGTGCGACAGAAGTAGAAGCCCTCGAGTAATATCCTGGTTCATCCATTGGTGCTGTGGGTGTAATTCACTCGACATTTCCTACCACCTATGGTCTGTTTCATACGAAAATATTATGTAGTCCTCTGGAGCTTAAGTCATGCTTTGGAAAAAAGAACAAGTTTTTAGTATTTTCTGAATTTTATGTGGTTGCTAATCATCCTTATTTTATTGGGTAGTGTTTTCCTTAGTTTGCGCCCAAAACATCTTCCACATTTACTGTTTATTCAGAAAGGAGGAATGAATAGTAGCAGCACCAGTCTCGATTTAAGGTTCCTTGTTTGGGTGGTGAGTTTGAAATTGGATTGGAGGAAAATGGGTCCAGTGTTTGGGATTGTCCTGTGGGTGAAAAGGAGAGTGTTGAAAGATGTTCTTCTTTTGACCGTAGCCAAAGAAGGGGCTTAAGGGCAGAGATGATGTGGTCACATCTGTTCAGAGTAAGAACTTGTCTGGTGGTGACATTCTGGATTTGTTGATTAGTCGTATTAAGAGCCGTACGTAGAGTCTGTTGGCATAGCCTAGAAATGACAGTATTAGGGGTGTTGAGGGTTTGACCCTATTGGGGTAGTCTAGTTAGAGGAAAATCCTTTTTAATGCTCGCATGAAGTTGAAGGTGCTCTTTGTCACATTGTTTATCTTTTTTTTCAAGCGAGGATTTGGAGTCAATGATCACCCTTAGGTTCTTTACCTCTGTTGATATGGGAGTGGGAGATCCAGTCATTGTCGTCTCAGGTTTTCTATATTTGACATATTCGAGTGATTTAGTTTCAAATGATTTTGTAGCATCCTATTGTTTGCTGATAGTGGGCAGTTTTTAAGTCCAGATATCTCGAGTTCTGATACACGTTTGAGTTTAAAGATAAGCTGGAGGATTTATCAGAGTTCATAAAGTGGGGCCAGGTATAGGTGGAAAAAGAGAAGGGCAGTTGTTGAGCCTTGAGAAACACCTGTCTTTTATGAGAATGGGGCTGACAGGTATGGAGGTAGAAATACAGTTTGTGTCCTGTCTGTTAGAAAGGACTGAATCTCTTTCAGGGCTGCAATCTGAAATCTTTTATCATTTCGTTTTTAAAGTATAGGTTCACCATCTAAAAGGCTACTGAAAGGTCCAATAGTGACTAATGAAGCCACTCGGTTGGAGTCTAGTGTGTTCATGAAATAGTTCGAGATTGCAATTAGTGCTGATTAAGTGCCTCTCGCATATCTGAAACTTATTTGCTGGTGAAAGGAAAGGTTCTGCTCGAGTACATGTGAGATCTAAATGAATGCTGCGTTTAAATTGATCTGCCTAAAACTTGCCAGTTCAATACAAGTCTGTAATTTGTTGGATTCTCAGGATCTAGTGCGTGCTACTTCAGGATTTGATTCCTGTCACATATTTTAGTTCCTTGGGGAATTCTTCAGGTGATAGGGATTCATTCATTAATCTGACATCACAATAGACTTCAGGCTTATTTAAAGTTTGTCAAGTTGAGGTTGGTCGCACTCTAAATACAGCGTCCAGCGCAGACGCCACTTTTTGGAGTATGTCTTCACCACAAATTGTAAATCAAGCTCTTAATTTCGGAAGAGCAACTGTCAAATTCAAGGCGCCCTACTTTTGGTCCAAATACACTAAGCCTGCTCCTGTTGTCAGGAAGGAGACCTCATTAGCACTCATCAATTTATCACAAGCAAAATCTCCTGTCACCTACTCCCTTGATTTCTTTGGTATAGATAACCTTTGATGCCAGATGGGGTAAAAGCCAAATGGCGAAGTGGGATAGAAAGGGCCTGAACCATATTTATTGCTCTGTTTAAAAGAAACTGGATCTCAGAACAGCATATCTTCATCAATTGTTACAAATGAGCTATAATATTAAAAAATATTAATCTGTAATTCCACTTACTTTGATTACGCCTTGCTCCGTTGTTTGATTTTAGTTGTAATATTCACTTTCAGAAAGCTAGTGCTAAAATACGTTTCTTTCTCCCTTGGTTTTAATATAGTGTTGACCACAGCCCAAGACTAAGTATCATATTACTTTGCGCCAAGGCAGTACAAAATGATATGTGACATAAAAAACTGGATTGCTTTCTATTGAGGTTGCTCATAGCACCTGATTGGTAAGTGAGATTTCATTTTAGTAGGACTCACTTGTAATGTGTAAATGTAGAAATTGGAAATAAGTCAGTAATGTTAAGGGTGAAAGTGCTGCATAGAAAGTAGGATACATAAAACATAACGAGTCATGCCTCCTTATCAGCCCCACAGCCTTGTATCACACATCGCATAAAGTATGGTGTAAGAAATGGTGGCACTTTCGACCTGAATGTGGGGCATTATTGTTTTACTCTGTTACTCTGTTTTTCCAATAGTTTGCGATTTGTTCCTTCTTTTGCCATTGCGGTCCTTATACAGTTTCTCAGACAAACCAGAGAAAACAGGAAGTATCCTGAAAAAAAAGGAAGTGGCCTGTCAGACAATTTCTGTGTCTCAGCTACCAGTGTGTTGTAAGCATCTTTAAGTAAAAATGATTCTTTTAACATAAAAAAGTTTTTTAAAAAAACAACTACAAAAAAAAAACACACACATTTAGGTAAAGCCATTTTGATTAGTTGATTAAGTGCATTTAAAGGAGTATCAACCTAGTAAATTCCTATTATTTGTAATGTAGACATACTTGTTCTCAGTTTTGGATATTTTTTTTAATCCATTTGTGAAGAAAGCAGGACTTTGAAGCGAACTCTGGGGGGCGTGGCCAAGATGGTGTATGTGTAAGACTTCTTTCCCTGTCTCTGTCCCCGCCACTGGCCCAGCCGATTATAGCCACCTGTCAGTCCTATAGAAGCCGTCGATTGTTGCTGCTTCTCCCCGGAAGCCGGAAGGCACTGGTATGGAGCTGGGATCGCTTCAGCGGCGGAACTGGCCATCACCGACTCGAGCTCCAGCGACCGGGGGGCTTGGGAGAGAAGCCCATGGCCTGACTTGCAGCGGGGCCAAAACGCTCGGCCTGAGAGAGTGCCGGGATCCTAGACAGCCTGCACCCAGGCGCACGACCGGGACTGCAAGGCTGGTACACGGAGGAGCATGAAGCTGGGGGTGCTGGCCTCGCCTCACAACGGCCCTGAACTGCCTGGAGCATTGCCTGTGCTTGGATGGGTTCCCCGGGCCCAGATAGAAGGAGCCCTAGGGGCCAACCATCCCCCTGCTGTTCGAGGCGGAGGGTGAAGCCCTCTTTGCTTGACATTCCATCACTGCGGGGTAGAGACAGGAGTGGTCGCTGAGTCTCTGCAGCGTGAAGCGGCCGGGAGAGGACACGGACATGTGGCTGGGCGTACCCCTGGCGGAGAGGGCCGCATCCACCCGGCTTGGGAGGACCGGCGCCTGAAATTAGCGACACAGACAACAGGCAGCGGCAGCGGAGCTGGGAGGGCACAACCGCCTGCACCATCTTGTGGCCAGGACCTGGGCCGCTTCTGGGTGGTCAGTGGGCACGGTTCAGCCTCACTGGCCTTGAGAGTGCACCCCGCGAGAGGTAGGAGTCGCATACCCCTCCCTGGATGGCACATCCCCACTCCTTGAAACAGGAGAGGCCACTGTGCCTCTAGGAGAACAGAGTTTGAGGGAGTGATAAGCCCGAGATCCGCACCGTTGGGGCTGCCCTGGGACTGTTGGTGCTAGGGGCAAAACCAGATATATCCCCTTCCCTGTGGGGAGTGATCCTGCCTCTATTAGCGGCTGCCCACTCTGGGATCCACACTATGGGGGGGGGCCCTCTAGGATCCACACTGAGGGGGGGCCCGCTTGGAGCTAGACGCCCTTCTGCAACCCCACGATTCTCCTCCACACGGTCCTCCAGGGTTCTCGGACACTCCTCCCACACCACTGAAGCTCGACGCGTAGCGGCTTGGCTGCAATAATTACTCCTGGCGACGAACCTGTGGGAGACCTCCAATACGGTACAGCTCAAGATAGGTTCTTACTGACTCCCGGGGGTGATGGCGACAGGCCGCTCTAAAAAGGACTGCACCCTCAAGGAGATGCTTACCAGGCCATCCCGGGACCTTCTGACTACCACACCTCTCCTCCTGACCCACCTCAGATACGAGACAAAGACACAGTGGAAGAGCCAGTGACCAGCTCTTTCCTCGAATCCCTGTTTATGTCTCTCAAAGACAATCTGCAAGCTGTAAAACTGGACCTATCCCAGGATATAAAAGAGGTTTGAAAAGATCTGGATTCTCTGAGGAACCAAGTAGCAACTTTGGAGAAACAGGGGAACAGCCAGGTGGAGGACATGGAGTCCCTCCAGCAAGAGATCATACATCTCCGTGAGCAGCAAATTCATCTACAGGCCTATTCCAAGGACCTCGAGAACAGATCTCCACAGAATAATATCTGAATAAGGGGCATAGCATCAAAGGCAGATGGCGAGGGTCTTTTCAGCTATGTCAGAGATCTCTTCCGCTACATCTTGGAGGCACCTCCAGAGACGGAAAGAAAAATTGACCATGCCCACCGTGTTGGATTGGCATGTTCAGAAAAGGCCCCCCCCAGTTGACATTTTAGTCTGCATCCACGATTTTCAAGTGAAAGAGGAAATATTACGTAAGGAATCCCATCAGCTTCAGAGACCAGACACCGACACTCTACCAGGACTTAGCGGCAATCACTTTACAGAAAAGACGAGAGTTTTGACCTGTCACAGCACACCTACGGAACAAGAGGGTGGCCTGTTCATGGGGCACAGTTTCCACATCATCTTTCGCCTGAATGGGAAGCTCTTCCAACTACGGTCCCTGGCAGAGCCATGTCAAGCCCTAGGCTTAGACTTAACGGCAGAGGGACAAACATCGGAATCCTCCCTGTCCCGCCCGATGAATCGTCGGCCTTGTTGGCATAGACGCAGGACGGGGAGAGGGACTACTCACCCAGACTCCGCAGAGCTTGCTGAATGTCAACAAGCAGCACTGAAGTTAATCCCCATGGTGCTGGCCAAGATGGATTAGCCATAAGATAGCTGGTCACGTAACTAGTTTTCATATTGCTGGCTGGCCAGGTTGTGGGTGGGGGGACTGAAATTGATGGCCACAACTTGGACCTTTACTTTTGAACTTTTGGAACTGAAAGACTGTTTGTCACATCGTAGGTTTATGCTTCAGTTAGCATGCACATGTTTTTCCTTGTTTGGGGTTTTTTCTGTTCGGGGTTGAACTCATCTTCACAGTGGACACAACTTGATGTATACTTGACATCTACAGGAACACTGAGACCTGATTCTGGACCCTAAGTTAGCCAAAAGCCGACACACTACAGCCCTCGAAAATTTAGATGGATCCAATGCCAGTCACCACTCTTAGGATCCTTACTCTCAATGCAAAGGGTCTTAACAGCCCAGTAAAACGCAAGGCACTCCTGTCATACTTCGAGAACTCAGGGACAGACATATGCCTGCTTCAGGAGACACATTTTCTTTCAAAGGACTGTCACCGACTTAGATCACGTGCCTTTCCCTACCAATGTTTCTCTCCCGCTTCCACCCAGACAGCAGGAGTGGCCATATTGGTGGCACGCTCCTTTAAGGGGAAGATAGGACCCAAGGGGGCAGAATTGAAAAGCAGACTTCTCACCTACCATCTCACACACGAGGACTGGTTCCTTTGTGGTAGGCTCCATATATTCCGAACGAGGGTCAGGAAGCCTTTCTACACACAGCATTGGCAGAGACAATGTCCACAGCGGAGAGAAGGGTCCTGATAGGGGGGGACCTCGGTTTAGTTCTTGACAAAGACATGGACAGGTCGACACAGAGGCAGGGTCATTCAAGGTCACTATCAAAGGGGGGGTACGGGTGGCCGAAGGAGTTGGGACTTCAGAATTTATGGAGAGAATTCCACCCCCACACGCGTGAATATTCCTTCTTCTCCCATGCGCACAAAACCTGTGCCAGATTGAACTGCCTACTTGACACAAAAGATATATATACACTGTTACCTCAGAGACAGCGATAGTCTCAGCTGTGCTTTATGATCACGCAGCAGTAACACTCTCACTGGCATTCCCTCAGATGGAACTTCCCACTTGAAGCTGGCGATTGAGAGAGACAATGCTACAACGCCCAGAGATAGGGACACAGATCCAACAAGCCATAACTAATTATCTTGCGCTTAATGGCACTCCCAAGGTATCAATTGCTACGCTATGGGAAGCCCTCGAAACAGTCACAAGGGAAGAACTCATCGCAATCTCAGCAGCTGACAATTAATTGCGCAAAGAAAAAAGGGATAATCTTTCTGAACAAGTGAAAGAACTGGAACGTATACACCAGTCTGGCGTCAACTGACGGCTCTCCGTTTCAATTGGCAAGCATATCTAGACCGGGCGGAGTACGCCGCCCTCGCCATTCATTTTATGTCGGAGGAGACCAATGCGGCCGCCTTCTGGCTAATATGCTACGTGCACAGGGGCAGGCCTCGGGAGTGTCCTCCCTGCGCACCCAAGACAAAGAGTGTATCACTGATGACAAGGCCATAGCGGATACTTTTAAAGATTTTTATGTTGAGCTATACTCCGGCCAGCGCCTTAATCCCGCAGACTGTGTCTCATATGTTATGTTATGTTAGATTACATTTATAGAGCGCCTATCACCGGAGGGTCTCTAAGCGCTTCAACATAAATCAGAGGTCCAGAATCCCTACACGCAGCTGTCCACAACCCACAGCAGAGTAAGCTTTTCTAAACACCTCTGTAAAGAGAAGGGTTTTAAGTCTCCTCCTAAATAGTAGTAGCCTGGTTTCCTTATGCATATCGTCAGGTAGTTTATTCCAAATCTGGGGGACAGTGACAGAGAATGCCCGGCCCCCTAGGGTCGTTCTGTTAAAACGTGGACAGGCTAACAGACGAGAATCTGATGACCGGAGAATGCGACCGGGCACATAGGGCCTAAGGCGGTCTTTGATGTATTTGGGTGCCTCTCCAAACTGGGACTTATGCGCAATGCACAGCCCCTTGAATTTAACCCTTTGCTTGATGGGGAGCCAGTGTAACTGCTGCAGCAAGGGGGCAGCATGGGCTCTTCTTGGCAACTTAAAAATCAGCCTTGCAGCATCATTCATGACCACTTGTAGCTTCCCCAGAAGTATATCGGGAAGCCCAATGTAGACTGCATTGCCATAATCTAAGCGTGACAAGATGAGTGCCGTTACAACAGTCTGCATAGTGGGGAGAGACAACAAGGTCACTAGTTTCCGAAGCTGCCGCATTAGGCCAATACAACTCCCTACGACAGCAGATACCTGGCTCTTTAGGGTTAATCCAGCTTTGGTCCAGCTTTATGCCTAGGCTCTTTACTGCTTGCACCGGGGTTGGAGTGGTACCTAGCTCGTGAGGCCAATAAAGACTGGACCAGGGCGAAACCCCTGTGGTCACAGCCAGTTCTTCTGTTTTGTCTGGGTTTACCTTCAGGGAGTTAGAGGTCATCCAGTTCATAGTGAACCGGAGGATATTTTGGACGTTACCCTGAGCGGCGGGAGCGTTGTCAATACGCACAATTAGCTGGGTGTCATCAGAGTAATTAAACACATGACAGTCTGTTTTAGCTAGTGCGTCTATCAAGGGCTGCAAGTAGATATTAAAAAGTAAAGGAGACAACGCAGAGCCCTGAGGGACCCCCCATGGTAGGCTGCCCTGCCTAGATGTACAATCTCCCACTTGGACTCTTTGGGACCGATCCTCCAGGAAAGAGGTGATCCATTTGAGGACCATTCCAGAGACTCCCAGCCGCCGGACACGGGCTAATAACTCTACGTGGTTCACTGTGTCAAATGCGGCTGAGAGGTCCAATAAGATTAGGGCTGAGGGGGTCTTCTTGTCAGCTGCAAGCCGCAGGTCATCCAGCACTTAGAGCATCACCAACTCAGTGCTGTTATGCGCCCTGAAGACGGCTTGCCTAGTGTGTAGTAACTGGTGTTGTTCTACAAAGGCCGAAAGTACTCGAAGATATCTTCAAAATGCGCACACATCCCACCTCATGTCCAACCAGGCAGAGACCCCTTAAAGGTGCTATTCGCCTAGAAGAAGTTATATCAAGTTATATCTGCCATCTCTCGTTTAAAGACTATGAAGTCCCTGGGCTCGGATGGGTATCCATCTATATTCTATAAAACGTTTTGTCATGCCATCGCCCCTATTCTCACGAGATTATTTAATTCCTTCGCCACCCCTGGTGTGATCCCTGCTTCGATACTGACCTCTTTGCTTGTTGTTACACCTATACCTAAGCCTGGCAAGGATAAGCAACAATGCAGTTCGTACCGACCAACCTCTCTGTTAAATGTAGATTTCAAGCTCGGCGTTTTGCCCAGCAAACTCAGCCCACATATGCCTTCTATCAGGGGCCCGGACCAAGCGGGATTCATCCCACAGAGACAAACGAGCGACAACACCAAACGCATTTTACACATAATAGGGACAGCTGCGCGTACACCGGGAGAGCTGATGCTTCTGGCGATTGATGCCGAAAAGGCCTTCGACAGAGTCCATTGGCCTTTTCTGGAACAGATCCTAGCCCACTTTGGACTGGGTAAAAAGTTTAGGACACAGGTATTGAACTGCTACCACCTGCCCATGGCGACAGTTAGGGTTAACGGCCACACTTCCACCCCCTTCCCTATAGGCAAAGGCACGCGACAGGGTGTCCATCGTCACCCCTGATATTTGCTCTGTAAATGCAGCCCCTAGCCCAAAGAGTTTGGGATAGTACCCTGATCACCGGGACTGTTTTTGGGGAGGAGCAACACACCATAAACATTTACGCTGACGATGTGCTGGCGACCCTGGACAAACCTGCCACAGTGCTGCCGGCTTTTCTAACTGATCTAGAGACCTTTGACCTGGCCTCAGGCTTTCGGGTTAACGTAGAGAAGTCTCAGGCACTTCGCCTCTCACTGTCCCCCACACTGGTGAACCAACTAGCGACACAATATCCATTCCAGTGGGCAGCGACATTGATTCCTTATCTAGGGATCACAATAGCATCCACTCTCCAGTCGACTTCCTCTCTTAATTACCAGTCTTTATACAGGCAGATCAGAAGTGACTTAACCCACTGCAAGCACCACCAGATTTCCTGGCTAGGGAAGATAGCAACTATTAAGATGACCATCCTTCTAAAGATCCTATATCTTTTGCAAACGGTCCCACTGGCCCGGCCGAAGGGTATGCTTACTAAATTACAAGCAGAATTGCTCCTATTCATCTGGCTTGGGGAGAAACCATGCATGATGAAGGATTTGAGCTACCTTCCACCCTAGGCCGGAGGATTGGGCATCCCGGACTTCCATTTATACCATCAAGCGTCCTAACTGAGTTACCTGGTGGAATGGAACTGGGCCGAATCCGAAAAACACTGGTTGTTCCATGATAGGGCGGTGGCCGGCACTTCGCTATGGAAGATTCCCTTTCTAAAGAAGATACATCGACCTAAAAATTTATATCTATCCCCTATCACACAAGCGACCATGGAGGCCTGGGATCAAACTAGCGTTGAATGCGGTTTGACTTCCTTCCCCTCCCCCATAGCACCACTGCTTGATAACCCAGATTTTTCCCTAGGGTTGGGCCCCGGAACATTTGCGATGTGGCGGTAGACAAACTGCCGCTCAATGGGACACATGATTGACGGGAGGGCGTGACCCCATTTAATCACTATGCATAGATTTTGCCCTCCCCAAAACTGAATGCTCACACCATCTGCAGCTCCGTCATTGGCTTTTACACCTGAGCAGCAGGCCTGGCACTCAGAGGCACCTTACCCCATATGAGAGATGGCCGATTACCAAATCCTCGGACAAGCGGCTCATTTCTGAGCTAAATGCGCTCTTGAGTCAGCGCAACAGGCACATGTATAAGGCCAGTCAGAGCCAATGGGAAAAAGACCTAGGAAGACAGTTGAGCAATAAAGAATGGGGGGAGATATACTACAAGGCCTGATACACTGCCTGTAACACAGCACTCATCGAAACGTTCACTAAAGTGGCCACATATTGGTATTTCACCCCTGTGCGTCTACATAGCGCAAACCCAGAATGTAGCGCAGAATGTTGGAGAGGCTGCGGGGCTCAGGGGACTTTAGTACACTTACTTTGGGATTGCCCACGACGGCTCTCTTATTGGACACAGGTAATCGATGATATTAACTTGCACCTTAATACACAATTACCTAAATTCCCCTCTTATACATTGCTGGGTTTACATCATCCTCTTACGTACCCATTAAAATCATGGCAGGGGAGACAGATAGGACTAGCCCTGGGGACAGCTGTGCAGAATATTCTTTCGCATTGGGGAACGGTACATGTGCCTACTCACCTGGGATGGCTTCACCACCTGTGTAAGATACTTGGCATGGAAATCATTTTGTTTAACTCTTGTTAACCAAGGTGCATCCTTTGGAGAACTATGGCGCCCTTACTTGTCTCTTCTCTCGCAGGGCTTTTGAGAATTAACGTGCCCAAAATATCCCTGGCAGAGACATGTCAAGCCCTAGGCTTAGACTTAGCGGCAGAGGGACAAACATCGGAATCCTCCCTGTCCCGCCCGATGAATCGTCGGCCTTGTTGGCATAGACGCAGGACGGGGAGAGGGACTACTCACCCAGACTCCGCAGAGCTTGCTGAATGTCAACAAGCAGCACTGAAGTTAATCCCCACGGTGCTGGCCAAGATGGATTAGCCATAAGATAGCTGGTCACGTAACTAGTTTTCATATTGCTGGCTGGCCAGGTTGTGGGTGGGGGGACTGGAATTGATAGCTACAACTAGGACCTTTACTTTTGGAACTGAAAGACTGTTTGTCACATCGTAGGTTTATGCTTCAGTTAGCATGCACATGTTTTTCCTTGTTTGGGGTTTTTTCTGTTCGGGGTTGAACTCATCTTCACAGTGGACACAACTTGATGTATACTTGACATCTACAGGAACACTGAGACCTGATTCTGGACCCTATGTTAGCCAAAAACCGACACACTACAGCCCTCGAAAATTTAGATAGATCCAATGCCAGTCACCACTGTTAGGATCCTTACTCTCAATGCAAAGGGTCTTAACAGCCCAGTAAAACGCAAGGCACTCCTGTCATACTTCGAGAACTCAGGGACAGACATATGCCTGCTTCAGGAGACACATCTTCTTTCAAAGGACTGTCACCGACTTAGATCACGTGACTTTCCCTACCAATGTTTCTCTCCCGCTTCCACCCAGACAGCAGGAGTGGCCATATTGGTGGCACGCTCCTTTAAGGGGAAGATAGGACCCAAGGGGGCAGAATTGAAAAGCAGACTTCTCACCTACCATCTCACACTCGAGGACTGGTTCCTTTGTGGTAGGCTCCATATATTCCGAACGAGGGTCTGGAAGCCTTTCTACACACAGCATTGGCAGAGACAATGTCCACAGCGGAGAGAAGGGTCCTGATAGAGGGGGGACCTCGGTTTAGTTCTTGACAAAGACATGGACAGGTCGACACAGAGGCAGGGTCATTCAAGGTCACTATCAAAGGGGGGGTACGGGTGGCCGAAGGAGTTGGGACTTCAGAATTTATGGAGAGAATTCCACCCCCACACGCGTGAATATTCCTTCTTCTCCCATGCGCACAAAACCTATGCCAGATTAAACTGCCTACTTGGCACAAAAGATATATATACACTGTTACCTCAGAGACAGCGATAGTCTCAGCTGTGCTTTATGATCACGCAGCAGTAACACTCTGTAGGAGAGTAGGATCTGCTTCACATGGGTACCCCCACTTTTTGCTGATGCTTCACTGTTTTTCGACTTTAGTCTGGCTGGGGCCCTGCTAATCAGAACTCCAGCCTAGCTGCTTCCTCTCTAAAATGGTTTCCATGTGCCTTAGGCACATCTCTGATTGGAATCTGGAGTGCCCTTGTAAGTCCCTAGTATATGGTATACTATGTACCCAGGGCATAGGTACCTCAGAGGCCTGCCAGGGGCTGAAGCATGTATTGTGCCACCCCTGGAAGGCCAACCAAAAGGACACCACAGGTCTGCTACTGCAGCCTGGGTAAGGTGGTGCATGCACCCCTTACAGTGATATAGGTTACCTATATCACTACATACATACACACATATAAACTTATAAGTCACTCCTATGGCAGGTCTTGTCAATCCTGAAGGCAGAGTGCTTGGTTCCTATGTGAGAGGGGCCCCCTGCATGAGCAGAGCCCCTCTGCAGCGTTCGGAGACCCTTCTCTGATGCTGTTTGTAGTGCAGCCTGACCATATACTCTTAAGCGCATTATAACCTCGCGTTAAATGCTAACTTTGGGATGGCTGCACGGAAACATGTCGTGTTTGGTGTCAAACATCTTGGAATACTACCCCCCCGCCAGTTCTGGCGGCGGGGGTAGCATTCCACCCTTCTAGAGGGAGAGACATGTACACACCGGCCTGCCCGGTAACTTCTTTCCAAGCCCTGGCATCACAAAATGGATGCCGCTGCCACAGACACGAGTCTGGCCTCCTGCTGCTGACCGAAACTCCGGCAGGGGAGGCCTGGACAATAGGTTTCCTGTCCCAAGGAGGTGTAACCACCTCCCCAGACAGGATAGTGTGTATTGGGGCTGGGCGGGAGCACTCTCTGGTGCTTTGAAGTCCTGCACTGGGGGCACATTTGGTGTCCCTGTGCATACCCCAGTTCAAACCGGCTCAGGGGCTTCCAGCCCCTGCTCTGGCGCGAAACTGGACAAAGGGAAAGGGGTGTAACCACCCTCTGCCCTGACCCTCCCATAGGTGGGTCCCCAGAGTATGTCCAACCCCTAACTTGGTATAAGAATGGGACCCCAGTCCTTAGGACTTTAGATTTACCTGGACGAAACTCTGACACAGAATCCTGGACCTTCGACGCTCTACTTTAAGATTAGAGGACTGAAGAATCTCCCTTGGGGTCAAGGAGTGACTCCCCTGCTTGGCAGGCACCAACGAAGCAATTGTCCGGTCTGCATCGCTAAAGCTCCCGCCGGACGCCGAAGTCTTTGCACCACCAGAGGTGGATTTCCAGACTTCCCCGAGGCTACCCTGAGTCCCCAGCAAAGCTGAGGCCCGTGGCTATCGTGGGTAACGTGGAACCATGACCCCTGGACACGTACTTTTGTAAGTGCATCCTCTTCTGGGTCTCCCACGAAGTTGTGCTTTGGGCTCCGAGTAGCCCCAGCCTCCAGCACCGACTGCACCGAAGATCACTGGCCTCCACTCCACAAGTGTCCTGTGAGCCAGCTCCAAGTGCATCCACTCGAGGCTCCTTCGCGGTCGCTAGTCCATTGGCTAGTAGGCCCTCCCGAAGGCCAATCTTCTTCTGCTTGGGCTCCCTGGTTGCTCCAGGCGTGCCCTGACTTACCCTCGCTGGGTGAGTCCCACAGACCTTGCTGGTCTGCACCATCGTCCTTCTTCCATTTCCACGAGACTTGCCGTTGCCAAGGCTTGTTGGGTCCAATCCGGTCGCCGACACCCCTGCAATCGACAGACGTCGTGGGACAGCTCGAATCCAGCTCCTGGTCGTCGTCGACGCCTCCTGGACCTCGTGGCTGAAGAGTCAAGACGACCGTCAACCTACCTGAAGCACTCGACATCGGTGGGCATCTGCTCATCGCCTTCCTGGTCACTGGCTAGTGACCCAGACTCTGTCCCCTCTGCTTTCAGGTTCTTCAGATCTTCGATCCACCGTTGGATCCACCCGAACACTTTCGACTTGGCCGCCAGCAGCACTTTGCAGCAGATCGCCATTGAAAACGACGACGAAACCCGACCCCGAAAGACACCTATGCACCCGGCTTCCCTGGGTGAGGTAACTCGAGTACTCCGGTGCTCCCGTGGGTATAGACTCTAGAACAACCCAGTTCTAAAGGGGTTTGCTCCAAGTCCTCCTCTAAGTGTCCCTTTTCTTTAAAATTCCAACCGCGACTTTCCCCATAGAAGTCAACGGCGATTCGCGGCTGTGTTCTCACACTGCACGCGTCCCCCGTGGGTCCCCTGTGTCACTACCTTGGGTGGTTCCTTGTGGTCCAAGCACTTCTACAGGCTCTAGGCCTTGTGTCTAGCTCAGTCGTGGTTCTTATACCACTTTATTGGTATATGGTTTGGTACGCCCCTAGGGCTCAAACGTGTATTTGTGCTATTACTGTAGATAACTAACTTATAACTTATGTACTTCGAACTCTAGCCTCATAAAGAGACTAGAGGGGTGTGTTTAGCAATAAATACATATATTTTGAATATATACCTGGTGTGGTCCTCTTTCATTTGGTCACTCAAGAGATTATAGACTGGTAAAACAAGCTGCTTTACATTCCTTCAAGACTTAGCCTGAAGGCTGCTCTCCATAGCTACCACTAGGATAGCTTTCAATAAACCTTGTCTTTAACCTATCTCCAATAAGGGGTTGTTTGGACTGGTGCAAGGTGCCCACTATAAATAGTGGACAGCATATGCCAGGCCAACTTCTCACATTGGTGTGCAGCATGTGGGATTCCAGCTTGCTATTGTTTTACCAGATAATCTCAATTGAATTGATCAACTGAAAACCACTAAGGGTACCTTAGGTACATATAAATCAAGCTTAGTATACAGTAAGTTCTACTGAACTTAGAGTTGTGTGTTAAGGGATAGCACACCCTTTCTACAACTCAAGAGAGTTTAGTAGGCCACACTAGAGTAGGTAGTGCATACACCACACCTCACTAGTAATGTCTTCAAAGCCAGGACCCAGTGAGTCCTTGCCAGAAGCCAGTGGGCTTCTTCCCTCCAAGTATGATAAACTCCCATTCTTGGAATTGAGAGCATTATGCAATACTAGGAAGCTGAAGGCAGGCAAAAGTGCCAGCACCCAACACCTCAGAGAGGTGCTACTAGCTGATGATCTCAGCAGGCCCCTAGGGTCTGAAGGGGTAGGCAGAGAGGGTGGGGCAGAACAGGAGGAAGGGGTCAGGGGTGAAGAAACCCAGGCCCCCCCTCTGAAACTGGCCAGGAAGGTGACAATGACCTTGCCCTGGAAAACCCAGCTATTCCTGTGGATGGAGAGGAGGATCAGAATGACCTCACCTTTGTCCCCCCAGGAAGAGTTGAGAGTGTGCCAAGAAGGGATAGATCTCCTTCTCAGGAGTCTAACCACGCTGACACCTCAATAGGGACCTCTGTCTCTTCTCATAGGAGAGAATCCTCTCATGACAGGAGAAAGAGACTGATTCAGTATGAGCAAGCCCAGCTTGAGCTCAGAAAACAGCAGTTGGCTATAGACAGGGAGTCCCTAGATCTCTACAAAGAGAGAAAAAAGATGGGACTAGAGTCCCGTGGTGGCAGCAATTTCCCCAGAGATAGGGAAAGGTCTTATGACCATAGAAACCTGAGCAAGATTGTCCCTCCCTACCAGAGTGGGGATGACATCCACAAATGGATAACTGCACTGGAGAGGGCCTGTAAAGTACAGAGGGTCCCTCAGGAGCAGTGGGCAGCAATCTTGTGGCTCTCCTTTGCAGACAAAGGTAGAGATAAGCTCCTCACTGTTAGAGAGGAGGATGCTGATAATTACACAGTCTTAAAGAGTGCTCTGATTGATGGGTTTGGCCTAACCACTGAACAATACAGGTTAAAGTTCAGAGATACCCAAAAGCACAGACTCAAGACTGGGTGGACTTTGTTGATTGTTCTGCCAAGGCTCTGGAAGGTTGGTTATTGGGCAGTAAGGTATGTGACTTCACAGGATTGTACAATCTTATCATGAGGGAGCAGATTCTTAATAATTGTCAAAATCAGCTGTTGCATCAGCACCTGGTGGACTCTGATCTGACCTCTCCCCAAGAATTGGGAAAGAAGGCAGACAAATGGGTCAGAACCAGGGTGAGGCAGAAGGTACAGAACCAAGGTGGTGACCCTAAGAAGCAAGATTCTAAAAACTCTGATAAGGGTGGGGAGAAGGGTAAAGACCAAAAGTCTTCACAAGGCCCCCAAAAATCTTCTTCAGGTGGGGATTCACAGTCTAACAAGGGAAAAGGCCAAAAGAAACCATGGTGCAAGGTCTGTAAGCAAAAGACCCACTGGACCAGTGATTGCACCAAGTCCAAAGACTCTACTCCATCCCCCACCAATGCCCCTAAGGCACCTGTTCCCCCTAGTGCAGTTACAGTTGGTGGTGGGAGTACACAGGCCAAGGGTTTAGTAGGGTTGACCCTGGGTAAAGAGATGAGCTCTGACCTAGTCAGAGAACTCACTCAGGCTGTTCTAGTCTGTGATGGAGGCATGGATGTGACCTCCTCTGTGAGTCCCAGTAATCTGGGCAAGTACAGACAACAGCCATTGATAAATGGAAAAGAGGCTTTGGCATTTAGGGACACAGGGGCAAGTGTCACCATGGTGACACAAGACCTTGTGGATCCTGGGCAGATTATACTTGGTGAAATGTACCAAGTGACCAATGCTAGCAATGTCAGAACAGACCATACTCTGGCAGTTGTTAACTTCTCCTGGGGAGGGGTAACTGGCCTTAAGAAGGTTGTGGTAAGTGCAGACCTACCAGTTGAATGCTTGCTTGGCAATGATTTAGAAACTTCAGCTTGGGCAGAAGTGGAGCTCAGGACCCATGCAGAAATGCTGGGCATCCCTGCAGATGTGTTTGCTGTGACCAGGTCACAAGCCAAAATGTCTAACACTGAACAGGCCTTGGATTCTGGAATAATGGACCAAGTGCCCTCCAAGAAGAGGAGTAGTAGGGTAAAGGCAGTACCTTCCCCTTGGCTCAGAAGGAAGATCAGTCTCTTGAGGGGGATGATCTCAGTCCTGAGGAAAGAACTGTCCCAGAGGAGCTTGAACCTGACCAGGTTGAGTTCTTGGGGACAGGGGCCCTTCCAGGGCAGATCTGAGCCAGGAGCAGCAGAGCTGCCCCTCTCTTGAACCCCTCAGACAGCAAGCTGCTGCTGAGGCTGCTGGGAAAGCTAGTGGTCCCCATACAGTGTATTGGGATGATGGACTCTTGTACTCAGAGTGTAGAGACCCCAAGCCTGGTGCCACCAGGAGGTTGGTTATACCTCTGAAGTTCAGGGGCTTCCTATTGACCCTAGCCCATGACATTCCCTTAGCAGGTCACCTGGGCCAGAACAAGACTTGGGACAGAATTGTCCCTCACTTTCACTGGCCCCACATGTCTGAAGACACCAAGGAGTTTTGTCGCTCCTGTGTAACCTGCCAGGCCAGTGGCAAGGCAGGTGGCACTACAAAGGCCCCCTGATACCACTACCTGTGGTGGGGGTTCCCTTTGAGAGGGTGGGGATTGACATTGTTGGTCCCATGGATCCCCAAACAGCATCTGGGCACAGGTTTATCCTGGTGGTAGTGGATCATGCCACCAGGTACCCAGAGGCTATTCCCCTTAGGACCACTACAGCACCTGTGGTGGAAAGAGCCCTCCTGGGAATTTTCTCAAGAGTGGGCTTCCCTAAGGAGGTTGTATCAGACAGGGGTGCTAACTTTATGTCTGGATACTTGAAAGCAATGTGGAAGGAGTGTGGAGTGACTTACAAGTTCACCACACCCCATCACCCACAATGCAATGGTTTAGTTGAGAGATTCAACAAAACCTTGAAGGGCATGATTAAAGGGCTCCCAGAAAAGCTTAGGCGAAGATGGGACATACTCTTGCCCTGCCTTTTATTTGCATACAGGGAGGTGCCTCAAAAGGGGTTGGCTACAGCCCTTTTGAACTTTTGTTTGGTCACCCTGTCAGGGGTCCATTGTGCTTGGTGAAGGAAGGATGGGAGTTACCTCTCAAGCCCCCAAAGCAAGACATAGTGGACTATGTACTTGGTCTCCGCTCCAAGATGGCTGAGTACATGAAAAAGGCAACTAAAAACCTTGAGGCTAGCCAGGAACTTCAAAAGCCTGGCATGACCAAAGGCTGTACTGACTGTTTACCAGCCAGGACAGAAGGTGTGGGTGTTGGAGCCAGTGGCCCCAGCAGCTCTCCAAGACAAATGGAGTGGACCCCATACCATTGTTGAACAGAAGGGTGAGGTTACCTATTTAGTAGACCTAGGAACACCCAGGAGTCCCCACAGGGTTCTCCATGTCAACAGGTTAAAACCATATCTGGACAGGGCAGACATGGGCTTGCTCATGGCTACTGATGAGGGACAGGAGGAAGAGAGTGACCCACTCCCTGACCTGCTCTCACAGAACCCTGATGATGGGTCAGTGGATGGTGTAGCCTTGGCAGGCAGCCTCACTGCCCAGCAGCAAACTGATTGCAGACAGGTGCTCAATCAGTTCAGGCACATATTCTCACTGACACCCAGTCAGACCACCTGGTGCACTCATGAAGTGGACGCTGGGGACAGTCTGCCTATTAAAAATAAGATTTATAGGCAACCTGACCATGTCAGGGACTGTATCAGGACAGAAGTCCAGAAGATGTTGGATTTGGGAGTTATTGAACCCTCAGATAGCCCTTGGGCTAGTCCAGTGGTCCTAGTGCCAAAACCTCACACCAATGGTGGGAAAAGAGAGATGAGGTTTTGTGTGGACTACAGGGGTCTCAATGCAGTCACTAGGGCAGATGAGCTAATAGACACTTTGGCCTCAGCCAAGTATCTAAGCACATTTGACCTGACAGCTGGCTACTGGCAGATCAGACTAGCTGATGATGCAAAGCCAAAGACAGCATTCTCAACCCCTAGTGGGCATTATCAATTTGTGGTAATGCCCTTTGGTCTGAAGAATGCACCTGCCACTTTTCAGAGGTTTGTGAATACAGTCCTTACAGGTCTGGAAGCCTATAGTGCAGCATATCTAGATGATATTGCTGTCTTTAACTCCACCTGGGAGGATCATCTGGTCCACCTCAGAAATGTGTTGCAGGCCCTGCAGAAAGCAGGCCTGACTATCAAGGCCACCAAGTGCCAGATAGGGCAGAGTCAGGTTGTGTACCTGGGCCACCTTGTGGGTGGAGGCCAGGTTCAACCACTGCAGAGCAAGATCCAGACCATCATGGACTGGACTGCTCCAACTACCCAGACTCAGGTGAGAGCCTTTTTAGGCCTGACTGGGTACTATAGGAGATTTCTCAAGGGGTATGGATCAATAGTGACACCCCTGAATGACTTAACTTCCAAGAAAATGCCCAAAAAGGTTCAGTGGACAGTTAGCTGTCAAAAGGCATTTGATGACCTAAAGCAGGCCATGTGCACTGCTCCCATTCTACAGAGTCCTGATTACTCCAAGAAGTTCATTGTCCAAACAGATGCATCTGAATTGGGGGTAGGGGCTGTACTGTCACAATTGAATGATGAAGGTCAGGATCAGCCAGTAGCTTTTATTAGCAGAAGGCTGACCCCTAGAGAGAAACGTTGGTCAGCCATTGAGAGGGAGGCCTTTGCTGTGGTCTGGGCTCTGAAGAAGTTGAGGCCATACTTGTTTGGTACTCACTTCCTTGTTCAAACAGACCATAAGCCCCTCTTATGGCTAAAACAAACGAAGGGTGAAAACCCCAAACTGCTTAGGTGGTCCATTTCCCTACAGGGGATGGACTTCACAGTGGAACATAGACCTGGGAGTTACCATGCCAATGCAGATGGACTCTCTAGGTACTTCCACTTAGAACATGAAGACTTAACTGGGCAAGGTTAGTTTAATGTCCCTACGTTTGGGGGGGGTTGTGTAGGAGAGTAGGATCTGCTTCACATGGGTACCCCCACTTTTTGCTGATGCTTCACTGTTTTTCGACTTTAGTCTGGCTGGGGCCCTGCTAATCAGAACCCCAGCCTAGCTGCTTCCTCTCTAAAATGGTTTCCATGTGCCTTAGGCACATCTCTGATTGGAATCTGAGTGCCCTTGTAAGTCCCTAGTATATGATATACTATGTACCCAGGGCATAGGTACCTCAGAGGCCTGCCAAGGGCTGAAGCATGTATTGTGCCACCCCTGGAAGGCCAACCAAAAGGACACCACAGGTCTGCTACTGCAGCCTGGGTAAGGTGGTGCATGCACTCCTTACAGTGATATAGGTTACCTATATCACTACATACATACACACATATAAACCTATAAGTCACTCCTATGGCAGGCCTTGTCAATCCTGAAGGCAGAGTGCTTGGTTCCTATGTGAGAGGGGGCCCCTGCATGAGCAGAGCCCCTCTGCAGCGTTCGGAGACCCTTCTCTGATGCTGTTTGTAGTGCAGCCTGACCATATACTCTTAAGCGCATTATAACCTCGCGTTAAATGCTAACTTTGGGATGGCTGCACGGAAACATGTCGTGTTTGGTGTCAAACATCTTGGAATACTACCCCCCGCCAGTTCTGGCGGCGGGGGTAGCATTCCACCCTTCTAGAGGGAGAGACATGTACACACCGGCCTGCCCGGTAACTTCTTTCCAAGCCCTGGCATCACAAAATGGATGCCGCTGCCACAGACACGAGTCTGGCCTCCTGCTGCTGACCGAAACTCCGGCAGGGGAGGCCTGGACAATAGGTTTCCTGTCCCAGGGAGGTGAAACCACCTCCCCAGACAGGATAGTGTGTATTGGGGCTGGGCGGGAGCACTCTCTGGTGCATTGAAGTCCTGCACTGGGGGCACATTTGGTGTCCCTGTGCATGCCCCAGTTCAAACCGGCTCAGGGGCTTCCAGCCCCTGCTCTGGCGCGAAACTGGACAAAGGGAAAGGGGTGTAACCACCCCTCTGCCCTGACCCTCCCATAGGTGGGTCCCCAGAGTATGTCCAACCCCCTAACTTGGTATAAGTATGGGATCCCAGTCCTTAGGACTTTAGATTTACCTGGACGAAACTCTGACACAGAACCCTGGACCTTCGACGCTCTACTTTAAGATTAGAGGACTGAAGAATCTCCCTTGGGGTCAAGGAGTGACTCCCCTGCTTGGCAGGCACCAACGAAGCAATTGTCCGGTCTGCATCGCTGAAGCTCCCGCCGGACGCCGAAGTCTTTGCACCACCAGAGGTGGATTTCCAGACTTCCCCGAGGCTACCCTGAGTCCCCAGCAAAGCTGAGGCCCATGGCTATCGTGGGTAACGTGGAACCGTGACCCCTGGACACTGCGTACTTTTGTAAGTGCATCCTCTTCTGGGTCTCCCACGAAGTTGTGCTTTGGGCTCCGAGTAGCCCCAGCCTCCAGCACCGACTGCACCGAAGATCACTGGCCTCCACTCCACGAGTGTCCTGTGAGCTAGCTCCAAGTGCATCCACTCGAGGCTCCTTCGCGGTCGCTAGTCCATTGGCTAGTAGGCCCTCCCGAAGGCCAATCTTCTTCTGCTTGGGCTCCCTGGTTGCTCCAGGCGTGCCCTGACTTACCCTCGCTGGGTGAGTCCCACAGACCTTGCTGGTCTGCACCATCGTCCTTCTTCCATTTCCACGAGACTTGCCGTTGCCAAGGCTTGTTGGGTCCAATCCGGTCGCCGACACCCCTGCAATCGACAGACGTCGTGGGACAGCTCGAATCCAGCTCCTGGTCGTCGTCGACGCCTCCTGGACCTCGTGGCTGAAGAGTCAAGACGACCGTCAACTTACCTGAAGCACTCGACATCGGTGGGCATCTGCTCATCGCCTTCCTGGTCACTGGCTAGTGACCCAGACTCTGTCCCCTCTGCTTTCAGGTTCTTCAGATCTTCGATCCACCGTTGGATCCACCCGAACACTTTCGACTTGGCCGCCAGCAGCACTTTGAAGCAGATCGCCATTGAAAACGACGACGAAACCCGACCCCGAAAGACACCTATGCACCCGGCTTCCCTGGGTGAGGTAACTCGAGTACTCTGGTGCTCCCGTGGGTATAGACTCTAGAACAACCCAGTTCTAAAGGGGTTTGCTCCAAGTCCTCCTCTAAGTGTCCCTTTTCTTTAAAATTCCAACTGCGACTTTCCCCATAGAAGTCAACGGCGATTCGCGGCTGTGTTCTCACACTGCACGCGTCCCCCGTGGGTCCCCTGTGTCACTACCTTGGGTGGTTCCTTGTGGTCCAAGCACTTCTACAGGCTCTAGGCCTTGTGTCTAGCTCAGTCGTGGTTCTTATACCACTTTATTGGTATATGGTTTGGTACGCCCCTAGGGCTCAAACGTGTATTTGTGCTATTACTGTAGATAACAAACTTATAACTTATGTACTTCGA
Source organism: Calotriton arnoldi (assembly GCA_963921515.1). Classification (NCBI taxonomy): domain Eukaryota; kingdom Metazoa; phylum Chordata; class Amphibia; order Caudata; family Salamandridae; genus Calotriton; species Calotriton arnoldi. The sequence goes on from CAWUFW010002752.1 coordinate 682,730, forward strand.
ACTCTAGCCTCATAAAGAGACTAGAGGGGTGTGTTTAGCAATAAATACATATATTTTGAATATATACCTGGTGTGGTCCTCTTTCATTTGGTCACTCAAGAGATTATAGACTGGTAAAACAAGCTGCTTTACATTCCTTCAAGACTTAGCCTGAAGGCTGCTCTCCATAGCTACCACTAGGATAGCTTTCAATAAAGGTTGTCTTTAACCTATCTCCAATAAGGGGTTGTTTGGACTGGTGCAAGGTGCCCACTATAAATAGTGGACAGCATATGCCAGGCCAACTTCTCACACACTCTCACTGGCATTCCCTCAGATGGAACTTCCCACTTGAAGCTGGCGATTGAGAGAGACAATGCTACAACGCCCAGAGATAGGGACACAGATCCAACAAGCCATAACTAATTATCTTGCGCTTAATGGCACTCCCAAGGTATCAATTGCTACGCTATGGGAAGCCCTCGAAACAGTCACAAGGGAAGAACTCATCGCAATCTCAGCAGCTGACAATTAATTGCGCAAAGAAAAAAGGGATAATCTTTCTGAACAAGTGAAAGAACTGGAACGTATACACCAGTCTGGCGTCAACTGACGGCTCTCCGTTTCAATTGGCAAGCATATCTAGACCGGGCGGAGTACGCCGCCCTCGACATTCATTTTATGTCGGAGGAGACCAATGCGGCCGCCTTCTGGCTAATATGCTACGTGCACAGGGGCAGGCCTCGGGAGTGTCCTCCCTGCGCACCCAAGACAAAGAGTGTATCACTGATGACAAGGCCATAGCGGATACTTTTAAAGATTTTTATGTCGAGCTATACTCCGGCCAGCGCCTTAATCCCGCAGACTGTGTCTCATATGTTATGTTATGTTAGATTACATTTATAGAGCGCCTATCACCGGAGGGTCTCTAAGCGCTTCAACATAAATCAGAGGTCCAGAATCCCTACACGCAGCTGTCCACAACCCACAGCAGAGTAAGCTTATCTAAACACTTCTGTAAAGAGAAGGGTTTTAAGTCTCCTCCTAAATAGTAGTAGCCTGGTTTCCTTACGCATATCGTCAGGTAGTTTATTCCAAATCTGGGGGACAGTGACAGAGAATGCCCGGCCCCCTAGGGTCGTTCTGTTAAAACGTGGACAGGCTAACAGACGAGAATCTGATGACCGGAGAATGCGACCGGGCACATAGGGCCTAAGGCGGTCTTTGATGTATTTGGGTGCCTCTCCAAACTGGGACTTATGCGCAATGCACAGCCCTTTGAATTTAACCCTTTGCTTGATGGGGAGCCAGTGTAACTGCTGCAGCAAGGGGGCAGCATGGGCTCTTCTTGGCAACTTACAAATCAGCCTTGCAGCATCATTCATGACCACTTGTAGCTTCCCCAGAAGTATATCGGGAAGCCCAATGTAGACTGCATTGCCATAATCTAAGCGTGACAAGATGAGTGCCGTTACAACAGTCTGCATAGTGGGGAGAGACAACAAGGTCACTAGTTTCCAAAGCTGCCGCATTAGGCCAATACAACTCCCTACGACAGCAGATACCTGGCTCTTTAGGGTTAATCCAGTGTCCAGCTTTATGCCTAGGCTCTTTACTGCTGGCACCGGGGTTGGAGTGGTACCTAGCTCGTGAGGCCAATAAAGACTGGACCACGGCGAAACCCCTGTGGTCACAGCCAGTACTTCTGTTTTGTCTGGGTTTACCTTCAGGGAGTTAGAGGTCATCCAGTCCATAGTGAACCGGAGGATATTTTGGACGTTACCCTGAGCGGCGGGAGCGTTGTCAATACGCACAATTAGCTGGGTGTCATCAGCGTAATTAAACACATGACAGTCTGTTTTAGCTAGTGCGTCTATCAAGGGCTGCAAGTAGATATTAAAAAGTAAAGGAGACAACGCAGAGCCCTGAGGGACCCCCCATGGTAGGCTGCCCTGCCTAGATGTACAATCTCCCACTTGGACTCTTTGGGACCGATCCTCCAGGAAAGAGGTGATCCATTTGAGGACCATTCCAGAGACTCCCAGCCGCCGGACACGGGCTAACAACTGTACGTGGTTCACCGTGTCAAATGCGGCTGAGAGGTCCAATAAGATTAGGGCTGAGGGGGTCTTCTTGTCAGCTGCAAGCCGCAGGTCATCCAGCACTGAGAGCATCACCAACTCAGTGCTGTTATGCGCCCTGAAGCCGGCTTGCCTAGTGTGTAGTAACTGGTGTTGTTCTACAAAGGCCGAAAGTACTCGAAGATATCTTCAAAATGCGCACACATCCCACCTCATGTCCAACCAGGCAGAGACCCCTTGAAGGTGCTATTCGCCTAGAAGAAGTTATATCAAGTTATATCTGCCATCTCTTGTTTAAAGACTATGAAGTCCCCGGGCTCGGATGGGTATCCATCTATATTCTATAAAACGTTTTGTCATGCCATCGCCCCTATTCTCACGAGATTATTTAATTCTTTCGCCACCCCTGGTGTGATCCCTGCTTCGATACTGACCTCTTTGCTTGTTGTTACACCTTTACCTAAGCCTGGCAAGGATAAGCAACAATGCAGTTCGTACCGACCAACCTCTCTGTTAAATGTAGATTTCAAGCTAGGCGTTTTGCCCAGCAAACTCAGCCCACATATGCCTTCTATCAGGGGCCCGGACCAAGCGGGATTCATCCCACAGAGACAAACGAGCGACAACACCAAACGCATTTTACACATAATAGCGACAGCTGCGCATACACCGGGAGAGCTGATGCTTCTGCCGATTGATGCCGAAAAGGCCTTTGACAGAGTCCATTGGCCTTTTCTGGAACAGATCCTAGCCCACTTTGGACTGGGTAAAAAGTTTAGGACACAGGTATTGAACTGCTACCACCTGCCCATGGCGACAGTTAGGGTTAACGGCCACACTTCCACCCCTTCCCTATAGGCAAAGGCACGCGACAGGGTGTCCATCGTCACCCCTGATATTTGCTCTGTAAATGCAGCCCCTAGCCCAAAGAGTTTGGGATAGTACCCTGATCACCGGGACTGTTTTTGGGGAGGAGCAACACACCATAAACCTTTACGCTGACGATGTGCTGGCGACCCTGGACAAACCTGCCACAGTGCTGCCGGCTTTTCTAACTGATCTAGAGACCTTTGACCTGGCCTCAGGCTTTCGGGTTAACGTAGAGAAGTCTCAGGCACTTCGCCTCTCACTGTCCCCCACACTGGTGAACCAACTAGCGACACAATATCCATTCCAGTGGGCAGCGACAGTGATTCCTTATCTAGGGATCACGATAGCATCCACTCTCCAGTCGACTTCCTCTCTTAATTACCAGTCTTTATACAGGCAGATCAGAAGTGACTTAACCCACTGGAAGCACCACCAGATTTCCTGGCTAGGGAAGATAGCAACTATTAAGATGACCATCCTTCCAAAGATCCAATATATTTTGCAAATGGTCCCACTGGCCCGGCCGAAGGGTATGCTTACTAAATTACAAGCAGAATTGCTCCTATTCATCTGGCTTGGGGAGAAACCATGCATGATGAAGGATTTGAGCTACCTTCCACCCTAGGCCGGAGGATTGGGCATCCCGGACTTCCATTTATACCATCAAGCGTCCTAAATGCGTTACCTGGTGGAATGGAACTGGGCCGAATCCGAAAAACACTGGTTGTTCCATGATAGGGCGGTGGCCGGCACTTCGCTATGGAAGATTCCCTTTCTAAAGAAGATACATCGACCTAAAAATGTATATCTATCCCCTATCACACAAGCGACCATGGAGGCCTGGGATCAAACTAGCGTTGAATGCGGTTTGACTTCCTTCCCCTCCCCCATAGCACCGCTGCTTGATAACCCAGATTTTTCCCTAGGGTTGGGCCCCGGAACATTTGCGATGTGGCGGTAGACAAACTGCCGCTCAATGGGACACATGATTGACAGGAGGGCGTGACCCCATTTAATCACTATGCATAGATTTTGCCCTCCCCAAAACTGAATGCTCACACCATCTGCAGCTCCGCAATTGGCTTTTACACCTGAGCAGCAGGCCTGGCACTCAGAGGCACCTTACCCCATATGAGAGATGGCCGATTACCAAATCCTCGGACAAGCGGCTCATTTCTGAGCTAAATGCGCTCTTGAGTCAGCGCAACAGGCACATGTATAAGGCCAGTCAGAGCCAATGGGAAAAAGACCTAGGAAGACAGTTGAGCAATAAAGAATGGGGGGAGATATACTACAAGGCCTGATACACTGCCTGTAACACAGCACTCATCGAAACGTTCACTAAAGTGGCCACATATTGGTATTTCACCCCTGTGCGTCTACATAGAGCAAACCCAGAATGTAGCGCAGAATGTTGGAGAGGCTGCGGGGCTCAGGGGACTTTAGTACACTTACTTTGGGATTGCCCACGATGGCTCTCTTATTGGACACAGGTAATCGATGATATTAACTTGCACCTTAATACACAATTACCTAAATTCCCCTCTTATACATTGCTGGGTTTACATCATCCTCTTACGTACCCATTAAAATCATGGCAGGGGAGACAGATAGGACTAGCCCTGGGGACAGCTGTGCAGAATATTCTTTCGCATTGGGGAACGGTACATGTGCCTACTCACCTGGGTTGGCTTCACCACCTGTGGAAGATACTTGGCATGGAAATCATTTTGTTTAACTCTTGTTAACCAAGGTGCATCCTTTGGAGAACTATGGCGCCCTTACTTGTCTCTTCTCTCGCAGGGCTTTTGAGAATTAAAGTGCCCAAAATATCTCCTCTTTTTTCCGGGGAGTGACTCTAAAGCCTGATCAGGTCATGAACTAAAATGCACTATGCAGTTGTTGTCTTATACTCATTGGAGGAAGCTGCATGAGTCTGGGGTTGGTGGGGGGAGAGAAGTTGGGTCGGGAAATTTCGTTTCAGATAATTGGATGCCAAGAAATGCATTACTTTGTGTTTGGCCTCGAGATGGCTCGATATGCCTGTACTACCGTCTTTGGCAATGTTCGGAATAAAGAGATTTGAACCATAAAGCAAACTCTAATAGGTTTATATACGTTATTCTGGGAAACCTAAATATTTGTGACATTGAAGCAAGAACAACACCTTAGAAGGGCACATAAGTCTCAAAAAGGGTTTTGTCTAGATGGATCTTTGGAAACAAACAAAAAAATGGTTAAGAAGACTCATACTGTGAGTACTGATCTTTTGTCCCTGCTGGTATTGGTCAGACAATTTTGCTGAAAATAACATCACTCTGGTTATCCCTCTACCAGAATAATTGTTCGCTTGTGCTGGATTCAGAAACATTGTCTTTCTGATATTGTGCATGTGTAGATGCGTACATACGTGGTACACAGTGAAACCATTTCTCCTATATATATGGGGCCCTTCACCAGTCTTTTTTCCAGCAGAACAATGTATACTCTTTCCTGCTTATTTTGCAATCAGCATTGCCATATCATGATAACTTCAAACACTGCATTTCAGCTTACTACAGATCGAGCAGCCTAGCCACATAATTAGTTAAGCTGTGTATACCCACCATTGCTGTGTTTTCCTGATTGGTGAACAGCCATCCAGCATAAGCTTGTTCCCTGTGTTGTACCATCCAATCTTCGGACCTAGAATAGATCCGCTCCTTCCTCACCGGCCGAACACAGACAGTCAGACTTCCACCAATCTACTCAGAACCCACATAGATCAGCTGTGGAGTGCCTCAAGGCTCATCCCTGAGCCCCACCCTCTTCAACATCTACATGGCCCCGCTTGCAGCCATCGTCAGAAGCCACGGACTCAATATAGTCTCCTACGCCAACGACACCCAGCTGATTCTGCCCCTCACCGACGAGCCCACAGCCGCTAAGAACAACTTCCACAACGGGATGAAGGCAGTCACCACCTGGATGAAGGACAGCTGTCTCAAGCTCAACTCAGACAAAACCGAAGCCTTCATCCTGTGCTCCACCCTCTCTGCCTGGGACAACTCCTAGTGGCCCGCAGCGCTCAGAACTCCCCCCACACCCACGGACCACGCACAAAACCTCGGCATCATCCTGGACTCCTTGCTCTCAATGAAACGCCAAATCAATGCTATCTCGTCATCCTGCTTCCACACACTCCGCCTGCTTCTGAAGATTTTCAAGTGGATCTCTACCGAGCCCAGGAAAACGGTCACCCATGCGCTTGTCAGCAGCAGACTCGACTACAGCAATGCACTCTACGCCAGCCTGAGAAGGTCTGGAACTCCTTGCCTCTACATCTCATGCATTCACCGTCAGTGCCTCAATTCAGGAAGGACCTCAAGACCTGGCTCTTCGGCTGAAACGCAGATCCCCCCCTCCCTCCACAGCGCCTCGAGACCCTAACAGGTGAGTAGTCGCGCGCTACAAGAACCTGATTGATTGATTGACCTGATTTGGAGCTTGTGGACGGGTTAATCTGCCACAAATGTGATTGGTAATCCATCCACTTTATTAGAAGTAACATGGGAAAATATGCACTTGTAATAAGCGAGACAGTATATCTGTCACGTTTGTGACAGAGTAACCCTTTTTAAACTCTAAATCAGTGTTCTTAGTCTCTCAAGAATTGTTTTGTCACATCTGCAAGGTGAGCATGACCCCATTCCAGGGATAGTGTGTTTTATTTTGCAAGGCAAAAGTTGCTTGATTGAGATATCTTGTCGGTTCCCAGGATTCTTAAAACCTGTATCAGTTTCAAGGCTATAAAAAAGCAATGTGTCAGCTAGAGGGCTGAAGTAAATTAGACTGCCTACAGGGAAGGGTCACTTGAAAGGTAACCTGTTTATGAGACGAAAAGCTATGAAATATTTGAAATCAAAATCTCCACTACTTCAAGTTCAGTATTACCACCCAAGACCACAGCAAGAGGAGGTCATATCTTTTGTTGAGAAAATATGTGAGACGTTTATGGTTTAACCTGGGAAATATTCAAGGTTCAGTAAGTACAAACGTAAGTGGACCACACTGAGATTGAATAGACATTAAACATCTCATAGAAATGAAACACCAGATGAAAAGGTAAAAACTGAGAGGGCGAAAATGGAGGCAAAAGTCTCTACTCCTGCTTATCCTTCTACTTTGCCACCCTTTTCCACTCTTTGCCAGATATTTAAATATGCAAACTGTATATTATTCCACCATATATTTGGTTTTCTTACTTTTGATTGTTTATTACTCTGTAAAAAGTATGTATGGTTGACTGCATTGTTCTTTAAAAAGCATTCTGATGGCATTGGGCTTGGTTTGCACTTAAATAAAAAAATGAATTAATGTCAGATTACGAATATGATCAACAGTAGACTTTCCATCATTCTCAGGCCATTTCTTTCAAAGTGATTTTATTGGGTTTTCAGTAAATCAACAACACAAACAATATCGACAGCACAGATGATATCACTTGCTTTATCCCACACTGGCCGATAAAACGTCCCCCTTTCCAGCCCCCTCCCTAGCCATTGGGGGTCCACGCTGATGACTGGGAGTACTAGACAGTCCAGGAGGCATTCTACTAGAGCTCAATTATTTGTTGCTCATCTGCAGTGGTCTACCCAGACCTCTGAAATCACGTATTGAAGTGCAAGGATCGCAGCAATTTAGGGCAACTGTAAACAAAGTCTTTTGCTGCTAAGTAGTTCAGCAAAGGCCCCCACATCTCCTCAGACTGATGCCCCATTTCCAGTAGCCCCCAAGACAGTTTTTCCATCGCCAACAATGCCCATGGTCTTCCCGCCCATTCCGACCTGGTGGGGATCTGGCTAGTTTTCCATTTCAGTACAAGCAATTGTTTGGCCTCAAGGTGATATTCCTAATCAAACACCAATCCGTCAGTGATAAGCTTGCAATCTCTGGTGGTCTTACATTCAGGATCAGCTTTGCCGGCTGTGGTCGCAGAGGATATCCGACCACCCCTCCCAAATCCCCCCCCCCGATGTGCTAAAAATTTCTGTCCAAAAGAACTGCCGACTCGGACATGCCCACCACATATGTAGCATATCTCCCACATGACCGCACCCTCTCCAGCATAATCTGTCTGTTGCGTCATACATATGTCACAGTTTCTCGGGTGTCACATACCAACCCATATTTTTTTTTGTTCATGGTTTCGTGGTTCTGGACACTTTTACGTAGCAACGCAAGATCTCCCAACAGCATCTACCCCTGGGGAATCATGACCTGCTTCTCCAGGGCCGTTTGCCAGCTTTTCATATACAGCCACTCTGTGGAGGTGCCTGCCCCAGTCGATATAGCATAAATATTGGAGATAAGGCCCTTTGGGATGCTATATGGGGCAAATAGTTTCTCTAATGCCGTCAAGGTCCTAAGGGCTGCTCCTTTGGCGTTGGGATGGAGAGTCCAGTGCTGCAACTGAAAGTAGTGAAGCCGATCGGCTTCCCAAAGGCAGTACTCCTGTTTGCAATGGAGGAAAGCTTAATATCCCCTCCCTGAAATAGGTCTCTGGGCATCCTACAACCCCCTTCTTCCCAGTGGCCAAAATCACCCTTATTGATGCCCAGGTAAAGCCTTGGTTGCCCAGCAGGATCATATGGGGAGGAGAAATTCTTGAGGGTTGTAGTCCCCATGAGTGTGTCCCACACCTGCATTACTGGCTTCAGGAGCTCAGAGTGGAAGCAGACTTGTGGCTTTGCATGTTTGGGCAACCAGGGTACGGCCCACGGTGCACAGTTCATCACCGCTGCATCCAAATGGATCTAGTGACGTTCCGTCTCATAGGGGGACCATTCGAAAAAGACTTGTAGCTTGGCGGTTTGGCTGTATTTTTTTAACATCTGGCAGCCTAACTCTCCCCTTCCCCACCCGAGCGTCAGCTGGCTTGCAGGACCCTTCCAGATACCCTTGCCCAGTTCCCTCACCTTATAAATGCCTCTATCGCTCTTTGGTTTGTAGGGCCCGCATTGTATCCTTTGGGACCACCACCGGCAAGGCCTGAAAGATGTACAGTAAGTGCAGCAGGATGTTTTGTTTGACAACTGCTACCCTGCCCAGCCATGACAAGGAAGAGCCCCTTCCATTTACTCAAGTTGCTAGTGATCGCATGAATGAGTCGAGGGTAGTTCACCACATAGAGCAGGTGGTGTGATGGTGTAATGTAGATCCCTAGGTATTTAACTTTCTTCTCCTTTCCAGCACAAGGAGGTGGCCTCAAGAATTGTCAGTTTGAAGGCTGCAGGGATCCCCACGCTGAGCATTTCGGACTTGCTAAGATTGACCTTGAAGCCACATACTTTGCCATAGAGTTCCAGGGCCCCCATCACTCAAGGAATGGATTGTTTGGGGTCCGTCAGGGTCCACAGGACATCATCCCCAAATAAATGAATCTTATGGTGACTGTCCCCGAAAGGCATGCCCATAACATCCCGGCATCAGTGTATTGTAGCCACCAGGGGCTCAATGGAGAGGGCAAAAAAGAATAGGATGAGAGGGGGCAACCCTGCCATACCCCCTCTTCAGCAAGATCATGGTGGAGCATAAGCTGTTTACCCAGTTAGACGCGGTTGGGCTTTTGTAGCAAGCTGCTATCCAGGTTTGCATGTTCGCCCCAGTCCAAACGCTGCAAGCTCCTGAAAAAGGTATACCCAGTTGACTCTGTGAAAAGCCTTTTCCGCATCCAATGACAGGATCACAATAGGGCTTTTCCAATTATTGGCCTTTTCAATTAAGTGCAATACCCGCTAGATATTGTCTGCTGCCTTCCTCTGGGGAACAAACTCCGACTGGTCCGGATCGACCAGGTACTGAAGGTTTGGCAAGTGTCTGTCCGCTAAGACTTTGATACAGATTTTAAGATCAGAGTTACTAGCTGATCCTGTCGCACAGAGGCGCACTTTCTCCACTGTGCAGTAGCCCCTGCAAACTACTACCTTGAAGGCATCCCAGAACAGAGTGGGGGGCATCTCATCTACCTCGTTTTCCTAAAAGTAGTTTCCTATAGATTCTCAAGGGGCCTGTTGCTCCCTGTCCCCTTCTCTGTTGGTCATTTCCCTCCCACAGGACCCATACATGATCCTAGAGTGCTAAAGTGCCCTGCTCAGTGGCCTCAAGAAAGAACTGGGACCCCCACATCAAGTCGATTCTGAAGTAGGACCAACAGACATGGGAGAAAAAAGTGAAGTCCTGTTGCCCTGGGTGTTGCCCCCTTCAGAGGTCCACTGCCATCAGATTGACCAGGCGGTGCATCAGCTCCCGGAGGAAGGCGCCTTGCATGTATCTATCCTGAGGGTGCCTATCCAACTGCACATCTGAAGTCAGATTAAAACCTTCCAACCCAGATGAGGTGCTCCGGTGCCCACTTTTTTACCTTATCTACCAAGCTCTGTATGTATTGCGCTTGTCCCTGGTTCAGCACATAGGCGTTGAGTATAGCCAGTGTATGCTCCCATACCTTCCCTCATATATATATATATATATATATATATATATATATATATATATATATATATATATATAGTGCCCTTCCAGTGTATCGCTCTTGACTCTCACAAGTTTGAAGGGACAGTCCTTATGTATGCCTATCATCACCCCTCTACTCCTAGCGGACGACGCTGCGAAATATTGGGTGAGGTACAGCCGATGTCTCATACAGTGCGTGTCCCGGGATCTCAAGTAAATCACCTGGAGTGCACATTATATCTGGGAGCAGCCCTCTGACTTCCCTCCAGATTGTATGCCTCTTATTGGAGGAGTTCAACCCCATCACATTCCTTGTAAGTATCTTAACACAGGGCGGGGGCGCATGAGAAATTGAATGCCTCTATGGTGTCCCAATCATTTCTGGGGAATCGTACATCCATTCCAAGCCCCCTGGTCTAACCATAGTGTGGATGGCATCAAACTTGTGTCCGTTGATCCCTGCTAAGTAACCATAAACTCACCCTCCCCTTCCACTCCCCCAATACCAACTTCCCATTCCCCCATACAACTCAACACCAAAGGAACCAAGACATTCCCAACAAGGCGGTGAGCCATGAAGTGGCCCTTCCTGCTCCCCCCAGGTACCCCCCTTCCCCCACAATTTAAAAGGCACCCTGGCCCCCGGTCTGTACAAAAATGCACCAGCTAGTCCAGAGCAACAGTTCAGGCTCAGCTAAGGCATCCATCCAATCTCTCCCCTCTTAGGTAAGCGTGAAATATCTGTGTGTCTCTCTCTTGCAGCGGGGAGATGCACCCAATGCCCTCCCCCATAAACAAGCAGTGGAGAATATCATGCGGGACGAAACAGCCTGTGTTCTTGCCCCTTATACCTGGCTCCATGCCCTTCACCTCAGCGCCAGCCCCCCTACTGTCCATCTTCCTCAGTGTCTGCCGCTGGGTAGCCAAACATTTCCCACGTGTACCTGTTGTGCCATGCCTTGTCATTGTCGTTCCTTGGTCCCGACATCAGGCTGGTTCCCTGGTCTGGAGTTTGGCTCTCAGCAGATTGTTTCCAGTGCATCCTGGGGTTCCCTAGAGAGCCGCAGAACCTCTTGCGCCTTCTCCACCATGCTGAATTTGTGGGTCCTGGCCCCCACCCGGGACCACAGCGCATAGGGGAACATCCATTGGTGCCGTTTTTCCACTGTCAGAGTTCTGCAGTCACCGGGGCTAGCCCAAAGCTGTCTATGCCTCTCACAAGTACACAATAAGTGCAACATTTCTTGACAGTATAACTGGCTTCTCATTCTTCAGTACATAATACCTGTACCAGACAGTCATTTGTACACTTCTAATCCATTACAGCACAGAAAACATAAGAGAAAGGGCAGTAAGAGAAGAGGAATAAAAAGTTATGGTTGCTTTATAATTTTCCAGAGAGATCCTTTGGTCATGGGCTCCTCACCTCAAACTGGTGGAATTTCATCATATTTCAAAAATTGCAATCATTGAACCTTTAAGTTCTCTTTTGGAGCAACAATTTGAACCTTCACTTTACTCCTTCATTAAACCTGAGCGGTTTCTTTCAACTCTTCAAAGGAACTGTTAGAGTTCATCCTCTCGCTTTTCCCTGTATGACCTAGAATGTCCCAAATAATTTTTACGCTTCTGTCTCCTCCTTTTTCCTGAGCCAACTTATTGGCTAATGTTCAGGTCTGTAGACCTGCAGTGTTTGAGCTATACAATAACATGGTAAACATTGGTCCTTCCTAACCTGCCACACCAGCTGCACTTTTTGTCACAATAAAGTGATGTTGGATATTTAAGTCAAATTAAATCAGTCAAGAGACGCATCGACCTGATGTTATCCAAGTTCCAGATCTATCTTCTCAGCCAGCCATGCAGCTACAGGAGCCTCTGTTTAGGAAGGCAAAGTAAATATGGACACTATCACTGGGTCAGAAGATAATCAGGATGAGCATCACCCAACAAAGGAGGTTTATATTGCAAGGTTGTGAAATAATTTTATACCATAACTATGTGCCCAAGGGAATTCAGAATTCTACTTATTCTATTAACAAAAAGCCCTTTGTCCTGTGTGCCATGCACTGACGTTATAAATTATGATGGCTTTCTCATTATATCAGTGCTATGATAACAGTAGAGTCCAGGATATATTGTTGTTTTCTTTCTTACTTTAGTTTCTGAGGAAGAATCTTGTGAATTGGTCTGGAAAATTCACTTGTTCAGTCTTCACTTGATTTAACAAAATGTCACTGTAAATGAACTCAGATTCTATTTGCGGCCCGGTGCCTAGGTTGCCCCTGAGGATCAAGGAGTACACCCCTAATCTGACATTCTCCACTTGACCACATTGTGTAATTTTCAGGCCTATCAATCACTTCATCTCTTTGTGCCCCATTTCCCTTGTTTGCCTTGATTCGGAGCACATAATAAGTGCTTTATCAGTTAATGAAATTAGCATTTTCCAAACAGAATAAATCTACAAAATCTTGTCTGAGCCAAAATGTTATGGGCTGTCTGGGCAAGAAATCAGGCTTAAGCAGAAGCTGTTTTTTTTGCTCATGAAAGAATCTACTCGTATGAAGATTTTCATGTGAGCAAAACTACTCATAGGTGCTGAAAGTAGGCAGGAAGTCATTCCAAGGTGAACTACCCTGTGAGTTTGTGCAGAACCACAAAAATATCTATTAGGGCTTTACTCCAACTCCTGTCCTACCACTAGCCCCTTGATAATAAAAAAGGCCATAAATGTACTTCTGACAAGAGCAGGAGTAAAGAAAATCCAACATGCCACCCCTGGCCATTGGGCCCATAAGTAACCGTACCTCCAAGGGATTGTATTCTAGAAGTTCAGCCAGTGCCTCCGTATACCCGGAGAGCATGTGACCGATTTGGGGGTATCGAAATAGTTGTGATTTGTGAAGGGGAAACTCTGTTTGAAAGTCCTGGAAAGATTTCATGTGGTCGCCCACATAGATGTTCCCCAATCGGGAAATGCTGATGAAGCCCTTCGAGCAATGCAAAGCGGTCTAGCCATCCACCAACCGAAAGCGGGATTTCCAGTGTCACCCGCTGATCCCAACCTGTCCATCGAAGGGCAGCTCGCCATGTCAGAAAAACTACCTTAGTGATCTCAGGGAGCGAGTGAGAGATCGGTATGCCGTAAAGCATGGCCATAAGATTATCAAAGGTGGCCAATGAAATCTTTACCCAAAGGTGGGATCCGCCCACCCCCGCACAGCCAGTCATTCACCACTTTAGTGTGTACTGCCCAAAAGTACATTGGGATTGTAGGAAAGTAGGATCTGCTTCTTATGGTTACCCCCACTTTTTGCTTGATGTTACACTGTTTTGACTAGTCTGACTTGGGATCCTGCTAATCAGGACCCCAGTCTATCTGCTTTCTCCCTAAAATGTTATGCCATGTACTTTGGTATACTCCAGATTGGATGCTGGGGTACCCTTATAAGTCCCTAGTATATGGTGCCCATGTACCCAGGGTATAGGTGCCCCAGAGGCCTCCCATGGAGTGAAGCATGTATTATGCCACCCATGAGAGGCAATGCAAAATGGAACTACAGGTCTGCCATTGCAGCCTGTGTAAGCTGGTGCTTGCACCACTTACTGTACATATAGGTTCACTATATCTATAGGTCACTACACTTAAAACTTATAAGTCACCCCTATAGCAGGCCTTAACAATCCTGAAGGCAGGGTGCTGGATTTTAGGTGAGAGGGTGCCCCTTCATGAGCAGAGCCCCTCTGCAGCCTTCGGAGACCATTCTCCCGGGTTGTCTGTGACACAGCCAGACATACAGGTAGAGGTGCATTATAACCTCGCAGTAAATGCAATCTCGAAAACGGCTGAAACAAAACATGTCGTGTTTGGTATCAAACACCTTGGGATCATACCTCCACACCGGTAACCGGTGTGGGAGGTATGATTCCACCCTTCTGAAGCGAGCTTCGTGGGGGTCACTGATCTTTCCGGTGCCAGCCTTCTCGACCCGGTCAGCACAAAATGGATGCTGCCGACCAGAGACACATTTCTGCCCTCCTGCTGCTGAGCCAGGCTCGAGCAGAGGAAGGCAGCACAATAGGCATTTTGTCACAGGGAGGTGTGACCACCTCCCAGACAGGATTTAGTGTATTGGGGCTGGGTGGGTGCACTTCCACAGTGCCTGAAAGTCTGCACCTGGGGCACATTTGGTGTCCCTGTGCATAGTCCAGCTCAAACCAGTTCTGGGAGCCGCTGGCTCCTGCTCTGGCGTGAAACTGGACAAAGGACAGGGGAGTAACCTCCCCTCTGTCCTGACCCTCCCCTGAAGGGTCCCCTGAATCTGTCCAACCCTCTCCCGTGGGTACATAAGGGCTTACCTGGCTGAAGACTTTAGATTTTACGTGGACAAGATTCTGCAACAAGAAACCACTGACCTTCGACCGTCTGGACTTCGACTGGGCCCGACTTAGTCTCCCACTCCGTCCAAAGCATCGTCTGTGCCCTTGCCCCATACAGGCTCCGTGCAGGACCTGTGGAGCACTAAGGACAACTGAAGAATCTCCCTTGGGGTGAAGGAGTCACTCCCCTGTATTCGCAGGCACTGCAACGCAACTGACCGGTCTGCTGATTCTGATCTCCTGCGGACTCCGAAGGCTCCAGCAACACAGGAGGTGGGTTCCGAAGTTCCTTGAGGTTGAGCTGCCCTCTCACCGAGTTTGAGGCCAGTATCCCTTGTGGGGACCGCATAACCCGAACCCCTGTGCACCGCGTACATTTCCAAGTGCATATGCTTGTTGGCGATTCCCAAGCTTGTGCATTGGACTCCGTGTAGTCCTGACCCTGAGCAGTATTTCCAGTAAAGAACTCTGGCCTCCTCGCACCGAGTGCTCCGTGGGCTGGTACTTTGTGAACTTGCTCGAGGTCCCCTCGCGACTCCTGGTCCTTCGACCTGTGGGTCCTCTTGAAGGTCATCTTGATTTCTATTGGGCTTCCCTGGTTGGTCCAGACGTGCCCCGACTCCCCAGCGCTTGGTGAGTCCCCTGGACCTTGCTGGTCCACACCGTAACCTGCTTGACCTTCCTGCGTGGGTTGCTGTTGCCAAGGCTTGTTGGTGCTCCAGTCGGACACTGACCCCTCAGCACTCGACATCCTTCGTGGGACACCTCGCATCTGGCTCCTGGTCGTCCTCGACGTTTCCTAGACCTTGTGGCTGCAGAGTCAAGCATCCCTTCTTCGCACCTGAAGCAACCGACATCGGTGGGCATTTGTCTACCGAGCCCCTGGTCACCCTGAAGTGACCCAGACTCTGTCCCCTCTGCTTTCAGGTTCCTTCCATCACGAATCCACCCATGGATTCCTACGGACACTTTCTTCCTTCCAGGCAGCAGCTCTTCTTTGCAACCCTCCGTTGAAAACGACGGCGGTTTCTGACACCACTCCAGGCCTATGCACCCGGCTCCTCTGGGATAGGTAACTCGGGTACTACGGTATTCACGGGTGGGGTGGCTCTCCAACCTCCTAAGTTCCAAAGGGTTTCCTCGAAGTCCACCGAGGAGGGTCCTTAAACATTAAAATTGGACCCGCGACTTCCCCATAGAATTGTACGTAGTCCGCAGTCGTGTTAGCACACTGCACCCATCCTCTGTGGGGTCCCTTTCTACTCACCTTGGGTGGTTCCTTGGGGTTCCAGCAATTCTATGTGTTCTAGAGACTCTCTCGACTCCAGTCGTGGTTCTTATACCACTATTTGAGTATTTGGTTTGGGTTCCCGCGGGAGCCCACTGTGTATTGTGCTACTTACAACTGTTTCTTTGCTAAAGTATTGTGTGCTTTGTGTTGTATCCTCGTGTAGAGGATACTAGAGAGTGTTATATAAATAAATACATATTTTTATAACTACTGTGTGGTTCTCCTTTCATTTAGTTAATACTAAAGGTGATATTCTGGTAAAACAAGCTGCTTTACATTCCTTCAAGATTAAGCCTGAAGGCTGCTCTCCACAGCTACCACTAGGATAGCCTTCTAAAGGTTATCTTTGACCTCATACATCATAAGGGTCGATTGGACTGGTGCAAGGTGCCCACTTTAATTAGTGGACAGCATATACCAGGCCAACTTCTCACATTGGTGTGCAGCGGTTGGGATTCAAGCTTGCAATTGTTTTACCAGATAAATCTTTGTATTGATTAACTGAAAACCACTAAAGTACTAGGCACATATAATACCAGCTTTGAATAAGTAAGTTCTACTGAACTTGGGGTTGGGTAGTCAAGGGTCTAGCACACCCTTTCTCCAACCTATGTGGAAGAAGCTTCGCGATTTTGAAGCTCTTAAAAAGGCTATTTCCCTGGATCCCACTGGAATGCAGAAGAACAATTACGCAAGCTCTGCTCATTAGTAGGTTAGATTATGGTAATGCACTGTTTGTAGGCATAGCAGACTACCTCTTTACACGCCTGCAGGTGGTACAAAATGCTGCTGCCAAGCTGGTGTGTAATAAAAGCAGATTCAGCTCAGCGTCTGAGTGCATGAAACAGCTCCATTGGCTGCCAATGCGCCAAAGAGCAAAATTTAAGCTGCTCAGTCACACACACAAGGCCCTGCAATAACACGGGCCTTTAATCCTACAGAATAAAATTGAATTTTATGTACCTACGAGGTGCTTAAGGCCACGCTATCAAGCGCAAGCCAGGACAAAACGCATAAAGAAAGTAAAGGCAGGAAGTCGTACCTGCTCATATCCGGCGGCTAAGCATTGGAATGAACTACCACAAGATCTTCGCCTCACGGCTGACTACCTAGCATTCAGAAAGAAACTCAAAACCCACTTGTTCCCTAAGACTTAATACTGGACAACCCAATAACACCCTAATATCTCTACCACAAGTTCTTAGCTCAGCACCGTGATATCCTATTGGATGAATGCTGCGCTCTATAAATAAATAAATAAACTGTACAAACTGTACAACGTTAGAGAGTTTAGTTTCCCACTAGGTTAGGTAGGTGCATACACCACACCACACTTAGTATGTCTTCTAAAGGAGAAGCCACCAGTGGCTCTCTGCCTTCTAGGTACAATGAGTTTACATGCCAAGAATTGAAAGCCATGTGTGTTTCTAGAAAGCTGAAGACAGGGAGAAATGCCAACACTCAACGTCTCATTGAGGTGTTACTGTTAGATGACCTTAGGAAGACCCCTGGGTCAGATGAACAGGAAAGAGTGGGTGGGGCAGGGAATGAAGACAGGTCAGGAGGTGACACCTTCTATGACCTAGATTCAACCCCTGGCCAGGAGGATCAAGATGATTCCCACCTAGACAACTCAGATCTTCAGGGAGATGGTGGAGAAGGCCAAAATGGCCCTCTCTTCACCCCTCCTGGAAGAGTGCAGAGTTTACCAAGGAGATCTAGATCTCCCTCTGCAGAGTCACATCACTCAGGACAGTCTGTAGGGACCTCTGTATCTAGCAAGAGGGACCACTCTTTTGCTAGGGAATACCAATTTCTTGAACTTGAGAAAGCTAGGCTTAGGCTCAGGCAAGAGCAATTGGCCCTGGATAAAGAGTCCCTAGAAGTCCAGAGAGCTAGAAAGAAATTGGGACTAGAGTCCCATGGTGGCAGCAACAGTGTCCCTAGAGTTAAGGAACATTCTTTTGACAATAGGAACCTGAGCAAGATTGTCCCTGCCTACCATGTTGGGGATGACATCCATAAATGGATAACTGCTTTAGAGAGGGCCTGTAAAGTTCAGAGGGTCCCTCAAGAGCAGTGGGCAGCTATCTTGTGGCTCTCCTTTGCTGACAAAGGTAGAGATCAGCTCCTCACTGTTAGAGAAGAGGATGCTGACAATTACTCAGTACTGAAGAGTGCTCTCATTGATGGGTTTGGCTTAACCACTGAACAGTACAGGATTAAGTTCAGAGACACCCAGAAAGCACAGACGCAGGACTGGGTAGACTTTGTAGATTGTGCTATTAAGGCTCTGGAAGGCTGGTTACTTGGCAGCAAAGTGAATGATTTCAAGGGATTGTACAATTTGATTATGAGGGAGCAGATCCTTAATTGCCAAAATCAGTTGTTGCATGAGTACCTGGTTGACTCTGATCTGACTTCTCCCCAAGAATTGGGAAAGAAGGCAGATAAGTGGGTCAGAACCAGGGTGAAGCAGAAAAACCAGAACTCTGGTGGTGACCAGAAGTAGCAAGATTCTAAAACTCAAGATAAGGGTGGGGACAAAGGTAAAGATGACAAGTCTTCATCAGGGCCCCAAAAACCTGCATCTGGGGGGGAGTCACAGTCCAACAAAGGAAAAGGCAAAAGGAAACCTTGGTGTTACTTATGTAAAGAAAAGACCCATTGGACAAAAGATGCCAATTGTCCAAAGGCCAAGGATTCATCTCCAACCACCACTGCCCCTAAGGCAACTGCTCCCCCTAGTACAGTTTCAAGTGGTGGTACAGGGAACAAGGGAATAGTAGGGTTAACCTTGGGCTCTGAGGTGGGTTCTGGCCTAGTCAGAACTCCAGCTCAGGCTGTGCTTGTCTGTGATGGTGGCATAGATGTTGCCACCTTATTTGTGAGTCCCAGTAACCTGGGCAAATACAGACAACAGCCTTTGATTAATGGTAAGGAGGCCATGGCATACAGGGACACAGGTGCAAGTGTCACTATGGTGACAAAAGATCTTGTGGACCCTGAACAGATCATACTCGGTGAGATGTACCAAGTGACCAATGCTAACAATGTCAGTACTGATCATTCCTTGGCAGTTGTTAATTTCAGCTGGGGAGGGGTAACTGTCCAAAAGAAAGGTGTGGTTAGCTCAGACCTTCCAGTGGAATGCTTATAGGGCAATGATTTGGAAACTTCAGCTTGGGCTGAAGTGGAATTAAGGACTCCAGCAGCAATGCTGGGCATCTCTGCAGATGTGTTTGCTGTGACCAGGTCACAGGCCAAACTGATGTCTACTGAACAGGCCCTGGAGTCTGAAAAAATGGACCAGGTGCCTTCCAAGAGAAGGAGCAGTAGGGGTAAGGCTGTGTCTTCCCCCCCAGGCTCAGAGAGAGGATCCATCTTTTGAGGGAGATGATCCCAGTCCCTGTGAAGGAACTGTGTCAGAGGAACTGGAATCAAGCACAACTGAAGTATCTCCCTTGGGGTGAAGGAGTCACTCCCCTGCGCTTGCAGGCACCGTAACGCAACCGACCGGTCTGCTGATCCTGAGCTCCTGCGGACTCTGAAGGCTCCAGCAACACAGGAGGTGGGTTCCAAAATTCCTTGAGGTCGAGCTGCCCTCTCACCGAGTTTGAGGCCAGTATCCCTCGTGGGGACCGCATAACCCGAACCCCTGTGCACCGCGTACATTTGCAAGTGCATATGCTTGTTGGCGATTCCCGAGCTTGTGCATTGGACTCCCTGTAGTCCTGACCCTGAGCAGTATTTCCACCAAAGAACTCCGGCCTCCTCGCACCGAGTGCTCCGTGGGCTGGTACTTTGTGATCTTGCTCGACGTCCCCTCGCGACTCCTGGTCCTTCGACCTGTGGGTCCTCTTGAGGGTCATCTTGATTTCTATTGGGCTTCCCTGGTTGCTCCAGACGGGACCTTGCTGGTCCACACCATAACCAGCTTGACCTTCCTGCGTGGGTTGCTGTTGCCAAGGCTTGTTGGTGCTCCAGCCGGACACTGACCCCTCAGCACTCGACATCCTTCGTGGGACAGCTCGCATCTGGCTCCTGGTCATCCTCGACGTTTCCTGGACCTCGTGGCTGCAGAGTCAAGCATCCCTTCACACCTGAAGCAACCGACATCGGTGGGCATTCGTCTACCGAGCCCCTGGTCCCCCTGAAGTGACCCAGACTCTGTCCCCTCTGCTTTCAGGTTCCTTCCATCACGAATCCACCCTTGGATTCCTACGGACACTTTCTTCCTTCCCGGCAGCAGCTCTTCTTTGTAACCCTCCATTGAAAACGGCGGCGGTTTCCGACACCACTCCAGGGCTATGCACCCGGCTCCTCTGGGATAGGTAACTCGGGTACTACGGTATCCACGGGTGGGGTGGCTCTCCAACCTCCTAAGTTCCAAAGGGTTTCCTCGAAGTCCACCGAGGAGGGTCCTTAAACATTAAAATTGGACCCGCGACTTCCCCATAGAATTTTACAGAGCCCGCGGTCGTGTTAGCACACTGCACCCGTCCTCTGTGGAGTCCCTTTCTACTCACCTTGGGTGGTTCCTTGGGGTCCCAGCGATTCTACGTGTTCTAGACACTGTCTCGACTCCAGTCGTGCTTCTTATACCACTATTTTAGTATATGGTTTAGTCTCCCCCTGGAGCCCACTGTGTATTGTGCTAGTTACAACTGTTTCTTTGCTAAAGTGTTGTGTGCTTTGTGTTGTATCCTCGTGTAGAGGATACTAGAGAGTGTTATATAAATAAATATTTATTTTTATAACTACTGTGTGGTTCTCCTTTCATTTAGTTAATACTAAAAGGTGATATTCTGGTAAAACAAGCTGCTTTACATTCCTTCAAGATTAAGCCTGAAGGCTGCTCTCCACAGCTACCACTCAGATAGCTTTCTAAAGGTTATCTTTTACCTCATACATCATAAGGGTCGTTTGGACTGGTGCAAGGTGCCCACTTTAATTAGTGGACAGCATATACCAGGCCAACTTCCCACAGGGATGTCGGTTGTTGCAAGACCATCAAAGGTAGATCGGACACACTTATCAAAGGAAATCCAGGGAGGTTTTTTGGCCCAGAGGAATTTCTGTGCTCGAGAGGCTATGGCAGGGAACCATTGTTTGGGAATGGGGAAGTGGTCATTCACGAGTACATACAGGAGTCATGGGAGGACCATCATTTTGTATAGGGCCACCCTGCCCAACACATTGAGTGGCAATTTAGCCTAACTGTCTAGATTGGTCTAGATCGTGTGGGTAAGAGGGCGAAGATTAAGACTCCAGGCTAGGTCAGGCTCCCATGTCATCTGGATCCCTAGTTGACAGAAGCTATGGGGCTGGATTGACAGGGCAGGGTGTCACCTTTCGTTGTCTCTGTCTCCTCTAAGAGGGATCAATAGTGATTTGGACCAATTCAGTGTCAGACCCGATGCCCCCCCGAATGCATCAAGAATGGAAATGAAGCGGAGTCCAGTTTCTGCCGGGCGAGCCATAAACAAGAGGACATCAGCATAGAGGGCTATTCTATCCTCCAGTGCTGCACCCCAGTCAAACCTGGGCATCACAACGTATCCATGAAGCCAGGGGCTTTATGGCCAGGGTAAAAAGAAGGGGAGACAGAGAGCAAGGTAAACCTTGCTAATGTAGTGTACAGTGCTATGGCGGTGAAGGCCATCATGGTGGGTCATGTCAAGCCTTAGAGTGGGAGCAATGGAGTGCCTTGTGGGTGTCCTAGGGGGTCAATAACCTCTCACTAATCTGTACCATGTGGGTGTGGGTTGCCGTAAATCTGCTGGGTAGACAGTGTTGCAAGGTGTGTTCTCCATATGTAGCGTCTAACGTAGTAACTGTAAACAAACAATATAACAAATCAACCAAAACCCCACCCCCCCATATTACCCCCTCCCTATACTTTCCCCCAGTAGAAGCATCTGTCACCCAAAAACTGTCCCCATCACAATCGTAAGCGGTGATAGAAACTGATCACTGAGTTGCTGTCCTGGAGCTCCCAGCCCCAACAGCTAATGAAGGATATGGTGGTGCTGGTGTGCTTTTGATATTGTACAATAAGTGAAAGTCCCAAATCCACCCAGCGTTATTAAGTCAGTTATTGTCCGTGTCGGCCTGGGCCCTTCAGTGGTATCCTTCTCCATTGCGGGCGAGCCTCTTGGTCCTTTCTTATCCAAGTTCAAGATAGCCGATACATCCCGGAGGTCACGGCTGCCCCTACTGAAGGATTTTCTCTGTTGGGAACGACTGCGCTCAGCAACCATGACCCCGGGAGTTCCGCGGTCTGGGCGGTCCCGCCAAGATGGCGGGGAGTTTGGTTGCCAAGGGCCATTGTTCTGTTAGCCATTTTCCGGCCTCATCCGGGGTATCAAAGAAGTGGGATTTGCTCTCGAGGATGACCCGTAGGTGTGCCAGGAAAAGAGGGTATATTGTAACGCCATGGATTGGACTTTTTGTTTAACTTGGTCATATGATTTGCATTGAACCTGGACCTGTCTAGTATTGTCAGGGAACACCATCACACGACCAGATTGATACATGAGTTGCCTTTGATCCTCACCTTCCACAGGAAAATGCACCCGTCTCTGTAATTTAGGATCTTGGGTATTATGGAGCGGGCTGAGGCCCCTGGAATGAAACCTTTGTGCTAGTGCCTGTGGGCTCATTCTGTGATGAAGCACATTGACAAGGGTAGGGTCAATCAAAGAAGTAATCCATTGTTCCAGAAACACTTCAGGAGTTGACCCCTCTATCCCCTCAGGAAATCCAACAAAGCAGAGGTTGCTTCTGCAGCTTCTATTTTCAGCATCTCCTGCACTGGTGGTAAGGAACTTGGAGGCCGATGTCAGGCAGGGCACCTCGGTTTTGAGCTCACGGACCGTGTCCTCCAATTCTGAGATGCTTCCCTCTGCTTCAGAGACACTCGCAGTAGTATTACGGAGATCCTGGTGCAAAAGTGCGACGCCCCCTTGTACCTTCCCTGTCTTAGATTCAAGTCCCGGATCGCTTGAAGGATTACTGTGGTGTCTTCTCCACCCTGTGCCAGGTTAGTCTGGGCTTCTCCTTGATCTCCTTTGTGACTTGCTGTTTTGGATTCAGCAGGGAGTCTGTTGCGGCCCATGGTGTCTCCCTGGGTCCTCTTGTCGCTGTCAGGTCTCAGTGGCCCCTAGGGGCCTGCAGTACATAGAACTTGTGGACTCTGGCCCGCCTGCCCCACCCCAACTGAGGTGCGGATGGCATGAGCAGCTGGAATCCGCAAATATTTGTCCCCCTGTGGCGCAGGCTAGGGCTGACCACACACCGTCCCTGCCGCCTGCTCCAGAACTCCCCTACCGTGTGGGGACCTGTGCAAGTGGTCCGTGGCTCCCCAACACACTTTCGACACTGGGCCTCAGCCTCACGTGCTCTTTATGGCTACTGTGGTGTTCAGGGTGCCCCCGCCCTTTCTCCTGAGGCTTGCGGGCCTTGGCGGCAGTGCTGTGGTCAGGCCCGACCGAGGAAGGTGTCGCGCTGTGTGCCGCGTCCCAGGTCGCAGTCCAAGTACTGAACTTTAGCAGTCTAGTTGTTATCCCCTCCGGGCCTCTTTGGCTGGATATGCTGTGAGGCGGTGGACTGGCCCTCTGCTGCCACCCCGAGTTGGGCCGCAAACCAGGTCAGCCGAGTTGCTGAAGGGCTGCCCGCTCGTGCCGCGATACCCAGTGGCTATACTGGGCTGACAAGGCTCGTCCAGAGCTCGGATCTCCAGGAGCAGTCTTGTAGGGGCAAACTGCTTGCCAGCACTGCGGGCGGTAGTCCTGGGTGGAGAGCCGAGCGGCAGCTCAAGAATTGAGCGACCGCCATTTTAGTCGTTCCGGCTCTGCCCCCCCATGCTTGCACATTTTTATATTGAAATCACAGTTGTTAATGCAAGCTGAGCTTACATCTCATTATATTTCCTTAGAGTGCTCATCCTAACAGTAAAGGCTTTGTGTTATTGAACCATATATACCATTCTGAACATCTTATACAAATAGAGGCATTCCTTTCCTTAGCAGTGTATAATCCGCTTCTAACTTCTACACTGTGGGATTGTAACCTGGCCTCCAAAGGTTTTGTGCAGCAGAGGGTGGAACCTACTTGCCCTGTGGACAAACTAAACATGCAGACTTGTTGTTCTGGACTCCCAACAAGATGTCCTGGTGTTAGAAATGGGGGTCTCTAGTTGGCAGAGGTAGGTACCTTTGTCCAAGTAGGGACCCTTCTTCCTTGTCAGGATAAGGGAGTTACACTCCTAAAATAACCCCTGCTCACCCCCTTGGTAGCTTGGCACAAACAGTCAGGCTCATCTCAGAAGCAGTGTGTAAAGCATTTGCACATAACCAACAGTAATACAGTGAAAGCACTACAAAAGGACACCACACCAGTTTAGAAAAATATCCAATATTTTTATATATCCAAAGCAAGACCAAAAACGATAAAAATCCACCATACAGTTCTCAGAAATCTTCAATAATCAAAATAGACTTAAAATACAGTTCCTTGAAGTCGATAGCTCCGTCTGGGGCTATCACGGCGTCGTGAACAACAAATCCAAACAGTTTGGCTGACTGTGAGAAAGTGCCATCTTTCTTGCATGGTATGCCCCCCACTTTTTTGCTGAATTGCTGATGTACTTTGACTGAGTGTGCCCTGGGCTCCTGCCAATCAGGTGCCCAGGGCCTGTGTTCGTTCCCTAAAACTGCATTACAGCCTAAACCCAATTGGCACCTCTGGCCACCTGTCAGCCCCTGGTAAATGGTACCCTAGGTACCCAGGGCATTGTGACCAGAGAAGGCCCCTAAGGGCTGCAGCACTTATTGTGCCACCCTTAGAGGCCCTGTACCCTGACACACACACCCTGCCTTTGCAGGCTGAGTGTCTTGGTGCAGAACTAAACAGAGAGTCGACATGGCACACATCCCTGTGTGCCATGCCCACAAACACGCTGCCCTGGCATACCTCAGTCACCCCTCTAGCTGGGTGCACTATGCCAGTGGTGTGGGCACAGGTGCATGAGCCCTGTGCCCCTACAGTACCCAGGGCCATTCCTGGGCACTGTAAGTGCAGTGATGCCATTAAGAGTATATGGTGCTGGGAGGTCGTCATTACGAACTCCACAGCACCATAATGGCTACACTGAAGACTGAGAAGTTTGGTGTCAAACTTCTCAGCACATTAAACCCACACTGATGCCAGTGTGGGATTTAATGTCAGATGCACGACAGAGGGCAACTTAAAGTCGCCCCCTGAACCTAACCTACAATCCACGTCCTGTCTGAGAGGCTGCCTAGGCTGCCACCCAGCAGACATGTTGCTGGACCCCTGGGTAGAGAGCCATCCGCTCTCCCGGGCCTGCAACAATGCACGTCCAGGGCGAGGTGCTAGGCCTCCTCACCCAGGATGGGCAGGGGGAAGCTTCAAAGGCATTCCGCCTTTGTGAGCTTCCCCAGACCACTTGCTGTACTCAGCAACTGGTCCCCACTGGTTCTAGCCCCCACTCTGGCGGGAAGACTGGCGGGAAACACCAAGGGAGGAAAGGGGGTGTGCCAGCCTCTGCCAACCCCACCCCTCAGGTGGGGGAGGCGAGGTGAAGCACATCTCCGGGCTCTCGCCATCTTGAAGATGGGGAGCCCTACCCAATCAGGACTAGGCTCCTGCCCCCCTCCCACTGGAGAGTGGCAGGATAGGGGGTGTACCCACCCCAGGGAAGGGACCCATTGGTGCCCTTTACCTACCTGTAACGCCCCTAAATCTAGTATTTAGGGGCACCCTGAACCTTCCTTCCTTAGATCCAGATTCCGAAACAAGAAAGAAGATCAAGGAACAAGAAGACCTGCCGTGCAGCTGCTAACAAGAGGAAGACACCAACTGATTTGGCCCCAGCCCTACCGGCCTGTCGACCCTCGAACCTGCTCCTGCTAAACCCCGGCGTCTCCAGTGGTCAGCAATCTCAAGAACCCTGGAGGACCTGACTGCCTTGTGACTCTAACTACCTGGGACTCCCACGAGCAGTGGTACTGCTCAAAAGCAAGTAACCTACCCCTGGTGCCAGCCAGGAACCGTGACTCCTGCACACTCTGCACCCGCCAAGCCCGGCCTGTGCCTGAGTGGACAAAGACCACGAGGACGTCCCCCGGCGACTGTGACCCAGAATCCAGCACCCAAGGACACTCCTCGACGATCCTGACGACGCCTGCAGCCTCAGAACCTGGGCCCCCTCCAACCGCGACCAGCCGCGGGTAAGATTTCCGACGCCTAAAGACACCTCTGCACCCGACGCCCCACGGCCTCCTGTGCCCAACTCCTGGGTGCCTACCCTTCCTACAGCTTCCCAACTTACCTCTCGAAGTGGTGGTCGCACCTGAAGAATCACCGTCCCCGAGCTTGCAGCCTTTGTTCGTCACGCAGCTTTCCCATTGAAAACCATTGGGCGCCCGACGGCCCAAAAGCCCACTGCACCCGGCCGCCCCAGTGCCGCTGAGGGTGCACCCACTACCCTGTTCGACTTCCCCACTTGCCCTGAGTAAGTGACCAGGAGCTTTGCTCCCACAGCCGAGTGGCCTGCCTGCCAGCAGCCACCAACCCAGGCCCCCTGCCTTCCATAGGATAACATTGGGCCTACTCACTCTGCACCCGGCCGCCCCTGCGCCGCTGAGGGTGTAACAACTGTACTTACCTGACCCTGGGGGACCCCTGAGTCTATGCCCAGAACCTTAACTCTGCCAGTCGAGTACTTACCCAAAAGCCGATAACTCACTTTTCTTCCATAGGGTAACATTGACTGGTTTCACTTGGAAATTCTTCTAAGTGTGGAGTTTTGAAACTTTAAAATATTCATCTAAAATCCGCCGAATTTCGAAAACGAATTTACTCACCTGTTATCAGGAGAGATCCCAGTGCTGGATCTTGGTGCCCAGCACTGACCCTGAAAAGTAATCATAACTGTACTTACCGGTAACTTGAATTTCCTTCCAAAGGATAACATTGCCTGGTTTTTGCTGAAAAAGTTTCCAAGTGTCGATTTTGCAAACTTACAAATATTCGTTAAAAATCTCCTGTGTGACATAAACGCATTCTTTCAATTGTTTACAGGAGATGCACCAGTGCTGGATCCAGGATCCAACACTGAGTAAGAAAAAGTAACGATAACACTGCTTACCTGCTAAGTGAATTTCCTCCCATAGGATAACATTGGTGATTCTATGTGAAAAAGTTTCTAAGTGCCAACTTTTAAAATACAATAATATTCCTTAAAAATCACAACTGTAACCAAAACGTTTTTACTCAACTGTTTACAGGAGATGACCCAGGACTGAATCTAGGATCCAGTCCTGTGGTAAGAAAAGTAATCCAAAAAGTAATCTATTGCATTTAACTAGAAATTCCCATTGAGCTCCATGTTATATTGTGTTTGAAATTGTGTTGCCTATTGAAACAACTGTAACCATTGCATTCAAAAGTCTATTGCCTATTGAAAGTATTTATCTAAAGCCTCTCATTCTGAGAAAGTATATTTCGATACCTATTGTTGGTTCTAAAATAAAACAAGCATATATTTTTATATACAAACCATTGGCCTAGAGTTCAGTTCTTGAGTGTGTGAGACCATTTGCTGACTGAGTGTGTACAACAAATGCTTTACACTGTCCTCTGATACTGCCTTACTGCTCGACCAAGCTACCACTTTAGAGAGTAAGGTTATATCTAACTTTAGCCTCTGCCAAACCTCTGGGGACTGTGGACTCTGTGCACACTGAACCTTACTTTGGTTCAGTATATACAGAGCCACTTTCTTACACTGACCGCAGCTTCGCGGTCCAGCTATGGTGTCGGGAAGACCCACAAAACAGTACCTTTAGAAATGCAGGGCGTCGGCGACCTCTCGATGAGCCCCGAAGAGCCGGCGTCTACAGGCGTCGATTCTGGGGGTCGGTGCAGGAGTCGTTGGGCCCTTGAAGTCACACGCGTTGCAGATCAAACTCCTCGCGGTTGAAGTCGGGAGCGCCGGTGTCGGCAGGCATTGGGGCTGCGGTGCGAAGTGCAGCGGTGCGGCGTGCCTTGCCCTCAAGTCGCGGTGCAGGGAGCGGCTTGGTGACGGTCGTCCAGCGGCATCAGTGAGACCAAGGCTGAGTTGCTAAGTGGTGTGGTGCTCGTCGCGGTGCTGGCAAGTCACGGTGCAAGCAGCGGCGTCCTCGTTGCTGAAGTGCTATTGTCGGCTGACGAACTGGAGTCGATGGCGCCGGTGTAGGTACGCCAAGGCTGTGGTGCAGGATGAGGATGGTGCATCGTGTAACTTATGAGCTGTGCCCTCAAACCACGGTGCAAGCAGCGGCGTCGATGTCGGCATGAACCGGCGTCGTCGGGGATACCAGGGTGGCGGCGTGAAACGAGGCGGTGCGGAGTGCAGTGCCCACAGGTCGCGGTGCAAGCAGCGGCTCGGTGGCGGCGGCGAGTGGCATCGTCAGTGAGACCAGGGTTGCGGTGCAAAGTGCGGTGGTGCCCTCTGTGGTGCCTTCAGAGCACGGAGTCGGCAGCAGCATCGTTGACGGCGTTGGGTTGCTTTTTCTTCTGTTCCAGCACAAAACACACAGTCCCCAGTGCTGGTAACAGATGAACTTGAAGTCTTTGCTGTTCCTGAGACTTCTTGAACAGGTGGCAAGCTCTACCTCAAGCCCTTGGAGAAACTCACAAAAAGAAGTTGCAAAAAGTTCAGTCCAGTCCTTTCACTGCCCAAGGCAGAAGCAGCCACTGCAGGCCAACACAGCAAAGCACACCGCAAAGTAGTAGTCCCTCCTCACAGCTTCTCCAGCTCTTCTTCTTGGCAGCCTTCTTGGTTCCAAAAGAGTTCTAAAGTTCTGGGGTCTGGGCCCCGATATTTATACCCCAAATCCCTTTGTTCTCTCAGGTAGAGAATGTCGGTGCTTAGTTCAAACCAGTTTTGTCCTCTCTGGCCCAGCTTCCTGGCAGGAGGTGGAGACAGCATTGTCCAAGGCAGACAAGGCCTATTCAGGTGCAAGGGAAATCTCCTCCCACCACTCTAAATCAGACCGGGCCTATTCAGGTGCTAGTGAAAACTCCTCCCACTACTCTGAATGCAGCCGAGGTCTATTCAGCCCAGCCCTGACTCATTCAGGAAAGGCAGGACACACATCAACCACCCCACCCCTCCCGGTGGCCGTCTGAGAGAATGCACCTCCCCAGCCCCTGTCACTCCAAAGCCAGACAGTCAATCCACGAAACCAGCAGAGGCACACAGGATGGCTAAGCAGGAAAATACCTACTTTCTAAAAGTGGTATTTTCAAACACAGAACATAAAAAACATCTTTACTAAAAGATGCATTTTTACATTCTGAGTCCAGGCATACTAAACTCCATTCCTCCATCTTGTTCCAATGGGAAGATATGCTTATACGATGTTGTAAGTAAAACTCCTATTCTTTCCTATAGGACAGATAGCCTTGCAGAGGTGAAAAACTAAATACACTGTAATTCACTCCCAGGACATGTCACACACACCAGTACATGACCTACCTTTAACATACAGAGCACCCTGCCTACAGGGGTACCTTGGGCCTACATTAGGGGTGACTTATGTGTAAGAAAAGGAAAGATGAGGGCCTGGCAAGTGGGTGCTCTTGCCAAGTCGACATGGCAGTTACAAACTGCGCGCAGACTCTGCAGTGGCAGGGCTGAGTTCCCTTAACAGGGCTACTTCTGTGGGTGGCACAATCAGTGCTGCAAGCCCACTAATAGCATTTGATTTACAGGCCCTGGCACTCTCAGTGCACTTGACTAGGGACTTACCAGTAAATCAAAAATGCCAATCATGGAAACACCAATCCATAACATAATTTACAACAGGAGCACTTGCACTTTAGCATTGAACAGCAGTGAGAAAGTGCGCAGAGACATTAAACCAGCAAAAACAGAGTCAGAAAGCAAAAAGACAAGGGAAAAACGCCAAAAGATGCCATGTCTAACACCTGGGCTTCAGGCAATAGGAATTTCACTACCCCAATATTGTCACACAAAAGACCATGCATCTGCTTCATTCTGTCTTCTAAGACAGTTGTTACACTCCTGTTTTTAAAGTTACTGTCAATCAGTCAAACAATAATAAACTTTATTCAACTCCAAGGCGCCATATAAGTGAGCAATACAAAAATCATCACATAAGCAAGGCCATCTAGCTTCTACCTTGTGTTTACTTAGTGGAACCGCTAGGGACTAATGCAAGAGGTTGAGCCTAAATCTGGTCAGCAGGGATCGATGTTGAGACAATGTAACTGTGGCAAAAAAGGCTTCATTGAAGGACAAGTTTTTTACAAGATATAAGACTGAACTGTGGGTTTAATGAGTTCCTGCGCCTCCCTTTTTGTGCCCATCATGCAGAGAAAGTGCTTCTTTGCTCAAATCAAATCCCTCTTAATAATTCCATTTGGATGTTCAAATAAGTCGGGTTGGCTCAATTTGCACGTAACATCCTTGATATATTTAATCCATGGAATGTAGAGTGCCCTGTCTAAAGTCAGACAGTCCTCTATTATTGCACGGTTGAGATCGAGCACCGGGTTACACCAAACCCTGATCCATCTAAGCAAGGGCGCACGTGCCAGTTGATCACATATAAACCCAACCCCCAATTCTTTATGTATTACATAAGTGGGGACTGACTGTGGAACAGCTAATAGACTTCTTAAAAATGTATTTTCCACCGACTGAAGATCCCTCATATCATTGTAACCCCAGATATCACTACCATAACAGGCAATTGGAATACATTTACCCTGATAGACTTTAATGAGTGCCTGCATAGGTTTGGCCCCCAATCTTTTGGCATAATTAAGGGTTGCAACTGTGGCTCTTGAAAATGTGTTTCTTTTTATCTTCTTTTGTGGGGCCCAAGAGCCTCTCTCATCAAAAAGGACCCCTAAGTATGAAAATGTAGGGACCCTGGCCAACTCTAACCCCCCAAAGCATTTTTTCTGTTGTTTTCTAACTCCCACAACCATGGTATGCGATTTGGAATAATTGGTACTCAGATCTAATTCACTCATAAAGGTCACAAAGGAATCGACCAACTGTTGCAGACCTACCACGGTCCTAGAAAATAGAACAGCGTCCGCATAGAGAAGGGCAGGCACTACCAATGAGCCATCCCTCGGAATATCTTTGCTAGCTGCACACAGTTTGGGGCCCAAATTATTAATGTATAAAATAAATGGAAACGGACCCAAGATACACCCTTGTCTCACCCCCATTGTGTAGATT
This sequence comes from Calotriton arnoldi, assembly GCA_963921515.1. Taxonomy (NCBI): domain Eukaryota; kingdom Metazoa; phylum Chordata; class Amphibia; order Caudata; family Salamandridae; genus Calotriton; species Calotriton arnoldi. The sequence continues at coordinate 714,117 of CAWUFW010002752.1, forward strand.
CACAATATCAGAGATTTTCCCTGCCGGATCATACCTTATTGAATCAGCAAGATCCAGGTGTAAATCATGATGGAAATACACTATGTTCTAGTACAACCCAAGGTCAACCAACACCTCCATTCTTTCGATCTGTTCACACGATCAAACACGGAGGTGAGTTCCATAAATGCCGTGTGCAATGAGCCCTTCTTCACCGCAGTGTATTTTCCGATGATGAATTGTAGGTGCAGGCAGTGGTCCAGGGTACCCTTTCCCGGCCTGAATCCATATTGGAGACCGAAAATCACTTTGTTCTGCTTAGGCCAATCCACTAACCTAGCTAGAAAAACTTTCCCTAAGAACTTAATGGTTGTATCTATAAGGGAAATAGGGCGATTGCATTTTGGGTCTGATCTTGACCCCTTTTTAAACACAGGGACAATTATGGCCTTGGACCAGGACTGTGGAATACCTTTCCTGCAGACAGCATTACCTACATGGGTTAAGATTGTTGCCCATACTTGTGGTTCAGACTTAAATAAATCAGCAAGTACCCTGTCAGGGCCAGGTGCCTTAGAACTGCACATTGTTACAATGGCAACAAATGTCTCCTCCTCAGTTAACCCGAGGGTATTATCCCGGCGCTGTGCACCCTGTTCCACGGACGGTGTCCTATCCATGGCATTATCGTAAATTCCCTGGAAGTGTAAGACCCAAATGTCTGGAGCAATAATACAATCCATTGTGTAATTTCTAGATTCTTTGAAAAAAGGTCTATTGACCACCTCCCAGAATGTTGCACTATTGTTCAGTACGCTAACCTGTAGAAGATCATCCCAAACTCTCCTTTTAATATCTGATTTCCTGGTAAGCAGGGTCTTTTTATAAGCTTTACTCCTCTTTGCTATCTCATTTATATCCCTAGGGGTAAAGCTCAAAGCTCTCATCAAGCCCAGGTGGGCCCTTGAGCAGGCTTGATCAAACCATCTCTCCCCTTCAAAGATTCTATTACGTGCAGATTTACTAAGGTCTTTGTCCGCCTCCCAGCAAATCCTATGAAAGGCAGTCAAGACCTCCTCATCATACTGATCCGTTCCTAAACAAGTACTAAAGTCAGATTCACAGATACTATGGAGATTTCAATCAAAGGACTCTGGTATAATGTTATCCCATTTTATGCAACGGCCCTGATCCTTGGTTACTATCGCCCTGCCACCTCCACCATTACACGGCCGGACAACTGCCCCTATATCCCAATCTAGTTCGAACACCAGAGTATTATGATCACTAAATTGGCTCCATTTTATCTCAAAATATTTAGCCCTGTTAATCACCATGGCAAAAATTAAAACATAATCAATTGTAGAATTACAGCCCCTCCCAGTGAAGGAGGGGATGGGGACCACTTCCTGTTGTAATCCGCCATGGTCGTCTCCAGTAACTCTCCTTGTGACGTGTGTTCAAAGTGGGTGTTCTCCAAGTTCTGTGCAACTGAATCATCATAAATTACACCCAAATGAGCACTTGTGCACATTAAAATCGCCAAGTATATGCATTGAGTATGAGCCGTGTTGCCCTTCAGCAAACAAGAAAGAAAATCTTCAAGGCTAAACAAATGCCTGTTTGTATTAGCCTGCACAGGAGAGTTATAAAAGTTTATAACAACTAAACTTGCCGCCTTCTTAAAATCTAGTTTGATGGCTAGCAAGTTATCAGAGCCAGAATCTATTATACAAGAGGAACACAGAATATCCAGTAAGACAAGTGTAAGTAAACCCCCTCCCTGGCTCGTCCGTAATTCAAAGGTATTGCCTCAGCAAAGAAGGATGAGTACCCATTCGTAAAAAAAGAGTTATCCACATCCCAGGTTTCCTGCAGGGCTATGATCTGGTAGCCTCCTAAAACGTTTAGCCACCTCTCATCATCCTTTTTGTTGTTAAAGCCGGGTATATTCCAACAGGCTACTTCCCCCAAGGCACCTGTGTTATTTTCATCCTCCGTCTGAAAATAGACCTTCACAGCCGCCCCACATTCCTTTGCCTGATTGACTCCACCGTTGGTGGTATTCAGTCAATCAATACAGTCCAGACCACTCAGTTTGAAACCTATTGGTGAGGTAAGTTGTCCTGGGCTGGTCCCTTCTCCCCCCGACCACCCCCCTATTTGGGCTGTGCCTCCTATCAATAGGGAGGAAACTACCAGGGTGGGTAAAAGTACTATGAGGCCCGAGGCAGGACAATTACAACGTTGCCCAAACTGTAATAATGTCCTTGCGAAACCTTGATGCCCAAAATGTAGAACAATACAGTCCCGCTCTCGGTCTTTTTTCCTAGCCCCTACCCAACCCACTCTTCTGGCCATTATTATATGCGAGGATGCTTGCTGCCCATGTCCCATATAATTGTAACACCAATGCCTCGCCTTAAGTATTAGTGCATGAGTGGATTCACCCTCCCCCTCTTTTAATGGTCTGACACCCCCCCCCCCCAAGATCACAACTAAGGGTGTCAACCCAGGAGGGAGCTGCAGCTTCGTCGGGTTCCCAGGTGACTCATTCTTATTGAGGGGAAATTGGCTTCCGGTTGTTTTTGAACACTAAGTGCCGGAGAGGTCACCACTCCTATCTGTGGGTTATGAGGTGCGGGCCCATGATCGCCAGACCGTTTCTCAGTTTTGGAATGTAAATTACACAGGGCTCTGTGCGCGGTTTCCTGCCTCGTCAACATTTCCTACCCGCACAGATCAAGTATTAGTGGAACCTAGACCACGCTGGACCGGGTTTGTTGAAGTGTTATATTCCCGGGCTAGGCCCATGTAGTGAAGCAGCTTATTTCTTACATTGTCCTCACAAATATTTCAAAGCTGTGACTTTTTGCATACATTTGCACGCACAACAATGTTGGATTAATTTCTCTGAAACTAAACTTGTTTTACATCTAGCTTCGCACAACATTATCACAACGCCCTGAACATCATGTACAAGGTCTTGTTCCTTACTACGTACAATGTCATCACTATCTTCATCCACAGGGCAACAGGGCTATCTACATATCCACAACATCACTAATCTATGCGTACATAGCATGGCTGCTTTCTATTATAAAAGATGAGCATCCAGCTATAGTAGTAGAGGAGGTACTTCCGCTGACACTGAGGGTCCTTGCATGCTGACAAATCACCGTGCAGCAGTCTGACATCTCTTGAGGGGTGCTCAGTTGGTGACCAAGACAGGGTCCTTCACTCTATCCCATCAGGTAATGGGGTTGAATTGTCCCTTGGGGGGATTCTTGGCTCTACACTTACACACACTCTAGGTACACTTTGAGTGGGATCCGCATAGTAGGAGTACGCTAGATTACTGCCTTGTTTATATGCCTGCATATATACAATTGTTTAGCACCATGGTAGAACTATATCTACTATTTATGCTTTTGGTGCTTTAAATCACGTTTATCTGCTTCTGTCTCCTAATCATTGCAGCACATGTATTTTATGCAAGAATAACGTTGGTTCAATAAATATTATTGAAAACGCTGTGTATTCTTTGTATTTTTCTCTGGGAATAGGTAAGCGCGAGTGACTGAGCGAAAGGTACTGTACTGTTTCCACAATCCCTGAGGGGTCAGGGTTGTCATGTTCAGTGGTTGCCAGAAACCATTCGCTCCCTGGTAAGGGTAGAGGGGGTTATGGTGGCACTGTGAGCTAGGTGGTCTATAGACCAACATATCCTGCGGGGGTGTCCTGAATCAGTCTTGACACCAGGCCCTTAGTTTATGTTGTCCAAAGAATGTGCAGGTCCTACGGATTGGTAGGAACTACACGACAGAAGAGCTACTAGGCACTGTACAAACTCCCGGCACCATCTGCTCATTCGAGGGCAGAAGCGGGCCCCCACCCCCTGTTATCAAAGCAAATCAATCATAGAGGAAGCGATGTCTCCTAGCTTAGTATGTAAGACATATATGGACTTTGACAGGGTTTTAACAATGTCATCACAAAAGGCTTTAAACGCAGACTCAAGAAAAGATTTTAATTGCAGTTCCAGAATATTTAAATCCGCTAAAGTAGCACAAGAGGTGGCAGTCACTAAGCCCATAGCTGAGACTTGGTCCATGTGAGACATCGGAGAAATAAGGAAACACTCTTTGAGTTCACAGTTTTCCTTCCATTCTTTAGACCCCCAGCAAACTTGCCGCCCTTATGAATTCCGCCCCCTAAATGAGATTTTACCAAGGCTTGTATGGGGGTCTGTCCAGACTTCTCACTATCAGTCTTTTCTGAGGACTTTTTAGCCGATCGGTCCAATAAAAGGGCATAATGGTTAGTACAAATGAAGACATCACCCACTTCTGAAGTTGGAATTGCTTGAGAAACAGGAGAACCGGGGAGGGGGGGGGGTGCAGGTTAATTTGGGCTGTGATAGACAAATCCTGACCCTGCTTTCTGCATCTTGCAAACATCCCAGGTATTCTCCGTTGGGTCTGGGTTTCATGCTGAATGGACGGACTGGGGACACTAGGGGGAGGACAAATCGAGTCAGGCACCAAAATCTGTTCACACTCTACAAATAAGGTGTCAATCCTATTGATTACACAATTGTCCCCCGCAGTCTTGCGGGCCTTCTTAGGTTTTTTTGTTTTGGTTGTCTCATGTCCTCCCTCCATGGCCTTTCTTTTAGCCATCATAGACAAAAGAATAAATAAAAGATACCAGGAAGGTCACAAACTGTAACAACCAAAACGGGCAAATAAACACCATGATCTAAAAATGTACATAATAATCACAATAATCACACAATCGTACCTTAGGCTGTAGGGTGTTCGAGGGATGGCCCAGCCCAGCCCAGCCTCCTCTGGGCTCCGACAGGCGTGGACGGGCCCGTCCTTGGCCCAGGCGCTGCCCACGCACGTCCCGTGCTGCGGGATTGCACAGGCACTTATCAGCGCGATACGGGAGGCCCCACCACCAGGGCTCACAACTGCAAATGTGCCTGATTGAAACTCCTCGGTAGGTGGTTCTGTAGGGTAATGGCGCTCCTGGGCAATAAGCAGGTGAGTATACAATAGTAATATGTGAGGATTGCGGTGCATAGGGGTAGGGAGAACCACTCTCATTCCCAAAACATGGAAAACCACTGATAGAACGACACAACAGCCCCCTGCAAACGCTAATAGTATGTAGAATGTATCAATAACAGTGTAAGAAAATTCTTGATTCTTTGCTGGAACATTCGATTCAATTTATTTTCGAAAGCCTTAGCCAACACGTGTTTTGTCGCGTTCTGCTGCTGTGGGCAGGGACTTCTTCAGGGCTAAAATCTCTTTGTGCAGATCCTTAATTTCGGTTGTATTTCCGTCCCCAAAGGGATTCAAGAGGTCCAATCTCTAACACACAGTAACATCTGTAAAGTATCCAATGTCCGGTGTTAGTAACTCCTATTATGTGTGTTTAAGTATCCTTCTGGTAGTATCAATATGGAAGTCCCTTATTTGGAGACTTTGCGGTGTTCTTAATAATTCCAAACGTAAAAGCAGGTTGAGTGGTGCAGTAAACTCACTCAAAGGGTTAGTTCATTCCAATACACTAGCAGCCATATCACTGCCGGTGTCTGTCCAAACCTGTTGGTAGTGAAGAGCTCACTCCAGCGTGCAAACATGCCTCCTGGTGCTTTGGGAGCTGGTCTCTGAAGTCCCCAGCGGTAATCTGTCTCACAGGGAGTAGGAGACCCCAAGACTTCCTCTCCAGCCGACCCTCACTGCAGGATTTCACAGGCGCTTATCAGCGTGGTACAGGAGTCCCGCCCCCAGAGCTCACAACTGCAAACATGCCTACTGGAGCTTAGGGAGCTGATCTCTGAAGTCCCCAGTGGTAATCAGGCTCACAGGGGGCAGTAGACCCCAAGACTTCCTCTCCAGCCGACCCGCACTGCAGGATTGCACAGGTGGATGGACTGGGGACACTAGGGGAGGACAAATCGGGTCAGGCACCAAAGTCTGTTCACACTCTACCAATAAGGTGTCAATCCTATTGATTACACAATTGTCCCCCGCCGTCTTGCGAGTCCTCTCAGATGTTTTTTGTTCTGGTTGGCCCCTGTCGTCCCTCCATGGCCTTTCTTTTAACCATCATAGACAACAGAATAAATAAAAGATACCAGGAAGGTCACAAACTATAACAACCAATATGGGCAAATAAACACCAGAATCTAAAAAAGTACATAGGCGGCTGGAATAATCACACAACCGTACCTTAGGCTGTAAGGTGTTCAAGGGATGGCCCAGCCCAGCCTCCTCTGGGCTTTGATCGGCGTGGACGGGCCCACCCTCACAGAGTGTAGGAGACCCCAAGACTTCCTCTCCAGCCGAAAGTTACTATCAAATTCAGCAAGAACTTGTCTACATTTTGATTCAATATTGCGCAAAAAGCTTTAGCTGCCATGCATTGGGCTCAGAAGCCGAACCAATAGTATAATGTTTTATCACTCTGCAGAATCTGTTATCATCACATTGAAAGTTTATTGATTTTGGGTGAAGAAGCGAATGCATGAGAGAACCAGGCGGAGCAGAGTGATCAGAATTCACTCTACTACAGCAACAACTGGCACAGATATGCCCTGTTATACTGTACAGAATTAGGACGATATAGTGGGGGTTACTGAATTTCCACCTACAGAAGAAGCAGCAGAAGTTATTTTCTAGCGATCTCAAGCAAACAAGCAATCCACTCCTTAGCACTTTGAGGCAATTATTGACACTGTAATCATGCACAGGCATTACTGGTTCAGGACATTTACCCAGTGTTCTGACATGCAAAATACGGTATTTTACCCTATTTTCTTAAAAAGGCTTTAAGGAGGGATTATCACCAGATAGAAGACTCCCTCAAAGAACAATGCTAGGCATAGTATATTTCTTAAAACAGGAAAAACATTGTTGATCATATTGACCAATATTCCTTCTTCCTCTCAACATAAAGGTTTATGCAAAACCTTTAACTGAGCATTGGCTGATTTAGTTTATCTCTTAGATAGCCTGCAGTAGCACAGGTTTGTTCAAGGAAAGGAGATGCCATCACACACTAACCTAGCAACATGCCTATTAGATCAAGCCAAAGAGCTTTAAAAACAATCATCTTTGTTTTCTTTGATTAGAAAAATGCCATCAGTTGCCTCATGCAGTCCTTCCTGTGGAAGAACTTCGAGAAAATGGGAATTGAGCTGGATTTATCAAAGGGGAGCAGGTTTCATACCAGTCAGACAAACGTAGGCTGCCCTTTAGCTTTATTATACACTCTATATGTGAAACCATTAATAAATGGATTCGTGCTATTTCAAGATATTCTACTACTGTTCGTGGCAGAGAAGATACATATTAAAGTACCAGTGTATGCCGACAGAGTCATATGGTGTATACCCCACATCCAGCTCTAGTAGTCTCTTGTGCTGAGGAAACCACAAGGAGTTTGTCGAACTGTCGGGATATTTACTGTACTTGGGGAAAAAAACACATCCTCCATGCAAGAGGGCTCCAATTGAGTGACAAGTGGGCTATTGACTCAGTTAAGTATTTCATGCTCACCTTAATCCAAGTTATTCATAATAGCTGCTTAAATCATGATTAATTGTTAGCAGAGTGTAACAGATGGATTGGAATCATTCATTGACTTTGATTGGGTGCCTCAGTATCCAATAGAATATTCTGTACATTAAATTTCTATACATATTTAGAGCACTACTTGTTTATGGACAACCCTTCTTTTTAAGCAGTTAGTTGCAATTATCATACATATTTTGTTTGGGTATATTAAAAAGCCAGGCGAGTCAACAGATTTTGCCAATTTCCTCTGCTTAGAGTGGGTGGATACTCCTGAATTTCTGGCTTTCCTTTTGGACCACTGTGTGGAAAGGGCAACTATACCTCAATCGTAGCCTGCTAACTAAATTCAGTGTTTTGCTTTTGTTTTTTGTAAATCCCCTCCTTTTCAATTAATTCCTGCATCCCTTTTCCCTTGATCTCATCGCCATTTATGTACTTTATCCCTTAACCATATTTCATTGTTGTCCCTTCTTGACATTTTTACTTCTGAAACTTGAATTATCTCGATTTAATATTTGTATGCCAAGGTAATTAAACCAAAAGTAACACGTCACCAAAGAAAATACTTTAACTGTGGGCTCTGTTCCTGTGGCTGCAGGAATCCATTCTTTTCAAAGGTAAATTATTTCAGCCACCAAATCAGTGGATACAAATGACAAAAAAACTCCTTGCAGTATGGCTGGGGAGCCCAAGAAACAGCATCCCACATAAATCATCTTCTGTTTAAAGTGATATTTCTTGGCATTGAATAATTGCTTCATCCTCTTAACTGAACATTGTTTACATTTTGACAGACCACCCAGTGGGTGTGTGCATTATGAGCAAGCAGGGAGGGAGAATGTCTCATTCTTTCTGTTTGTTTTGCTGTGGAGATAGCTCCATCGAAGCGTGTCCCCAAGGATGTTTGTCTGCAGGGGCAAAAACAATATGTGGGCATTTGCTCAGAAAGTGTTGTCCGATGCACCTCATGAATGATGTGATTCAGCCATTCCTTGAATCAGTCATTAGCAGTTGCACATTTCGTCAGATAGATATACTTCAACAGTGAATAGGCACCCGTGGCATTCCATCTGTTAAAGAAAAAACATTCCCTATGGGATGTTCTCTGTCGTTAGGGTTGGGAAAGTTTCTATATGCATTTCCACTGACCATGTCCATTCACTGGACTCTGCAAAATCAAGTTCTGGAACGCCAAAAACTTGGAGGTGGTCTTTATCCTTCATTCCGGACATGATTTGGTCATAGACTTAATGCTTCTCTCTAGCAACAACTCTCTGAGGCTTCCTATGGTTCCAGATATTCTAGTTAAACAAGAGAGATTGATTCTTCATCATGCTATGCTGTTGCTGATTATGAGGGGGTAGTTCCCAAAAAGTAGCATATGAATGCTTAAATTTGTCACTAGCAAATATTTCTGCTTTTTATAGACTACCACAACAAAACCCACTACCTGTCAGTGCAAAAAATGGTTGGCTGCGCTTTTGTCGTTGAGTTTTCTAAATTCATTTAAATCCTTTGCAGGCCACTTTGGAAGTATCTTAATCTTCATGGCAAATCTACATGCATATATACTTGTGGATTCTAGCAAACATTTTCTGTCATTTGTTGATGCCTAGCTTATTAGGTAAGGGCAAGGACACCTTTTGTATATGAAAAATGAGGGACTTAGAAGGTATTTTAATTGTCTTATCCATTCACACTAGAGATCCTGATCCACAGAATGACCTTGATTTAGACATTGCCCAAAACATTAAAATATGTTCAGTCTAGTGGCATCCACTCTTCACATGGAAAACCGTCTTCTTGATTGCTATTACCTTTTTAAGAAGGTGGGCAAAAAAATACACAAAAAAATACAGAAACAAGCATTCATCAAACAAATACACAAATGATGAAATATTTTATTTAATTCACAAACAAATGTAAAAAAAAAAATCAAAAAGGTTGGAGCTTTTTCAAATTCAATTGCTGTCACTCACCATCCTTACTATATTCAGTTTGATGCATTTGCACTGCTCCCATAAATCCACCTGCGGATACTGACTTAATGTTTAGCCTCCACTTTCAAATTCCGTCACATTTACAGAACGTTTACATTTTTGTAATTTTACATTTTTCTTCTTTATTTATATGCACTTTATTAATTTGATAATATTATTTAATTTTCTAAGCAGTCACAGACCCCCTGAAAAGGCTTTGTGGACCCCCAGGCATCCCTGGAGCACAGGTTAAGAACCACTTGTCTAGATGAAAAACTTTTTATGGCTCTACAGATTTACCAGGTAGTTAAGATTATTGTGTATCAGCTTTCTGGATTAAAAATGGCTATTGACCAAATATCAGTGGCTTTACAGATGGTTATCCTAGGGTATGTAGTCAATCCCAGAAAAGATAACGCTAATGCCCTTTACCTGGGTATCATTATAAAAACATATATTTACACTCTGGGCTGTGTATGGCTCTGGATCTAAAACAGCAACTGCACTCAAGACATTACATTATCTACTGATGGAGGCCAATATAAAGAATTAATGCATTATCAGTATTTTCGAAGGTTACCAATGAACTTTAATCTGCTGAAAAGAACCCAAGTGCATCCTCCCTTTTTTATCTGGCCACCATGGGAAAGTGGAAGACTTCTTGTTTGGGGAGTCAAGAGACTCTTCGTCATTTTCGATAGGAGTCCAACATTCATACTCTGCCTTTAGAAGCCAGTTAAAATCATTTATTTTTTAATTTTGTTCTTCCAGTGAGGCAACATTAATTGAAACAGAAAAGTGCCTAGAGACCATGTGTCATATAATGCTTACATATATGTTCTCAAATAATGGCCATGAATTATTTTTCTTCCTTCCTCCCGAAAATAACCCTCTTGTGGTGTAGGGTGCTCTGAGTCAGCTGTTCAATTAAGTGTCAATTTCCATTGAACTGGAGCTTCTGTGTGGAGTGTGGGTGGAGGGACAGAGTAGGGAAAGTAGGGGAGGTAAAGGGAAGATTAGTTCTGGCAGAAGGGAACATAGAGTGCTCTGAACTCACCGGAGAAAAACATTGGGGTGGAGAGGTTGCAGCCAAAGCCTCATGCAATTCTTACCAGCCATTTAAATTAGTTACGTGTTCCCACACCTGGGAAAACTAAGTGCTGGAACACCAGGTGTGATAAAGACATCCTTTTTGCCCTGATAAACCCCATTTGTTGACTGATACTGGTGGTAACTGACTCTTGCTGACTCTTGCTGTGCCCTGGGCTCTGCTAGCCAGGTCTGTGACTGGGGGTGAGTGTCTGAAAAGTTTCAGCGCTCCGTCCATCATCTCCTTGTGTTTGCTTTGTTCGCCCTAAGTTGGCAGGGTATGCCCAGACGTGGGTCCCTTGTACACTTTGCCACTGGATTCAAGCTAGCCTGGCTGATGAGGGCTGTTAGCCCGAAACCGGTCCCAGAATGCTTGTTTCCGGTCCAGGGAAGACATGGCTTGGCAGTTCGGGTTGGACTGTTCCCATGAGGCACAGGGTCAAGACTGATTTGCATATAGCTGTGTCTGAACTGGGGTGGCGAAATGAGCTAAAGAACAATGATGGATTCAACCCAGATCTGTGACTGGGGTTGAGTGTCTGAAAAGTTTCAGCGCTCCGTCCATCATCTCCTTGTGTTTGCTCGGCTAGCCAGGCCCAGGGCCAGTGCTCTGATTAAAAAGGTATATGGTAATTAGGTGTAATTACAATTGGTACTGACAACCGAACTGTAAGTCTCTAGTATATGGTAGGGCATGTAGGTTTAGAGGCTCAGCAGCTTTAAGGCACTTCAGTGCGCACTGCTGTATTGCCTGCTGTCATTTTAAAAGTCAGCCCTTCAAATTTTACATTGAAATTACATGCAAATTCGACTTTGGATTTAAAGTTACTTCACATATAAGTCACCCCTAAGGTCTACCCTAGGCGCCCCAGGATAGAGTGCCATGTAAAAATAAGCAGGGACATTTTGAAATATGTTTTATATGCCCTGGTGAGGGAAGAACTACCAATTTCATTTTTCACCATTGTAGCCTTTTAGATCTATAGGATAACATAGGAATACTGTAATACAGTGTAACTATTGACAGGAGTGAGCTAAAATAATATTTCAAGGACTTAAAAGACTGGTAATGATAAGTGCAATAACTGTTGAAATTATCATATCTAATACAGAAAAGAAGTTATAGAACATTCTTTTCTGTGAGCCAAATCCAGCCTTCTAGCAGCCCCTCCTGATTGGCCAGACCTTAACATGCTTAGCCAAATTGCTTTGATGAGGAGTTCAGTGGCCTGCATAGAGACAAAGGTTATCTGGTGGGGGGAGCTCTGCAGCTGCAGAGAACAGGCCAGGAAGGGGGCTGGGTAAATCAAACTGGGCTTCAAAGAGAGCAGACAGTAAGGAATGCCAGCCAGGCCTACCTCCCTCTTCGTGTACCCCCCAGCCAGATGGGAGCCCCAGGAATGGAATTTACAGGAGGTCTAGAAAGTGAGTGTTAAGGATAATGAGCCACATCAGTAGGCTGGTTGAGCCATCTCGTACTCCCAAGGATAGAAATACTCCATCTTGAATTTTAAAGAACAGGGCTTTGTGGGACAAGACTATGCCACACTTTGGAGGAAGCGGTCATGCTTTTGGGTGTCACCTGTACCCCAATGGTCAGGGGTTTCCCCCCTGCTTGTCACCCCAGAGCATTGGATAAATATGCGAGAGCTGCTTAGCAACTCAGATCTGCTGCCTGAAACTACAAGGAGAAGAAGAACTGCCCTGCTGGAACCCTGGTCGACACCCCAAAGGCTGGCACTCTGAAGGACTGCGCCTGCTTCACACATGGAACTACAGGCCCAGGAATTTTTCTTGCTTCAAAAAGGATCAAGGAGTGGACTTCCAGAAAGCAATAGGTTAATAGAGCCCATCTCCCTCAAGAAGTCCCCAGCCTGGAGTACGTTCAGTGGACTTAAGGGTTTGGCCAGGTGCATTTTGGGAATTGTAGTCACAAACTTCCAAGGACCATCTCAGAGCTTCTAGACCCTTGCTTTTTGTTTTGGACACTTTGAACCCGCAAGAGGAACCTCTGGAAGAAGTTCCAGAAGTTTGGAGAAAATGTGGGAAAAGCTCTGTAAGGTGACCTACCCGTGGATGAGAGTTAGGCCGTCGATGTCGAACCGCGACCCAGCCTGCATTTCAGGTTCGTCCCGCTGAAAGCTCCGGAGCTCAACACTTCCAGAATTTCACAGAGGCCTCGCGCTGAGCCAAGCCCCAGTCGCCGACTCGAATCCCGGCCTGAAGAGGAGCCTTGCTCGATGACGAGAGAAAATCCTCCAGAAAAGTTTCAAAGTGGGCAGGTTACATTTTGACCGGGGCCTCCCGCTTAGTGTATCCGACCAAGGCTCCATCGCGGTTGGCCTCAAACTTTGACTTTCTCCCGGTCATATTTCCTATTTTTATAAATTGGTTGTGGATTTTTAGTGTGTGTGGTGTCTTACTTATTTGATGTATTGGAGTTTTTAAATGCTTCACGCACCTGCCTCCTAAATTACACCTGCCTACTCGTTGCCAGCTACCAAGGGTTGAGCAAGGGAATAATTATATTGCGTTGGTGGCCTTATTGCTAGTGGTAGGTGCATACTTCCGAATACACACAAGGGGGGCTATGAGGAGGTTTAAGGACCTGCGTGGGCAAACTCCCCAATCTTACTGATACCCGTCACACAAAGAGCCCACGGGTCCAATAAGTAAGTCAAACGGGCGTGTGGATAGAACCAACCATGCTGGGGAGGGGGATCACTTTTAAGGACGGTTCCCCTCACACACCAAAGGTGTCATGCTTCATCATAGGGGTGCCTCCTCACGTCACGAGCCTAGTCGTGACGCGGGCTACAACCTCCTCGCTGCGAGGGAGGAGCTCAGGGATGTTTTGTTGAGAGAGGGGGTTATCCTAAAACCCTATGTGAGCGTGCTGTGTTGTGTGGGGAGTGCAGTGCTGGGATAAATGGTGGTTAAAACTGACTACAAGGTTAGCCAGACAAAGTTTATTATGCTACCTTGTGACCGGATTAAAAACAAATGGCGGATAATGTAACTGCCAACATTAGAGACAGCTGCATTTGGAAACAATCAACATGTTTCAGCCTTCAAACCTATAAAAGTGTTGCGGCCTTCATCAGGAACATATGTAAGCTACTGCAATTGGTGAGTGAACACAACAGTGAAAGCGTGTAAGAAAATAATCAATAATCGGGGGTGTGCAATACTGAACCAGTGATCCTGTAGTTCAGCAGATTCACTGATGGAACCTGTGGTTAGACAAAGAAACAACATACTGCGCCATTTATATTGCAGTAAAAGAATTATATAGCGCATGGTTGAGCCACAGCACAAAAGACAAACAAATAAGTACATAACATTATGTAGTTGGTCTAACCACTATGAATTTTCACTGAGTGGTTACTTGTTAGTGCGAAACTCACCTACAACAGTCAGGGAATTTACCGCATCTGTCCTGGGCTATGAGCCATAGGTACATACGCCAAACCAACCTAATGAATAAAGTTGATGGCGTTAAAGTAAACAGAGGATGTTTAAAATAGCGTTTCAAGTGAAAAGAAAATGTTTAAAAGAGCGAGAACAAGCTGGACAGTGTGTGAGCAATCGTAAGCACAAGTAGTCAACTATATGGTGCTTCCATCAGAGAGCTATGGGAAACACACGTGTAGATGTGTGCAATAATTGTAACATAATGTACACAGTCTCGCTGTGTGTAGTGTGCGTAGGCAGGCGAGCAGAGTCTCGCGAGGGTCTGGTGTGGCCCAGAGAGGTGTTGTTTCAAATGCACGGTGTCACCAGTGATGAAAATGGATAAGTCACTGGCGCGTATGGTTCTATGACTCGATGTGAGCGCTGTCGGAAAAATCCAAATCCGCCTATATGAGATACGCGGTGCACGATAGGGAAAGTATGTGTAAGAGAGAGCGCTGTCTATAAAGCGCGTGTACTGGTATCCCACTAATGAGAGGGAGACATGAGTCCAGTAATTAGCGCTGCCAGTAAAGCTCGTACGTTAAAACCACTATAAAAAGGCAGTGAACCCCCAAAGAAGGTGTAATAGCTGTTCTGAGGGGTAAGGACGGATTAGTCACTCCCGCGTGCACATATTATTCCGCGAAGTGTGCGCTATCGGATTATGCCAAGCCCGCTTCTCAAAAAGATGCGGTGCGCATTAGGAAATATCATGTAGAGCACTGCCCGTAAATGCGCGTGTGCGATATCCCGCAAGCGAGGGCGAATGATAAGTTCTGCCGGTCTAGCGCATCTGTCAAACCCCTTCTGTGGAGGGAATCTCGGTCGGCCCCCAAATGTTTGAAACAAAACTATTAAAGACGCGATATAGAGGGAGCCTCCCAACAAAGTATACTTACCGCTCAACGTGAGCGATGATGCCTGATGCGTATGTCCGTCAGACAGGGGGGAACCTGCTGGCGGAATATGCGCTTATATAGTGACAATGCACAACGGGACCCAGCTTCCTGGTTTTGACGCCAGGCATGCTGGGAGTGGTAATCCGTGTGCGAAAACACCTGCAAAAATGGGAATTCATATGGAAACCCTGTTATAACCACTGTGGGGCAATGGATGCAGGGGTAGTTTTGTAGTGGGGGAACCATGGAAGGCGGAAAGAACATACGCAATTGTAGAACTCTGGGAGTAGAGGCCACGTGACCCTGGGTGAATGGTGACACTGGTGATGCAGGTGTCGCTTGGGCTGTGAATCAGGGATGACAAGACTGACAGAATGCGTTAACCAAATCAATTAATGACAAAGTGCGCCGAATAGGTGGCGTGTAATGAGATCGTCAGTAGAAACTACCTCGAAATGTGAGTAGATGTTATGTAATATTTAGACAGCATAATAAAGTGCATGAAACCCTAATGCTGGATGGGCTATGTGAGTGACAGCCATGGAATATCATCATTCAGCCCAGATTTAGATGTACTCAGTTTGAATACCCATCTTTGTTCGATTCGCAGCAGTTTTTTGGTGAGATTAGGTGTCAGCGCCCTTAGATTGGGTTTATCAAGCACTGTCCAGCTGAGTGTGTCTGCCTGGTGGTGCATTTCTAAAAAAGGTTTTGTTAGTTTGATTGTTTGTTTTGCGCATCTAATCGTGTTCTTGTGTTCTAATATGCGTGTGCGCACTTTCTGCGTCGTCATGCCCACGTATCTCAGGCCACATGGACAGGTGATGAGATAGATATCCCTCTCGCTGTTACAATTAGTATGGTGTCTGAGCTCCCAGGGTCTCCCTGTACCAATGTCAATGGACTTTGTAACTGTTGTTTGTGCACAAGCTGCGCATGTCCCGCACGGAAAGTGTCCTTGGACGGGTGGAAGGTCCCACAGGGTGTTGGGCCTTTGAATGGCCGCTGGTGGAGGTCTGGTGTGGACCAGACTGTCTCTTAAATTGCCCCCTCTTTTAAATGCAAACAAGGGTTTTTGCAGGGTTAGTTAGCCCTTGTTGAGGATGTTCCAGTTGCGCATGATGGATTATTTGACTTCATTGGAAAAGGAGCTAAAGGTGTTGACGCACACCAGTCTCGTTTGTGGTTGTCTATTTGGAGGGTTATCCAATAAGGCATCTCGATTGTTATTCAGTGCGCGTTTTGCCGATTTTTTGATGCGCGCTGCCGTGTAATGCCTGTCCAGAAGGTTGCTCCATAATGTCAAACCGTGTTCCTTGTATTTGTCCACACTGGAATAATTCCGCCTCAGCCTGAGAAATTGGCTGAAGGGTAGGTTCTCACGCAGTGACTTCGGGTGGGGACTGTGGTATTGAAGAAGGGCGTTGCGGGCCATGGGTTTTTGGTACAGTTCTGTTTCTAGGTGACTGTCAGATGGAACGAGATGAAGATCTAGAAAGGCAAGCTTTTCTCTGCTGTACTCGCATGTGAACCGAAGGTGGCCGTTTCGTGTGTTGAGCCACTTGTGGAAGGTGTTGATGGATGCTCAGTCGCCTCTCGAAACCACCAGGATGTCGTCGATATACCTTTTCCAGAGGAGGATATGGGCCAGGTACGGGTTGTCAGACAGGACGACATCCTCTTCGAAGACGTGCATATAAAGGTTCACCAGGCTGGGGGCGAAGGTGCTCCCCTTTGAAGTACCTGATACCTGTAGGTAGAGCTGGTCTGCGAATTGGAAAAATGTTTCCTTCATCGCCATGGTGGCACATCTCATGATGAATGGTATTGGTGTAATTGTATCCGGTGGATGGCGACTCAGAAGATGTTCTATGGTTGCCAGTGTCTGGTCTTGAGGGATGCAGGTGTATAATGACTCGACATCAAAGGAAACCAGATAGTCGGTTTCAGGGTTAAATTCCATCCCCCTCAGTAGACGGAGTACGTTCTTTGTGTCTTGCAGATATGTGGGCATGAGTTGGACCAAAGGTCGGAGGAAGAAATCCACAAACTGGGACAGAGGTTCTAGAGTGTAGCCTATGCCGGAGATGATCGGTCTCCCTGGTGGTGGTCTCTGTGGTTTGTGGATCTTCGGTAAGATGTAAAAGTAAGGAATCACGGGTTCTTTGGTGTGGAGGAACTCCGCTTCCTTAGGTGTGATCCATCCGTTGTCCCTAGCGTCAGTTGTCATGGTGATAATGGTGTTGGTAATCCTTTCGGTTGGGTCCTATTGTAGTGGGCGGTAGGATGTGATCATGCTCTACTGATATAAACATTCAGACCTGTAGGTATTGGTGTCCATAAGTACGATGGCACCGCCCTTGTCAGCTGGATTGATAGTGATCGTTTTGTCCATGCTGAGGGTGCGTAGAGCCTGCTGTTCGCGTTTGGGAATGTTATTATAAGCCCTTGGTAGTGAGGACAATTTGGAGTCCAAGTCTTTGAGGACCGCTTTTTCAAAAGTGGCAACCTCCGCCGGTACCAGACCGATGGGAGGATTGAACGTCGATTTGGAGCGCAAGTTGGTGTTCGTGATACCTGTGTCCGTGTCCACAGGGGTCTTGTCAGAGAAGAAGAAATGCAGTCTGACCTTTCGAAAGAACTGATGAACCTCCTGATGAAGTTGAAAAAGGTCTCCACTGTAGGTTGGTACAAAACCTAAACCACTGGACAGTGCTTGATAAACCCAATCTAAGTGCGCTGACACCTAATTTCACCAAAAAACTGCTGTGAATCAAACAAAGTTGGGTGTTGAAACTGAGTACATCTAAATCTGGGCTGAATGATGATATTCCATGGCTGTCACTCACATAGCCCATCCAGCATTAGGGTTTCATGCACTTTATTATGCTGTCTAAATATTACATAACATCTATTCACTATTCGAGGTAGTTTCTACTGATGATCTCATTACACGCCTCCTATTCGGCGCACTTTGTCATTTATTGATTTGGTTAACGCATTCTCTCAGTCTTGTCATTCCTGATACACAGCCCAGGCGACACCTGCATCACCAGTGTCACCATTCACCCAGGGTCACGTGGCCTCTACTCCCAGAGTTTTACAATTGCGTATGTACTTTCCGCCTTCCACAGTTCCCCCCACTACAAAACTACCCCTGCATCCATTGCCCCACAGTGGTTATGTCAGGGTTTCCATATGAATTCCCATTATTGCGGATGCTTTCGCACACGGACTACCACTCCCAGCATGCCTGGCGGCAAAACCAGGAAGCTGGGTCCCGTTGTGCATTGTCACTATATAAGCGCGTATTCCGGCAGCAGGTTCCCCCCTGTCTGACGGACATACGCATCAGGCATCATCGCTCACTTTGAGCGGTAAGTATACTTTGTTGGGAGGCTCCTTCTCTATCGCGTCTTTAATAGTTTTGTTTCAAACATTTGGGGGCCGACCAAGATTCCCTCCACCGAAGGGGTTTGTACAGATGCGCTAGACCGGCAGAACTTATCATTCGCCCTCACTTGCGGGATATCGCACACGCGCATTTACGGGCAGTGCTCTACATGATATTTCCTAATGCGCACCGCATCTTTTTGAGAAGCGGGCATGGCATAATCTGATAGCGCACACTTCGCTGCATAATATGTGCACGCGGGAGTGACTAATCCGTCCTTACCCCTCAGAGCGGCTATTACACCTTCTTGGGGGGGGTTCACTGCCCTTTTATAGTGGTTTTAACGTACGAGCTTTACTGGCAGCCCTAATTACTGGACTCATGTCTCCCTCTCATTAGTGGGATACCAGTACACGCGCTTTATAGACAGCGCTCTCTCTTACACATACTTTCCCTACCGCGCACCGCGTCTCTCATAGAGGCGGATTTGGATTTTTCTGACAGCGCTCACATCGAGTCATAGAACCATACGCGCCAGTGACTTATCCATTTTTGTCACTGGTGACACCGTGCATTTGAAACAATACCTCTCTGGGGCACACCAGACCCTCGCGAGACTCTGCTCGCATGCCTACGCAGACTACACACAGCGAGACTGTGTACATTATGTTACAACTATTGTGCACAGCTATGCGTGTGTATCCCATAGCACTCTGACGGAAGCACCTTATAGTTGACTACTTGTGCTTACGATTGCTCACACACTGTCCAGCTTGTTCTCGCTCTTTTAAACATTTTCTTTTCCCTTGAAACGTTATTTTAAACATCCTCTGTTTAGTTTAACGCCATCAACTTTATTCATTAGGTTGGTTTAACGTATGTACCTATGGCTCATAGCCCAGGACAGATGCGGTAAATTCCCTGACTGTTGTAGGTGAGTTTCACACTAACAAGTAACCACTCGTTGAAAATTCATAGTGGTTAGACCAACTACATAATTTTATGTACTTGTTTGTCTTTTGTGCTGTGGCTCAACCATGTGCTAAATAATTCTTTTACTGCAATATAAATGACGCGGTGTGTTGTTTCTTTGTCTCACCACAGGTTCCATCGGTGAATCTGCTGAACTACAGGATCACTGGTTCAGTATTACACACCGCCGTTTATTGATTATTTTCTTCCACGCTTTCACTGTTGTGTTCACTCACCAATTGCAGTAGCTTACATATGATCCTGTTGAAGGCCGCAACACTTTTATAGGTTTGAAGGCCGAAACATGTTGATCGTTTCCAAATGCAGCTGTCTCTAATGTTGGCAGTTACATTATCCGCCATTTGTTTTTAATCCGGTCACAAGGTAGCATAATAAACTTTATCTGGCTAACCTTGTAGTCAGTTTTAACCCCCATTTATCCCAGCACTGCACTCCCCACACAACACACCACGCTCACATAGGGTTTTAGGATAACCCCCTCTCTCAACAAAACATCCCTGAGCTCCTCCCTTGCAGCGAGGGGGTTGTAGCCCTCGTCACGACTAGGCTTGTGACGCGAGGAGGCACCCCTATGATGAAGCATGACACCTTTGGTGTGTGAGGGGAACCGTCCTTAAAAGGGATCCCCCTCCCCAGCATGGTTGGTTCTATCCACACGCCCTTTTGACTTCCTTATTGGACCCGTGGGCTCTTTGTGTGACAGGTATCAGTAAGATTGGGGAGTTTGCCCATGCAGGTCCTTAAACCTCCTCATAGCCCCCCCTTGTGTGTATTCATGTGTGAGCAGCAGCTCAGCTTCGGGCTACTTCTCTAACTTTTTTCTATCTCCTTGAACAAGCACTCAGTGAGCAATCCCAACTACTTTTCACTCACAACCATTGCGGGGTACAGCCTTTACACCATGGCTGAGCTCACAGGGCTGTCTTTTGACGACGCAATGGTGTTAGACATCCTGACTACATCCAGTATATTAGACACACCACTGACCCAAACCATCACGACTTCTGACGATTGGAGCAAATTGCTGAATCTCAAGCGTCTCTACATTAGGACCACTACACATGGGTATATAATGACAGAATATCTTAGAGGCAACTGCGCCCCTACAGGCCTGATTGTAACCAATGCTCCCAGACTCTTCCTGGACAATAAGACCTTCCTCAAGGACTGGTCCCTCATTGCGTGGCGATGCACGAGGGACTGGCTCATCTTGATTATCAGTACAGCAAAGAAGGTGGCCGATACCATCTTGATTGAAATCCAGACTCTGGAGTCACAAATCAAAACTATAGTGAGCGCCACACTCTTCAAGAAAAGTCTGGACGAAACCAATAAGACTACCAAGGATTACAAGGAATCTTAACTGACCAGCAAAATAAACAAATTTAAGAAAGATTTGGCGAAATTCGCGCTTGAAAAAGTATACCCGTATACTGATGAAGCATATAAACCACCAGAATTCAACAGGGGAGGGAGACGGTACGGTTCCAACTACTCCTCCTCGGATAGAGAGGAGTGGTCCAGCGGCTCTGATACGAGCTCAGACGCTCCCCGTCAGAGCACACAAACACGCAGACAAAGAAAATGGCATGGAGCACGAGGCGGAGCCCCACCTAATCAATGGTGGCCACCTACACCATGGGGATATCCCCCTTTCCCGACGTTTGGCCCAGGACCCCAAGGACCCATGATGGGATTCCAACCACCGCCTCCACAAGGTTATAACCAGCCTTTTTTAGGGCAAGGCCGCGGACGGTTGCGAGGGAGAAGACGACAACAGCAACAAGTACATTGGAGCCTCCCCGTGGAACACTCGGAGCATGACGAAAATGGGACAACAACTAGGATCAAGCAGGGATCTAGTCTTGTAGTCAACCTGAGCCAACGCCAACTTACGACTTTTGAAACTCTTGTACTCAACCATGGTTTAGGTTTTGTACCAACCTACAGTGGAGACCTTTTTCAACTTCATCAGGAGGTTCATCAGTTCTTTCGAAAGGTCAGACTGCATTTCTTCTTCTCTGACAAGACCCCTGTGGAGACAGACACAGGTATCACGAACACCAACTTGCGCTCCAAATCGACGTTCAGTCCTCCCATCGGTCTGGTACCGGCAGAGGTTGCCACTTTTGAAAAAGCGGTCCTCAAAGACTTGGACTCCAAATTGTCCTCACTACCAAGGGCTTATAATAACATTCCCAAACGCGAACAGCAGGCCCTACGCACCCTCAGCATGGACAAAACGATCACTATCAAGCCAGCTGACAAGGCCGGTGCCATCGTACTTATGGACACCAATACCTACAAATCTAAATGTTTACATCAGTTGAGCGTGATCACATCCTACCAGCCCACTACAACAGGACCCAACCGAAAGGATTACCAACACCATTATCACCATGACAACTGATGCTAGGGACAACGGATGGATCACACCTAAGGAAGCAGAGTTCCTCGACACCAAAGAACCTGTGATTCCTTACTTTTACATCTTACCGAAGATCCACAAACCACAGAGACCACCACCAGGGAGACCGATCATCTCCGGCATAGGCTCCGCTCTAGAACCTCTGTCCCAGTTCGTGGATTTCTTCCCCCGACCTTCGGTCCAACTCATGCCCACATATCTGCAAGACACAAAGGACGTACTACGTCTACTGAGGGGGATGGAATTTAACCCTGAAACCGACTATCTGGTTTCCTTTGATGTCGAGTCATTATACACCTGCATCCCTCAAGACCAGACACTGGCAACCATAGAACATCTTCTGAGTCGCCATCCACTAGATACAATTACACCGATACAATTCATCATGAGATGTGCCACCATGGCGATGAAAGAAACTTTTTCCAATTCAAAGACCTGCTCTACCTACAGGTATCAGGAACTTCAATGGGGAGCACCTTCGCCCTCAGCCTGGCGAACCTTTATATGCACGTCTTCGAGGAGGATGTAGTCCTGTCTGACAATAACCCGTACCTGGCCCATATCCTTCTCTGGAAAAGGTATATCGACGACATCCTGGTGGTTTGGAGAGGCGACTGCGCGTCCATCAACACCTTCCACGAGTGGCTCAACACACGAAACGGCCACCTTCGGTTCACATGCGAGTACAGCAGAGAAAAGCTTGCCTTGCTAGATCTTCATCTCGTTCCATCTGACGGTCACCTAGAAACAGAACTGTACCAAAAACCCATGGCCCGCAACGCCCTTCTTCAATACGACAGTCACCACCCCAAGTCACTGCGTGAGAACCTACCCTTCGGCCAATTTCTCAGGCTGAGGCGGAATTGTTCTAGTGTGGATAAATACAAGGAACACGATTTGACATTACGGAGCAACCGTCTGGACAGGCATTACCCGGCAGCGCTCGTCAAAAAAAATCGGCGAAACGAGAACTGAACAACAATAGAGATGCCTTATTGGATATCCCTCCAAATAGACAACCACAAACGTGACTGGTGTGCGTCAACACCTTTAGTTCCCTCTCCAATGAAGTAAAAAAATCCATCATGTGAAACTGGAACATCCTCAACAAGGGCTAACTAACCCTGCAAAAACCCTTGTATGCATTTAAAAGAGGGCGCAATTTAAGAGACAGTCTGGTCCACACCAGACCTCCACAAGCAGCCATTCAAAGACCCAACACCCTGTGGGACCTTCCACCCGTCCAAGGACACTTTCCGTGCGGGACATGCGCAGCTTGCGCACAAACAACAGTTACATAGACCATTGACATTGGTACAGGGAGACCCTGGGAGCTCAGACACCATACTAATTGTAACAGCGAGAGGGTAATCTATCTCATCACCTGTCCATGTGGCCTGAGATACGTGGGCATGACGATGCTCAAAGTGCGCACACGCATTTTAGAACACAAGAGCACGATTAGATGCGCAAAACAAACAACCAAACTAACAAAACATTTTTTAGAAATGCACCACCAGGCAGACACACTCACATGGACAGTGCTTAATAAACCCAATCTAAGTGCGCTGACACCTAATCTCACCA
This sequence comes from Calotriton arnoldi, assembly GCA_963921515.1. NCBI lineage: Eukaryota > Metazoa > Chordata > Amphibia > Caudata > Salamandridae > Calotriton > Calotriton arnoldi. The sequence continues at coordinate 737,516 of CAWUFW010002752.1, forward strand.
AAAAACTGCTGCGAATCGAACAAAGATGGGTGTTTAAACTGAGTACATCTAAATCTGGGCTGAATGATGACATTCCATGGCTGTCACTCACATAGCCCATCCAGCATTAGGGTTTCATGCACCTTATTATGCAGTCTAAATATTACATAACATCTACTCACATTTCGAGGTAGTTTCTACTGACGATCTCATTACACGCCACCTATTCGGCGCACTTTGTCATTTATTGATTTGGTTAACGCATTCTCTCCGTCTTGTCATCCCGGATTCACAGCCCAGGCGACACCTGCATCACCAGTGTCACCATTCACCCAGGGTCACGTGGCCTCTACTCCCAGAGTTTTACAATTGCGTATGTTCTTTCCGCCTTCCACAGTTCCCCCCCACTACAAAACTACCCCTGCATCCATTGCCCCACAGTGGTTATATCAGGGTTTCCATATGAATTCCCATTATTGCGGGTGCTTTCACACACGGACTACCACTCCCAGCATGCCTGGCGGCAAAACCAGGATGCTGGGTCCCGCTGTGCATTGTCACTATATAAGCGCGTATTCCGCCAGCAGGTTCCCCCCTGTCTGACGGACATACGCATCAGGCATCATCGCTCACGTTGAGTGGTAAATATACTTTGTTGGGAGGCTCCCTCTCTATCGCGTCTTTAATAGTTTTGTTTCAAACATTTGGGGGCCGACCGAGATTCCCTCCACCGAAGGGGTTTGTACAGATGCGCTAGACCGGCAGAACTTATCATTCGCCCTCGCTTGCGGGATATCGCACATGCGCATTTACGGGCAGTGCTCTACATGTTATTTCCTAATGCGCACAGCATCTTTTTGAGAAGCGGGCTTGGCATAATCCGATAGAGCACACTTCGCTGCATAATATGTGCACGCGGGAGTGACTAATCCGTCCTTACCCCTCAGAACGGCTATTACACCTTCTTTGGGGGTTCACTGCCCTTTTATAGTGGTTTTAACGTACAAGCTTTACTGGCAGCGCTAATTACTGGACTCATGTCTCCCTCTCATTTGTGGGATACCAGTACACACGCTTTATAGACAGCGCTCCCTCTTACACATACTTTCCCTATCGCGCACCGCGCCTCTCATAGAGGCGGATTTGGATTTTTCCGACAGCGCTCACATCGAGTCATAGAACCATACGCGCCAGTGACTAATCCATTTTCATCATTGGTGACACCGTGCATTTGAAACAACACCTCTCTGAGGCACACCAGACCCTCACGACAATCTGCTCGCATGCCTACGCAGACTACACACAGCGAGACTGTGTACATTATGTTACAACTATTGAGCACAGCTACGCGTGTGTTTCCCATAGCTCTCTGTTGGAAGCACCTTAGTTGACTACTTGTGCTTACGATTGCTCACACACTGTCCAGCTTGTTCTCGCTCTTTTAAATATTTTCTTTTCCCTTGAAACGCTATTTTAAACATCCTCTGTTTACTTTAACGCCATCAACTTTATTCATTAGGTTGGTTTGGCGTATGTACCTATGGCTCATAGCCCAGGACAGATGCTGTAAATTCCCTGACTGTTGTAGGTGAGTTTCGCACTAACAAGTAACCACTCAGTGAAAATTCATAGTGGTTAGACCAACTACATAATGTTATGTACTTATTTGTTTGTCTTTTGTGCTGTGGCTCAACCATGCGCTATATAATTTTTTTACCACAATATAAATGGTGCGGTGTGTTGTTTCTTTGTCTCACCACAGGTCCCATCGGTGAATCTGCTGAACTACAGGATCACTGGTTCAGTATTGCACACCGCCGGTTATTGATTATTTTCTTACACGCTTTCACTGTTGTGTTCACTCACCAATTGCAGTAGCTTACATATGATCCTGATGAAGGCCGCAACACTTTTATAGGTTTGAAGGCCGAAACATGTTGATTGTTTCTAAATGCAGCTGTCTCTAATGTTGGCAGTTACATTATCCGCCAATTGTTTTTAATCCTGTCACAAGGCAGCATATTAAACTCTGTCTGGCTAACCTTGTAGTCAGTTTTAACCACCATTTATCCCAGCACTGCACTCCCCACACAACACACCACGCTCACATAGGGTTTTAGGATAACCCCCTCTGTCAACAAAACATCCCTGAGTTCCTCCCTCGAAGCGAGGGGGTTGTAGCCCGCGTCACGACTAGGCTCGTGACGCGAGGCGACAACTCTATGATAAAGCATGACACGTTTGGTGTGTGAGGGGAACCGTCCTTAAAAGGAATCCCCCTCCCCAGCATGGTTGGTTCTATCCACACGCCCTTTTGACTTACTTATTGGACCCATGGGCTCTTTGTGTGACAGGTGCATACTTACCCCTACTAATAATCCACCTTCCAAAAACCAGTCCAGTTGCTATCAAGAGGAACGGAATCCCACCTGGGGATACCACTCCACCTGACTCATATCAGGCCCATAGGGGCTGTTTGTTTTCATCCCAGATCTCCTTGTTATTGTTGTGAGCAAGCTGTGTGTCAGGTATGCTAGTGAATGCTTTTATAGGAGGGTCTGGTCTACAAACCAATGCAACCGGTGTCTGATCTGTGGGGCTTTGTTTATGTGGGTGTGTGTTACTGTCACCTAAAATCATTAATGACTACAGTTATGTGAGCCAGTATGTAACAGTGTCATCAAGACCTTCATTATGAGTGGCCTGGTATTACTGATGTGGCCAGTAAAGAAAGTTAGGATCCACATCATGATTAAAAGCAATGTGGGTACACCTCTGGAACACCAGATCCCCAAAATTATCACCTGAACGTATCACTACAACAGAGCAGAAACTTTTATCCTCAGCAAATCACAGGCCTTCGACTAATAGTAATCCACTCATGTTTATAGAGGATTATTATGATTTAGTGTCTACCACCTACAGTCAAATAGTCGCTGTAATCAATAAGCCCAGTAGAAAGGCTCGCCAATAATCCAGTTTGTTCACTAAGGACTTACTGGAGCTTAAATCTTCTTTGCATGAAAATAAGTGATGCTTGAGACAAAATTACAGCCCAGTGGGATGCTAAAAGCCAATTACATCTATAAACAAACTATCAGAAACTTCTCCAGAAAATTCTTAATGCTCCTAATCTGACAGCCTCCATCTTTTTGATTATTGGCAGTTTACAGAATCAACCTTCACAAAAAGATCCAGTTAGTTCAGCAGATAAATGCGACCATATCGCAGATTTTTTCCACAACCAGATTGTTTGTATTCAACCCTTGCTAATAGAGCACAGCTCTTTGTTGGACCGTCCACCCAAAATCTTTGTTCTTCATCCAGTCCACTTACTTATCCAATACAGGCTCCTAAACATATACTGGTTCAACAAGTTTGTTTTAGCCAGTAAATCCACATGCTCCTCATTGGAGTCTTTACCATTTAAACTATCTGTTTCTTGAGCCTTTTTGCCCAGAGCCATTATTAGTGCTTTTCTATCTTCCAGTGAGGTTCCTTACCGCATGAAATTGCCATATGTGACACCCCTGATTAGGAGGCCATTGATGGACCCCTACAATCTGGTCAACAATTGGCTAATTTTTGAACTACCTTATCTAACTAGATTACAAGAGAAGGCTGTTTTTCACCAACTGTCCACTTTTTATTGAACTTAACGATCTCCTCAATCCAGCTTAGATGGGTTTCCGTCCTGGTCACAGCACAGATCTGACGGTGCTGCCTTCACTAAATGATTTGCATTGCTGTTCCAATGTCTGCATCACTGCTGCTCTGATCTTATTGGACTTCTCTGCAGCCTTCGACACAGTGTGCTAGTAAACACTGTTAAATAGATTATCTGACTTTGAAGTAAAAGATCTGGCACTATCATGGTTTGCTGAATATCTGTCCAACAGATTCTTTCAAGTCTCACTCTCACCTTACATGTCATCTGTTAGACATTGTCCATTCAGGGCACTGCATCCTTTCTAAGCCACAATTTAATCTATATATGATTCCATTTGCCCTCCTCATTCAGTCTTGTGGGTATAGCTTTTTTTCTGTATGCCCACGACATTCTGGAGATGTCATCTTGCAGAAGACTCGCTATTTGAATGCATTTCCAAAGTAGATCGTTGGTTGATCCAGACTTGCCTAAATATGAATGGCGATAAAATTGAAATCCTTTGTGTCCCGAAGCCTTCACCTTTTTGGGAACTCTCTTTTTGGTCCTCGTCCCAAAGATGGCACCAGTATTGGCAGTGAAAAACATAGGCATAAAAACTGATTGGGCCTTAACTTTAACTGCGCAAATTAATGCAGTAATCAATCATGAATCTTTATTCAGTTTCTTGCATGAGAACCATAAAAGAATAAATTAAAATGCCAGTAAAAACATTCACAGATAAAATACAAGTTAAAACTATATCCACAGATACCTGAAAAAGAATTAGCTTCACATCAAGATTTAAATAACACTTTTCTAACACGAACCGCACCAGATACAAAAAGGGCCACATTAAAACATATGAACTTATCCGATAATAAAATTGAATACAAAAGTGCAGGACGGACTTGTGTACAGTGCTTGTCTGTAAACAGTGGTAAAATAAAAAACCTTCATAGACTTTTGTAGAAAGTGCAAAACATAATAAAGTGCAGCCTTTCCTGGACTGAATGATTACTGCAGCTACATGGGCTGGGGATAAAACCGTAGGAGCTGCCACGAGAAACTGCTAATAAATGATGTATTAAATTTAAACGAAAACGGGGTACAAGAAACCGATGGTAATGAGACATGTTGTACATAAGGTACGGTTCAAGTGAAAGTGTGGTCTGTAACAGTAGATAGGTTCTTGCAGTAACTCTATCCTTGGCCAATATAGCTCTCTTATTAGCCCTCCATTTCACAGAAGCTTTCTTGGCCCAGAGCAGGTCCTCCACAACTAAGGTTTCAGGGTGATGAAACATTTCAGGATGACCTAGCCTGGAAAAACTATCCTTAGTGTAGCTGATCCATGGAATGCTAGCATCACAGTTAAGAGCCAGGCAGTCTTTTAAGATGGATGATTGAAATGCTTAGCTGGGCGAACCCACACGGAAATCCAGAGGAGTAATGGTTGAGCCATTAATGTGTCCTCAAGGTACCCAATCCCTTGTTCCTCATGGATAATAATAGAGGATATATTCTGGGTGAGGCAAAGTAGATTTCTTAAAAACATATGTTCAAGGACTTGCAGCGAAGACACATTAGTGCACCCCCATATATCGCTGCAGTAGGAGGCTATGGCAACACATTTGGCTCTATAAATAACAATCATATCCTTGATGGGCTTATGGCCCAGGCTAGAAGCAAAATCACTGACAGACGCAATACTTCTAGAGAGCATATATCCTCTGGCCGAATCCAGATGCGGTCTCCAGGGGTGCCATCAGATCATTTTCCGAGAGGAGTGCTTTGACGAAGGTGTGACTACAAGCCCCTCTACCCCTGCAGATCATGAGGCATATTTCTGCCTAAACAAAAATACAGCGTGTCAGTGTACAACCGTATGTATTAAGTATCAGGTGAACACACATTAGTTGTGCACCCCATTGTTTCCTACTTACAGGACTCTTTAGGAGTGGTACGCATGGGGCTGGGCCTCGTGTGGTCCTGAAGAAGAGCTTTAGGGGAAAGCTCGAAACATGTCGACCCAGTACTAGGGACTCCATACTCATTACAGTTAGGTCTTTCCCTCGTATTAACCCCTGATTTTAAAACATACCGACTAGGAGCAGGAATAAAATATTAGCTCACTTGCTAGGTATTTTTTATCTATTTTTCCCACTCCACATCACTGCACCACACATATTTTCCAAAAACTAAGTGCTCCTACGTAGTTCGCAAGTCGCAGCACGCCTCAATCCGCAGCGGATTGAGAGGACCCCAATGATGAAGCATGCCACCTAGGGGTAACCCTGGTGGGTGAGGGCACTCTAGAAAATAATTTTTCTTTCTGGGAAGAGGGTTTTTCACACATGTTCAGTGGAATCCCCGTTCTTCCTATGGTTAGGTTTCTAATTCCGGTATTCTGGATGTTGTGGAACCGATTCCAGGGAGGACCAGGATAAAGAGGAGTCAAAAAGAACTCCTAAATAGGGAAATACGGGCACTTGCGTAAGGTGATTGCCTTTAACACAATACGATCTAGTCGTGGTATTCCGGGGGCCTAACACCATAACATGAGACTTTCTGAAATTGGTGTTTAAATCGAGACTGTCCATGAATTTCATGAATCGGTTGAGTAGAGCATCTACTCCCAAAGCAGTTCATGAAATTAGGACAGCGTTGTCTGTGTATAGCAGTGACGGAATTGAGCAAGAGCCCACTTTAGGTATGTCTTTGCCCACTTCAATCAGGGATTTCTCTAGGCTATTGATATATAAAGTGAACAAAAATGGAGCCAAGATGCAGCCTTGGCGAACTCCCGGTTAAGGTTAAAGTGGTCAGTGCATTCTCCCCCATCCCCGAATCTCACTGAGGCTGACAAGTTACAATGTAGATTGCGCAGGAAATAAACTATCTGAGAGTGAGCCCCCATCTCCAGCATAATGGACCAAAGCTTCTCCCTATTGACCCTCTCAAAAGGCTGTACTGAGGTCCATAAATGCAATGTGCAAAGCCCCTTTTTTAGCAATAATGTATTTGGCAATAAGTAAATACAAATTAAGGCCCTGATCAATGGTGCCTAAACCCTGACGGAATCCACACTGTGTATCCAGTAAAACATTCTGTTCTGTGGCCCAATTCAGTAATTTGTTCATTAGAATGCTGCCCACAATCTTGGCAGTAGAACTAATCAGAGAAATGGGCCTGAATAACTTAGGGTCTTGTTTGTTTCCTTTCTTAAAGATAGGAACAATTACAGAGGAGGACCACGCTTTTGGAATACTAGTTGTAGCAGCTGAATTCAAGTATAAGGTCAGTAAAGGAGCCCAAAAGTCAGTGTTAGACTTATATAAATCAAGAGGAACCCCATTGGGACTAGGAGCCTTATTAGCTGGGACCACCTGAATAGCATTTTGAACCTCATTCATTGAAAAAACAATAGGGGGTAATGGATCATCAGGCAGAACAGAGGGACCTGTGGAATTAGGCAAATCATATATGGATTCAAAGTGTTCGACCCATTCCCCAGGGAAAATAGTAGACTGCATAGCTGGTTCGAGGGCTTGCTTGAACAGAGGGCAGTTGACAATATCCCAAAACTTTGAACTGTCTCTGAGACGAATAGCAGCCAGCAACAGTTCCCAGGCTTCTTATCTCAGGAATTTCGTCCGCTCTCCCAGAGTGCGCTTATTTCTGGCACTACAAACAGAAACCCAGTTGTGGTCTCTGGAAACTGCCTTGAGAGCCTGGAGTAAAACACGATGTGCTCTCGAACACTTGCAATCAAACCATTTGAACGGATTAGAACTTCTGGGACTATTACACTTGCCAGTTTAACATAAAATGAATACAACAGGGCATCACATTAAAAGAATTAACATTAACTATTTCAGCAGTATCAGCATTCAAACACAGATCAATCTCATTGGAACATTTTGTGAGCAAATCACTAAAAATGGTTTCCGGGAACACGCTATGCATTTCAGTCAATGCCCTTGGGCAGAGAGGTTCCCATTGAGCTCAACCAGATGAACTCAGCATTTCCGTCTGGGGTCCCATTTAATAACTAATGATAAGGGATTATGGTCACTCACTATGGACCAAGTGACCTCCGACCTTAATACAAAATTCTATCTAGGGAGGGGAAACTAATCGATGGCGCTGTTAGCGCCACGACCAATAAAAGTGGGAAGTGTCCCTTCAGGGGAAGGGTCAGAATCAGATATAAATGCGGAAACCAGGTTGTACTTAGATAAAAAAGAATCATATAATCACCCTCAGTGGTGTGCATAAAGTGTTGGGAGGCTAATAAATCGCTGGGCATATGGCCTCCCAGTTTAAAACACCTATTCTGGCATGAATGTAGGTAACACAGCTATTCTTTGTGCTCGTCTTAGGCAAAGATTCAAAGAAACGTTTGAGAGGTGGTACATGCCTAGAGTTTCCAGGAGTGTTGTAAAAGTCTACAATGAGTAAACTGTGAGACTTAGGAAATTTTGATAAAACAAGAAAGTATTTATTATTTATTTATTTTAGAAACTTATAAAAGCGCACAGCTACCCCCAACGGGGGTGTCCCGGCGCTAAGACAGGCGGCAGATGCAAGTACCCGTAGAGGGCTAAGGGCTGGAAAACAGCCAGGTCTTCAGAGCACGTCGGAAAATGGTTTCAGACTCGGTCATACGCAGAGAAAGTGGCAGGCTGTTCCAAGTTTTGGCAGTAATCACTGCAAAAGCTCTGCCACCCATTCTGGACCGGCGGAAACAGGGAGTCGCCAAAAGGCGAAGATGATTCGATCTAAGGGTACGATTGGACTGAGAGTGCTTGAGTCGAGCTCTAAGATAGGCTGGTCCACGACCCTGAATCGCTCTAAAAGCCAAGACAAGAGACTTGAACTGGATACGTTTGATCACTGGAAGCCAGTGAAGCTTCTTCAGGTGAGGTGAAATCGAATGGCGAAATGGGATGTTGCAAATCAGCCTAGCAGCCGCGTTTTGAACGATCTGCAAGCGTCTAATCAGATAGGCTGGAGCCCCTGCATAAAGACTATTAGCATAGTCGAGATGTGAGATGATCAGGGCATGAATAATGGTCCGACGAGAGTCCAGAGGGAGAAAGGAAAGGATTTTACGGAGCATATGCAGTTTACCAAAACAGGCAGAGGAGACCTGGTATATTTGGGATTTGCAAGATAGCTCATTGTCAAACCGGAACCCAAGATTCCTAGCCGAGTCCACAGGTTTCGGGGGGGGATTCAGCTCAGATGGCCACCAAAGCAAAGGAAGAGGGGTTTTTTTTTAATTAAAAAACAACACCTCGGTTTTGTCTGAGTTCAGTCTGAGCGTGTTTAATGACATCCAAGCGGAGATATTACACAGACAGCGTCTGAAATTGGAAAATGCTGCTTCAGAGTGATCTTTAAATGAGAACACCAGTTGTGTGTCGTCAGCATAAGAGATCACTCTGACTCCGCAGGATTCTACCAGTGTAGCCAACGGGGAAAGGTATGCATTGAAGAAAAGTGGACTAAGGGCAGAGCCCTGGGGAACCCCACAGCTCAAGGGTTTCTCCTCGGAGACAAATGGCTGCAGGGAGACTTGTTGGGTGCGGCCGCTAAGGTAGGATCTTATCCAGGACAGAGGGGTGCCCTGGATCCCGAGGCTGTGGAGTCTCTCAAGCAAAATAGCATGAGAGACCGTGTCGAATGCCGCGTACAGGTCAAGAAGCACCAACATAGCTGCTTCGCCTGCATTCATGCATTCGCGAACGGTCTCAGAGAACTCAAGGAGGGCAGTCTCAGTACTATAACCGGATCTAAACCCGGACTGGGAATCATGGAAAAGATGCCGGGATTCGAGATAACTTGACAGTTGTTCCTGAACTAATTTTTCCAGGACTTTCGCTGGCTTTGGTAGAAGAGAAATAGGACGAAAGTTTTTAAAGACAGAAGGGTCAGCATCAGATTTTTTAAGGATTGGTACTAGGAGGGCCTGTTTCCAAATAGAGGGGAAAATCACAGTGCGCAGGGAGGAATTCCAAATCAAATTCAGAGGGGAAATGATAAGGGGGGATAAGGAGCTAAACAATTGTGCCGGGCAGGGATCCTTTGGGGAGACTGATTTGCAGGCGAGCAGTTTTTGAAGTGACATATCGGTGGAGAGTGGATGGAAGAGCGTAAACGCATCACTATTGGATACCTCGGTATCTTGGATAGGAGAGCAAGGTGTAGGGGCAAACGTTGAATAGATGTCCAGAATTTTATCGTGGAAGAAGTCCGATAGCCCATTACAGAGAGCCTGGGAGGGAGGAACTGTGCTTGATAAAGCAGAAGGCTTAGTAAAATCTTTCACTATTTTAAAGAGAGTTTTTGATGAATTGCCGGCGAGTTTGATTTTATTGACAAAGTACTCTCTCATTGCCGCGCGCTTAAGTTTGTGAAAGTTCTTTATGGCGGCTTTATAAATTAATTTAGCCTCGGGACCATAAGATGATCTCCAGCTGCGCTCAAGTTTCTTACAGCGACTTTTCTCGGTGCAAAGTGCCGAGGTAAACCATGGGGCTGATGGTTTTTGTCTTGAGGAGATAATAGGTTGCAAAGGGGCGACAGTATCAAGGGCTGAGGAGAACCAGCTATTAAAATTAGACACATCTAGTTCCGGATCACCAACCAGCTGAAGGGGGGAAGAGGCAAGAGCAGGTGTCATAGCCTTACAGGTAATTTTAAACCATTTCCTGCTGTAATCCCGGGCCCTAGAAGAATTAGCCGAACGAAAGGGAATCACCATACTAAACGGTATTAAGAAATGGTCTGACCATGTTAGAGGAATGGGAGATGCTGTGGCCAAGTTAGGATTGTTAGAGAAGAGAAGGTCAAGCGTATGAACGGCCCGATGGGTGGAGCCACTAACCCGCTGGGTCAGATTGAGGCCTTCCAGAGTTTCTAAGAGCTGGCCTGCTTTAGTGCAGTGAATATCATCCACATGCATGTTAAAATCACCAAGGATCATAAAGTGGGAATGTTTAAGCGATAAGTCAGGGGCTATGTTGTAAAGTTCTGATAGATGCTGGGGCGGGGAGTTGGGGGGTCTATAAATTAGGATTCCAGCCATGGCTACGTTGGGTGCCACAGAGATACTAAAGTACATAGCTTCTAAGGGACCAGTGTTTAGGAGTTTCCTAAAAAAGATTTCCCAACTAGAGCGTAGGATCACTGCAACCCCACCTCCCACCTTGTTGTTGGCCCGATTTACCACCGCAAAGCGATAGTCACTGGGGATCGCTAGATTAAGGTCAGGATTGGAAAAATCCCTGACCCAAGTTTCGGTAAGAAACATTAGATCCCAGGTATGTGTTTCAAGGGAGAGCCAAATATCATCCGAGTGGCGTGGGAGGGATCTGCAGTTGAGTAGACAGGCTTTAATGGGGGGGGGGTGAAAATTGTCTTCCCCTTGGGGGAGCAAAAGAAAGTAGGGAATACAAGAGGGGGCGCTGTGGGATCTACCTTAAACGTGAATGAACACGAATCACATTTATAATGAGCATGGGGCCCGGAAAACTCATGTATAGCCGGGGCAGTGCAGCACCTGTCTCTCAATTTAAGTAGTTGAGTCCTAGACCAGTGAATTAAAGCACCGGAGGGACTACCGGCAGCATGGCTGGCGCTGGCCGCGGAACAGGCGTGAATGGGCGCAGACAGGCTTGCCTTTGGCATGCCTTTGGCGCGCCAGCTCCGCATCGCAAATGCCATGAAGTTTAAGTAGAAAGCGGGAGCTAGAGCGCTGACCAACTCGCTCCGCCCCCAAGAGAAACCGGAAGGGAAGAACCTGAAAGTCCCCAACACCCTACGCAACAATCGGGCAAGCCCGCAGTGGACCAGGGTGTGGGGCGGAAGGCGTCTAAAGGTAAGAGCCCTTAATACGGTGATCAGTAAAATGCGAGGTAGAAAAGTTAAAAATGCCAAGAGTCAGGAGAGTCAAAAGGCTAATCAAAGTTATTTAAAACAGCTAAAAGCATTTAAAAGCGTGCATTTAACATAGCTGAGAGCGCGAGTTACTCACATCTGCGCGCGTCCGCTTCGCGTCGCAAATGCCATGAAGTTTAAGTAGAAAGCGTGAGCTAGAGCGCTGACCAACTCGCTCCACCCCCAAGAGAAACCGGAAGGGAAGAACCTGAAAGTCCCCAACACCCTCCACAACAGCAAAAGTATGCTGTTCCTATGGGGGAAGGGGGGAGTGCGACAGGCCAAGAATGTTGTGTCAGTTACAGACAGGTGCTAGATGAGACAATGCGTGATTGTACAGGGATAGCTCCAATAAGGAGCAAGGGCCCTCACACATCCAGAGGGGTGTCATGCTTCATCATAGGGCATCCCCTCGTTGGGCCGGCACTGCAATGCCCAACGGGCCCCGCAGGGGGGCTCTTTGCCGGAGGTCTTCTCGGTTTGCCGTCGTGAAGCTAAAAGATGTTGTGGAGGGAGCCTTTGTGTGGTGAGTAGAAGTGGGATGGTGTATGTGGGGTTAAAAATGGCTACTGGATTCTCCAATGATGATTTATTCGCCGAGTACCTGGGCCATGAGTAAAAACAGACTAAAGAGTCATAGACTGGAGAGGGAAAATTAACCCCACTTCAGTTTTTGAGTGAGTGAGTTGTGCAGGGGGTCGACATGTCTCATGCCCTATTCAGTCCTAGTGGATCTAGATATTTCTTCAGGACCTAAGTATCCTCATCTACTCTGCTGGACCTACTAAGCCCCTGTCCCTCCTTGTGAGATTAATACTTAGGAAATTTTAACATAATGGTGGCCAAATTGGGAGACCTGGTATGAATCATGGACACAGTAAAGCCCAAAGTTAAAGACACTAGGATTAAGAGAGCTCCCTTGGCCCTACCATGCTTAGATGAGACAGATGGGACTAAGTTAGAGGAAAAACCGTTAAGAAAAAAAAATCAGAAACCGTGTCCCAAGTTTCTTGCTGACAGACAACATTAAAATTGGTCACAAAATCATAAAAATGTACATAATCCCTCTTGGTAGCAAGACCAGCAACATTCCAACTGAGGAAAGAAATAGAATCACAGTCCAGCCAACTAGCCTTGTGTACATTCTCTTGGGCCGATGAGACCCCATCGTCAGAATTTGTCAGTCAATCATTGTCTCTCAGAGAACTTAAAGGAGAAAATAGATTAAAGGTAGGGACTGTAGCCATAGGTGTAGGAGCTGGAACGGAAATTATAGGGCCAACGTCAATAGATGGTATAACAGGAACATTGGGCCCAGTAGGATGTACAAATGATGGTTTGTAAAAAAAAAGCCAAAGGGAAAAGCTAAAATACCTGTGGTTGGCAGCGGCCTGGATGACAGCTAAAATAACAGAGAGCCAGCTAGATGCGTGTTATTAAAATTAATCACAATACTCCCAGCCCAGGATTTAGGTTGGAGATCAACCCAGGGAACTCTCCTAACTATAATAATATCTCTAAAAAGGGAAGAGCTATACATATATGCATCCAATGAATAACTTTGTTCTTAAGCTGATCATAGTTCTCAACAGTGCTGGGAGCCAACACAGGGACATTGACCGGGACAATAACATATGATGTACCTGCGGGGGTAAGTTGCAGATTGAAGCTTGCGTCATTGCCTGAAGCGAAGGTAGTGACAGGACAAGAGTGTGGAGGCAGATGAATGCTTAGCTAATGGTGCATATATAAGCAGAAACATGTTGACCAAGTTTCACTTTTAAATCGGACTCTCCTGGTTTACTTAATTAGCCAGCTCGGGTCCGTCTCACTAGTTTTAATCGACCACTGGTTCTCCACCATTAAAAATTGTTTTGGGAAGCAACCAGTGTTCTTTTAATTTGCACATCCTGCACACTTTCACTACCCTTCCAATAAACCTGCTCCGCTGGAATTCCAGGCGTCGTAGCACACCGGGGGGACACTCGGTCCCTCTGGTGGGAACCCAATGATGAAGCATGTCACCAACTAGGTTGGTGAGTGAGGGTTCTTTTAAAGAAAGAGGTTTCTCCTCGTGTTATCGTAGAGATTTTCTTCGCTCTTTTGTTGTTAGTTAGTAGTTTCGTCAGGGGGACGAAGAGTGAACTTTCCCTCTCTCTTTAGTTGTTAATATAGAGGCAGATGAATAGTCACAACAGAAGGTCTGCTTAGCCAAGCCTCAGAAGTTAAATCTTCAGATGTCCTCCCAGTGGTATTTGAGACCTGGCTGGGTTGATTTCGGAAAGACTGAACCACTTGTGGGCAAGGATCAAAAGTTCCTGGTATCCCGGAGAGACCCAAGTGGAAAGTGGAGCCAGATCTCTCTCCAGGTATAAACTGTGTATTTAGAGTATGACCCTGTCTGCTCTGGCCAGGGATTTGAACTCCACACCTGACTCTGCCTGTGTTAGGTTCAACAGTGGGTTTACCCTTAAGGTTACTAATCTCCTCCTCTAACTTAATATGTCTGAGCTCACAGACAGCAAAAGATGAAGTAACCAGGTTTTCCAGAACCGGAGTTAATTGGGCAATCAAAGTCAAAGTCAATCAAACACTTTATTCGGTTTTTACAAAAAACCCATAAAAGTCAGGTCAAAATGAAATTAAATTAAAAACCCATCAACGAGTATCATATAAAAAACATAAAACGGTACAAATCATCTAACATGACCCCCTGTATGCCGATTGATAACTAGGAATATAACACAGACAAATAAATTCATATATGAAGGTCACATCGAACCACAGAGGCAAAAATGAACCCTCATAGATTAATCACAACTAGATCTGAGCTTGACCTCGGACCTTAAACTGAGAACGTATAATACTGAGCTGCTTGAGAGCATTTGTAGAAAAATAAAAACGGGTCTAGCCTGCCTAAAATGTTCCTTTTTTAAAATAGGAATGATGTATGATTTTCTTGGTACCTCATAAAAACTACAAAACATTAAAAAGTGCATCATATCCTGTGGAGACCTGTCGTCGCAACCACTGGGTGGGAGGCTCTGACCCTTATGTGCCCCACACGGATGGGCCCGAAGGTAATGGAAGAGATCCAAGCAAAACCTGGTTAATAAAAAATTATCATGGCTGCTTTTAAACCATAAAGGGTAAGGCTCAGGTAATGGCATGGTTTTCAATAAAGAATGCCCACGGACACTAGGCTTCCTCAGCTCCACTTCTTCCCTATCCAGCAACCGCTTTTTAAAAAAAAAAATCTCCTTTACCCAACACAGGTCCCTCCTGCAAATTTTATCTGGGTTAGTAAATAGGTCAGCCCTTCCCCAGCTGATAAAACATTCCCTGATGTCCTTAAACCAGAGGATACGATAATAATAATAAAGAGAAAGACAATCACTTAAAATTTCCTTACTTAAGGCGATTACCTTAATAAGCCAGATTTTCATCCACAGTGATAGGGGGTGGTAGGCCAAAATATCAGAAAGAAAAACCATCCCTAATTCTTCATGGGCTACAAAGGTGGAAATACCCTGTGGTAGGCATAGTAACCGTTTCAGGAAGATGTTCTCAACAATTTGTAGCTCCTCTTGCTCAATATAACCCCAAATCTTGTTGCCATAAGTGGCCTTGGTGATGCACTTGGCCTTGTATATCTGCCAAAGGGCCCCAATGGGTCTGTTGCCCAGTCTAAAGGAAACGTTGAAAACAGCAGCATTAGCCCTAACAAGGTCCCCTTTCTTTCTGCTTATGAGAGGACGCCAATTCAGGGCGGCGTCAAACACAACCCCCAGGTATGAAAAGACATCAGTCTTAGGGACCGGCATGGACCCCACCAGAAAAGTGGAAGGTTTACTGGGACGGGAACCCACTTGCATTATGAAAGATTTGTTGTTGTCAACCAACAAATCCAGGTCCTCCATGAAGTGGACAAAAGAATTCAACAGGGATTGCAATCCCCTGGCAGTCCTGGCCATGAGTACGGCGTCATCAGCTTACAATAGTACAGGCAGACTTCGCCGTCCCACCTGCGGACAGTCAGTTTGTAACTCCAAGAGAACTTTCTCCAAGTTGTTAATGTACAGGTTGAAAAGGAAAGAGGCCAAAATACACCCCTGTCGGACCCCTCCCTGAATTGAAAACTGGCGGGTGACTCTGAGATCTTTAGAGTAACAAACCACCACCTTGGTATCTCTATGGAGATCCCTCAAGAAGAGGACTATATCTGGACTGACTCCGATGGTCAGCATGATCTGCCAGAGCTTGGATCTGTTAACGTGATCGAATGCTGAAGACAGATCCATAAAAGCTAGATGGATAGTACCGGAACAGGCAATGGTATACTTGTTGAGGACCTTATAAACCTTATAAAGGTTCAAACTCTGGTCCACCGTTGACCGACCCGGGCGAAAGCCATATTGAACATCTGACAAGATGTTATTATCGTCTGCCCATCTGGATTGTTTATCTAGTACCATGCGTCCCACCACCTTTACCACAGAGTCAAGTAGTGAGATAGGCCTATAACAATGGGTACTGTTTCGGTCACCCTTTTTTTTTTAAACGGGACAATAGCGGATAACGCCCAAGTACCCGGGCAGCCTGACACCACTGCTGCGTTAATAATTGAGGTGAGGGCCGGAACCCAGGTGTCCAAATTTGAGATATAGAGATCTGGGGGGATCCCATCAGGGCCTGGGGCCATATTTTTTGTCAGCCCTGCTATACCCTCTCTTAATTCCTCCATGGAAAACACCATTTTTGATTTGCCCTCACCTAGGCACTGATCTTCCCTCAAAGTAGGGGAGGACAGAAACATGTCCTCAAAGCGCCTTACCCATTCATCTTCCGTTGTGTGGGCATCCAATAAGTTGGCACCATCTACTACCAGAAAGGGATTATTTATGATGCTCCAAAACTTTGAGCTATTCTTCAAAGTACTGGCCTCTATGAGATCTAACCAGGCCTCGCCCTTCAATACCGTCCAACGTTTTACTAGGGCAGCCTTATATTGACTACGACATACCTTAACAATACGGGGTCCCTTTGCTTTGTACCAAGGGCTTCCTTCAAATTCCTCAAGGCATGTGAACATTCAGAGTTGAACCATCTCAGGCCGAATAGAGGCACCGCACCGCTGGGGCATTTAATAAGTTTGCTATAGCGCCCAAGAGGACACTAAAGGCCTTTATGATATCTGCTGGCTTGGCCAGCCCATCTAGACAAATTGCAAACTCCTTCTGACATTGAGAGAACAGGGACTCATAGAACTGGTCTGGGGAAATCTGAGCCCACTTCAGTCTCCTGCCACCGTCCACAGTTAACATGAACCCCCTGGCTTCAACCTTATTGAGTTGTGCTGCCTGGGGCCAGCAAGTCGAGACGCACACCGGGTTGTGGTCGCTGTGCGGGCTCGCCTGAATGGTAAAATCCATGATATATATAAAAAAGTGTGTGGAAACAAAAATAAAATCAATGAACGACTCGCACCCTCTCCCAGTAAAAGTGGGGTTTATATCCTTTTTGTCTAGGGGCAGCTTATTCACGGCGGAGATAAGATCAAACTCATTAACAATGGCATTAAGTAGGCTACCCTGTTGAGTATGCTCCACATGCATACCTGTAGAGAGGGCACATCCCATGTCTTTGATCCCTCCAACCCTCGGATCCCTACACATGTGGATATTGAAATCTCCTGCGATTAGAAGGTTGGTACAACCCTGTTTACGCAGGCTCATATTTCTCAAAAAAGAGCCCAGTCGGGAGATGTTACAGACTTCGGGGAGAGAGGATACAGCGTTATAAAAGTTCAGGAGCTATAACTTATTCGACCAGCTGGAGAATAACAAAGCCTACAAGGTAAAAAGACTACAAGACTACCTTGAATGGCTAGGGAGACAAAACTATCCAGACCCTCTTAGCTCTTCCCACACTAGAAGGGGTGGCTGGTACAAAAAAAGTTTTATAGCCTTCCAGTAAAAAGCTATTGATGGTGGCCCATGTTTCCTGTAGGCATATCACATCGAACCGTCTTATAAAAAGCATCCAACCTGGATCATGGAACTTGCTCGCCAACTCTGCAATGTTCCAAGAAATAAAGTTACAGTTCTTACAACCTGCGAGATCCAGCCCTGATGCCCCAATGGAATGCTGAGGTAAGGGGGTCATTGGTTCTGATGCGGCTCCAGCAGACAGTCAATCACAGAATTCTAATGATCCTAATTGCGCAAACCGGTTGAATATGTCAACTCTCCTGACCCGAATTGGGGGACCTTTGCAGGTTCCTGACACCTGGGAAAAACTGGTGAATCGGGGGTGTAGGAGAGTAGGATCTGCTTCTTATGGTTATCCCCACTTTTTGCTGGTGTTTCACTGTTTTTCGACTTTAGTCTGGCTGGGGCCCTGCTATCCAGGACCCCAGCCTAGCTGCTTCCTCTCTAAATTGATTCCATGTACCTTAGGTACACCACAGATTGGATTCTGGGGTGCCCTTATAAGTCCCTAGTATATGGTATACTATGTACCCAGGGCATAGGTGCCCCAGAGGCCTACCAGGGGCTGCAGCATGTATTATGCCACCCCTGGGCAGCCTTCCAAAATGACACCACAGGACTGCTACAGCAGCCTGAGTGAGGTGGTCCATGCACCCCTTACTGAGATCTAGGTTCACTATATCTCACCCTATCACTGCACATATAAACCTATCAGTCACCCTTATGGCAGGCCTTATCAATCCTGAAGGCAGGGTGCTTAGTTTTATGTGAGAGGGTGCTCCTGCATGAGCAGAGCCCCTCTGCAGCCTTCGGAATCTCCTCTCCGGGGTTTGTCTGTGATGCAGCCTGAGCATATACTCTTAAGTGCATTATAACTAAACGGTAAATGCTAACTTTGGACTCGCTGCACGGAAACATGTCGTGTTTGGTGTCAAACACCTTGGAATCATACCCCCACACGGTATGATCCCACCCTTCTAGAGGGAGAGACATGACAGCACCAGTATACCCGGTACCAGCTAACAGAGCCCTGGCATCACAAAATGGATGCTGCAGCCACAGACACGAGTCTGGCCTCCTGCTGCTGATCGAAACTCCGGCAGGGGAGGCCTGGACAATAGGTTTCCTGTCCCAGGGAGGTGTAACCACCTCCCAGACAGGCTTTAGTGTATTGGGGCTGGGTGGGTGCACTCTGAGTGCTTTGAAATCCTGCACTGGGGGCAAATTTGGTGTCCCTGTGCATAGCCCAGTTCAAACCGGCTGCAGGGGCTACCAGCCCCTGCTCTGGCGCGAAACTGGACAAAGGAAATGGGTGTAGCCACCCCTCTTTCCAAACCCTCCCTTAGGTGGGTCCCCTGAGTTAGTCCAACCCCTTCTTTAGGTATAAGATAGGAACCCCTGGCAACAGGACTTTAGATATCCCTGGACGAAACTCTGAAACTGAATCCTGGACCTTCGACGATCTGTTAAATGCCAGATGACTGAAGAATCTCCCTTGGAGTAAAGGAGTTACTCCCCTGCTTGGCAGGCACCTAAGACGCATCTGTCCGGTCTGCATCTCCGAAGCTCCCGCCGGACGCTGACGACTTTGGAACCCAGGAGGTGGGTTTCCAGACTTCCCAGAGGCTGACCCGAGTCCCCAGCAAAGCTGAGACCCGTAGCCCTCGTGGATACCGTGGAACCGGAACCCCTGGACACCGTGCACATTTGCAAGTGCATAAGCTTCTGGTCGATCCTAGAGGCTGTGCTTTGGGTTACTTGTAGCCCCGAGCAGTGAATCCACCGAAGATTGCTGGCCTGGCCACTCCCAGTGACCCGTGGGCCGCCATTTTGTGATTCCGCTCGAGGTCCCTTCGCGATCCCTTGTCCGTCGACTTGTGGGTCCCTCAGAAGGATAACTCTAATTTCAACGGGCCCCCCTGGTTGCTCCAGGCCTGCCCTGACTGTCCCTCGCTTGGGGAGTCCCTCGGACCTTGCTGGTCCGCACCGAAGCCTTTGTTCTCTTCCTGCGTGGGTTGCTGTTGCCAAGGCTTGTTGGGTCCAATCCGGGCACCGACACCGCAGCAAGCTACTATGTTCGTGGGACAGCTCGAATCCAGCTCCTGGTCTTCGTTGACGCCTCCTGGTCCTTGTGGCTGCAGAGACAATCTTCACCTCTTCGGACTTGAAGCACCCGAAATTGGTGGACATTCGACTATCGTGCCCCTGGTCACTGGCTAGTGACCCAGACTCTGTCCCCTCTGCTTTCAGGTTCTTCACATCTTCGATCCAGGCTTGGATCTCTTCGGACACTTCGCATCTTCCCGGCAGCAGCACTTTCCAGCCAGCGGCCATTGAAAACGACGGCGCGGCCCGACACCATTTGACACCTATGCACCCGGCTTCCCTGGGTGAGGTAACACGAGTACTCCGGTGCTCCCGTGGGTGTTGGCCCTAGAACCCTCTAAGTCCAAAAGGGTTTCTTCCTAGTCCACTCCGAAGTGTCCCTAAACTTTAAAACTCTAACCGCGACTTTCCCCATAGGCGCTAACGGAGCTCGCGGCTGTGTTCACACACTGCACACGGCCCCCGTGGGTCCCCTGTGTCACTACCTTGGGTGGTTCCTTGGGGTCCCAGCGATTCTACAGGCTCTAGGCCTTGTGTCTAGTCAAGTCGTGGTTCTTATACCACTTTCTTAATATATGGTTTGGTACGCCCCTAGGGCTAATCGTATATTGTGCTAATTTACTGTGATATTTGAAGTGTAACATATGTGCTTTGACCTCTAGCCTCATAAAGAGACTAGTAGGGTGTGTTTAGAAATAAATACATATATTTTATATATATACCTGGGGTGGTCTCTTTTCATTTAGCCATTCAAGAGGTTATAGACTGGTAAAACAAACAGCTTTACACTCCTTCAAGACTTAGCCTGAAGGCTGCTCTCCATAGCTACCACTAGGATAGCTTTCAATAAAGGTTGTCTTTAAACCTAACATCAATAAAGGTCGTTTGGACTGGTGCAAGGTGCGCACTATAACTAGTGGACAGCATATACCAGGCCAACTTCTCACATTGGTGGCAGCGGTGGGATTCAAGCTTGCCTTTGTTTTACCAGATAATCTCAAGTGAGTGACTAACTGAAAACCACTAAAGGTACCTGAGGTACATATAATTCAAGCTTAGAGTTACAGTAAGTTCTACTGAACTTAGAGTTGTGTGTCAAGGGCTTAGCACACCCTTTCTACAACTCAAGAGAGTTTAGTAGGCCACACTAGAGTAGGTAGTGCATACACCACACCTCACTAGTGATGTCTTAAGGGCCAGGAACCAGTGGGTCCCTGCCAGAAGCCAATGGGCTTCCACCATCCAAGTATGACAACCTCCAATTCTTGGAATTGAAAGCATTGTGTAGTACTAGGAAATTGAAGACAGGAAAAACTGCAAACACCCAACGCCTCATAGAGGCACTGCTGTTGGATGATCTCAAAAAGACCTCAGGGTCTGATGGGGTAGGCAGAGAGGGTGGGACAGCAGATAAGGAAAGGCCAGGGGTGAAGATACCCATGACCTGACCTCTGAAGTTGGCCAGGAAGATGACAATGATCTTACCCTGGAAAATCCAGCTCCCCCTGCAGATGAGGAGGATGGCCACAATGGCCCCCTCTTTATCCCACCAGGGAGAGTTGAGAGTGTGCCTAGAAGGTCAAGATCTCCTTCTCAGGAGTCTAACCATTCTGACACCTCAGTAGGGACCTCTGTTTCATCTCATAGGAGGGAATCCTCTCATGAAAGGAAAGAGAGACTGCTCAAGTATGAAGAAGCTCAGCTTAGAATCAGAGGAGAGCAGTTGGCTATAGATAGGGAGTCCCTAGAGCTTCAGAAGACAAGAAGAAAGTTGGGACTAGAGTCCCATGGTGGCAGCCACTTCCCTAGAGATAGGGAAAGGTCTCATGGCCATAGAAACCTAAGCAAGATTGTCCCTCCCTACCAGAGTGGGGATGACATCCACAAATGGGTTACTGCACTGGAGAGGGCCTGTAAAGTTCAGAGGGTCCCCCAGGAGCAGTGGGCAGCAATCTTGTGGCTCTCCTTTGCAGACAAAGGTAGAGATAAGCTCCTCACTGTAAGAGAAGAGGATGCTGATGATTACCAAATCTTGAAAAGTGCACTGATTGAGGGGTTTGGCCTAACCACTGAAAGGTATAGGATAAAGTTCAGAGATACCCAGGCACAAAATCAAGACTGGGTGGACTTTGTAGATTGTGCTACTAAGGCTCTGGAGGGCTGGTTACTTGGCAGTAAGGTGTGTGATTTCAAAGGATTGTACAACTTAATTATGAGGGAGCGGATCCTTAATAATTGGCAAAATCAGCTGTTGCACCAGTACCTGGTGGACTCTGATCTGACCTCTCCCCAAGAATTGGGAAAGAAGGCAGACAAATGGGTCAGAACCAGGGTGAGGCAGAAGGTTCAGAACCAAGGTGGTGACCCAAAGAAGCAAGGATTCTAAGAACCCTGTCAAGGGTGGGGAAAAGGGTAAAGACCAGAAGTCTTCTCAAGGTCCCCAAAAATCTTCATCTGGGGGGGAAACGCAATCTAACAAAAGTAAAGGCCAAAAGAAACCATGGTGTAAGATCTGTAAACAGAAAACACACTGGACCAGTGATTGCACCAAGTCCAAAGACTCAAGTCCAGCCACCATTGCCCCTAAGGCAACTGTACCCCCTAGTGCAGCTACAACTGGTGGTACTCAGAATAAGGGTGTAATAGGGTTAACCCTGGGTTCTGAGATGGGCTCTGGCCTAGTCAGAGTTCCAACTCAGGCTGTCCTGGTCTGTGATGGAGACATGGACGTGTCCTCCTTTGTGAGTCCCAGTAACTTGGGCAAATACAGACAGCAGCCTTTGATAAATGGAAAAGAGGCTTTGGCATACAGGGACACAGGAGCAAGTGTCACAATGGTGACAAAAGATCTTGTGGCTCCTGGGCAGATTATACTTGGTGAGATGTACCAAGTGACCAATGCTAGCAATGTCAGGACAGACCATTCCATGGCAGTTGTTAATTTCTCCTGGGGAGGGGTAACTGGCCTCAAGAAAGTTGTGGTAAGTGCAGACCTCCCTGGAGAATGCTTGCTTGGCAATGATCTAGAAACTTCAGCTTGGGCAGAAGTGGAGCTCAGGACACATGCAGAAATGCTAGGGATCCCTGCACATGTATTTGCTGTGACCAGGTCACAGGCCAAAAAGTCTAACACTGAACAGGCCCTGGATTCTGGAATAATGGACCAGGTGCCTCCCAAGAGGAGGAGCAGTAGGGTTAAGGCAGAGCCTTCCCCCCTGACTCAGAATACAGATCAGCCTCCTGAGGGAGATGATCTTAGTCCTGAAGAAGGAACTGTCCCAGAGGAGCTTGAACCTGATCAGGTTGAGTTCTTGGGGACAGGGGGCCCTTCCAGGGCAGATCTGAGCCAGGAGCAGCTGAGCTGCCCCTCTCTTGAAACCCTCAGAAAGCAAGCTGCTGATGAGGCTGCTGGGAATGCTAGTGGCACCCATAAAATATATTGGGATGATGGACTCCTATATTCAGAGAGTAGAGACCCCAAGCCTGGTGCTTCCAGGAGGTTGGTAATACCTCTGAAATTTAGGGGCTTCCTATTGGCACTAGCCCATGATATTCCTCTAGCAGGTCACCTGGGCCAAAACAAGACTTGGGACAGAATTGTTCCTCACTTTCATTGGCCCCACATGTCTGAAGACACCAAGGAGTTTTGTCGCTCCTGTGTCACCTGTCAAGCCAGTGGGAAGGCAGGTGGAACCACAAAGGCCCCCCTGATACCACTACCTGTGGTGGGGGTTCCCTTTGAGAGGGTGGGGATTGATATAGTCGGTCCCATGGATCCTCAGACAGCCTCTGGGCACAGATTTATCCTGGTGGTGGTGGACCATGCCACTAGGTACCCAGAAGCAATTCCACTTAGGACCACCACAGCACCTGTGGTGGCCAGGGCCCTCTTGGGAGTATTCTCAAGGGTAGGTTTTCCTAAGGAGGTAGTATCAGACAGGGGTGCCAACTTCATGTCTAGTTACTTGACTGCAATGTGGAAGGAGTGTGGAGTGAATTATAAGTTCACCACACCCTATCACCCACAATGCAATGGTTTAGTTGAAAGGTTCAACAAAACCTTAAAGAGCATGATCAAAGGTCTCCCAGAAAAGCTTAGGCGCAGATGGGACATCCTGTTGCCCTGCCTTTTATATGCCTACAGGGAGGTGCCTCAAAACGGGGTTGGTTACAGCCCTTTTGAACTTTTGTTTGGCCATCCTGTTAGGGGTCCTTTGTGTCTGGTGAAGGAGGGATCGGAGTTACCTCTCAAACCCCCTAAACAAGACATAGTGGACTATGTACTTGGTCTTCGCTCCAGGATGGCAGAGTATATGAAAAAGGCAACCAAAAACCTTGAGGCTAGCCAGGAATTACAAAAGGCCTGGCATGACCAAAAGGCTGTGCTGACTGTGTACCAGCCAGGACAGAAGGTGTGGGTGTTGGAGCCTGTGGCCCCAGCAGCTCTCCAAGATAAGTGGAGTGGCCCCCATACAATTGTTGAACAGAAGGGAGAGGTTACCTACTTGGTAGACCTTGGAACTCCCAGGAGTCCCCATAGGGTACTTCATGTCAACAGACTGAAACCATATGTCGACATGGCAGACATGGGCTTGCTCATGGCTACTGATGAGGGACAGGAGGAAGAGAGTGATCCACTCCCTGACCTGCTCTCTCAGAACCCTGATGATGGATCAGTAGATGGTGTAGCCTTGGCAGGTAGCCTCACTGTCCAGCAACAAACTTACTGCAGAAAAGTTCTCAACCAGTTCAGGCATATGTTCTCCCTGACACCTAGTCAGACTACCTGGTGCACTCATGAAGTAGACACTGGGAAAGTCTGCCTGTCAAGAATAAAATCTACAGGCAGCCTGATCATGTCAGGGATTGTATAAGGACAGAGGTCCAAAAGATGTTGGATTTGGGAGTCATTGAACCCTCAGATAGCCCTTGGGCTAGTCCAGTAGTCCTTGTGCCTAAACCTCACACCAAAGATGGCAAGAGAGAAATGAGGTTTTGTGTGGACTACAGGGGTCTCAATGCAGTCACTAGGACTGATACCCATCCCATCCCAAGGGCAGATGAGCTTATAGATACTTTGTCCTCAGCCAAGTTTCTCAGCACATTTGACTTGACAGCTGGCTACTGGCAGATCAGACTAGCTGATGATGCAAAGCCAAAGAGAGCGTTTTCTACCCCTAGTCGGCATTATCAATTTGTGGTGATGCCCTTTGGTTTGAAAAATGCACCTGCCACTTTCCAAAGGTTGGTGAATACAGTCCTTACAGGCCTGGAAGACTATAGTGCAGCATATCTAGATGATATTGCTGTCTTTAGCTCCACCTGGGAGGATCACCTGGTCCACCTAAGGAATGTTTTGGAGGCCCTGCAAAAGCAGGCCTAACTATCAAGGCTACTAAGTGCCAGATAGGGCAGAGTCAGGTTGTGTACCTGGGCCACCTTGTGGGTGGAGGCCAGGTTCAACCATTGCAGAGCAAAATCCAGACCATAATGGACTGGGTTGCTCCCACTACCCAGACTCAGGTGAGAGCCTTCTTGGGCCTGACTGGGTACTACAGAAGATTTGTAAAAGGTTATGGATCCATAGTGACCCCATTGAATGACCTTACCTGTAAGAGAATGCCCAAAAAGGTTCAGTGGACAGTTGGCTGTTAAAAAGCATTTGATGACCTGAAGCAGGCCTTGTGCACTGCTCCCATTCTGCAGAGTCCTGATTACTCCAAAAAGTTCATTGTGCAAACAGATGCATCTGAGTAGGGGGTAGGGGCTGTACTATCACAGTTGAATGATGAAGGTCAGGATCAGCCAGCAGCTTTTATTAGCAGAAGGCTGACCCCCAGAGAGAAACGTTGGTCAGCCATAGAGAGGGAGGCCTTTGCTGTGGTTTGGGCTCTGAAGAAGTTGAGGCCATACTTGTTTGGCACTCACTTCCTTGTTCAGACAGACCATCAGCCCCTCTTATGGCTAAAACAGATGAAGGGTGAAAACCCCAAACTTTTGAGGTGGTCCATTTCCCTACAGGGGATGGACTATACAGTGGAACATAGACCTGGGAGTAGCCATGCCAATGCAGATGGACTCTCCAGATATTTCCACTTAGAACATGAAGACTCAACTGGTCAAGGTTAGTTTAATGTCCCTGCGTTTGGGGGGGGGGTTGTGTAGGAGAGTAGGATCTGCTTCTTAGAGGGCGCCCCTGCATGAGCAGAGCCCCTCTGCAGCCTTCGGAATCTCCTCTCCAGGGTTGTCTGTGATGCAGCCTGACCATATACTCTTAAGTGCATTATAACTAAACGGTAAATGCTAACTTTGGACTGGCTGCACGGAAACATGGTGGGTTTGGTGTCAAACACCTTGGAATCATACCCCCACACCAGTAACTGGTGTGGGAGTATAATCCCACCCTTCTAGAGGGAGAGACATGACAGCACTGGTATACCCGATACCAGCTAACAGAGCCCTGGCATCACAAAATGGATGCTGCAGCCACAGACACGAGTCTGGCCTCCTGCTGCTGACCGAAACTCCGGCAGGGGAGGCCTGGACAATAGGTTTCCTGTCCCAGGGAGGTGTAACCACCTCCCAGACAGGCTTTAGTGTATTGGGGCTGGGTGGGCGCACTCTCAGAGTGCTTTGAAATCCTGCACTGGGGGCACATTTGGTGTCCCTGTGCATAGCCCAGTTCAAACCGGCTGCAGGGGCTACCAGCCCCTGCTCTGGCGCGAAACTGGACAAAGGAAATGGCTGTAGCCACCCCTCTTTCCAAACCCTCCCATAGGTGGGTCCCCTGAGTTAGTCCAACCCCTTCTTTAGGTATAAGATAGGAACCCCTGGCAACAGGACTTTAGATATCCCTGGACGAAACTCTGAAACTGAATCCTGGACCTTCGACGATCTGTTAAATGCCAGATGACTGAAGAATCTCCCTTGGAGTAAAGGAGTTACTCCCCTGCTTGGCAGGCACCTAAGACGCATCTGTCCGGTCTGCATCTCCGAAGCTCCCGCCGGACGCCGACGACTTTGCAACCCAGGAGGTGGGTTTCCAGACTTCCCAGAGGCTGACCCGAGTTCCCAGCAAAGCTGAGACCCGTAGCCCTCGTGGGTACCGTGGAACCGGAACCCCTGGACACCGTGCACATTTGCAAGTGCATAAGCTTCTGGTCAATCCTAGAGGCTGTGCTTTGGGTTACTTGTAGCCCCGACCCCGAGCAGTGAATACACCGAAGATTGCTGGCCTGGCCACTCCCAGTGACCCGTGGGCCGCCATTTTGTGATTCCGCTCGAGGTCCCTTCGCGATCCCTTGTCCGTTGACTTGTGGGTCCCTCAGAAGGACAACTCTAATTTCAACGGGCCCCCCTGGTTGCTCCAGGCCTGCCCTGACTCTCCCTCGCTTGGGGAGTCCCTCGGACCTCGCTGGTCCGCACCGAAGCCTTTGTTCTCTTCCTGCGTGGGTTGCTGTTGCCAAGGCTTGTTGGGTCCAATCCGGGCACCGACACCGCAGCAAGCTACTACCTTCGTGGGACAGCTCGAATCCAGCTCCTGGTCGTCGTCGACGCCTCCTGGTCCTCGTGGCTGCAGAGACAATCTTCACCTCTTCGGACTTGAAGCACCCGACATTGATGGGCATTCGACTATCGTGCCCATGGTCACTGGCTAGTGACCCAGACTCTGTCCCCTCTGCTTTCAGGTTCTTCACATCTTCGATCCAGGCTTGGATCTCTTCGGACACTTCGCATCTTCCCAGCAGCAGCACTTTCCAGCCAGCGGCCATTGAAAACGACGGCGCGGCCCGACACCATTTGACACCTATGCACCCGGCTTCCCTGGGTGAGGTAACACGAGTACTCCGGTGCTCCCATGGGAGTTGGCCCTAGAACCCTCTAAGTCCAAAAGGGTTTGTTCCTAGTCCACTCCGAAGTGTCCCTAAACTTTAAAACTCTAACCGCGACTTTCCCCATAGGCGCTAACGGAGCTCGCGGCTGTGTTCACACACTGCACACGGCCCCCGTGGGTCCCCTGTGTCACTACCTTGGGTGGTTCCTTGGGGTCCCAGCGATTCTACAGGCTCTAGGCCTTGTGTCTAGTCAAGTCGTGGTTGTTATACCACTTTCTTAATATATGGTTTGGTACGCCCCTAGGGCTAATCGTATATTGTGCTAATTTACTGTGATATTTGAAGTGTAACATATGTGCTTTGACCTCTAGCCTCATAAAGAGACTAGTAGGGTGTGTTTAGAAATAAATACATATATTTTATATATATACCTGGGGTGGTCTCCTTTCATTTAGCCATTCAAGAGGTTATAGACTGGTAAAACAAACAGCTTTACACTCCTTCAAGACTTAGCCTGAAGGCTGCTCTCCATAGCTACCACTAGGATAGCTTTCAATAAAGGTTGTCTTTAAACCTAACATCAATAAAGGGAGTTTGGACTGGTGCAAGGTGCCCACTATAACTAGTGGACAGCATATACCAGGCCAACTTCTCACAGGGGGCCTGTAAAAATAACCCAAAGAGAGAATCACGATGGCTGAGGTAGTGCCGTTAAGGGTATTCTGGGAGGCCATTGCTAGTATTCTGTCCACCACGTAGGGAGTGTTAAAATTGATGACAATACAGTCGCCGTCCAAGTTCTTCCTTGCCCTGCCCACCCAGCTTATTTTGCACAGCATAATGGTGTGTCTTTCCACCCTCAAGCCTGTGGTGGTGTTAGAGTTCAGCCAATGCACAACTTTGTTCTTAAGTTGGCCAAAGTCTTCCTTCACTCCCAGTAGAAGGGTTGGTACATTTGCTAGAATAACTACAAGAGGGGGTGATTCTGGCAGTAAATGTAGGGTAATTGGGTTCCGGTGAAGTGGCTGGGGCCCCTAGACGTAAGCTATTTACTTCTCCTCTGGGCGTCGCTTTTGCCCTGCTCTCGGTGTCTCCGTAGCCAGATTTCAACTTGGTCTGTGGAGGTGCCCCTGCCTTTGGGTTCAGAATCGAAGTCGGTGAACAAGCAGGCTGCATGAGGGAGTATAAGCAGTGGTCGAAGTGGGGGGGAAAAAGTAGGGGAACTGTGGGCGGAGAGTCAGAGGGCAAGACTAACCCGTGGATTGGGTTAGTGGGCGGAGTCAGAGGTGTGGCAGAAAGAGCAAAATATCCCAATTTTTAGTATTTGTTTCCCATTTCACTAACCGGTTACAGCTTATTACGTTATTTAATTTAACCAATGGATACACATGTTTATTTAAGGTTTAATATGAGTTATTGACATTAAAATACATTCACAAAGTGCGGTACGTTTCCAATCACAGAATGTCCCAAATATCCTTAAAAGTGGAATCGCAACCATTTGTCTCCCAGCCATGGAGTTTCTGTCATCAGCACTTCTCCTCCCTTTTTCCACAAGAGCAGTTCAAACATGAATGGCAAAATATCCTAGTTTGCAAATGTTTTCCACATAATTATGGCTCCGCCATATTTGCCACATAATACATCATCTGCTGCATAATCTGACGATTTTAACTAGTAAATTGTTTATAGCTCAAATGGATCAAAAGTTCCTAAAAAATGTGACTTGTGCTGCTGTGAAGTGGAGGGCCCTTTGCAAAGGTTGACTGGTCACCTTTCTCACTGCTGTAGTTGTATGTTCCACTGGTACTAATAAGGAAAAATATTAGCAGAGGCTGTTAGCATGTGTAAAAATGTCAAAATAATGAAGTATCAGAAAATTTACAGCACCACTAATACCAGTGTAGGGTGTCAGAGCACTTTACATCACACATATTAGACAGAGACAATCAATCATATGTGTGTCAATCACTGTATAGGAAATGTTACATAAGACAAAGGACTACAAGGTGTAGGAGTCACATGACAACCATACTAGTAGGCAGCATAGTTTAATAGTGATTGGTATGGAGAAACACAAACTCAGAATTTAAAACGTAATACCATGGTTGGTGGTTCTCTTTAATAATCAGAATTGATTTCTACCCAAATTAACCCTTTTTCTGCAACATTAGGATAATCAAAGACTGGGGGGAAAAAACCATAACGCTCTAATTTATACCTTGCAGTTTGCATGCAGCTCTTACATTCCAGTTAAGAGCTCACTGTTCTATGTTAGGATTTTAACTTATTAACTGCAAGTAACAATAGGGTCTCTCTGACAAAAGCAGTAACCCACTGACCTATTTACATTATGTGCACTTTGTGATCTGCATGGTACATGTTCTTAGCAGCAGGCACATTAACCCTCTGCGCTTCATTTCCACAAGTCAAAACGTCACTAGACAAAACACCATCTCTCTCTACTAAGAACCTTAATCACTGGAGTTATCATGACATTTTTATTGTTGCCGAAAATTGTTGGAGGCCAGGAAGGAGGCAGCAAGTGCTTTTAAAACCATGTTATACTTGCAAACACGACGACCCCACCTGAAGTCAGCATCAGCCGCGGTCCATGCTGGTAACAGCAGTGTGGCGGTGGGGCCGATGACGAGGGACGATGCAGAGGGAAAATTAATTATTGATTTAATTTTCCCTCTGCATCGT
Source organism: Calotriton arnoldi (assembly GCA_963921515.1). NCBI lineage: Eukaryota > Metazoa > Chordata > Amphibia > Caudata > Salamandridae > Calotriton > Calotriton arnoldi. The sequence goes on from CAWUFW010002752.1 coordinate 767,725, forward strand.
CCCTCGAAATCCCCCCTTACCCGGCCCCTCTACCCCACTGCTGTTAGCTGCACGGACCGTGGCTGGTCACTGCCTGGTGCGGTCGCACTGCCCTAGAGCCACCCTGCTCAAGGGTCCTATGACCTCAGTGACAGAGTCACTGTCACTCTATAGTGTGCTGCTTCATAGGTCTGCCTGCAAGACTGGAGGTGAACTTCAGAATAAATTGTGGCGGACAGGCCTTCAAGGTTAACCCACACTTGCCACTGCTAGGGTCCACCTGCTGGTGCTAAGACACCTTGGCTTTTAAGATCTTGCTCCCTCAGGGGGAGTGGTCTGGTGGACTGGTCATGAAGACTGAACCTGGTTCTCCAGTTCCAAATTCAGCAGCTCTGACCATAGTGCCACATCCTCTCCCCCACTGAACACCATACTGCCCCACTGAGAGAAACTTGCACTGCACTGACCCGCTATAAACACCTGGATGTGACTGAATTCAAATTACACACTAAACAAGAGCAATATACCGCCTAAAAAAAAATTAACAACATCCTAGAAAAAGCAAACACTCATAGGGAATTGAAGATTAAGTAAAGCATGTGAAATGTAAGCAGGAACAACATGGTTACCTTTTTCTTTTTACACTCATTATTCAGAAATTAGTGAGTGCTTTTGCCTGAAAAGTTAAGGCCATGACTACGGGCCCAGAAGGGACCCGTTTCAATGCCCATTGCTTATATCCTTAAAAAGCGTAAGCAGTATGGTTTAAAAAGACCACATTCGTGAACACACAGCCACTCTACACATTTTGTTTTCCAATTCACCCATCAAGCAGGTATTTCAGTACCTCCAGGAATAGTGCACTTTCCCACCCAGGGAAAACAATGTGTTCAAAGACCGACGAGAAAACAAAAGTAGCGCTTCACTGGCAAACACTGTAAAGTGGCGCTAATGTGTTTAGGTGTGAATAAATCAATCTGGCCACCTTGCAACCACTCTGTCTTGCTTTAGTTAGTTAGTTAGTTATTTTTCATATTTTGAATATTTTATTTCTCTCCACCCCGAAGCTGCACTTAGAAATTGAAAAATGTCAGAAAAAGACGACGTTTCCAACAAAAGTGTTTTTCTTTTTTGGATCCATTTCACAGGGGAGCAAATAAACGAAAGGAGGAAAGAGAAGGTAGTACCCATTTCTTGAAGTCTCGGTTTTCACTAAATGAGGAGGAGCGAGACAGAAAGAGAGGGAATAGGGGGAACAAAGAGGGGGGGGGGGGCAGCTGCCAGCGGCAGGAGAACTGGACATTGTCCTTGTCTTCTCTGGGCACGAAGGAAAAGACAGAGTCCTATTCCTTCTCTGCCCGTTCCGCCCGTCCCCAAAAGCCGAGCCTTAACTATCGGCCTTGGCGATTTCTGCCGTCCGGGAGGCATGTTTAAAATAAGAAAGTAGGGGAACGGACTCAATGAAATTAAAGAAGTAGGGGCACGCCATGCCTATCCCGCCCACTTCGACCACTGGGCATAAGCAATTAGTTGCACCCTCTGACATCGACTTTGATGAGAGTTGTGGGAGCTGAGGCACAGTACTCGTTATGCCATGCACCTTCATGCTGCAACACAACAACTTTGGATGGATCAGTTGGGCCTGAAAGTTGTGCATGCTCTGCAGCAAGATCAGTTCAAGAAAGTGAATTCAAGATAGTAAGGTCCCTTTTTATGGCTGTTAAGCATTGGAAAATAGGGTCCAATTTGGAATCAAGAGCAGCTACCAAAGATGCCATGAAAGCGTCCAGCATGGCTGCCATTTCTGATTTAGACAAGGTTGAAAGATCTGGAGAGCCGGAATGCGGGCCATCACTCTTCCGACGCTTCCCGTTGCTTCCGATTGAGGGACACTTCCATTTGGCTCTTGTTCCCTTCCCCACTCCAAGGTCCTCTACAGAGACTGCCGATACTGTACGCGTGTCCGGTGTCTTAGAGGTATGGCCCGGTACACGAACATAAGTAGGGATGATAAACAAAATTCCCTATCCTTGTTCTGTTCGACTAGAAAAGGGTCAAGAACTAACGCCGATTCAGGATAGTCAAGACATGAGGGTGGAGGGGCACTCGGAGGGTCAGGCAGTACATGGTGTACAAGAGAACGAGAGAGGCGGCGGGTGGCTAACTCGATCTCCTTGTCCAGAACGCCTACTGCTCGTTGTAAGAAAACATCCATGCCTGACTCTGTGTTCACAGGGGCCTTGGAGGTAGCCCCCACTGTCCTGCGTTTCACCATAATGTCACACTAAGGAGGCTAAGAACTTAACCCACAGCACTAAACCAGGTTGCTATTAAGCCGGTGAAGTTAATAAATCACCAGGATGACATTTAATCCAAAACATACAAAACAGGCGAAGGTGTAAAAAAAACCAAGGGGCTTTATTCCCTGCTAGCACTACTCCTTATAGGCAATAGGATGGAGATGCCTGTGCCACTAGGGGGTAAGTATCCTTAAACTGAAAGTGGGGAAACGGAGACGAAGGCTCCCCTACCTGCCTTCCACTGGAGCTTCCAGGTCTCCTCCTGAGATGCCTCCTAGTTAGGTGCGAGGGTTACTCCCACTCATGGTGTGTCCAGCAAAGTGTAACCTGCCCTGGGGTCAGAGAACCAAGGGGGGGACCCAGCCCAGCCTCCTCCCGTCTCTGACGGGCGCGGATGGGCCCGCCCTTGGACCGGGCTTTGCCCAGGCACGGACCGCGCACGTCTCACGCCGCAGGAGGTGATTAGCACTTTTAAGTGCCCAGCGCTGGCCCCTCCTCACGGCAGCAACGGCACGGATTTTCTGGGACAGCGAGTCCCTGGCAGTCCTCTCATCACAGCACCGGAAAGGTTCAAAGCATCCCGCGCCGCAAGAGGTGATTAGCACTTTTAAGTGCCCAGCGCGGGCCCCTCCTGCTGGCAGCAGCGGCACAGGGTTTCTGGGACAGTGAGTCCCTGGCAGTCCTCTCTTCACAGCACCGGAAAGGAATTTGGCAATCAACCTGTTGACTATGGAGTTACACGTATCAATCGACACAGAACTTGGCAAACATCTGCATGATGCGTAAAGACTGACTGTCTTAGATGCGGGCCCCTTAGTTGTTTTTTTGCTTTAAAAACACGTGGCAGGGTCATCCTGGGCCTTCCAGAAAAGATACCACATCAGCAGGGATAGAAGTCGGGGCAGACTAGGGTGCCAGAGGGTGTTCTTCGCTCAAAAGTACTGCAGAGAGCTTCATGCCGGGTCCAGGACTGACCACACTTTGCTTTCTCCGGGTCCAGGATCCCTCATTTCAGCAGCCGGGGCAGGGGTTGGTTCAGGGACCTGGGAACCAATCCCAAGTTCAATTTCTACTGCGTTGATTTCCTCCAAGATTGCCCCAACAGCAGAGGTGAACAGCACCAACTGCCAAACACAGTTTGCGCTTGCCCATTATTATCAGTCAAAAACGACAGAGGTAGACCAGGTGAGGCACATGACACAAGACCATGCAAGGGAACCACAGCCTTTGGTGATAAGCCGAAGCAGTGGGCTAACCCCTCACCACACCAGTTGTTCAAGATATAACCCAAGGCTTTAAGTAATGAAGTAAAGAACAAAGCATCCCCCCAGCCCTTCTCACCTTGAATATGACTGAAGATTGAAGATATGAGGAAGTACTTGCCAGGAAGCACTTAGTGCGTAGAATCCACGGGGTGCACAGGCCATTAGGGAATGGCCCGGCCTCAATCGGTCACAAAAGGGTGCAGATGGGCCAGCCCTTGGCTGGTACCACATACGTATGCGGTCAACATTCTCAGCGTTTGTGCATACTTTCACCAGTTCTCTTTTTTCTTACCGAATAGTCTGGTGCAATCCTGCTTCTCTCATGCTCAGTAATATCCTATGTCGGGCTATAGCCCCATTACCTTTGTGGACCTTTGATTATTTTTTCACTGTATTTGTTCCCGACTACTCTAATCCCTTCAGCTGTGTCAGTTTATGCCATGACACTCGGGCTGTGAACAGTTCAAGTTGTGTTATCGGCCCTTTGCAGCAGCTGAACTGCATAGGTTGTGTATCACTTGTTTAGAGTACAGTCATCTGTAACACATATGCACTCTTTTGTGTGGTTTTTCCTTGGTACAAGATCACTTTAGAACTGCCCTTCTTGGATGCAGAATATGTGGGCACTATTCTCACAGGAGATGTTGAAATTCATCATTGACACAAAGAATTGGTAGGTGAGTACATATTCTTGGTCACCGAGCATGTTCATGAGCTTCCTCATGGTGAGACTCCCTCCTCAAGAACCTTTCCCATGTAAAAGTCACTTTCACTGGTAATATGTGAGTGGTGTAAGTAATCTCAGTCACGGTCAAAGCACTAGGTTAGACAACAGTTTTTATCCTGGTACCAGCCAACTTGTTTCACCCTCATGCAGTTTATTACGTATAGGGAAGGGGTCCCAAGCACCCGAGAGTCGATGACCCTCTTAGACTAAACTCACATCTGCTTCAGAGACTTTTTACATTGTTGGATTTTGCTTTGCGCTTTTTCTTGTCACGAAACATCCAAATCGCTGATGTACTATAGGACTGAGCCAGAGTCTCATTCTGTGTGCTCTATTGTAATCCCTTTCTACCATTCGTATACCTCTTTCTCCCTTGGAGTGGGCCAGGATGCAAAGTCTCAGTTTTCGTTGGAATCTGCTTACTTGCACTGGGGGCTGGAGATAAGCTCCTGTTGTGGCCAGTCCTTTTTGCAATCCCAGCTTGATCAGGTAGACCCACTGCTCTTTTGCAACTGTGGTCTAGTCGAGCTCCTGCACCGTGAAGGTGGTAATTGAGAGACAGGTGACTGCAAGATTGGGAAAGTGAAGAGCAGAAGAGCAGAGGACCTGGCTCCCTCAATTGTGGGGCACATCACCTTATCCCTCTACTCCCCAAGAAGAGGAAACTTGAAGAGGCACTAAATTCTACATAGGAAGTCGCTCGCCCAAGCTTGTTGGGAGGTCTTCTCAACAGCAGGCACCCAGGAGTACATCCCCCCTCTGCTCTTTATGCTGTTGCAGATGTTGGATGAGCCGGATGTGGCACATGTCTCCTTGGCAAAATACCAGGACACTCTATCTGTAACAACAGGCCATTTCCTCAGAACCTTGGCTTGATTTAGATCTTGGAGGACGGGATATTCTACCATAAACATGACAGATGTCTTGTCCGCCATATTACTAGTGCATTATAACCTACAGCACTTGTAACACAGTAGGCTGGATATCTTTCACGTTTGTGATGGAGTATCCCATCTGCCAAGATTCTTACATTGATGAGCCTCATCCTGGAAAGGTTGATGCTAAGGCGGACAAGTTAGACTCATCAGACCCTTGAGACAATAAGCATCTGATTCAGGAGTTACTGAGTTTCTTTTACCATCCTTCAGACCCAAGGGCAGGCTTTTTCTACGCACTGTACTCCTTAGTTTGGACTCTTTCTTTAAAACTTTCATTGTGAATCTGAAGGTCAGTAATGTGTTTCGCTGTTCCTTCCCTTCAGATTTCATTGATGGTGCAGCTTTCATCAGCTACAGGGCGCTCCTGCTAATGCTAATGCAGTTCCCAGTGCTCAAATACCAAAACCAGGCTCCAATCTCCTTGTCTCTTCTGGCACAACTAGCCTGATCCATCTGCTGACCCCATTCATGCTCTCTTCCATCCAGCAGCACTCTCAGGAGTAGTTGATGCTTCTGTGGCTCCACTTTCAAGGCATCCTTCCTTTGCCTAGACTACTAAGAAATCACAAACCCCTGGACCTGCCTACGTGCTGGCATTCAGTCATGACCAGGATTCAGACGCGCTGTACAGTAAAGTCCGGTTCTGAATCTTCATGATATGAACTGGTTCCCCATGCAAAGGTTCCAGATGCTAACTTTGGCTAAAGTCTTGGCAGTGTCCAAAACAATGAAGGGCAGTGTTTGATGGCACTGCAGAATACTTATTTACATGTGCCCATCCTGCAGAAAGTACCTGTTATTCACAGTGAAAAGCCAACACCACCGGACCAGAACAGTGCCCAGTTGTTTAAGTGCAACCCCTTATCTTTATCATGGTCGTTGCCCTGATGAGTGCATTTTTTCAGCTGCACAAGGTGCTCTTGAATTCCTACTTGGATGGCTTTCTTACCAGAGCAATGACATGATAGGAATCTGGTCCTGCCCTGACACAAAGAACCCTATGTTGGATTTTCTTTGAGTAACCCCAAACACCCACCACCTACATAGTGTCTTCCAAAACCATTGTGTTAACTGGGGCACTTTGGGAATTGTGTTTTTGAAGGCCTTTTTCATCCAGGGATGGTAACTGTAAGGCGGTAAACTAATTCTTAAGAAACAGCACCATATTACCTTGGTAGTTCCAGAGGCTTCTTGTATTACAATAAACCTGCTTAGGAGTAGTCACCCACGTGATGCACTCCCTACATCTTCATTAACCAGAGCATTGGGACCAGGTGCTGAGCGAACAGTCTATGCTGGTCCCAGTCCTTCCATGCTTGTCCAAACCTGTGTGGTAGGTGCACTCTCAACTTCCTTTTGATATGAAGCCCTGTCCATCTGCCAACCCACAACTCACTATCCCAAATGACATGTCATAGTACGAAGAGGCCCTCTGTAAGGAACTGATCATGAGTGTTTTGTGAACAAAATAGAATTGTCCTTCTACGTAAACCAGTAGGAACTGAAGCCAGCCTTCCTAATTGTGAAAAACTTCATCCCAGGGAAGAGGTCTTGGTGCTGTTGATATACACACAGATAACACTGCACCCCTTTTCTATGTACAGTACTTCCCACGTCCTTGCTGGCAGTGAATATATGTGCGCAAACAAGTAATTGAGCACTTATATAACTACATTTCTCGCCCATATTCCTATTTCTGTGTGACCAGGATCCTTCTTTTACTTAGAACCCTTTACAGTCAATGTATACCTTTTGAACGCATTGCATTTCTATCACTCAAAGTTCACTTTGGTGATAGTCATGCCATGATATTTAGAGAAGTATTTTAATACTCCTACTCATCAATCAGAAAAGATTATTCAATTTTCTTTCTTATATAGCAAATCATTATCATAGTTCCATCTTCAAAATATATTTGTTGTTATAAACAATTTTAAACACACACTGACTCCCTTAACAAAGCTATCTGTCGATATTAATCAGGCCCCCATCTCATCCACACTTCTTCAAAGTATTTCATGTATAGCGATTAATAAAGGATATCATATAAGGTAAATTAATATGAACTCAACAATTAATTCATCTGTGAATCTCTCAATACATGATTGCCTCTAAGTGATAGTCAAAACCTTCCAGAAACCGGGAAAGATAGCATCCAAGAATTTCCCATGTTGAGAGAACAAAAGCATATTTTTGACTAACTCATATAAGACAATAATGAAAAAAAGAACTAGACTGGATTCTTGTCATTAAATTGTAAACCAAAATCCCACCCCTGCTTGCTACTATTTTTGTCATTAAGTTTATCTGGAGGCTTTGCTGAATTACTTTTGGATTTGTCTTGCTTGTCTATTCTTTCTGGAGTTAGGGGGAGTTTGGGTGCCTTGCTGTTCATCTCTACATTAATCTGTATCTACTATTGAGAGCTACAAGATTGCCAAAAAGTTTTTATATACCCTTTCTGTTTTTTTCTCCTTTTTGGGACCTTTTTCAGGAGTTATTTGACACCTGTATCGTATACTACTAAGTGCAGGGTGTTACCCAGGCTAATGGGAGTAGTCATCCTTTCCTTGAGCAATTAATAAAACAATTTGACAGATCCTCTCAGCATCCAGTTCTTCACAGATTTCTACACCAACTCCTTAGGTTTGCCTATAATATAGATCCTTTCCAGGACCTAGTTCAAGAGTTACAACTATTACGCCTAGAGAATTTGGCATTAAACCTGGACTTGTTATTACAGTGTACAGACATAAACTGTAGTTCCTTCAGGTGTCCCCACACGTTTCGGGTGATTCAGTGAAGTTAAAAGAATTTTTAGATTCTCTTACTGTGCGTTTGGCATCTCACCCTGCAGAGTTTAGTCAATGTGGCTTGCAAGAAGAAATTAAGATAGAGTTGGTTTATTAGCAATGTCCTCAGTCATTCATTCAATAACTTTATTCGATCTAGTTTAAAAGCATAGATCATAAAAGTATACATATTAAAAATAGATCTTCTTTCTAAGACAATAAAAACTAGTGGGAACTAGTACTTAAGAGAACCAATTACAAACCCTAGTCAGTAGGGCCTCAGGTTGAGCAATTTTTTGAAGTCATTTTCTGAACTTATTGATTTGGTACTGCTAATTTGATCTTATATTATAAGATAAGAGAGACAAAGAGAAAAAATTAAGAATTATTCTAGTATGTCCGGTGTCTACTCATTCAGAGGTTCCAGTGGAACCAATTCCCTAAGAAGGAACAGTACAATTTGGGGCAGTCTGGTGGTGTGTAACTGAAAATTGAACGCAACGCTGGCGAAAGGCTGGTTGGCTCTGAATTGTGGTGATGCTAGTATGAGCCATGCATTTACTAAACACCCTCAGGAGAATGTAGGAAAAGTTTAGTCATCTTCTGAGAAAGAGAAGAAAGCAGGAGTGTGTTGCCTTCTTTATATTAGATGGATGAATGATACTGATAATCATTTATTCCTTATAACAATTGCTGTAAGATAAGAAGGAAAAGTTGTTATTACTTTATTGTTGGGTATTGGTGCCTGTGGAATGTTCATTAATCAGGAATGTGCCTCCAACGAAAATGTTCCCAAAGACACTTAAGAGGCGATTCTAACAATTGATGGGTTGTCATTAATTTCAGATCCAGCATGTGAAGCCTAATCCAGCTGCAAGCATTTTTTGGAGATCATATTCAAGAGTTTTCTTTTGACAAAATAGTCTGTCTCAATTATGCACTAATTTTTGGAATCCCATGGATAAAGAGGCATAACCAATATGTCAATTGGTCTACCCAAACAATATCTTTGCCATCACACTCTTAGGTCCATTGTTATGCTGCAGGAAGTTCTTGGTTGCCAGTGATAAGATAAAGGATTCTATATCCAAGTTGATAGTGGATAACTTCTCGTCAGTGTCTCTGGAGTATCATGTTTATTCTCCAGTTTTTGTAAGCCGATAGTTTACTTACTTCCCCTTCATAGTGAGAATGTTGTGTTGTATCAATAAACCTGGTTCCATTGTTCCTCTTGGACGTGTATATCTTTAACAGAAAAGGAGAAGGAAATAAATGCTTATTTATAGGACAATCTACAAAATGGGCTAAATGTGTCATCTGCCAATAGCGGGTCTTCTCAAAACTGCAATCTGGTGTTTCTTATTGCTTTCTTTTTCCTCCTCTGGATCCAGAAAGGAGACAGGAGAGGAGGAGATCAAAAGAGAACCAGACAAAAGAAGACTTCAGTTTCCTTAGAGGAAAACAAATTGATGTAGTAAAAGCCCCTCTAAGAAATTTGAGGCAGTTCTAGCAGAAAACAGGATGCAGAAGATCAAGGAGTATCAAAGCCATCTGGAGCAAGCAGGAGAATGATTTTGTGGCATAACCAGTTAGGTGCTTATTCTCCTTTTATACGCAGAGCCAATCAAAGACCTGGAAGAGACAGTGAAACAAATGGAAGTAAAAATCCACCATACCGATTGCAAAACAGGTAAGGTAGTAATACCAGTCAGAGCTAATGTCCCAAAGAAAATTCAGGACTGGATTATCTGAAAATTAAGAGAGGAGGATTAGGATTTAGGAAAGTCAGAAAAAGAAAATAGAATCTTCCAGAAGCAGAGTTTATTACTACAGCTGTGCAAGGCGGAGCCCGTAAGTGGTCTTCTGAGTCCACCAGCCGAGGAATACATGGGTGGAATCATTGAATTAATTTCAGCCACTTATAACAACACGGGACTGCATCCCAGGTCATAATTATTTGCCCACTATGGCACCTCAGACAGGAACCACCCATATACAAATCAGCCTTGTTCTTGATCCAACTGAGGCAGTCCAGACCGAACTGTCAGGCTAGGTCCCCGCTGAACCAGTGGAAGCAACCCAAGACCAATTGAGGAACAAGCCATATGGAAACCAGCCTTGGTCCTTCTCCGGTAGGAGCAGTCCAACCCAAACTGCCGGCTCAGGTGCCCTATGAATTGGAACAAGCAACCCCAATACCTTTTGATTTTCCTGCTCTGCCAACTTTGAGCTTTGTTCAGATTAATCAAAAGTTGTTTTTCAGCATCTATTAAGATTTTCGGGATGTCTTGGACTGCAAACACAGAATCTTCAAATTTTAAGATCAGGGAAAGCAAAAGCAGTTAAGCCGAAGAAACAATGTATAGAATTGTTGTAAGTGAATTCCACCCTAGGTAGTAAAGATTTCCAGTTGTCTCGAGAAGCATTTTTAAAACTTCGTAGATACGTTTCTAAAGTCTGATTTAACCTTTTGGTCTGTTTTATTTGTCTGTGGATGGAACCCTAGTGAGAGTGCTCTATGAATTTGTAATTCATTGCAAAGTTGAGGTCAATACTTAGAGATATATTGAGGGCCTCAATCCAAGACAATGTTATTAGGAAGGCGTCAGAACCCCTTTCAGGGAACCACAGGTCACACAGGGGTTACTGGGCCCAACTTTTGCGGTTGAGGCTTTTTACTCCTGACATTTCAGGGCCGGACCTACTATGGATCCTGTGCAACTGGGCCAAATACCCCTTCTGCACTTAACTCTCAGTGGTAGACGAGAAAGAGCAGTCTAAGGCTCCCTTGGAGGGGAAGTGTGGATACAGATTAGTGAACATGGCTCATAACTCAAAAAGCGCACAGCAGCAGCAATAAATCAATGACCAGCCAAATACTGCTTTTATATCCAAAAGATGTATTTTATCTTTAAGTCTACCTAGTCAAAGCAAGGTTATGACATTCACAGACAACAACACATTTCTCCCTTGAGGACGGGGTTCTAGTGTTTCATTGGCAAGTCTCTGTCCCACCCGTTCCTCACAGTGGGGTTATTCTCCATTCACTGGTGACCGCATCCAGAGAATACTCAATAGCAGGCCTTATCTCAAGACTCCATTCTAACTCTTCAAATTCAGTGAGACCCCCAGGGCCCGATAGGCCTGTAATAAGTCTTACCTACTCTGGCAGGGAGGGAGCATGCAACGTCTTGGCGGGTGCCCCGTCCATGGGCGCTCTTAACAGCTCTGGTCTTGCTCAGGTGAGTCGGCAGCATGTGGACTTAGCGGCATCACTTGGCAAGCACAAGCTCTCTCATCCTATGCGGTTGTGCTCCGGCAGCGATCAGTGATGTTTCCTTGCTTCCCCTTCAAGGTAAATATCCACACTCCCAAAAGGGGGGTAGGGGTATTGGTGGTCCCGATGCTTCAGATCTCGATCCCGCTGAGGTGTTGATGCTCCTAAAGAGTCGGGGTCAGTTAAGTTCTTGTTGCTCCTGATGACCTATGGGTCACCACTGCCCACAGTTCACATGGCTCCTGCCTGATCCACAAGGCCCTCTCCTGACATACGGGGATCACCGGCTCAGTCCTCCACACAGGCAATAACTCGATCAGTGCATTAGCCGTGTCCTCACCTCGTACCAGGAGTCCACTCAACAGGGCTCCTTACTGGACCTCACTCCCTCCAGTGCTCTCCTCTTCCTCACAGGGCACACTGGTCTAAGCCAGCAGGCAGGCACTGGTGCTCCAGGCTCCAGGACAGGGGGTCTTGGTTTCCCTGGGTGATACCCTCTCACTTAGCAGGGAGACTAGCAGCTTGGCCCCCAGTCCTGGTCAAAGGCAGATGTCTTGCACAGATTCCTCTTCTCACATCCTGTCTCGCTGCTTGCAGATGACAATTTTTGGGGTCTCAACCTTCCCTTCTTATAGTCCATTTCCAGACACCAAATGTGATTTGAGGTCTGGGTCTTTGAAGTTTTATGTTCGGCTTCTACTTCTTCTGAAATACATTCTTCTCTCCCTTTGCCTCTTAAAAAGCCATCTGTCACAGAAGAAGAGACTCCGAAGCGGATAGTCCCACAATACAGTCCATGGGAGTGACTAGAGTTCACATCTGGATGTCAGCCACAGTGATAAACACAGTGTATCAAAAGGATCACCTTGGGCACACAGCCCTAATCTTTATGAGTCCCTTATCAGCCCGATCTACTTCCTGAAATGTCTCCAGTCTTGTGGGCTCTTACTGAATCGAAGTGCACACTTTGAAGTGTACAAGGGGAGCCTCGCTCGCCCTCCTCCAGTGTATCCCACCCAGCTCACTGGAATGAAGTAATACAGAAATCTGTCTGGGGGTATTCCTCTACCTCCTCATGTCTTCACCATGCAGGCCTGGGCCTCGCAAAATGAAACCTAGGGTTCCGCATGTAATGTACCATTACAGGCACACTTGCACTCAGTGTATGTACACAGCACACAAACTGTCCAGCAGTGTTACCTTCATGTATTGTGCCACCACAGGCACCCCTACACTGAGCTCACGCATTCACTCTGCGTGCACAGCTCAGTACTGAAGCCTTTTGGTATTGTACCACTTGCAGGCACACCTACAGCCATCACATACATTTACCATGCACGCACTGCACAGCAGTATATTCATGTACTGTACGCCTTGCATGTACACATACACTCAGTACATGCACTCACCATGCATGTACTGCACAGCACTGCTCTATCCCTGTATTGTTCCCTTCCCAGGCACACATACAGCCAACGCAGAGTAACCACTCCTTTACTGCACAGCACTTCATATCTATTTGATGTAGGCCAAGGCTGAGTTAAGCATACAGCAGCGGAACTTCAAAAAGTTAGTGAGCATATAGACCTCACTCTAGTGACACAGGTTAAAAAGGACCTGTTCACTTCTACTGAACTCTACAGTGTATGCTGCTACCACTATGCTTGTGCTGCTTAACTCCTGCAGAAGGCAGTAACCATCCACCGCTATGAGGGTAGCACTTTAGGTGACCCTCAGGGTTCAACAAAACGGCACTCCATAAGACAGACCTATGTCATGGCGCGCACACATGATCCGTGTTTACCTGTGTCAACAAAAATCAGCATTAGGGATCAAGATAACAGTACATTTGGGCACTCAGGGCAGGAGTACATGTCCATTATTAAGCAGAGGACTTTTCTGTCTCAACAGAAGGCCATGTAATGTGAAAATATCTGAAATGAAATTGTTTGCCATTTTAGCTGCAGTAGAAACGTTAGTCAGTGGAATGAATGAATTGGTGAAATAATCAGCCATGACTATGATCACTGTATATCCTTCAGAAGGTCTTAAATCTACAGTGAAATCAGTGGATATAAATTCCCAGGTCTGTTTGGAATTCCATTTTTAACAACTTTATTTTATTTGTATAGCACAATCACATGATTATTTTAGGCTGCAAAAGTCCAAATTTCTTTGAGAGACTATCTTGGGCTGACCACAAGTTTCACAAGATTAGATGTATTGTTGATGTCTTGTGGAACAGTTGGCCACCAGAAGTGGTAATTGACCAATTCGTTCAAGATTCTTTGACCTCGGTGACCTCCAGCAACTGAATCTTGGCAGTGTTGTAAAATCATGGAATGAAGTTGTTCTTTAAGGATAAATAACCTTTGTCTTAAAATCATCCTGTCTTTGGAATAAAAGCGTTTATTCTTCCTTTTGAACCAAGAGGAATTCTTTTGTTTTAAAGCTCTTCCTTGACTTGATCCAAAAAGGAAGTTGCTGTGCCCTGAAAAGCAGAAGATGAAATATTCTTTTCATTGAAGTGAATTTCTTGTTCAGGGTATTGACAAGATAGACAATCAGTTACAGTGCTCTGAGAACCAGGAATTAAGTCTATCTCAAAGTTGAACCACTGGAAGAACAAAGCCCATTTGACTTGACGGCTGCCTGCTATAAGACCTGTAAGTTCCCATGATGAACTTGGACAGTTACTTGATGCTGTGCATCTAAATAAAATGTCACAATTCCTTAAAGATCTTTTAATGCCAAGAATTTATTTTCCACAACAGAGAAGCGTAGGTCAGACTTTGATATTTTCCAGGAGTAGAAGGCAACAGGATGTTAAACTGAACCATGAACTTGAATCAGAATAGGCACGGGTGGAAGCATCCGTTTCAAGAATAAATCATTTTGTAGTGGTAGATTGTTGAAGAATAGGTGCTTCAGTAAATTTTTCTTTCGGTTCTGCTAAGGCCTGACACATTTCAGCAGAAGTTCCTTTCTTTGTTCAGCAGGCCAGTGATTGGAGACACAAAATGAGCAAAGTTTCTTATGCATTTCTTGCAGGAATTTGCAAGTTAAAGAAAACATTGAGGATGGATTCTTCCATTCATGTATAGCTAAAACCTTTCTATTATTCATTGCAAAACTTCCAGGAGACTAAACAAATACTAAGTATGTCATAGAGGTTCAATCAAAGGTGCAGTAAAAGCTGATGTTGCCGTAGCCTACGAAGCACTTCCTTCACGTTTGGCATTTTCATCCGGATTTTTTGAAAAGATTAAAATGCCATCCAGATAGAATACCATAGTGTGGAGGTGCAGATCAGAAATATTAGAATCCATGAATTGCTGGAGGGTATATGGGACATTACTGAGTCCAAAGGGCGTAACTTCAATTGAAAATGCCCAAAAGGTGTTCTGAATGCTACTTCCACTTGTCTCCAGTGTTTATTCAGATAAGATTAAATGCACCTCTTAAATCTAATTTAGTAAAGATTTTGGCTTTGTTAACTGTTCCTAAAATATAAGAGATGAGAGGAAGAGAATACACGTCCTTGACTGTTATTCCTATTTAATCTATGAAAATATATATAAAACCATACCTCAGTTGAATTTTCTTGGGTACAAAACACAATCAAGCTCCAGCTAGAGATTTGGAAAGTGTAAGATGATATATTTGTTTAATTGGAAACAAAGGATAAATCCTTTTGAAATGAAGAATTGCACCAAAACTGCTACTGCATATTCTGAAGATGTGCATTGTGGCATATGGAATGCAGACCACAGAAACATAATCTATGTGGACCAATTAACGTATGGAGTATATTGAACGGGCCAGAACTTTCCTAAGATCACTCGAAAACTGGGGAAGCAGTTAAGTCGAAATAACGTTTTTTTTGGAAGCTTGGCTATGATTTACCTTGAAGGGTGAGTTTGTTCTTTTACAAGTCTGAAAGTGACAGGAGTCCCCATTGAACGACCTTTAGGATGTGAAGATTATCTTTGGGAACAGTAGGAATCAGATGTCCTTTTGTCCATTTTATAGCCATATATATGCCAGAAGCACCACAGTCAACTGATACTGATACAATTATGTCATGGAATTGCAGAGTTGCTCTTAGAATTGAAAAACTGGAAGATACTGTCATGTTGCTTAGTTGAGGCAGGGGCTTGCAAGGAAGTTATTTTTTATGGATCAGTGATGAAGAACCTTTTTAGGTCTAGTTGTGCATTTTTGAGTTACATGTCCTTCAAACGCCCAGTACAAACATAATCCCCTTTTTGTCTACGTTCCTTTTCTTCATCTGAAAAGGGACCACTAGTTACTCCAAGGTGCATCAGTTCACCAGCATGTTCCTTTACCATATCTTTCAACATAGGTGCAGCAACTGTTTCTCTTAAAGACAAACAGAAGATTTTTTTCTTGTCTAATCTTCATTAGAGGTGTTATGATTATTATGTTTTTTCTCTTCTAGATATCCCCCTTTTTACCTACACATGTTAATCATCAGAAGTGAATGCATGAATTTAATATAGAATGCAAATTTCTTTTGCAAAGTGATAATCAAGTCTGCTCAAATCCAAGTCTGCTCAATTATATGATCAAGCAGACTTGATTATCATGTTGCAAAGAAAAATGACTTAAAACAATTGTGCATTCTATATTAAATCTAATTTAATCTGAGTTGATTGTTCTATTCTAAATCATTGTTATTGGGATGTCAACAAAGTTTCATGGAAAGCTGATAAGGGGAAGTCTTGTTTATTGTTACTGTTCAAAGAACACAGTCTTGCAGAATGAAAATAAGTAAAAGGGCACCAGGGTACTTTCTGCTAACTGTTTATTCTGAAAGGTTCAACAACGTGTATATTTTTTTAATCAAAACGGCACAGGGTGTGAAGGGATAGAGATAAACGTCATGTCAGGCAACAATAGATGAGACAGGCAAAGCAAGATTGCATCACTTACTATGGCTGAAGGCTAACAATAAGGCATTCAGCTTTCACTTGCTGCATTTATCAACGCAGCTGCCAGCACAAGGCGAGTAGAGCAGACTCTCCATTCATATTGAACTATAAAGCCTTATTCTTCAAACAGATATGTGGATCTGAACCAACTCTGAAACTCAAATTCAGCTTTGCATTTGGTGCTAAGATTAGCTTAGTAAATAGAAGGATGATGGTTTAATTGCGACAACGCTGTACAGCAAATAAGCTGATGTATTTTGTTGTTGTTCATGCTTTTGATAATCGTTGCATTATGCTTATCTTGATTGTAGTTACAATTCAAATTGTGTGCACTAGGAAGGATTTTGATTTTAAAATAATTTGTATATATATATATATATATATATATCTGTTTCCTAGTGTTCTTGAATATGTTATTCATGTTATTCCTTAATAATAAGGGGTTTGTATTTCATTAACTATCTCGGTGACTTCTCATAGGATTGATGATTACCTAAAACATATCTCATACCGTGTGCGAGAGGATGATGTAGAAAATGTATCACATGATGTGACCGTCGATCTGAATTACTGAGGTAATTTGTTCTGAAAGTTGAGCAGATATTAGGACACAAACAAATTCATCTTTAATCTCCTCTTTTAATCCTTTCCTGAAGAGACTAAACAAGATGAATTTCACCCAATCTGTCTCTCACGCACAGGTATAGAAAGTAGTTCCATAAGACTGCCATAGTTGATAGGCCCTTGTTGAAAATCCATTAATTCTTGTTGAGCCATATATCTTTTGTCTTGTCTGTTGAACATTCCTTGCAATGCTTCAACAAATGATTAGTTTGGGAAACCAGAGATGCTGCCTAGGCAAAGGCAGTTCCATACATATTCCTAATAATTAATCCATCCTTAGCTCTGGCGACTGCATAAATATGTGGTTTCAAAGTAAAGTTATTTTGAACAAGTGTCCAAGAATTATTTGAGCCTTTTTTGATTACTGTCAAATTTCTTTTCTGAAAGACCAACAAAGGAGGATCCACGGTTCCTTGTTCAGGGGCTGTTAAGGACTGGCGCAAGGCAGCATTCTCGGTGGTGAGAGATTGAACTTGAATGACTAAGCTATTTAGTGCGGATAGAAGATATTTTACTTGACCCATACTGATGCCTTGATTCTGAGTGTATTTGTGGCATTGAAATCTGTCAATAGCTGGTCTTTTCAAAACCACAGTTTGGTGTTTCTTGACACAAATATAAGCTCTGTTGCTTCCCTTTCTGTCCCCTGGATCCAGAAGTAAGACAGGGAAGAAGGAGATCAAGAAAGAAGCAGTCTGATGAAGAAGACTTCAATTTCCTCAGAGACAAAATAATTCTAAGGAATTGCAGGCAGCTGTGAGGAGGCAAAAAGTAGCAGAAATCAGTAGGCAGAAGATCAAGGAGTGTCGGAGCTGTTTAGAGCAAGCAACAAGCAGGAGAGTGATGCTGTAAAGCAGCTAGTTAGCTGATTTGTCTTCTTCTGTATGCTGAGTTGGTAAAACATCTCGATGCAGAAGTGAGAACCAAAGGTGAAACTGCACCATTTTCAAGTGGAAAACTGACCAACTAGTAATAGGAGATCTGAGAATTCAAGACTGGATGATCAAAGAATTTTGAGGAGAGGATCCAGATTCGAAGAAAGTCAGACATAGAAAATAGAATCTACGACTAGAAGTGTTTGCTGCTGCTGACTCAGTCGTGCAAGCGCAGCGCCTGTAAGAGGACTTGTGAATTCAACAAACGGCAAGAACAATTCCTCCCAGAGAGCAGCAGAAAACCTTTCTTGAGAACTGCCACTGAGGAACGCAGACCGGTTGCATAGTTTGGAACTCCACGGTCCGCTCGCACAACCAATCAGCAAAACTGCTGCAAGTTAAGATTGAAAGAGAATAAGCAAAGAAAAGGTGCAGAAAAGGGCTTGATCAAGCTATGGGTCCTGAATGTGAACCATCCTCCTCAACTGCTGGGGCACCCTTGTTTTTATACCTAAGAAGGATCAAGTATTTCAACCTTTTATTGATTATAGAGGTTTAAATTGGTTTTCCATCAAGAATAAGTATCCTTTTCCTCTTATAAGGGATATTTTGGAGCCAGTTCATGGAGTAGAGGTTTGTACAAAACTTGAATCTGAGGAGCTTACCATTTGTGATGAATAATGGAGGTGGCAAGCTGAAAATGGCCTTTCACACCTCATTTTAAACATCTTGCAATGCCATTTGGGTTGTGTAATGCTCCTGCTATTTTCAATGATTTTTGGATTCAATATTCTTTTGAATCAGTCTGTATTACTGCATTTGGATTCTATTGTGATATTTTCAAAAACATTTTTCTGAACATCACAAACATGAGTTTGGTATGCTAAAGTCTCCAGGAACTTAATCAAAGAGAGCTAGAAGAGCATCAGCTGCCGACTTCTTTAGGTTTACAAAATACATTGTTTTACTGAGCAAGCCATATTTCTTCCAGTTAAATAACTACAATTGGATGTGATGAGAATGTGTCATGACTCAGCCATGTCTGGCCACAGACTATATTGAATTTAGTATTATGATCTTTCTGAGGGTCAGCTGTTCATGATGTTGAAAAATATATTCTTGTTTGCCCAGTTGATGCTCAACATAAATCATTACACTTTAAATTGTTTTGTTATGTAGGCAAAAGAAACAATCGATGGACGGAATGCTGGACAATGCAAACATTCACCCCAATCACGAGGATCTGGGTTTAATCCATCATTCTTTTGCTCACTACACCACCCCAGTTTGGACCCAGCCATATGCAAATCAGTCTTGACCCTGTTCCTTGTGGGAACAGTCCAGCCCTAACTGCCAAGCCAGGTCCTCCCTGGACCGGAAACAAGCATCCTGGGACCGGTTTCAGGGCATCACCCTTCATCAGCCAGGCTAGCTTGAATCCAGTGGTGTAATGAGCACGGGACCCACGTCTGGGCATACCCTTCCCACTTAGGGCGACATATGCAAAAGAAACAATTGATGGACGGAATGCTGGACAATGCAAACATTCACCCCCAATCACAAGGATCTGGGTTTAATCCATCATTCTTTTGCTCACCACACCACCCCAGTTTGGACCCAGCCATATGCAAATCAGTCTTGACCCCTGACTGGGGGTGAGTGTCTGAAAAGTTTCAGCGCTCTGTCCATCATCTCCTTGTGTTTGCTTTTTTCGCCCTAAGTTGGCAGGGTATGCCCAGACGTGGGTCCCTTGCTCACTTTGCCACTGGATTCAAGCTAGCCTGGCTGATGAGTGCTGTTAGCCCGAAACCGGTCCCAGGATGCTTGTTTCCGGTCCAGGGAAGACGTGGCTTGGCAGTTCGGGCTGGACTGTTCCCATTAGGCACAGGGTCAAGACTGATTTGCATATAGCTGTGTCTCAACTGGGGTGGCGAAGTGAGCTAAAGAACGATGATGGATTCAACCCAGATCTGTGACTGGGGGTGAGTGTCTGAAAAGTTTCAGCGCTCCGTCCATCATCTCCTTGTGTTTGCTTTATTCGCCCTAAGTTGGCAGGGTATGCCCAGACGTGGGTCCCTTGCTCACTTTGGCACTTGATTCAAGCTAGCCTGGCTGATGAGGGCTGTTAGCCTGAAACCGGTCCCAGGATGCTTGTTTCCGGTCCAGGGAAGATGTGGCTTGGCAGTTCGGGCTGGACTGTTCCCATGAGGCACAGGGTCAAGATGGATTTGCATATAGCAGTGTCTGAACTGGGGTGGCGAAGTGAGCTAAAGAACGATGATGGATTCATCCCAGATCTGTGACTGGGGGTGAGTGTCTGAAAAGCTTCAGCGCTCCGTCCATCATCTCCATGTGTTTATTTTGATATGTACAGCTGTTACCTGTGGCTCCAGCTGATTGGCATTCTTATACAATTTTTATAACAGACCTTCCACAAACTGAATGATATTGTTTTATAATGGTTACTGTAGGTACTTTTTCTAATATGGCTCCTTTTCACATTTGTCCAAGTTATTGACAGTTGAAGAAATACCCTAGGGGTTTCCAATTGATATTTTTCACATTCATCGGTTACCAAATGCCATCATATCTGATAGACGTTAGACCTGACAGCCTTAGGGTGGTCTTCCCACCAACTTTTTGCCTTCCTACCCCACTTTTCTCACCTCGTTTTTGCTGGTATTAGGACTCTGAGCACTTCACCACTGCTAACCAGTGCTAAAGTGCACGTTCTCTCTGTGCTAAACATGTTAATATTGGCTTATACCCAATTGTCATATTTAATTTACCTATAAGTCCCTAGAAAAGTCCACTACATGTGCCCGGGGCCTGTAAATTAAATGCTTCTAGTGGGCCTGCAGCACTGATTGTCCTACCCACGTAAGTAGCCTTCTAACCTTATCTCAGTTCTGCCATTGCAGAGCCTGTAGGTGCAGTTTTAAACTGCCATGTCGGTATGTCAAGATAAACCTTTTGCCAGGTTCATATCTTCCCTTTTTATACATATAAGTCACCCCTAAGGTAAGCCCCTGGACAACCCAGAGGGCAGGGTACCATGTATTTAAAAGGCAGGACATGTACTTTTAAATTTTGCATGTCCTGGTAGTGAAAAAATGGGCCATCCTAGGAGGATGGGAGGGAGGAGCTGAACCCAGCCTCACTTACACCTGAATAGACAGTGTCCTGTCTCCACATAAAGGGCTGCATACCCCCCTGAGGTGGGTCTGGAGCCAGGGCAAGATGGGAGGACCTCTGTGCACTTCAAAGGCCTGTCTTTGAAGTATCTCCCACTTCAAAGGCCCAACTGGAACTGGAACTCTGACACCACCACTTCAGTATGCTTCTGGACCTGTGACTAGTCTGCCAGGATGAAGGACTGATGTGCTGATGAAGGACTGTCACTCTGCTGGACTGCTCCTTTGCTGGGCCCCTGCCTTGCTGTTCTGCCCTGCTACCTGCTGTTCTCCTGCCTGGGTGAGAAGGACTGGACCTGTATCACTTGAACCCAGAGTGACTCCAAGAGCTAGCTGACTGGCCTCCTGATCTGAAGTCTCAGGGACATAAAAGACTTCCAACCACCCTGCTTTTTTACCTGGACTCTGCCATCTGTGAGTCTGTCCTGCCAAGTGGTGCCACTCCAGTCTTAGACCCTTGGAAGTGGGCCTAAGGTGTTTGCTCCAGCGGAACTGATGCATTCTCTGTCAAACTGATGCATTGCCGCTGCTGTGTGGATCTGAACCGGTGCATCGCCGTTAGTGTGTAGATCGGCACCCACACATCGCCGCTGCTGCATGGATTGGACTCAGTGCATTGCTTTCAGAACCGCTATGGCACCCCGCTCTTACCGGTGCAAGGTCCTCGCATCCCAGTTGACGGCAGCCTTGACCAAGACATGGAAACTCCGTATCACAGCTTTCCTGCTCATCGGAGCCGACGCATTGCCTCAACTGCGCAAAGCATCCTCGACACCAGTCTTCGCACTGCAAGCCCTGTCGACAGAATCTTCGATGTTGATGAATCAGCATCTCGCACTGCAGCCTTACCTCATCTGAGAACCAGCGCATCGCCTCTGCTGTGCAACGCATCCTCAACCCAAACCCATGCTACGCTTCGCAACCTCGGATTAAGGTACCTTTGTGCAGCAGGCCCAACCTGGTCCATGTGGCCGGCCCGTGCTCCATCACGGTCGGCCTGAACCTTAGACTTTGTCCCGGTCCAGCGCCACCAGATAGCCCATTTTAGCACTTTATGCTTATTTGCGCTATTTTTTCTTAAAACCTTTACAAATCAGTATCTCAAGTTCTACTTATTGGATTTTGTCGTTTTGGTCTTGTTTTATTTATTATAGTCAGAATTATTTTTCTAACTTGCTCTGGTATCTTTTTGTGTGGTGTTTTTACTGTTTTACTGTTTGAAGTGTTGCACAAATACTTTACGTACTACCTCTAAGTTAAGTCTGACTGCTCTGTGCCAAGCTACCAGAGAGTGAGCAAAGGTTAATTTAGAGTTTGCCTGACACTTAACCTAACTAGGATTGTGGTTGCTGTTTGACTAAGGTTTACACCCCAGTCAACCAACAACCCAATTTCTAACAGACTAACTAATTGGTTTTTATGTTTTTGAAGTGCCTTGTGTAAGCCACTGTAAGTTAAACAAGCTTTTGTCTTTTGGTTTTTATACTCAGTCAAATGGACAGGCAGAACTCATCAAAGCCTATACAATATCTGCGATGTTAATGTATTATTATGCAAGATAATTGGGCATCTTATTTATCAATGACAGTCTTTCTTATACCAATGCAACTCATAGTGCCACTTTTTATTTTTTGCATGATTTCAACCAAATATTTTCCCACTTTTCACATTAATACTTTGGTTCCAGTGGTCACTGAGTAATTGGGTCACTTAAAGAAACATAGACAACTTTTTCTGAAAGTTTATGCATTTCAAATATAAGATGAAGGAATATGCTGATAAATCAATTCTTCATTTGCTCCTCGAAAGAAAGTTTGTCTGTCTTCCCGTTCAGTACATGTTCATTCACTGCCAGTCCAGTTTCAAGTACAGTTTTTTTGACTGTTTTTGATAACTCCTCAGATCAGTCCTCCTGCCTTTCGACTAAAATTGCCTTGTACTTGGAAGATTCACCCTGTCTTTTATCCTCTTGAACTGATGTCATATATTTCTGATCCTTATCATTGACTTCGATCTGAACTTCCACCAGTGTTGGGTTAAGGACAATCAGAATATGTGGTTCAACAAATTTGTGATTCTCTAAAGTTTCAGAGTCTACTTAAACTTGATATCTGCTAGAATGGTTACCCTCCTATATAGAGTTCTCGAAAAATGCCTTTTCTGTCCATGCTCCTTTGCTATTGTGCTGTTTTTTCAATGACACAACGACAAAACAGCAACTTCATAAAAAAGGCATACTGTTAGATCTATGCCAAGAATGTTGAGAGTGATAAGAGCTTACCAGAAGAGACAGGCATTTTAGCAGCATTTTCCTTGTATGGCCAACGGCATGAGGCTGAAGTTAGGTACACCTGTCGCACAGACTACACTAGTGTTTCCATGCTAGTGGTCACCCAGAGGAATATTCTGCAAGTTGTATGAAACATCGGGTAGGAAGTCCCTCCTGGACCTCTGCGAAACATTTTCACTTACTGACATATGGCGCCTGCGCAACCCTTCCATGACAACCTACACGCATTACTTCGGTCAGCACAATACATAGACGCGGACTCCTATCTGCGGACATTTGCTCCTGGTATCATTCCACAACTACACAACCCAGGACATATTCTGACCATTCCCCCGTACTTATCCATCTCAATGTCCCCCGTTCGGAGGGATATGAGCAACAGTGGCGTTTCCCGAGTCGGGCCCTTAACAACGACTTATTTCATTCAGAGGTTCGGGAGGCCATTGTTGATTACTTTACTATAAATACGGGCTCAGTAGACACTTGGGCGATCCTGTGGGAGGCTTTTAAAGCCTACATTAGGGGGGTCTGCATCTCCAAACATGCCGGCATGCTCAAAGACCTTCGAACGACTCTCGCTCGTCTAGAGCAGGAACTAGCCGCATTGGATGGGGAAATTCTCCGTTGCCCAAGCCCGGACTTCTCGAGGCGTAGGCTCGCCCTCCTCACAGAGTATAGAGACTCAGCAGACCGTGAGATTCTCTTTCTCAGCAAATACCAAACGGCTCGCCGATACGGTGAGGGCGAGAGGCCCGGCCGCACGCTGGCGCAGATGCTCAGGCCACCATACAGCAAAGCCTACATCACACACTTGCGGTCTCCCGACGGTCGCTTGCTTTCTGATACCGTTGAGATCCGGGATAGTTTTTTGGAGTTTTATACTACCCTGTACACTTCTAGGGCGGCGCGCGATTCCGAGGCGCAGGAAGATTATTTGTCAGAAATAGCATTGGTTTATCTGGAAAAACACATGCAGGACTTCCTAGCGGAGCCCTTCTCTGTAGAAGAGATTATTAGCGCCATTGAGGCCCTTAATGGCTCCACGGCGCCGGGCCTTGACGGCTTCACAGGGGAGTTTTATAAATCCTACAAAGACTTATTAGCTCCCAGACTGCTTGAGGTTTATGATGAGGCCCTCGAGACGCAAAGATTACCCCCCACATTGCGGGAAGTGGTCATTACTTTTTTGAACCAAAATGGCCGCCCGGTGAGGAGCTCCGGCCGGGAGCTCCCGGTCTGTGTTTGCCGCGCCGGACCTTTAACCCCTTAATAGCCCCTTTTTACGCTTTCTCCTCCTGTACCCGGACACGGAGAGGACTTAGCCGATGCCCGGTGGAGCCGCTTGGATCGGCTATTGGGGAGTCTGCCCTGGGTTTCCCCCGAGGCCGTCTCCTACCCAGCCGGACATCAGGGCATGGATTCCCGCACCGCTGATGCCTCTCGTTCCGACCCTTCTGCCGCACTCAGAGCTTACTGTCCTCCTGTTGCCTATCCAGCCACCGTGCAGCTCTGGCTCTTCCAGATGGCTCCGGATGGTGTTGGACTGCTCTAAGGCGTGTTCTCCCCTCTTCCCGGGACAGCGAAACGTCTTTGCTGACGCCCAATGGAGCCGCCTGGTTCGGCTATTGGGGAGTCCGGCCTGGGTTCTCCCGTGACCGTCTCCTACCCAGCTGGACATCGGAGAAAGACACTCCTCGTCCCGCTACCGCTGCTGTTCTCTCCTTCTGCCCACTGCCTTGGACCGACTCGCCGCTGTTGAAAGTGGGGCCAGCCTTGGCGCAGCTTTGCATCCACCGGCTGCCGGCCTGTCCTCACCTCCGCCTCGCTGCCTCCCCATGCTGGCTATCTTTCTGGATTTGCCCCGCCTCGTCACCGACTCCGGGGACCCGAATGAACTTTTCCCAGGTATGGGGGCACAGGAGCCACGACCGGCTGATTGTCTTCAACGTTACCCCAGTGGACCCGAGCCTACACGCCTCCTCTCCCTTCCTCCCTGACTTTGTTTTCGAACATCTGAAAGAGACACGTTAGTGACAGATTCCTTACCTTAGAATATCCCCAGGCGTCAGGCTGGATCCGGAAAGTTTTGCGTAGCAGTACCCTTGCACGTCGGTAGGCGGCGTCGTGCGGCTCCGCGTCCGTCGTCGGCGTCGGGATTGCCGGGATGACATCGCGGCCAGTACTTAGACGCCGTCCATGCGCGCTGACGTCAATTCTTTCCTTTTCCGCGCCAGTAAGCGCAGATCCGGAGAGAGCAGTGCCCCAGTCAATTTTTGACTGACATTTTTTGTGACTTTTTGTCACTGTTTTCTCGAGTTGTTCGACTCCTACGGTGTCGGTAGGGATGCCCGGCTTCAAGCCATGCGACGCCTGTGGTCGAATGATGTCGATCACGGACCCGCATCAGGATTCTCTCTACTGCCTCGGGCGCGACCACGACTCCCAAGTCGTGCCCTGACTGTCGGGCCTTGCATCCGAAGGCTTTGCGAGAGCGGTCTCGAAAGCTCCTCGAGGTCCGGCAGTCGGCTCCGCGCCAATCCAAGCCCCGGTCTAGAGAGAGGTCGAGGGGCCGGTCGCGGAGTCCTCATCGTTCTTCGGGGTCAAAGTCTTCGCACTCCTCCGGTAAGTCGAAGCACAAGAAGTCAAAAAAGCGTCATCGCTCGACGACTTCCCCTCGCCAGTCGCGCGACTCGGCGCAGGGTCCCATCGGCACCGTCCCCGCGGCGCCGGGAGTGCCTGCGGAGCCGCCGCCGCATTACCCGCCCTTCCCGGGTTCGGCGGCGACTCCGGCCGAAATACAGGAGTTCCTGTCGGCCATGGCCCGCCTCTTCGGGCCTCAAGGTCCCCCCGGTGTGCCTTCGGGCCCCGCGGGCCCTATGGAGTTCCTACGGCGCCGCCGGCGACTCCGGTCCCGGCGCCGCCAGCGACACCAGCCCCGGCCCCGGCCTCGGCCCCGGCTCCGGTGCTGCCACAACCCCGGTCGACGCCGGTTGACCTCACGACACCTCCACCGGCGTCGACCTCACCGGTGCCGTTCACGACGCCACCCGGGGCTCCGGGCGACGTCGTTCCCCGGTTCTCTCCGGACCCGGACTCGGCGCCGGACCGACGTCGATCGACGCCAGGCTCCGGCGCCGCTGAGACCTTGGGTCCCACATGTCCTTCCTCCTTACATTGATTCTGATTTGGAGGACGAAGAGAACTGGGAGGGGTCTGAGGACCCTCTCACTGCCCAATGTGAGTATGATCAGGACTGGGCTGAGGAACTTGGGGAGGCCAGTGGTCTGGACACCTCTCCAGACATTGGCATGCTGTCTCCTCCTTCTGCGGCAACGGAGGAGCGAGCAAACTTTGCTACGGTGTTGCGTAGGGCAGCTGAGGTCCTGCACCTCCAGTTACCTACAGTGGCTGTCAGGACTAACCTCCTGACGTAAGTGTTTCAGCCGGCGGCTACCTCTGCGGAGCCACTGCTGCCGTTCAACGAGGCACTTTCGGACGTTCTTTTGGGCACCTGGTCCAAGCCCACCACAGGGGCTCCTGTGGACAGGAACGTAGCCCGACGCCATCGCCCTGCTCCGGGCGACCCCCTGTTCCTTTCCCAACACCCCACCCCTGAGAGCTTGGTTGTCCAAGCCTCCGCCTCTCAGAGCGCCTTCCCTACCGCTCCTCCGGATAGGGAATCCAAAAAACTGGACCAATTTGGGAAGAAGGTTTTTTCTTCCACCAGTGCTGGCTTGCGGTCCGTCAACACCGCTTGCCTTTTGGGCCGATATACCCACTGCTTGTGGGATTCGGTGGCGCAGGTCTTGCCCCAGTGTCCTGAGGATGGCCAGGCACTGCTTTCCCGCGCCATTGCGGAAAGAAGAGATGCGGCAAAGTATACTATCCGATGTGGCCTAGATACCGCCGACTCGCTAGGCAGATCGCTTGCGACGCCAGTGGCGCTGCGCCGTCACGCCTGGCTGAGGACCACTGGTTTCCCGGGCGATGTCCAGAACACACTGATGGACATGCCCTTTGATGGTGTCGGCCTTTTCGGCAACAAGGCAGACCATGCGCTGGAGCGCTTTAAGGACTCGCGGGCTACAGCCAAGTCCCTGGGCCTTTCTGTTGTGCGCCCTCCGCAACAGTCTGCTTTTCGCCCCTTTCGTGGCCACGGAAGGGGCGCCCAGTCACGTCCGCTGCCCAGCCACCGGCCCGCGCAGCAAGCGTCTTCGCGTGGCTGTGGACGTGGCGCCCGCCGAGGCGGGTCGGGTAACCAGCGTGCGGGTCAGGCCACCACCTCCGCCCCGTCCGCGGCCTCCAAGCCCTCCTAGTCCATCCTTTCAGGTCCACAGCACGCCAGTAGGGGGCAGGGTCCGCCATCACCTTCACCACTGGCGTGCCATCACATCGGACAAGTGGGTCTTGGACATTGTCCGAAGGGGCTACTCCCTCCCCTTCGAGACTACCCCCAGCCATGCCACCCCAATACCACCGCATGTCGGGGGATCATTTGGTGCTTCTTCAAAAGGAAGTTGCGGCCCTCTTGGCCAAGGGGGCCATCGAGCGCGTTCCGACCCCAGAAGTAGGGCGTGGTTGTTACTCCCACTACTTTCTGGTGCCCAAAAGGGACAAGGAGGACATGCGTCCTATCTTGGACCTCCGGAACGTCAATCGCTTCCTCCGGAAGGAGAAGTTCAAGATGCTCACCCTAGCTCAGGTCTTGACTGCCCTCGACCCCGGAGACTGGATGGTAGCGTTGGACTTGCAGGACGCATATTTTCACATCCCCGTCCTGCCGGCCCACCCGCGTTACCTGTGGTTCACGGCAGGCCTCGAGCATTTTCAGTTCACCGTGCTCCCCTTTGGCCTTACAAGCGCCCCTCGGGTGTTCACGAAAGTGATGGCGGTGGTCGCAGCTCATCTGCGCCGGGCAGGGGTTCCAGTCTTCCCCTACCTCGACGACTGGTTGCTGAAGGCGGGCTCGTCCCAAGCAGTCGTCTCCCACCTCCAGACTACGGCCGAACTCCTGCACTCGCTGGGGTTCTCCATCAATGTGCCGAAGTCGCACCTGATTCCTTCTCCACAGCTCCTTTTCATCGGAGCAGTTCTGGACACAACGCAGTTTCGGGCCTATCCTCCCGAACGGCGAGTCCGGGATATTCAGGCTATGATTCCGATCTTTCAGCCTCTATCCTGGGTTTCGGTACG
This sequence comes from Calotriton arnoldi, assembly GCA_963921515.1. NCBI lineage: Eukaryota > Metazoa > Chordata > Amphibia > Caudata > Salamandridae > Calotriton > Calotriton arnoldi. The sequence continues at coordinate 796,134 of CAWUFW010002752.1, forward strand.
GATGACCCTGAGGCTGCTGGGCCTCATGGCCTCCTGAATCCTGCTGGTCGATCATGCCAGATGGCATATGCGGGCTCTGCAGTGGGACCTGAAGTTCCAGTGGGCGCAGCATCAGGGAAACCTGTCCGATTACGTCCAGATCTCGGAGGGGACTGCAAGACAGTTGCAGTGGTGGCTCTCGAACCGGCAATGGGTCATGGGCAGATCCCTCTCCCTTCCCCAGCCAGAACACACAGTTGTGACGGACGCGTCCCTTCTGGGATGGGGCGGTCACATGGGAGAGGCGGAGATCAGAGGCCTCTGGTCTCCGGCGGAGTCCCGGCTCCATATCAACCTTCTGGAGCTCCGGGCGATCCGACTTGCACTCAAGGCATTCCTTCCCTCTGTCAAAGGGAAGGTAGTGCAGGTGTTCACAGACAACACCACCGCCATGTGGTACTGCAACAAACAAGGCGGGGTGGGGTCGTGGACCCTATGTCAGGAGGCTCTGCGCCTCTGGACATGGCTGGAACATCAGGGCGTCTTCCTGATGGTTCAACACCTGGCAGGTTCCCTGAACGCCAGGGCGGACGAACTCAGCCGCAGGTGCATGATGGATCACGAATGGCGTCTTCACTCGGAGGTGGCGCAAGGACTCTTTCTACAGTGGGGAGAGCCTTGGTTAGATCTATTCGCCACCGAAGAGAATGCGCAATGTCATCAGTTCTGCGCGTTGGAATTTCCAAGGCGGCACTCGCTCGGCGACGCTTTCGTCGCGAGTGGAGTTGCGGTCTGTTGTACGCCTTTCCGCCTATACCACTTCTACCCAGAGTGTTGAAGAAGATTCGGCGCGACCGGGCCCAAGTCATTCTTGTGGCTCCGGACTGGGCTCGAAGAGTTTGGTATCCCGAGCTACTCAGTATGAGCGTCGATCCCCCGATCCGTCTGCCTCTTCGGGAGGATCTTCTGTCGCAGCAGCAGGGGACGGTCCTCCACCCGAACCTGTCCAGTCTCCACCTCCTTGCGTGGAGATTGAGCGGCGGCAGTTGATTCCTTTCGACTTGCCTCCCGAAGTTTGTGATGTGATTCTGGCAGCCAGGCGTCCCTCCACTAAGGTGGTATACGCCTGCAGGTGGAACAAGTTTGCGGCATGGTGCACAGCAAAGGCTGTGAATCCCCTTTCTGCCCCTCTTTCTGAGGTTCTTCTGTTCCTTTTTTCTTTGGCCCAACAGGGTTCTGCCCTGGGTACCATCAAGGGCTATCTTTGTGCAATCTCGGCCTTCCTTAGGCTTCCTGATCAGCCATCCCTTTTCAAGTCCCCTGTTGTTAACAGGTTTCTTAAAGGCATTACACACCTCTTCCCTCCTGTTCCGTTTGTGATGCCTCAGTGGGACTTGAACTTGGTTCTTACCTTTTAATGTGCGCTCCCTTTGAGCCTCTACATAACTGTCCTCTTCGTCTTCTCACTCTGAAGACAGCCTTTCTGGTGGCCATCACCTCCGCTCGGCGGGTGAGTGAGCTCCAGGCTCTTTCGTGCAAACCCCCTTTCTGTCTGTCCATCCAGACAAGGTTGTTCTTAGGACGCGTCCGTCCTTCTTGCCAAAGGTGGTTACTGCCTTCCATATTGGGCAGACCATCACTTTGCCCACCTTCTTTCCGCCTCCGCATCCTTCCAGAGAGGAAGAGAGGCTCCACCGTCTGGACCCAAAACGTGCGCTTTCCTTTTACCTCAACCGCACACAACAGTTCCGGGTGGATGACCAGCTCTTTGTTGGCTACGTGGGCGCCAAAAAGGTCGGGCGGTACACAAGAGGACCATCTCCCGCTGGGTAATCTTGTGTATCAAAGCCTGCTATTCTTTGGCTAAGAAGGAGCCCCCTGTTGGGCTACGTGCCCATTCTACCAGGGCGACAGCTGCTACCACGGCTTTAGGCCGCGGCGTTCCGCTACAGGATATATGTCAGGCAGCTACGTGGGCCTCGCTGCACACGTTTACCAAGCATTACTGCCTTGACAGCCAGGTCCGGAGGGACGGCTTCTTTGGCCGCTCTGTCCTCCGGGACTTCCTTGTCTGACTCTGTTCGCAGACCCACCACCGGGGTTGGTATTGCTGGGGTATCTATTCTAAGGTAAGGAATCTGTCACTAACGTGTCTCTTTCAGATGCACAAGTTACTAACTTGTGTAACGATATATCTGTAAGAGACAGTAGTTAGTGACAGATTCCTTACCGCCCCACCCATCCTCCCCGTTCTGCGAACTGATTTCTAGGGTTAAGGACATCCCTTTCAGGGCCCTAGTATTTTTTCAGACACCAATGTCAGCTTCTTGCATGGCTCTGCGTTCCCGACGCGGAAAGTCGTGTACAGAACTGACGTCAGCGCGCATGGGCGGCGTCTAAGTACTGGCCGCGACGTCATCCCGGCGATGCCGACGACGGACGCGGAGCCGCACGACGCCGCCTACCGACGCGCAAGGGTACTGCTACGCAAAACTTTCCGGATCCAGCCTGACGCCTGGGGATATTCTAAGGTAAGGAATCTGTCACTAACTACTGTCTCTTACAGATATATCGTTACACAAGTTAGTAACTTGTGCTTCGTACCCCCCCTGACTTCTTCTGGTACTTTAATTCACGCTCCCTGGGTCACTTTCATGGACTTCATGACTTTTTTTCTTCTGCCCTGCCCGCCATTTTGCTGCTGTTCTCCGCCGCTTTTCTCCGGACCCAGACCCGCCATCTTGTCGATTCCCTCGTCCTTTACCCTTTTCCATCGTTCCCCCCTTGACGACCCTAAACGTTTCTTCCTTTTTCTGATTTGCCTTTTCTCCAACCCCTCGTATCCCCCCACCCTCTTTCATTACACTACTTTTATCCCCTCTACCCTCTCTCCCCCCTATTGTTTTTCCCACCCCCTATTAATTTCCGTGCAATTGTCTTTTACGTTACTGCTCATTGACTGTACTCTTGGCGTTTCCTTATGTTATCATTATGTAACTTATTTAATCTTGTAACTCGCAAACTCGCTTTGTTGTAACCTAATGTAAAGCGCTCTGATACCTACAGGTCTAGCCAGCGCTATATAAAACTCATAAAAATAAAAAATAAAAAAATTATATTGTTGCCTAAAACAGGCAAAGATCCCACAATGTGCGGCTCCTACCGACCTTTATCATTGCTCAATCTGGACTACAAAATTCTGGCCAAAATGATCGCCCTCCGGCTGTCGCAACTGATGGAGTTTATTATCTCCCCTGCCCAGACAGGTTTTGTCCCGCATAGATCCACTTCTTTAAACCTTAGAACACTGTTCTCTATCCTACATAGAATTAACCCCGAAACCCCAGCTGCAGCTACAATGTTGGACGCAGAGAAGGCTTTTGACTCTTTGGAGTGGCCTTTTTTCATTTCCATCATGCGGAGGATGGGCATGCCCAAAAGATTTATAGCACTTACGGAACTTCTTTACAGCGGCCCAACGGCGAGAATACGCTTGAATGGCTCACTGCCCCGCCCCTTCTCCCTGTCCCGGGGCACCAGACAGGGCTGCCCTTTGTCGCCCCTGTTGTTCATCCTGGCCATGGACCCCTTGATCAGGCACTTTCAAGAGAAACATCTGCAGAGGGGCCTACAATTCAACACTGGTCCCCTGCTGATGTCCCTGTACGCGGATGACATTATCCTTTACGTTAGGGAACCCCAGACGAATCTGGAACCCCTGATCAGAGAGACAATTAGATTCGGCTTATACTCGGGCCTTATTGTCAATTGGTGCAAATCAGTAATATTCCCCCTGACCTCCAGTACAGTGAGGTGGGAGTGTGAATTTCCACTTGAGTGGTGTATAGACTCCACCAAATATTTGGGCATTCAAATTCATTTAGATTCCACGCAGATGCTCCGGCTTAACTATGGCCAAGCAATTTTCGCCCTCGAATCACAAATAGAGAAGTGGCTCCGGCTCCCGTTGTCCATAGCGGGTCGGGTCGCTCTGATTAAAATGATAGTGCTACCCAAATTTCTTTATCTTTTCAATAATATCCCCATCCCCCTAACAAATAGTTTCTTTAAGACATTGCGTGCACTTCTTATTCGATTGACGTGGGGGGGTTAGCAACGCAGGGTGCGGTGGCAGGTGATGACCCTACCTTATGACAGGGGCGAATTCGGGGTCCCCGACCTTAAACTGTACTATCTGGTAGTGCAATGCAGCTACGCTCATGCTTGGTTTCATCCGGACGCCAGAATCCGATATCTTCGCCCGGAGGCTGATTTTGCACGGCCAGATTCGTTGTCGGCTGTGCTCCCCAAAGGCATGCCTAGAGATCCGCGTGACATACAGACGGTCTCCACCACTAGTTGGGCCTGGGATAAATTACGGCGTGCCATGGGTGTCTGCACACTTTATTCTTCGGCCCTGCCAATTCCCAACGATCGCTGGATGCCAGTTATGAGTGAAAGACTGGTGCGGCGCACACTTGCCTCCTTTGACATCCTTAAATTTGGCGACCTGTTCCCAGGTGGACACGTCTTCTCGATGGCAGAAGAGGACAGATTCAGAGACGCTGCCTTTATGGACCACTTTATTATGGGGCGAATACGGTCCGCGCTCCGAGCAATTCTGCCAAGCTTCCCTATTGAACCTGACTCATTTGCTCCTCTCACCACAATCATAGAGAGTCAAGGAGGCGAACTCCTTATTTCCAAATTGTACAGGGCTTGCTCGGCGATGATCCCGATCAATGATGACAAGATACGCAAGAACTGGGAGGTGGACCTGGGTCGCCCCATTCTGGACGAGCAATGGGACAAGTGTTGCGCAGTGACGAAGGACGTTTCTTTAAATACTCGACATAAATTACTTCATTTCAAATTCTTGCGCAGAATGTACATTACACCAGAGAAAGCGCACAGGTTTGACCCGTCCCGACCACACACCTGTTTGAAATGTGGAGCACCGCATGCAGATTTTGCCCATCTCTCTTGGACATGCACTAAAATACAGGCCTATTGGGAGGCAGTTCATCAGAGGCTGGGTGACATGCTGGGCCTGTCTCTTGCCCCCATCCCAGAGGTGGCTTTACTGGGGTATGTGGTAAATTTTCCCAAAGGGGTTTGGAAATTTGCAGCTATCGGGTTCCTGTTAGCAAAAAGAGAAATCGCAATTAATTGGTGTTGTAAAAAGGTTCCCACTTGTCAAGGTTGGTTGAGCAGTTTAGCCTACTGTAACACACAAAGCGAAGTGTATGCCTCCACGTTGCCCCGGTCCTCGCGTCCAAAGGACATCTGGGGCCCGCTCAGGAGCTACTTGATTGCAGGCCACTTGGCATCGGGATCACAGCTGGAACAGGGTATAGTCCCCACTGGGGTCGGTTGATTTCCCTTTGTATCGCTCAGGTGCAGAGGATATCTTTCAACTATTGGTTTGGCATATAGGATTTGATTGTTTTTTGCTGATTCCTAGTTGGATGCTGTTGCTACAAGTGACGGGGGTGGGGGGATTCCGAAATGTATTCCCCTGACTAATGGTGGGGGCGAACCGGCAGGGAAGCCGTGCCATTTGCTTGATGTTTCTATATTTTCGTGCTTGGCAGTCTAGTCGGCACACAATTGTTGTTGCATATGTGATGATATTAACAGTGAGCGCTCACGGTAACTTTTTGCTGTAATGTTTCAAAATGGTAAATAAAGTTATAAAAAAAAAAACATTGGGTAGGAAGAGTGGCAGCAGAGCAGCAAAGTACAATGGGGAATGAAGGATATCAAACTTGGGCTTCTTCTTCAAATTGTCATAAGGTTTCTGCACATACACAGAGCTATGCACAGGATAATGGGACCCCGGAATACAGTGGTTTGCCTACCATATACCGTAGCACCCAAAAACCCCAACCCAACTAGCTTAGCATCCCATTAGCACCCAAGTACCAATGATTGGACAACCCAGAACACGGTATCTTTATCTCAGGACTCGCAGAAGCAAGAACACTCTTTCGTCACTCACTCGTACTTGTCCACAAGGTGCGTAGGAAGAGACACTGGATAGGTTAAAATGTTTATTCCAACTTACGTGCTCTAATGTACAGTACACGTGTCAGTACTAATAGCATAATGCATATGAATAATATAAGCAGCATGGTTACAATTCCATAGAATACAAACGGGGAAAGCATTTCATAACTCAGTGGATAAATGTCTAAATAACATTACCACCCTCCCCGTGCAGTAAGATAGTTTATTATAAAAATAGAAGACCTCTGGGCTTTGACTAGCGAACCCTCATACCTCGGTCTCTAGATGCAGAACTACATCAGCAGACAATCACAGCTCTTCTCCCTGGAAAGGATTCCTCCAAGTCTGTTAAGCGCCAGTAAAAACTGCAGTATTAAAGGCACACAAAGTTTCATGGCATTTGCACCTAATGTTATGTCTGGGTGCGCGAGACTGGCCATATCAGGAAGAACCAAAATACATTGTTATGCGACCTTGTACATGTTGTGCAGTCTGAGCCCAAATCGAACAAGAGAAAAGGTGAAAGACAGAAAGTGCAGACAGCGCAAAAGAACTTGGCAAGAGCAAAGGGCGAGGGAGCCCTGGCTCAGTGTAACGTGCGCAAAGAAAAGCAGCATGGCAGCTAGTCCTAGGCCAACATAACAAGGCAGGCAACAAACCACAAGACACCCTCCCCTGGTCAGTCTGGCGTCCAAGACAGAGGGCAAAAGAAAAGTATCCAGTAGAGCACAGGGAGCGCCCAAACGGCGAAAAACAAGTCAATCCATGAAAGTGTAAGTGCAGAAAAAAGCCATACCCTCCAAAAGGGCATCATTGGAATCGTCAAAAAACATAGATGCCATCCAATCCATGAGATCAAAAGAGCAGGAATGCTCCTCAGCAGAGGGAGCATCCAAAAGCAATGCGGGACAACTTGCGTGATAAACGAAACAGCTTTGTTGTAGGAGATCCTGGGCAGCCGCCCAGATATCCCATTGCGCCAAAATCCCCAGTGCAGCCGCACGCGCCATACAGCCGGCAACGGAACAGTCCTGCTCATGGGCCTCTAAGGGACCCATCAACTGAACAAAATCCGGAACAGACAATGACGAATTGGAGAGGCAATAATCCAAGGTCCAGGTGAAAGGACAGCGGATGCAAGTCATTACAGGTTGCACGCAAGTGAAATACGCAAAGCGAAAGGAAAGAGTATATGACACACTCAGTGTCGCCAATGGCAAGACACCAAAACCAGCCAAAAGGCGCTCACGAAGCAGCTGGAGGCGTTCTGGATCGAGCAGGTCCCATCGGGGAGCAGCCATTGCGCATAAAACAAATTAATAACAGGACACCAGCCGCCAAGGCGATGATCAACGGGAAACCGCCAAAGACGCTGGAAAAAATAGAATGAATAAACGCCGGGATGACACCAAAAATAGTTTGGAAGGAGGACACCAAACCAGACCCCACGACTTTAAAAAAGTGTACCAGACCCTCTGTGTTAGATGCGTTAAAAATACGATGAATTAACTCCCCAAAATGTTGGGGGAGATTAGTGTTCAAAAGGGCCTGTATTTCACTGTGGGTACTCGCCACCTGGAGAATGAATGTCTCCCGGGCGGACGTGAGCATAACTTCCTCGTTCAATAATAGTGCCTTTATTCTGCTCAGTCTATTGAAATCTGCCTCCATGGTAGGGATGGAAGGCCAAATAGAGATATCAACCTTGCCATGAGGGGGAGGAAAAAGCACATTTTTGCAGCAGACAACCCTGTGCGAAACTGTTACAATGTAAGGAATGCCAGCCTGCAGGCCACAACAGTTTTCGTTATTCAAAAGTAAATAACTACCATTGGAAAGGAGAGTGAAAGTAGGAGAAATAACAGGAGCAGGAATACCTTTCAGCACACAAGCAAGATTAGGAGCGGAAACGCTACATGAGCCATGCAATTTAATGTGTTTACAAATAAGCGAATGACCCATAGTCGAGTCGCAGTACTCCCCCGTGAGAAAGACTTCCTTGCCGTCCCGAAGGCATTTATACATGAAAGGCAAGGACCAGAGTTCATGCAGGAAAGCACTGCCCAAGGGCCGGTAACGGCCCACAGGATAATGTTTCATGCACGAGTCAAATTCAAACAAGGAAAAAGGTAAAGCGATAACCCCATGAACTAGCCACACAGCGGAATCAAGTTCTGCAACAGAGAACGGCAAAGGATCCATCTTTTCGATATGTAATAAAGTGTAAGTTGCATCTTTCATGGACATAAATTGCTGTTTGTCAGTTAAGTTAAAAGGTAGAAACAAGGCAGAGGTGTTCAAAAAATGCCAAGGAACTTTACCTAACTTGAGCGTTTGTAAAGTCCATGCAAACTGCATAACTGAACGCAATTGATTCTGACCATGATATAACACAGAAACATCATCTTGTACAATATCAACAACAGAGGACACAATATTCTCTAAAGTATAAATGCGAGAAGACAGGGTATTAATACTATTGTCAACAACAGCAAGCACCTTTTCCAAATTTGCTTGATCTATTTCCCGAAGACGGGAAGCAGCTTCCATTTGTGATAGCTTCCAGAGTTCATTATATGTCTCATAAATGAATCTTTTAGGTCGGGGACCACGAGGTCCCAAAACAAAGTCGGACAGATCAATATTGCCTGAAAGGAGGGACAAATGTTGTTTAACAGAATCAAGGGACGAATGTTGCAGCCATTGTTTGCATAATTTACCAACAGAATATGTAGTGACAGTACGGGAAGCAGTAAATCTCGGATCAGGCCTATCCTGTGTGTATCTAGTACCTGAGTCGTGAAAACGCATTTGACATGCATTAGATGATATAGGCCATACCAACCAGGGTGACTGATCCAGTTCGGAAACATTAAATAAATTATTCTGTAATAGAGCCTGTAGGGTCGTCAGGGACAGGTTAAAACGTGAGCTATCATTGGGAAAACTCGAAAGGGATGGAATTGAGGGCGAGTTTAATTGTTTAGTGGTAGCTAAGCCCCAACACGTAGTTTGATAGATGGAAGCATTTAGGAACATAATTTGGGTAGGGATGAGGCAAGCACGATGCAACGCCTCGGTTCCCTGTACCTGCCATGGCTTGGAGCCCCAAATGGATTTCAAATCTATTGTATCCTCCCAGTACTCATAACCACCCACTGCTAGGGCACTTAAAAAGGAACCCGAATAAAGCAATTTGGTGTGTGTTAACATAATTTTCTGAGTTGATGTGGTATTAAGTTTAAAATAATAGGATGCAGGGTTCGACCGATTAAAATCAGTAAAATAGGTAAACTTATTTCGAAGAGTTTGTGAGCTACCTGGCAAGGGGTTTGGACAATGTTCCCATTGGGTGTAGTTAACAGAACTACGCAGGGCACTTGGCTTATGGAGAAAATGATTACCCCAATGTTGGTAACAATACAAATCGGCATAATTCGCAGAATTCATATATAAATCTTCAGCATTAAAAGATGCATAATATTTTAAATCGGCAAACAATGCTTCAACGGCATGCACATCCCAATCATCAGAATGAATATTATTTTGTACTACATCACCCATTGAAACACGAAGGACATTAGGTACATTAATAATTTCTGTCGGACCATGGATTTGATAGTTCACTGCATCCCATACGATGCCATCAGCAACTGGAAAAGCTGAAATGTTCACAAATGTGTGGTCACGCTTCATGATGTGAGACGAGGAATGAGGAGCCAAAGTTCCAGAAACATAGTCTACAGCAGAGCGTTCAGGTAAATAGTGACCATTGATTAGTAGAAAAAACACTGTGACAAAGCCAATGGACATGAACAGAAAGATCAAGAAAAGTACCAACCAGATGTATGTCCAGGGTGGAATCAAAAAATTGTCTCTAAACCAGGATACAAAAATACTGAACTTGGATGGGACTTTTGAAGAGGTGGAATCCGAATCAAAGGAATAACGAGTCGGGCTTAGTGGCGTTATTGGTTGATGTGCTACCGATTCAGATGCAGGATAAGTATACTCGTCCTCGTCGATATTGGTGGAGAGTTGGGGATCAATTGTAGTTTCAGGCAAATCAACCATCTCAATTACAGCATCAGCGACCGTTCGTGTAGATGGGTCACGAACATATGTCCGATAAATGGCAGGACAAGAGACCGCTGGTGTGACACTATTCAGGATCGGCCAGGCGCTGTAGCTTGACATTTTCCACTGAGATGTATCTGTTCTCCTTGCGACCAGGAAGCGGTGGTAAAATGACTGTACGTGTTCCCTTCAAGCCCAGAACTGGAACCGGTGCACGAAAAGAGGGGCCAAATTCTTTTTTGTTTTCAACCTTCTCTCGAACCAGTTCTCCAACCTTTGGAAGCCAGCCGGCTACCGGAATCTGCAACGCAGGATCTGTGGCTGAAGGCAAATGTGTAGTTGCAAGTTTGTCTCGGGCTTCTTGTAAGTCCTGTAACATAGCAGAATGGTTATCTACATCAAACTTGGCGGATTGCGCCGCGATGTCTGGACCCTCAAGGTCAGGCACAAACATTCTTATGCCAAAGAGCATTTCGTATGGGGTCCGCCCACCCAGAGGTCTTCTAGGGAGATTATTAAGTGCACGCTGAACGGTATACAAGTGGGCCAGCCAGTTCCTGCCAGTACCTATAACTCTAGATGTTAAGGATTGCTTTAAGTCACGGTTCATTCGTTCAACGATAGAGTTGCCCTCAGGCCTATACGGAGACGAAAATTTCACCCGCACCCCAAGCGAAGCCATTGCATCCTTGTAAGCCCTAGAGGCAAACGCTGGACCTTGGTCCGAATGGAAGGTGCCGCATGCGAAAATTCCCACAAAGACACGCAAATCCCTGATTACATTTCGAGCGTCAGCACTACGTTGTGGCCAGACCCAGAGAAACCGTGTGCACGAGTCCACTGCTACTAAGATGTATTTATAGGCAGTGTCTGATGAGAATGGACCGCAGTGATCCAAGTAAACACACCCAAAGGGTCTGTTAGCAATGCAGAGCGGGGTCTGTGGTGGGCGTGTTACCGTGGAAGGCTTAATCTGTTGACAAACATCGCAAGAAAGCACAAAAGCACGGGTGTCTTTATACAACCCACGCCACCAATAATGCTGCTGCAAGATGGAAACTGTAGCTGACACACCTGCATGAGCCGAAGCCATGCCTTCGTGTGCAGCTGATATCAAGGCACTCCTGCGGTCCGCGTTGGGGATCAGCCGATCTCCAACGTCAGGTATTGTCACATAAGGAACCTGATCGGGACTTAATTTGTAAGAATACTTGGAAGGGAAACCTGTAGGGTAATTATCACCTTCCTTGGTTGCAGCAATAGCTGCTAGAATAACAGGGTCAATTTTAGACATGGACCTGGTAACCGCTGCTACTGAACACGTGACTACTGCTGAACGGGCAGCTTCATCTGCCAGATCGTTACCAATAGCGTGTGCGCCCACCCGCTGATGGCCTAAGGTGTGAACCACCTGTGTGAGGGGCAGACGTTGTTGCAATTCTGCCACTCGAACCCAAAGCATTTTATGCTTAATTGTGCTCCCTTTTGCGTCCTTGTAGTCATTTTTCGACCAGAAAAACAGATTGTCATTGTAAGATTGTACACAGTAGAAGGAATCACATACAATAAGAGTGGTCTCATCCTGAGAAGCGAACTCAAGCGCAAGTAGCAATGCATGCAGCTCGGCCAATTGTGCGGTACTATCTCCAAGTGTGCGAGTATGCACTGCAGAGGATTTGAACTTTCCATCTACAAAGGAACCCGCAACAATAGCACATGCAGCTGAATAAGCGTGCTTGGACCCAGTGGCCGGTTGCGCCGAACCATCGGTGTAGATCACACATTTGTAATCCTCAAGCGGTAGTAAAAACAAAGGAGGAGGATGAACGAATTCATACTGCAAATACTCCTGAGTCTGAAGAGAAGAATCAAAAACAAAAGTGACGTCCGAAGACGTCAAGGAGGTAGCCCATTGTATCCAACGGGGATGCATTGCTTTTGAGTTCGGTACACTTGCCTTTGTTACTGCCTCTAGGGCAGGACAGGGTGTCACCACTAGAATCCGCTTTCCCTGTGCCAGTGCGCGTTCTTTTAGAATCGCCATTTGCACTGCAGTTAGAACTTTTTCGACGGATGTAAAGCGCAATTCAGCGGAAGTGTACAGATGCGACTTGTATGCGATGGGTACTGTATCACCTTCATTAAAGGTTAAGTATGTGAATCCCACCGCCCCCGGAATTATTCTAATCACCAGGTTTGTGTGGTTATCACGAGTCAAAAGATATTTAGACTCCAAAAGGTCTGTCTGCAAAGACTGCAGAATTAAGGTATGCTCAGGCAGCCAGCAAGACCTTGAATAAGTAGGTTGTATCAAAGCATACAAAGGCTTGATACGCTGGGCATATTCGGGAATGTAAGTACGCCCGAAATTCAGGAAACCCAGCAAAGACTGAAGTTTCTTCAGAGTATTTGGGGGGCACAAATGTGCACATTTTTCCAAGAAATGGGGGCTAAGCCCTTCCCTTCGTTGTTGAGCTCATAGCCCAAGAACAGAACGGTAAATTCAGCAATGTGTGACTTAGCAAAGTTAAATTTGTAACCCTGCTCCGCAAATTCAAGAATAATGCGGTCCACACGGGACAGATGCTGATATAACTCGTCGTCTGTCAGATAGATGTCATCTACTTACGAACATGCGTCTTGATCAATGTCATTTAACAAAGAAACAACACGGGCGGCGAATATACCCGGACTATTTTTGTAGCCCATGGGTAAACGCCGGAACTGGAATAATTTACCACCGGAAGTGAATGCGGTCCATTGACCACTCTCCGGGGCTAGGTTGTGCGTGTAGAAACCGTTTGAAAGGTCAAGTGTCGTTTTATATTTTTTACGAACAAGACTGTCTACAAGCGCAGAACTATGTGTATTCTGTACCGCAAAGTTCCGACAATGGGAATTTAAATGCCGGTAATCCAAAACTAAGCAGTACGATCCATCGGGTTTAGAAACCACGAAAAGGGGATTGTTCATAGGTGATACGCATGGTTCGATTACTCCCTGATATTCCAACTGTGTCAGAATTTCGGAGACGGGGCCTTTTGCCTGCCGTTTGATGGGATATTGGGGTTGTGGCTGCGGTAGTGACCGCAAAGGTATTGCATGAGGAGGTGATTCTTCATCCCATCCCACATGGTTGCGGTATAACGCTGGTGCCAGGTACACAGCCCACTCAGCTGCAAGTGCTTCAGCTTTGTCTTTTGGGACATGCCTTGAAAAGCTTGGAAGGATTACCTCCTCTCCTTTATGTGCAGCTAAAACGAATGGGGGTGGCCAATCCACCTCCGCTAACAAAATGTCATATGAAGAGGTTAGATTTTCCCAAAAAATCCCTTTTATTTCACGCGGTATGTCACCTTCAATTTGGATGACTATGTTGTAAAGTCTGTCAGGGGTGCCACTCTCGTGTCAGCTGTCTCTACAGTAACGAATGTTTCAGTTGCTGTCGCCTCCATATGAGGACGTAGCGCCTCCCGCACTATGGTAACTTCCGCGGCGCTGTCTAGGAGGGTCACTGCCCACGTCCAATTCTGGAGTCTCGTTCTCACGGTCTGTGGCATATTTCGCTGTTACAGCGGCAACTTTTTCTTTTGAAATTGCGGTCGAGGAAGGTGAAAGTCTTCTGCTTTCCCTCTGACTTGTTGTCGAGGTTGGTCTCGCTCCTGGGGAGCCTCTCGGCCCCTTCCTCTATCTTGCCGTCCTCCTCCACCAGCCTGTGACGACGTCTGGGCCTGTGAAGAACGAGGAGAACGCGTATCAGAGCTCTGAAACCTTTCTGGTGATTTAATTCTCGACCTATCACGTAAATCATAAGTACGTTCAGAAGAAACCGAAACTGGGGAAGCGCCTCTCGACCCCGGCTTCTTTTGTTGCTTACCCTGTTTTTTCTGTCTCCAACTCTTTTTAGTGAAGACTGGTCTATCATCTTTCTCAGATGTACTTTTTGTTTGTGTAATTTGTGGTTGCGATTGAGTTTGCATTTTTACAAAAGGCTTGTTGCCTAGGCTATTTCTTCCAATTGTTTTATAAGCCCGGGCTATAATTTTCGGTAATTCGCGAGGCCTGTCCAACTCTGGGACTAAAGCCAAAGCATTCGCTACTTGAAAGTTCATTGCATCGCCCTTGACATTTCCAAGGATCAGTTCAGCTACTACATCAAACACTCCCACTAGTCTCATCCCTAATTCCACAGCCGCTTCAGGGCCATGTTCGTCCTGTACTTTTTTAATTACAGAGGGTAGAACCGTCATGGAAGGAGTACCAAAACATTTTGAATAAACTGCTGCGAATACCTTACCCCAGTTTTCACATGATGTCAAATCGGGGATTAAGTCTTTTGGCAAACTTATCGTAAGGATGCGATGTTTATCCACTGGGGACGTATGTGGAAACACCGCTTCTATCTGATCGAACTTTTCGGCAAGCCAGTAAGGATAATCGTCCTTACTTTGTGGACGTTTGCCCATCACAGAATTTACCATGACAGGACTTATGGTCACTCCAGCTGCAATAGCTGGTTGGCCAGCGACTACAGGAGCAGCTCCATGTAGGCTACCTGTAACGTATGTCACTAAGGCTCGATGCACTCGCACCAGTTCGGTATGCATAGTGCGCAGTTCCGCAATCGGTAATGCCAGATAATTTGGATGCGGGGTATACCCGGCCAATACAGGCCAAGTGGCCCCCAGAATGGATAAGGGGCCTAAACGAACTGCGGTAGTTGGTTGTGGGAGGGCGCCATTAAACCAAACACGGTGCTGCCAAGCCGTGAGAGGCACTTCAAGAGTAGTATAGGGTCGATAGGCAGCAGGAATAGCGGTGGGTTTATATTCATGAAACAGCTTATCACCTGCATCCACCGCTTCAAAAGTGATCCAAGTGTAAAACACTTCAAAGTGATAAGCCGGATCGGCTTGAACCACAAAGACCAACTCGACCCCAGCATCGGGCACTCCGTATACACCTAGGTGTTCTCGGATTGGTCCTCGGCTATGTGCAGCTATCGCCACACCAGCCATAACTAAACAATTGTATTCGACAACCTAACAGGGAGCACAAAATGGGTTATTTATGTAACCTTTTTTAATAATTTCAAGCTTGAAAGAACCTATAAAACGTTCAATATAGGAGGTATCACCGTCACTTACGCCTCCGGAAGCGTATGTGAGGGTTTTGTGGACAAGCACAAGTACTACTCAAGCGTCTCGCAGATAAGCAGCCCCACGGTGGTCGCGCCATGTCATAGGGTTTCTGCACATACACAGAGCTATGCACAGGATAATGGGACCCCGGAATACAGTGGTTTGCCTACCATATACCGTAGCACCCAAAAACCCCAACCCAACTAGCTTAGCATCCCATTAGCACCCAAGTACCAATGATTGGACAACCCAGAACACGGTATCTTTATCTCAGGACTCGCAGAAGCAAGAACACTCTTTCGTCACTCACTCGTACTTGTCCACAAGGTGCGTAGGAAGAGACACTGGATAGGTTAAAATGTTTATTCCAACTTACGTGCTCTAATGTACAGTACACGTGTCAGTACTAATAGCATAATGCATATGAATAATATAAGCAGCATGGTTACAATTCCATAGAATACAAACGGGGAAAGCATTTCATAACTCAGTGGATAAATGTCTAAATAACATTACCACCCTCCCCGTGCAGTAAGATAGTTTATTATAAAAATAGAAGACCTCTGGGCTTTGACTAGCGAACCCTCATACCTCGGTCTCTAGATGCAGAACTACATCAGCAGATAATCACAGCTCTTCTCCCTGGAAAGGATTCCTCCAAGTCTGTTAAGCGCCAGTAAAAACTGCAGTATTAAAGGCACACAAAGTTTCATGGCATTTGCGCCTAATGTTATGTCTGGGTGCGCGAGACTGGCCATATCAGGAAGAACCAAAATACATTGTTATGCGACCTTGTACATGTTGTGCAGTCTGAGCCCAAATCGAACAAGAGAAAAGGTGAAAGACAGAAAGTGCAGACAGCGCAAAAGAACTTGGCAAGAGCAAAGGGCGAGGGAGCCCTGGCTCAGTGTAACGTGCGCAAAGAAAAGCAGCATGGCAGCTAGTCCTAGGCCAACATAACAAGGCAGGCAACAAACCACAAGACAAAATGCTTAACCGACACCATGAGTTTCAGGAACAAGATGTGATAGTCTTTATAATCTGCCCTTTCCAAGATGGTGATGTGTCCAGGAAAACCTATCTGAGATTTCCAGTCCAAGATGGAAGAAGGTTGTTTCCTGTGATGTCAGTTCTTCTCTAACTCATGTATAGGGAGGCATCTACAAGTGATGGATAAGTTGCAACAGATCAGTTCCATTATTTTTCATCACATTTATTGCCCATTTGGTACTATTTTTGTCGCTGAATTTTGATGCTTTGTAGCTAGAGAGTGAGCTGGATTTCTTCTGGATTCTTCTTCCTTAGCTCTTTCTATTTCCTGATATCTAGGGGAGCTAGGTGTGTCGCTTTTCTTCTCTTTTTGCCATTGAGGTCTTTTAAACTTAGGGGCAGATTTACAAGCCCCTTGCGGCACCAGCGGCACATTTCACTGCCCCATATTTACAAGGACAGGAAAAGCCACCCTGCGTGACTTTTCCTGTCCTTGTAAATACGGCCCCTTTACACACAACACTTTGCGTGAAAGGGGCGTTCCATGGGTGTTCCCACACAACACCCATGGAACCTGACACATTTCCAGATTTACAAGGAATCGTAAACCTGGAAATCCGTTAGAATTCTACGCCACCCTAGGGGTGGCGTAGCAAGGCGCAACGAGGAGAAATGTTTTAATTTCTCCTCGTTTTTTCCTCTTTCAATGCATGCTGGATTCTGCAGCAGGCATTGAATGAGGGAAATGTCTGTAGGGATTGTTTTTGTGCAGGAAGATGCCCCTTCCTGCACAGAAACAATCTCCCCATGACGCAGGCATCCTTGCACCATGGTGCAAGGGTGCCTGCGCCGGCGCATGGCAGCTGTTTGTGCGCCAGCGCAGGGGAGAGCACAGGGATGCAACATATTATTGTAAATATGTCGCATTCCTGTGCTTTGAAAGTGCCGCAGCATGGCGCAGCCAAAGGGCTTGCGGTGCCGCGCTGCGGCACTTTCTTGTAGATCTGCCCCTTAGTGTTATTTCAATCCTATTTGGGCCCTCTTAATGAGACAGTGTTGTATCATGGCTGAATTGAAGAGTCACCCTTTCCTTGAGTAACCAAGAAGGCAGTTCAATAGACCCTCTCGACATCCAGTCCTTGACACATATAATTTGACCTCTTTTCACATTGAAGACTGTCAACAAATATGTTACGTTTAAACAACTGCCAGAAAAAGGTAAAGCCCTGATGAAGACAAAACTAACAGTGTAGCTGAAACTTTGTGTACAAAGTTGAAAGCTGAATGTAAAAAAAACGTGATGATGTATTGAGAGATTAAGGGGGCGTGGCTTGGCGCTGATGTAGGTGCAAGCGATCCACGGAGCTCCGGTCCGACATCCCCCATCCGCCATAATCCTGAGCCCCAGACCCAGTAATTACGGACAGATTAGGTGGTGAAAATGGCCTGGAGAGCAGATGGCCACCCAGAAAGGAGTTACATGCCGTGGTTCGTGGAGAAAAGGGAGCGGCGAAGAAGTCGAGCCCTGGGAGGCAGCACGTAAGATGGTGGCCATGGCGCAGCGCGCTGAAGAGATCAGGATGATCGCGACCGGAGGACGCAGGACATAGACCCCTGTGCGAAGCTCTCATAAGGCGAAGTGATCGGGAATAGCCGCTTGGGCCCCTGGGAGGCGTTAACGGTAAACGGAGCAAGCACTGTGCGGGAAGCCGGCGAGGACACGTTATCGGCTGCCGTGAGGAGGGCAAGACATGTGAGTGAGACAACGAGCGAGACAACAGGACTGGGCTGCCTGGCGGATTGGATCGGAGGCTTGAGGAATCCTGCCTGACCCCGTTGCCGAGTAGCCCGCAACGGAAGAGAGGCCTCCGGAGGTAGGAGGCACCCGGAGGGGGGCGCGCGACTGCCCTGGTGTCAGCGGGAGGTGAGAACAGACCGGTGGGAGGTCGGGATATCCCTCTGGGACTAGCGGAGGCCGCAGACAGCTGCAGTGAGCACCGGAGAGACTTTTCCCTCCCTCCCCTGCCCCCAGATATAGAAAAATCGCAGATTGAAGGGGTAATAGCTGCTGAAGAAGTGGCAGCAGTGCAATCAAGGCCAGAGAGGCTGCATTTATTATACAAACACCAAGGAAGTCGAGCAGTGATAAAGAAAGGGGGGGAAGGGCGCAGTGCAGCACGGACTGCATACAACCATACAGTGGAAGTGCTGGAAATGTAAACAGGGTACGGAAGGAACACAGTTGCGGGGTCTAAAATCACTACCCCTGAGTAGTGCGATAGAAAGCCTGCAAAGACAGAGGTAGATGCCCCTGAACAGCACGATTGACCACGGACGGATTGGTGGCTGGAAGTGAAGGCCCACAACTAGGGAGGGCCTAAGTGCCTACACAGAGAACTGCCCGTTGCGAGCGTTCATACTTGTACTGGCCGCGAAGAGAAACCTGACCTGGTTAGGAGATAGCAGCCCATCGGGAGAGATGGGGAAAGTTCCGAACCGTAGAGGGTTCAGTGCCCTCAGCATGGAGGGGGGCAACACCCATGCGGATGACGACGAGGAAAGCCAGGATACGATCGCAGGAGCAACCCCCACGAAGCTGACTCTGTCAGATATCATGCAAGCTATCACGGCCTCCAGGGAAGCCCTAGAAACTAAAATTGAAGCAATAGGCACGGACTTGAACTTATTGAAAGACGACCACCGTAAGCTGAAAGAAAGAGTAGCGCTCACGGAACAGACACTCACAGATCTACCCACGACAGTGGTGGACCTGCAAAAATCTATCAGGAACATTAACATGTGTATTTGTAAAGCGCACGTTCACCACTACGGGTATCTTTGCGCTGAATAACAGATGTCTGTTGTTACCCAACTCAATGGTACTCATTTTATCGACCTCAGATAGATGAAAGGCTGAGTGGACCCACCGGGATTTGAACCTGTGACCATGAGGTCGAACACAGGCCCCTGCAGTAGATGCATTAGTCAACTGAGCCACCAGACCCGGCCAAGGTGCGGACCTTGGAAGTTAGAGCGGAGGACAGTGAGGGGAGATGCCGTAGAAACAACCTACGTATAGTAGAAGTGTCGGAAAGAGAGGAGGGAAGTGATATGGTCCAGTTCATGGAGGCCTGGCTCCGAACTGAGGTAGCGCCGGAGGGACTTTCGCCTTTCTACGCCCTGGAGAGAGCACACAGAGTCCCAGCCAGAGCCCCTAAGCCAGGGGCCCCCAAACGTCCAATAGTGGCAAGACTACTACATTTTAGAGACTGGGACCATGTATTACATCAAGCCCGCCAGAAGAGAGACCTACAAATAGCAACAGCAGGGAGTCGATATTCCCCGACTTCACTAGAGAAGTACAGAGACAAAGAGCTTCTTTCCTGGCAGTCAAGAGGAAACTGCGACAGTTACAAGTTCCATATGCCTTGATGTTCCCAGCTCGGCTGAGAGTGTCTGATCGGGACAGGGCGTTGTTTTTCCATACTCCGCAGGAAGCCTGGGAGTGGCTGGATGCCAGACCACCACAAGGAAGGCAGGGGTCCTCGCCAGGTTCGACGTCAAGTCAGAAGGATAAGGCCCAGAGTACGACACGAGCACCTTCCCCGGCAGAAGCCAGAGACGAAAGGCATAAGGCACTCCGGGCAGTGGTGGAGCTCAAGTTGGCGGGCTCCAGTCCTGGTTCGAGCAGAAGTGGCCAAGAAGTGGACCGATCCAACGGCTCACTTGCAACGAGTGCAAATGAAGACTCCGAGAGAGAGCTCCCAAAGATAACCCCAAAGTCAGTGGATGACATTGTCTAATGCGCGCAATGACCCCATGAGAGTTATGAACATTAACAGATCATGTCCTGAAGGAAGGAAGGAAGGAGACGGTGAGCAGATCAACGATGGAGCAGAATTTGACTGATACGTATTGGGCAACTGGGGCTGAAAATATTAACATAAATTTCGAGATGGATGGAGGGCGGGGATTCCGGAACTAATGGGCCCGACCTACAACCCCCTAAGCTAAGACGATCTTCGTTTGTGAGTTCTTTGTTTGGATGGGATCGGGGCTACCTAAACCTGTCCCGGAGAGGGGGAGTTGGGATGTTTGTTTGAAATGGGTGTTTGTTTTGGGGCTCAGGATTGTCAGGGGTAGGGGGAAAATTGTAGTTAAGACAAGCTCGACCGAATGGCGTCCCCCATAGATCTTAGATGTATCTCGTGGAATGTGCGGGGGATGCATTCCATGATGAGGAGGCATAAAATACATGCATATTTAATAAGGAGAGGAGTCCAAATCGCTATTTTACAGGAGACACATATAATGGCGAAAGAAGGAGCTGCACTACAGCGCAGATGGAGAGGGCAAGTGTTCTATACGAATTACTCAGCATTTGCCAGGGGGGTCCTGGTGTGGGTGAGAGCGGGGGTCCCGTTCCAGTGCAGTAAACAAATATTAGATCCTGATGGGAGATATGTAATACTGATGGGTAAACTGAATGGAAGGGATGTGACGATAGGTAGCATTTATGGACCAAACATAGATCAGGTGTCGTTCCTATCCCACCTCTCTGGGGCTCTGGCGCCGACTCTGACGGGCTCGGTGTTATTGGGAGGAGACTACAATTGCATCACAGACATGACCCTAGATAGATCTCACCCGCCCCTTCCGGACTCGCCCATGCGTAGAATAGCAGAAGTGCGCAGGCTTTGGCAACAACAGTGGGGGCTAATTGACACTTGGAGGGCACAACATCCTGAAGAGAGGGATTACTCCTTCTTCTCGTCCCTACACGAACTGCATGTTAGGCTAGATTCCATCTTGTGCCTACCGGACGTCCATGCATGTGTTCAAATGAGCGAATATCTGGCGCGGACGATCTCGGACCATAACCCCTTGTTAGTAGGGTTGATCTGCGCCAGGGATAGACCAAAAATTTCGACCTGGCGTCTACAACCTGAGACTCTAGAGGACCAGGTTTTCCAGACCACCATACGTACAGCCATAGAGCAGTATTTTGAGGAGAATACGGGTACCGCCACGAGCAGATTGATAGAGTGGGAGTCCTTTAAGGCAACAATGCGCAACAGATGCATTTCTGAGGCGGTGGGGGTAAGGAGGTGTTAGAAATGGGATTTCTGGTTGGCTAACGCTTGCGCCAAAGCCAGGCAGAAACCACCACTCTAGTCAGGGCAAGGGAGTTACACACCCAAGATAACCCCTGCTCACCCCCTTGGTAGCTTGGCATGAGCAGTCAGGCCTATCCCGGAGGCAATGTGTGAAGCGTTTGCGCAACACCCACACACAGCAGCAACACACTAGGCACACTACAAAAGGAACTCCACACAAGGTTATATAAAAAATAGCCTTTGTATTATCATAAACACATTAGAAACAGAATCACACATTTACACTGTGCCAACTGGCACGGGCAATATTCACAGGGGAATTATATACAGGACCAGGCCAATCGGGCCATGGTCAGAACCATCAGAACAGGTAAGTAAATGCAAATATAAAACACAACCAGTAACAACTGGTACCATAATGACCTAAGCATTATCATATTAGCATTAGACACCATCCTAAAATATCATAGCATGACATTAGGCAATAACCATATTAGGCCAAAACCTCATTAGCATAGACACCCTCCTAAGCATAAACACATTACGCATTAGGCCTCACCAGCATAAACACATTATGCGATAACCTCATGAGCATAACCATCATTAGAGGCATAAACCAGGGTGCATACTCACATTTGGCACATAATACATATCAGGCATAACCACATTAGGGGTATACTCGCAGTAGGAAATAACCTCACCAGCATAAACACATTATGCACATAATCTCATCCCCAAACGCATTTAGAGGCATGAATCACAGTAGAGAATCGCATTTCCTAACGTCCCATAAGGCACTGACCCCCCCTGGCCAACTGGCCTTCTCTAGGGCTCAAATGCCCTCTGTCCAGAATGTCAGGGCGCTATGCTGCCACTGCAGCCAAAGCAAAAGTGCGCAATGCGCGGGCACCAATGTGCCTCCTGGGTCCCCTCCTGGGACTCCTCAATGAGCCCTGGCCTAAACGTAGCAGCTGCCCACTAATTGCTGGGCAGCTGGGAAAATGAGCCCTGGCACCAGCGTACCTCCTGAGCCCCCACTGGGACTTCTCTAAAACAAATGCCCCCAACGTTGCAGTTGCCCACTGGCAAGTGGGGCAACTGTGAAGAAATGTGGCCAACACGGGAAAAAGCAATGGCCCCTCTGGGCCTTCAAACGCAATGTGCCCCCTCGTTGGAGCGGCCCGCCCTCGGGTGGGTCCGCTCGGAAAATAGCTGCCGGCCATGTACCCCACCCAGCCCTCACTCACCGGGGCTGACGGGGAACTCCTCTGGTCACCGGCGATCCTCCGCGGGCCTGTCTCCCCTTCTGGCAGGTGGGGGCAGGCTGGACAGCACCGGATGAAGCCCGTGAGGCTCCGTAGCCTCTCGCTCCTCTGAGGCTGACATCGCGGGGCTCTCCCTGCACATGGGAGCCCCGCTTCACCATCGGCAGCTTTCTCTTGCAGCCACCGGAGCCCTGGAGGCTCTTCACCACATGCGGGGCTCTCCCTTTCCTCACGGGAGCCCCGCGCAGGTTTGCCGGCTTCCTGATGCCGACGCTGCCTCTCCTCGCGTCGCCGGGACACTTCCTGGGCTTCCCTCGGCTCCGCCCACAGTCAGGCGGCTCTTGCCTGGCTTCCGGGCCGCTGCTCGTCTCGGCGGCGGCCCGTTTCTTCGCGCAAATTTGAAAGTGCGGGGTGGGCTCCCGCCACAACGAAGCATCCATGCGGGTAGGCTCCCGCTTAATTCACTGGGGTGGCATGGTGAGCAAAAAAATGATGGATTTAACCCAGATCTCTTGACTGGGGGTGAATGTTTTGATTTGTTCTGCATTCCGTCCATCAATTGTGTGTCTTTTGCTTTCTCGCCCTAAGTGCGCCAGGTATGCCCAGACGTGGGTCCTGGGCTCACTGTGCCACTGGAATCAAGCTATCCTGGCTGAAGAGGGTGAAACCCGAAACCGGTCCTAGGATGCTTGTTTCCGGTCCAGGGAGGACCTGGCTTGGCAGTTCGGGCTGGACTGTTCCCATGAGGCACAGGGTCAAGACTGATTTGCATATGGCCAGGTCTAAACTGGGGTGGCATGGTGAGCAAAAAAATGATGGATTTAACCCAGATCTCTTGACTGGGGGTGAATGTTTTGATTTGTTCTGCATTCCGTCCATCAATTGTGTGTCTTTTGCTTTCTCGCCCTAAGTGCACCAGGTATGCCCAGACGTGGGTCCTGGGCTCACTGTGCCACTGGAATCAAGCTATCCTGGCTGAAGAGGGTGAAACCCCGAAGCCGGTCCTAGGATGCTTGTTTCCGGTCCAGGGAGGACCTGGCTTGGCAGTTCGGGCTGGACTGTTCCCATGAGGCACAGGGTCAAGACTGATTTGCATATGGCCAGGTCTAAACTGGGGTGGCATGGTGAGCAAAAAAATGATGGATTTAACCCAGATCTCTTGACTGGGGGTGAATGTTTTGATTTGTTCTGCATTCCGTCCATCAATTGTGTGTCTTTGCTTTCTCGCCCTAAGTGCGCCAGGTATGCCCAGACGTGGGTCCTGGGCTCACTGTGCCACTGGAATCAAGCTATCCTGGCTGAAGAGGGGTGAAACCCCGAAACCGGTCCTAGGATGCTTGTTTCCGGTCCAGGGAGGACCTGGCTTGGCAGTTCGGGCTGGACTGTTCCCATGAGGCACAGGGTCAAGACTGATTTGCATATGGCCAGGTCTAAACTGGGGTGGCATGGTGAGCAAAAAAATTATGGATTTAACCCAGATCTCTTGACTGGGGGTGAATGTTTTGATTTGTTCTGCATTCCGTCCATCAATTGTGTGTCTTTTGCTTTCTCGCCCTAAGTGCGCCAGGTATGCCCAGACGTGGGTCCTGGGCTCACTGTGCCACTGGAATCAAGCTATCCTGGCTGAAGAGGGTGAAACCCCGAAACCGGTCCTAGGATGCTTGTTTCCGGTCCAGGGAGGACCTGGCTTGGCAGTTCGGGCTGGACTGTTCCCATGAGGCACAGGGTCAAGACTGATTTGCATATGGCCAGGTCTAAACTGGGGTGGCATGGTGAGCAAAAAAATGATGGATTTAACCCAGATCTCTTGTCTGGGGGTGAATGTTTTGATTTGTTCTGCATTCCGTCCATCAATTGTGTGTCTTTTGCTTAATTCACTGGCAGGAGAGCGGGGTGGGCTCCCGCTCTTCATGTGCACACCATCATGCTTCGGCAATGCGGGGTGGGCTCCCGCGGTATAGTCGCATCAAAGCGGGGTGGGCTCCCGCTGCAAAAGAGCACGCAGAGGCGGGGTGGGCACCCGCTCTCAACCAAACACCAGTGCGGGGTGGGCACCCGCTCAGAGGAGCACCGGCGGCGCTCCCAAAATAGCGCAAATGCGGGGTAGGCTCCCTCTTGGCTCTGGTGCAGTGTGGGGGAATCCCCACACCGGGATTCCCTCGAGGTACGCTCGCAGCCCAGCGCTGCAGGTTAAAGCCCCAAACGCTCCTCTTCTCCCTGGCAATTTAAAAATCAGAGTGCTCACGAGGCGCTAGGAGCAAGCAAAAGTCCTGGAAGTCCTTTAAGATGAAGGGGCCATGCAGGGCCCAGGGAGGCAAGCCCTCCTGGCAGCCCCCCTGGGCCCCATCAGCACGCCCCGGCAGGAACAGCACACCAAGACTGAACTGAACTGAACAATTTCATGGGGTCACAGCCCCTTTACTTATACCACAGATTCCTTTGTCTGCAGTGTAGGGCTTAGGGAACCAGATGCAACTGGTTCAGGGGGGATTTGGAGCACTTTGTTTTCGAAGCTCCTCTTCCCCTTTGTCAGGTGGGGGCTCAGTGATCAGACACACCACAGGGGGCGGAGCCAGCATTCACTAGGGCAGGCACCATTCTATTCAGAGTCAGGGGATTACCCCTCCCACTACTCCTAGCCCAGGTGTCCCATTCAGCCTAGCGCTGACTCACCCTGCCCCTCCTGGAGCCACACACACCTCCCAGCCCCTGTCACTCACAAGCCAGACATTCAATTCACATCAGGCAGGCAGACACAAAGCACACAGAAATGCCAACTTCTAAAAGTGGCATTCCTAAAATAGTTATAATAAATCTGCGCACACCATTGCGCAGCATTTATTATCACTATTCCAAATATACCAAACTTGACCACGCTGCGCCTCTCATATCAGGATTTACGACTGAAACACTTATCAGGGAATACCCAATGCATTCCTATGGGAGGGCAGCCCCACAGTAGTGAGAAACCAAAATGGCTGTTTGTCACTACCAGGACATGTCACACACTTAAGGTACATGTCCTATCTTTTACCTACAATGCACCCTGCCCATAGGGCTAGCTAGGGCCTACCTTAGGGGTGACTGACATGTAGTAAAAGGGGGGTCACGGACATGGCACACACTTTAGGTGCCACGTCACAGCGGCAGTAACACTGCGCGCACAGGCCCTGCAATGGCAGAGGCCTGAGATAGGTTTGAAAGGCTACTTTGGTGGGTGGCGGAATTAGCGCTGCAAGCCCACCAGTAGCATTTAATTTACCAGCCCTGGGTATATGAGATACCGCTTTACAAGGGACTCACAGGTAAATTAAATAGGCCAAACAGGTGTAGACCAATCTTACCACATTTATCACAGAGAGCACACGCACTTTACACTGAACAGCAGTGCTAAAGGGCCCAGAGTCCTAAAACCACCAACACCATGTCAGAAAAATGGCTAGGAGAAAGGCAAAAAGTTTAGGGATGACCCTGCAAAAAGGCCAAGTCCAACAGGAGGGTACTCCTGAGAGACACGATAGAGGCAGAACTGAAGCTCCGGGATTTAGAGAAGGAGAGGCCAGAACGGAGAGACAAACAGGAGGATCTATTAGCGGCTAGGGAGACGGTAGCTGAGCAGGTGGAACGATTACGCTGCTTTGATTATAAGAACTATATGACGAGGGCTCATGCTGAGAGGGACAAGGCTGGGTCACTGTTAGCCTGGTTGGCTAATCCAGCCAGGCGAGGTTCGGTCATCCTGGAATTGAGGGGAGATGAAGGGGAGACCTTGCACAGGCAGCAAGATATCAATGATGTCTTTATGGGATACTACACAGAGTTATATAAAAGCAGGATATCCCCCACGGACGAAGAAACTGACGAGTTCATTGGAGATGTAGATCTGCCGACAGTTGAGGAGGATGACGCGGAGTCCCTGGGGAAAGATATAGATGTAGACGAAGTGAAGCGAGCTATTGTGTCCATGGCCAGGAATAAGACCCCAGGGACGGATGGACTCCCAGTGGAGTTTTACACCACGTTCACTGACCTGTTGGCTCTTCGTCTGGTGGTCATATATAATCAGGCGAAACAGGAGGGAAAGTTACCTGGCTCCACAAGGGAAGCTGTGATTATTCCGCTGCTAAAACCTGGCAAACCCCCATCTGATAAGGCGGCATACAGACCATTGTCTATGCTTAACTTAGATTATAAAATCTTGAGCAAGATTTTAGCTACGCGCCTCCTCCCGCATTTGGTTGACCTCATACACCAAGACCAAGCAGGCTTTATACCATCCAGGAACACAGCACTGAACGTCAGATGATTGATACAGATCCTGGAGGACGACTCTTACTGCAAAGAGGAAGCAGTGATATTTGCGGTAGATATAGAGAAGGCTTTTGACAGCCTTGAATGGCCCTACTTGTTCCGAGTGATGAGGCGGTTTGGGTTGGGATCTGACTTTGTGACTTGGACGGCATTATTGTATGCGGACTCTACGGCAAGAGTCAGAACGGGCAAGCTTGTTTCGGATAGTTACCGGGTGGAGAGAGGGACACGCCAAGGATGCCCTCTATCGCCACTGCTATTTGCTCTGGCTATGGAACCGCTAGCGGCGAGAGTTAGACAAGGGCACTTCTATCAGGGATTGGAGGTCGCTGGTTGCACACATCATATTGCACTGTATGCCGATGATCTGCTTTTGTTCTTGGGTAATGTGAGCGAGGAATTGCAGGGAGCTAAGGACTTGCTTGCAGCATTGGAGAAAGTGGCAGGCCTTAAAGTGAACTGGATGAAATCATGTCTTTTCCCTGCTAAGGAGGGCAGAGAGGGGCCTCCCGAGGCAGAAGGGATTCAATGGGAAAATAGGTCTTTATCTTACTTGGGAACACAGATATACCATGGTCAAGGGGACCTCTTGGAGGGCAATGTGGGTAGAGCGCTAAGAGGGGTGAAGGCCAGCTTCGAATTTTGGGGGACCCTTCCTCTATCTGTGGCAGGCAGGGTAGCATTATTGAAGATGGTGACATTACCAAGACTCCTATATTTTATTGGAGTGCTCCCGGTGTGGATCCCGGCGGGGATGTTTAAGCAATTGCAGAGCCAGATAACGGAATTCTTATGGGGAGCGGGTAGGGTGGCCCTCTCAACGCTGACGAGACCTAGAGAGATGGGGGGTATGGCTGTCCCAGGCTTCGAATATTATTACATAGCGGCCCAGTTACAGTGGCTCACGAAATGGGTAGCGGGTTGGATGCCGGGCACGGCGCCACAGAGAGGCATGATATCCAGCATAGAACTCCTCTCCCGAGTGATATTAAGACTTCCCATGCGGGAGCGCAAATTGTCTATTGAACTAAAAGTTGCGCGCAGGTGTTGGAATAGGGGTCTACAGAGGGTAGGAACCGTGCGACCATATGCCCCTGAGATTACGTTGATCATATGTGAAATGCTTCCGCATGGGGGGGACTGGAGACGTTTGGAAGACTGGAAGGATGTAGGGGTGACCACAGTGGGAGATTTATACAAGGAGGGGGCTTAATCCCTTTCCAGGTCCTACAAGAAAGATATGACATTCCGGGGGGAGATTTCCTGTTGCACACTGCCCTCACAGCGGCAATACGCAAGCACTGGAGAGGGGGGGCTTGTAGAACCCACCATATCGAGGAGTTGTCACTACGTAGTGACAGCGGCAGGAACACACAAAGCGATTACTTGCCTCTATGGGAGACTTAGTTGTGAGAATCTTCCTGCCCTGAACAAAATACACCAGAAGTGGGCAGAGGATTCGGGGGAGCCGATCCCCGAGAAATCGTGGGGAGAGCTAGTGGAGAGAGCGAATAAGAGTATGAGAAATGCTAGATTTCAGTTGGTACACTTCTATGTTTTACATAGAGCATACCTCACGCCGAGCTGTATTAACAGGTATTTCCATATAGAAACAGCGGCATGCCCACGCTGTAATACAGAGGGAGCTGAGTTTATTCATATGTTCTGGACTTGCCCAGAACTGAGTGAGTTCTGGAGAGGAGTAACTGCACTGCTAGCGGAGACGCAGAAAAGGAGGTAGCATACAACACCGGGTCACTGCTTGCTGCATTGGTTCCCCCACACCTCTAAAAATAAAGTGACAAGTAAATTCCAAGACTTGGGCTTGGTGTTGGCAAAGAGGGAAATCACTAGCCACTGGAAATTTCAGCGGGCCCTAATATACACAGGTGGAGGTAAGAATTCTTGAAATGGGCAGAATGCGAGGGGGCGGTTAGATTGAGAACAGCGAAGAAGAATGGCAGTGACAAAACACTAGAGGCAGCGAGAGCATGGATGGCGCTGGTAGACCTATTAAAGAATCCTGAGATTGAGGAGGAGGAGGTCCCACGGGGGGAGGCCCAGGAGGAAGTGGCAGAAATTCATACTACCTGACATTGCAGTCTTGCGTCAGGAAGAAACTAACGTGGAGACAGGGACCCCTCTCCCTTCTATGGTCATAGGAGTACAGATATAATATGGCAGACGGGGGGATTTTGGACATCCTCTGTAATCAGAGACCATGGGGAGACTACAATACAGGACACGTCTGGGGGGGTGGGTAGGGGAGGTGGGGGGGAGGAGTTTGTTAGATTATATATGATGTTTGACTGAGTAGCATTAGGACCTTTGATTATATAATGGTGGCAAAATTGTATTGCAAGAAGGGTAAGATGGAGTATTGTGGGAGTAGGGAGGTAGAGGAATGCATTGTAATATAAGAATCGCACGAACATTTAATGACAAAAGTATAGACGCTAATGATATTGTTAATGGGGAAGTGCACATTTTTTGAGTAATATGACCTCAACTGTAATGGGACTTGTACGGAGCTGTTAGTTTCAATGAAGAATTGCCTAATAAATTTGTTTTAAAAAAAATTATGTATTGAGAGATTAATTGAATATTTCATATAAATGTACATTTTATGTGATTTCCTCTATTACTCTATACAGGAAATGCTTAATTGAAGCGTGACTAAGACGGATGCCTGAATAATATACATAGATAGCTTTGTTAAGATAATTAAGGTTTGTTTAAAATTGTACAAAATAACAAATATATTTTTCTGTATATACGTATGATTATAATATTGGTATGTGTGAAAGAAAGGTATTTAAAAATTATTTTCTGACTGATAAATCGGAGTATTAAATTATATTTGTAATTATTGTGGTATGATTATTATAAAACTGAGTAGTGCAAAGACCATATGTTCAAAAGATATACATTGATTGTCCAGGGCCCTAAATAAATAAAGGAAATCTGACATATTAAAGCAGTTTTGTAGGAGAGGTGTCATTTTGTATAATAAAATTTTATATATCCTGGATGCTCCTTTTTACTAGGTCAACCCGAAAATGATAGAAATGGGCCAATGAGCATGAAATGTATCTTTTGGTCTCCCACAATGTTGATGTCGACACCACAGGAGCAGATAGCTGAAACATATGTCTCCACTCTCGTTATAAGAGTGAGAACTGCCAATAAGTCTTCACCTCCATTTTCAGGAGCTGGGGTCATCTCACCATAATAGACTTTGCCACCCACTTTAATTCCTGATGGGACAAGCCGGACTCATGAATGGGCATGGTCCTGGGTCCATGGTGGGATAGAGTAATCTTGGATTCCAAGGGGGTGTTCTTGGATGCCGTTCCTCCAACTCCTCTATTTCTGAGGATCCTGCTTATAATCAGAGACAGCCCAGGAGGTTCATTCATCCTAGTGACTTTAGATTGGCCTCGTCAGGTTTGTTTTTGAACCTGCTACATCTGCTTCAGTGAGACCACAGCTGGCTCCCCTGCAGGAGAGGCCTCCAGTCTATGAAAAGGAAGAGAGTCTTTTAATCCCATCTACAATTTCACAACTAGAACATTTGGGTTACTGGGGAGATAGCTTCTGCTCAATTTGGCCTCTTCACAGACAACCTCGACATCCTGGTCGCTACCAGGAAGTCTACCACCACAGTTAATTTTGCCACTGATCCCACTAATGAAGACATACGGAAAAAAATTGTTTTGCTACTAATCCCTGTTAAAAGAAATGAACCCATCCACCTGCGTGTTAAATCATGTAATGCCTTTTTCTAGTGTGGCTGGATCGGGGAGGCTGTTTGGCACCTTCAAGACCTACCTGACAGCCATCCAGTGGGGCTTATCAAAACAGGCTTAGGAAGTCCTTCTCCATGGCCAATGGAATGTCAGAAGTTATCTAATTGGTCTGATGAACCTGTTTATTCTGGTCAGGCCCTGCAACATCATTGGACTTGGTGCAATCCAGACTGGTCCATAAACCTTTTGAGCTGTTGACTTGATGTGACATGAAGGGTCTCGATTAGAAGCTTATTAGTGACCACACAGATAAAGAACCTCTAAACACCTTTGCGCCTCAGAACCATTCACTGTATTCATCAGTACAAAAGGGGCCTGGGTACTTGCTGCACCATTGTCCCAAAGCTTCTCTATGAGTCCCACTTGAATGAGATCATTGTCCTAACATTTTTGCCATCCATTTTCCTCCGCAAAAGAGGAGACTCTATACAGTGTGCGCATTAGATGTGCTATGCTTCTACCTTACTAGAACAATGGACTTGCATTCTACCAACCAATTGCCACTTTTGGAGTCAGTTATGCTACCTGACTAGCTTCTGTGGCCACCACTGCCCTATCCAAAACACACTGTATCAACCATTACTATACTTTGCCAAAGCTGAACATCTATGTAGGATTAAAGAACATGCCACTAGGGCTATTTCGGTGGTATTCTTCAGACATGAACTGGTCAGACCCATATGCTGGCCAGGTACGTGGTAGCCCCAAAATTCTGTGGACATTAGACATTGTAGGCCCGATTCACAAAGGGCCTCCACACTCGTGGCGGAGACCCGCAGTAATGGCAGGGGGCCCACACTCGTGGCGGGACCTCTGCAATGAGAAAATGCAATGCGGAAGTGCCACCACGAGTACGGCCCCCGCCATGACTGTGTGGCCTCTGCCACGAATGCGGAGGCCCTTTGTGAATCGGGCCCTATGGTTTCCAAGGTTCTTTCTGGTGCGATGATAGGTTTGGTCAGTAAATTCTGTTTAACCTGTTCGCCTAGTCCCAAGCCGGTGAATACGACTTTGTCTTGCCCTTTCTCAGTCTCGCATTCTGTGGAATCTACCAAGACAGATTGTCATTGTGAATTGGGCACTATTCCATGCAAAAATGTGCACTATTATTCCAGCTCGAATTCCACCAAGTTATACATGGAGGAAATTGTGCAGACAAAAACTTTCAATTTGCGCCCCATTGGATAGCCATTTTGTCCACAAACCCTGTTTGCCCTGAAAAGCGAATTTGTACCTTAGTCAACATTGAGGGCTATAGTTCAGAATGGGAAAGAAGCGAGGTGTCAGATAATGTTACTTTCTTAGTGACTCAGTTAATTTTATTTCATAAAATTGTTCCCGTTTCGATTGTCTTCCTTCTAAGCCCCTAAGTAAAGCCAAAGCTTACACCTGTTGATCGTTTTTCATGAATGCCACTGGTGCAGATGTGCGTATGCTCAGTGAAGGATGTATAAGCAGTTTCCGGTTCTGCCACTATGTAGCAGGGTATCCACAATAATCCACAGAATGTTTCATAATTTCAAGTAAAAGTAATTGAGTAAAGGTAACGTCATCCTTTATGCCCTCATTGTTTACACTGTCGCTTAGGCCGCAATTACAAATTGTATAGTACTGCGGCGGATTTACTGCAAATATACCATTACCATGCGGTAAATTCTCCCAGTACCGTGCAATTGTGAGTTAAGACCCATGGAATGAAAATTGTTAATTCTGTGGTGTTTAATAAATATATTTACCACCTACATTGAGTAAAATGAGT
Organism: Calotriton arnoldi; assembly: GCA_963921515.1. Taxonomy (NCBI): domain Eukaryota; kingdom Metazoa; phylum Chordata; class Amphibia; order Caudata; family Salamandridae; genus Calotriton; species Calotriton arnoldi. The sequence goes on from CAWUFW010002752.1 coordinate 828,591, forward strand.
TATGGTTCAGCTGCACTTTCCATTGAAAAGGCGCTTTTTGATTTGACTATAACTTTGGCCCATATGAACAGATCTACACCAGATCTGAAAGTCATTTAACTCATCCCAATGCTGTTCCCTCTAGAGAAAAAAAGTTAACACAGGTTGAAAAAGATGTATTTCCCAATTTTTGCTCCCATAGGAAATTTTGCTTACAGCTACAGCAAAAACCGCTGAATGGATTTATACAAAACTTGGGACTCAAAAAGTGTGCTTTTTTTGGAATACTGTTCAGTAGTTTTTAGATATCTGTTTTAAAAAGGTGGAGGGTGGACTTGAATGGGCTACCACTTTTGTATAGCTTGACCATTTAAATTTGTGATTTTTTTTTCCATCATCTTGAAGTTAACGATTTTGGTCAAAATCTTGATATTGTATCTGTGGAAAAATTTCCACAGCCAAGGGGAGGCACTCGGAGATTTGCTCGACCCCAATGGAGTGAGTGCTATGAGGCACTCACGAGCATGGAAAATGAGAGTAAAAACTGAATAAAATAGCAAATTTGCCACCATGAAATTAATCGTGATCACTTTAGATTGTATTCATAAACAAGCACCATAATAAAAAAAACAGAAGTAAGATAGTCAAGGCTATGGTTCAGTGAAGACCCTGGTAGGGTGCACTGCCCAGCACCCACCATGTATGTCTGAATGACGTTCAGCGTGAAACGGGTACATGACAGGTAAATGCAGTACATTACAGTAAAAAACACACAAATGTCACTAAAACACAGTTAAGTGTTAGTTGTGGTTCCCCAAACGCAAATGTGAAAAAGCCTTGCAGTTCCCCGGGTACTGGTATGCAAGCCACCGAGCACACCATAACTCACACGGCTCGCCAATTTTAGTAAACCACTTTGCCGATGGTACATGAAAAAAATTATCTACCAAGAGCAAAAATTGATGGATGGCATGAGTTATTGTTAACACAATCTGCAAGTAAATGTAGCAAGTTTGTATTTTTACTTCTGAAAATATCGAAGCACTTACTAGGAAATGGAAAAAATGAGGAGGTAAAGTGTAAGGTCTATAGCACCTTTGCTTCCTTGTCATGAGTGATGCAGCTTAAGGTTACTGAATTCCAGTTACTCCTCAATTTTTGTCTTCCTTAAAGAGGACAGTCTGTGTGCCTTCCTGTTTTTGAATTGCAACATTTGACAACACAGATCACATCAACTAACACCCCAGCAAGAAAAGCTATATTTGGAGGTTTCAAAGCTTTCATAACAGTTTCTCAGATTTGGACCTCACATGAAGACCTATTACTTGGGTTACACTCAGGATTCAGACAGAATAGCTATACCCAAGGTTACACAGACCTTCCACGTTCATCCTTCAGATAGCAAAACGTTTAAGTCACTTTACAAAGATTTTCCACTCACAAGGATCTTCTACTCACACACTCATGGTTTAGAAAAAAGAGCTATCCCTCAGGTTGCATACCTCTTATCGCCTTAGATGTCGACAGCAGCGATGTATGTTAGGTTACAGGGGTCTTACAGGCATTACAGACGAACTGTCCACAATGTTAAACAATTTTGATAGTATCTCAGTTTAGGTAGAAGGGCTGTTTTTCAAGTTACACAGTTCATACAAGACAAGAACTGTCCTTTCAAATTCACGGCACTTATATTTTCAAACCAGTGGAGCTATTACAAGTTTTAAAAGTTGGAGACAGGACAGTACCACCAGGGTAGACAGCTGTACTGTAATTTGATATTTTGGACGTCAGAGCTCACTAGCATGTATTACTCTGCCTGGGACAGCAGACCTATCCAATCGCGTTACACTGTTCTTTAACTAGTTTTAAAGATTAGGGGCTATCGCTGAGGTGGCACAGGTCATTGAGATTACCAGACACACAATAAATATCTGGGAGGTGAAAGCAATACCCCAAGGCACTAACCATTATAATCTCTGCCTGCCTCAGTACCGCAGCCTGCAGGTTCCTATAAACATGAAGATACATGAAAAAAACATAGTTTTTTTAAAATAATAGTGAAACGTTTAAGAATCTGTGCAAAAAAGAGGTTTTGCAATTCTGTCTCGGGTGCTGAGAATACAGTACTAGGGGAAGCTGGCACTACCTACGATATGATCGCCGCAATAATGCATTGGAGAAAGGTGCTTGATTTCATCCTCCAAGCGTCCGTGAATGGTTGAATGCTACCTGTGTGCCAGTTCTCAGTGGCACACTGGTTCGAGGTGATGGTGCTACACAGCGTTTTTGCTGCCTCCTGTCCTACCTGGGACTCTGTGGAGAGTTAGGGCTAGCTGCTGAGCTGGGCAGTCTACAAAGCACGCTCACTTACCTAGAATGCTTTGAAATTAGGTGACGCTGTCACCCACCTTGGCTATACGCTGTTAATGCTGCACTAGCTCACTGCAGTGGTGAGACAGCTCTAGCCCCAGATATACTGTTGCTCGGACACTGGCGACATGGACCTGAGGACCTGGACGTCTGTCTCTACGTAACTGCTCTTCCTTTTCCATGCAAGAGTTTAATGGACCTCAGCACCAAGCAGCAGGCCTTGATTGATGGGTTACTGGTTGAGCCCTGGGCAAGCTCTCAAGGGTAGTACTTTTGTTGCTTTTTGTGTCATGGGTTGCCATGCTCTGTCTCCTTTTCATGAGTGGTTCTGCTATGGTCTCTGAGCCTGGCCTAACAACGGTCCAGCGATCCAGAGGTCAAACTAAATGTGTATAATCCACCATCCATCCTCCCTCTACAAGCATATTATCTCCTCACACTTGCTAATGAACAGAATGTCCAGATTAAGGGTTGCAAATTAACTGAAGCGTACTGTACATCGTTTATGAAACTAGCCAATTTCTGTCATAGCACAAATCTCCTCAGGCCTGGTTTAGAGTTTGGCGGGCAGGTACATTGTCACAAACATGACAGATATCCTGTGTGCCTTATTACACCCATTATATCCTAAAGCTCTTGTAAAAAGGCGGACGGCATAGCCGTTAGACAAACTCTAAATCAAACTCTTAGGTTTTCTTTCTCTTAGGAGGCACCTTGCATTGCTGGCACAAATGATCCTTTTACTTATTACTGTATATATTGTTATGCAAACGGTTTAGGAGGACTGCTGCTTTCCTTCATTTAGAGCCAAAGGTAACAAAGGCACTGAAGTCCCTGCTGAGGCGCCCATCCAATTCCTTCACCTGTTATTTGGGAGTACCTCTTTTGGGCCACAAACGTACACCGCAAGCTAGAAATGCAGTGAAATAAAAAGGTGGAGCTCCTGATTGTAGCAGTGGGCCATATTATCACTGACAACACAACTGAGGACCACAAATACAAACTAGGGGGCAGTGGGCAGCTGCTTTCATTCCTGCTGAGGATTCAATAGACTGGGTGCATGCCTGATAAAAAGAGTATTAGATGAACCGCTCACCACAAATGAGCCAGTTTGAAATCTCTAGGTAAGCTGTGCATTTCCGCAGTGCAAATGAATGCGTTTTTCTCTAGTTCACAAATAAAACAATATTGTTTCAAGGCAGTCTTAAATGTATGGCTTATATTATGTTATTAATTCTATGTAAAGTGCATAGGCATAGACATTAAGAGATTTGTCCAAGAATACACAGTTTAATCCATTGAGGGAGCTAACATTTCTGCCTGGGTGACCTAGTTCCAGAGTTTGTATCTCAGCAACTGAGTGTAATTTGCTCTCAAACGACCCACCCATGGTTTCTTAGGGCAAACATCTGTTTCTGGGCTCGATGCACAATCTGGGTCCTATTGGAAATTCACAGAATGATGACTTCATTGGGTAAATGTTTAATTTTGTAAAGGGCTTCCCACTTCGAATTCAAGTTCTATAAAACACAGGCAGTTCAAAATAGATGATTATTCAAAGTTTCCCCAAAGTAGCAAATCTTCATCTTACATGAATTGTTTCTTTTTTTTCCCTCCAGATATTCCTTCTAGTCTTAAATTTCTTTGAAAATGTTTCCTTGTTGGCTGGGCATAATCTTCTAAATAACGTACAAATGGAAGCGTTCACAGCTCGCTTTAAACCTGGAGGTTGGGGTACCTAATATTACACGCCCTTACCCAAGCAAGTGTACTTCATTGTTCGATAGACATTACAATACACTACACACTAATTGCTGGAGATCTGATTTGGTGACTAATGCAATTTCTCTTGTGTGTGCCTCGTTAGGTAAAGACGCCTTTGTCTGCACAAAAGCACATTTGCGCTCCGTGGAGTCTCCACGGGTGCCGCACTGCCCTGGGCAGGGATGATCTTTGTTTCAGTCATGGCCTGAAAAAACACAGTAAACCCGACTCCCCTACCCCAGGCCCACAAGACCTTGAAATCGACACCGTATACAGTAGATATAATTATTATTGTGTCTTAGAGCAGGTCACGCAGAAGAAGGATGGAAGGAAGAGGATAAACGTGTCTGGAGAAGACATGAGGGTTGGAAATAGTGAGAAGTGTGAAGAGATACTATTTCTCGGTTGGGCTCTCGGATTTCATGTAAGGAGGGATGCTTGCTTGTTGATGTATTTATCCAGTAATATGTCCGCTATGCTGTATGTCTTATATTTCAACAACTGCTATCTATTTACTTAATATAAAACTGAAAAATAAAGGTTTTAAAATAAAAGAAATAGCGAGAGGGTCTAATCGATGCCCCTTCCGTGCAGAACATACCTTCGCTGCTTGCTGCTGCCCATCTCCTGCGAGCGCTCGGCCTCTTCTCTTCTCTTCCTTTAGAATGTATGAAATTTGCATGAGTTTTTTTGCCTTTTCTGATGACGGAAATGAGCACTAGAAACCCCTAAACCAAAAAACCCTTACGCCCACTGATGCAAGCATGGGGAAGGAAGTGGAGGAGAGATGCCAGACAATGATTCATAAGAGCATGCTTTAGGTGGCGGGCTGGCTCGAGGAGTAGGCTGAGAAAAGGAGACATTGTAACTACTGCTTATGTTTAGAAATTATGAAAGCCTCTTCTTCCTCCTTCATTTTTATGTATGTGGGATTGTGTGTACCAACTAGCACGTACAGAGCTCCAAGTCTGTATGCAGTTGAAAGTGTATACGTGTAACAAATATTTAAAGTCAAGAATGATGTTAATGGCCCATATTCACCATATTCACAAAGGCAAATGTACACATGAGTATATCTACATGTGTAAATGTATTCTTACACTTTCTATTTACTTTACTACTTTTGGCTATTCACTGTTTTCGAGTGTATATTTAGTACATAGTGTAGACTTGCATGTCTCCAACTCCTTAAACCAGGGGGCGGAGCCAAGTTTTACTTATACCTTTGTAGAGAAAATGTATAAAATGATTAAACTAAAACAAAATTGCTACAAATATTTTTATGTTAAATAATGAGGTAAATTGATTTTACATGTTTTTTAAATGTAGAGCAAAATAAAATGCTACTGCATTATTAACACATTTAAAATATATATTTAATTTATTTAAATATATTAAATTAAATTTATATATTTAAAATGTATTAAAAATAAATCCCAGCTAGAGTAAAACGTTTATATTTATTTATTATGTAGTAGGAATTACCATGAGTTATGTGTAGAACTAATTTTAAGTAATTTCATTATTAAAGTACTAAAAGTACATTTATTTTTAAATTCAAAAAGGTTATTAGAATATTTTGTAGTAAAATGTTATTTTTTATTTATCAATAACATTTTTACATTTAAATTTAATGCAGATACTTATAAAAAGTCGAAATAAATTAGTTTTTTTAACAACATTAGTTCCTATGGGGTGTTATTTTAAATCCCTGCCTCCATTATTTTCGAAGGGAGTGTGTTGCAGTACAAGTGGTTGGCGATGGGTGGGGCTGGACTTACTCTAGGTCTGAGCTGGAGTACATTTACTACTGTTTTGCGAGCTTTGTGGCTGTTGTAGCTTTAGAATTTTTGAATAGGAGTTTGCTTACTCTTTTGTGGGTGGGTGTATGTTCCTCCCTATCCCTCCATAAAACCTTTTAATTTAGTAGTAAGCATTCAACATTTTCCAGCTACTCCCACGTCTCTCCAACATTTACTACTAAAAGGTATATATGTGTGGAGATCTCTCTCAGTCAGGGTGGAGATCTTCACACATAAAAGATAGGAGAGGCAGAGGTCTAGTGCAGTGTACATGAATACATGAGTAGTAGTATTGTAGTTCTACTAAACGTACTATAGAATACAATTTGAATAGCCCCTAATGTGTTTAAAGTGCTAAAATTGAACTTACTGTGCAACTTATATATATGTATGAAATTAGGCAAATCGACTTCAATGTAGTTTTCATTGTTAAGACATAGGCAGTGGTCGTGTCGCCCCAGGTTCAACACCAAAGTCGCGACTGGCAACAATTCACAATCTGAGATGAGCTGGGGTGTGTGTGACATGATCAAAGCATAGAGCAGATGGTTGAGTTATGTCACAAGACATGGAAGATGATAGCTTTATTATAGCTGTGTAAGTAACACCTTTTCAATGTGGAAAACTAAAATAAAATCATCACAAATTCTAGTAGCTTTAAAGGACACTACAACTTTATTCTATTTCTTTTTCACAACTAAATATCCATCGGCCGTTCACCTTTCATCACAAAATCTTCAGTACATTGATATTAGTCTCCAGCCCTGCAGATAATTTGCTAAACAGATATCATCAATAGAACCTCTAATTACTATGTCAACTTTGAGAAGCACAGTTTTGGGTCCTATTCACAAACTGCATTTTGTGGATCGTTAAGTAGAGCTACCGTAGAACCTGAAGGGACCCGACCGTTGACTCTGTCTAACCATTGAACACTACCTTGTAGTCCAACCTTATGCATATAAACGTTACACAGTAAGTTCATTTTAGCACTTTAAACACATTGGGACCTATTCACAAATACTACAAAATGCTATTCACATACATACATGCGAAAATCTCCCCCATCCTCTCTCATATCTTTTATGTGCGGAGATCTCCACCCCAACTGCGAAATCTCCACACGCAAAAGTATACATTTTAGTAATAAATGTGCAAGGGACAGAGGGCAGTGGATGGAAAATGGGCAATACTTACTAATAAAGGGTGAGGGGTTAAGAGAGCATTAAAGAAGGGTTAATATAGGTTTAGAAAGGGAAATGCACGCACACACATAAGAGTAAGCCCATTGCTCTTTACAGACTGCAGTTCTGTAATTACCACAGGCAAAAAGGATCCAAATTAGTTGTGAGTTTACACCAACTCAGAGATGGAGTAAGTACAGCCCATCACATAGCCCCTCACATGGGCAGATGGCCACTCACAGGTACTGGTTTACCCTCCCATGGAAAATAATGGCGGGAGGGATTTTAAATAACACCCCATTAGAAATAATGTTAAATAACGTATTTAAATTATTTAAAACTATAAATACATTTAATTTAATGTGTTTAAAAAAGTTATATATAAATAAAACATATTCTAAATTTTACCTAAAAAGATTTGAATAACCTTTTGAATTTTATAAATAAATGCAACATTTTTCTAAACAATATAATTTAGCTGATATTAATTCTGTATATCACTTTTCATGATGTGCAATACTTAATTCTCTTTTTGTTTACTTTAGGTGATTTTTTTCATTTAAACTTCAGGAAAATAATTGTATTTTATTTTAATTTAATATATTCTTAATACATTTTTTTAAATTTAAAATTAAGTTAATAATTTAACATATTTTATGTTGTTCTATATTTAAAATAAATATACACAATGAATTAACATTAATAAATAACTTACAAATATTTTTTGAAACATTAATAACATTTAAACTTTTCACCATACTTTGCCGTAAGGAAATCTCTGCCCCAGTGGCAGAGAAATCCGCCTACGTGTGAAAAGTACTAACTTTACACCTGTAAATAAGACTCCACAACTTTACACTTGTAAGTAAGACTCCACCCCTGAATTTAGGGGTAGGGACATGTAAGTCTCACGTTTGAGTAACTTTACACTCGTAAATGGTGAATATCCTAAAGTAGTAAAGTTACTCCAAAGTGTCAGAGTAAACTTACATGTGTAGATTTATTGATGTGTAAGTTTACCTTTGTGAATAGCCCCTTTTTGTTTACCAGTTCGTTTGAGTAAGCATTAGTGATGCCAATCTTTTTGCTTCATTGAAAAGATGTATGCACGCTTGAGTAATATTTAGACGCAGCATATATGTACCATAGAGGATGCATATTTTAAGCACATAGTGAAACGTATTACATTTGCACATTCTCTAACGGCGTTACATGTTTGGAAGCTTGGTCAATGCACTTTTGCTTTACAAATACTCTGCATTGTCCACTGAGCGGCAGGGTGTGTATATATAAGCGCAACGCAAAATATATATACTGCAGGGTACAAGATGGAGGAGTAGTGAAAAGTCCAAGAACCGTGGAGCAGTGCCGAGCAGGGTCAAAGGGGTGGTGCAGCATAAGGTCTTAAATGATAGTTGTATATATGTAAAGAACAAGGGTACCCCAGTAGTGCGACCAGGGGTAATATATGTATTTGCAAAAGACAGCGGTCAAGGTTGAGGCCAATTGGGTCCTCGGGTAGCCAGAGCTACTATTAATTCAAAAGTAGTCTTAGTCTGGGTTTTATTAGTGAACAGAAAGTGCCAACAAAATTTTGGAGAACAAAGTATGCAGGGACACAAGGTTGTATGAATGATATCACATTTATTAACATCATAAAGGGAGTATCATTCACATGGTAGGAGTTAGTCCTGGTGCTCACACAGAGGGTGAAAAGTGCGTGAAGTGATAAGTGCTGGTGACTTAAAATTTACATCGCATTGACAACACTGTACAAAACTCCATAGTTAATAAGGTATGTTTAAAGGAGTTTCGGTTGTGGAAGTCGACGGCGTTTCGATCTCCTTAGTTAGAGATCATCATCAGGACGAGAAAGCGTGTGAGCAGGTAGGATCTAGATAACAAGAGAAACCATTGGTCCCAGGGACATAAGTCAAATTACTAAAAACAACTAATCACTGTGAGGACGATTAACTACACTGAAAATTAAGGACAGTGGAATACAATTACAAAAAATATTTAACTGGTAGTTAATCAATTACGAGAAGTAAAGAAGAGGAAAAGAGCTGCTCTTAAAGGAAAGGAGCTATAACAGCAGAGTGTAAGTACAAGGTGAGGTTGAGCAAGTTGGAAGACATACATGGTTGGTCAGAGAATTAATTAAATAAATTGCCATGTACAACAATTGGGAAGAACCGTGTGAGTGGGCATGTGCAAGGAAAAGACGCACGTAATGCCAGCATGCCTTGGTGAGGTTGAGCAAGTTGGACAACATACACGGTTGGTCAAAGAATTAAATTAATTGCCATGTACAGCAATTTGGAAGAGCCGTGTGAGTGGGCATGTGCAAAAGGAGAGGAAGGCACATAACGCACGTAATGCCAGCATGCCTTGGCGTGGGGTAGCTGTTTACCGCATGAGGGAGACTGCGAGGCCAGAGAGTTAATTGGGCAGAGGGGGCGGGAGTAGAAAGTACCTGGTAATGAAACGATGCGATTAAGGATCGTCAACGGGTCATGATGACCGTGGTGGTAAAACCGGATCTGCAAGGAAGGGGTAACCGGTTAGGGTGAGCGAGGTACTGGAGGGATGTGAAGGCAAAAGGACTCGTAGCAGCTTACGTAGTAATGAGGAGGTCTGGCCGCTCAGCGAGGTACGTACTGGTTGTAGGCAAGGGGAATCAATCACGATGAATCCAAGGAGCCAACTGTGGAGGAAAGCGGGAAGTGACTGATCAAGGCAGTAACGCAGTAGTTAGACGCGCGGGAGCAGGACTCAGCACTGGGGAGCGGGGGAAGGCAGGGCGAAGACTTACTTATGTTCGAAGGAAAGGGATCCTGCTAATTCCAAGGCAGACAGCATACAATGAATGGTGCCGGAGTCTGGTAGAGCGGATTAGTCAGCGTGTTGGTGAAAGCACCGGAAGGACAATGAGATATGGGGGAGAGCGTGCGTGCGTAATGACGTGTCCCGGCTCGAAATTGAGCGTCCAGGCCTGGCGGCCATATTGAATGAGGCATATGTGAAGCAATTAACCTGGGAAAGAGTGTGGAAAGGCAATAAGGAAAAAGAAGAACCACAACAAAATAATAGATATAAGGATTAAAAACATAGCTGACAATAAGTTAGCTGTATACTGACATTATACACAGATTGTTTAGGAACATAAAAAGTTATAGAATCAGGTTCCATTCCTCAATTGTATTGAGTCCATTTTCAATTGAGCGGCATTTGAACATCCAAAGGCACTCAAGCCTATTGAGGATGGCTTGAAGATCACCACCTCTTGGACTTGGGTGTACCATGTCAATGACTTGCCATCGTAGATCTTGTTCAGAGTGTCCTTTTTCAATAAAATGTTCTACCAGAGGTGCATTGATATTCTGGCAGCGAATTCTGCTTTTATGCTGTCCTATGCGAGCTTTTATTCTCTGCGTGGTTTGCCCAATATAAAGGAGGTTGCATGGACATAGAATACAATAAATCACGTTGACTGAATTGCAGTTTGAAAAGAAATCCAGTTTGTGAACAGTAGTGCCGAAAACAAATTCTTTTGTATTTTTTGTGAGTGGGCATGCAACACAATTACCACATTTAAAGTGCCCTGTAACTGGGGGAGACCGAAGCATGAGCGCACAGTGTTGGCCTTTAGTGAGGGTTTATGTGCCCTAACCAAATGGTCTTTGATGTTACGTCCCCTCTTGAAGGAGAACAAAGGGGCCTCATTTGTGATATTGATGGACATAAGGAGGGGCCAGTGTTTTTTGATCAGTTTGGTTATTTTGTTACTAGCGGGCCCAAATGTTGTAACGCAAGGGATGCGTGTCATGGGCTGTTTGGGGGTTTGTTCCAGTAGCGTATCCCTATGTGTGTACCAGGCCCTTTTCATAGATCTCCTGACCAGGCGCCGAGGGTAACCTCTGCTCATGAGTTTATCACATAGTGTATCCGCTTCCCTAAAGTAATCCTCTTTAAATTTGCAATTCCTGCGTATCCTGTTGCGTTCTGTGGGTTTACGATATAGGGTGGTGTACAACCCACCTTCTGTTGGTGTAACGTTAACATCTAGGTAGCTAATCCGTGTGGTGCTAGAGCCATATGTGAACTTAAGGTCAGGTTGGCAGTTGTTAAGCCATGTACAAAAGGAGTCAAGTTCCGTCGTGGAACCCTGCCAGATCATAAACACGTCATCGATATAACGACGCCAGCTCCTGATTTTATCGCGATAGGGGTTAGTTCGGTTGAGGACATATGTTTTCTCCATGTCGTCAACAAAGAGTATGGCAAAGTTTGGGGCAAAAACAGCCCCCATAGACGTGCCCTTGCATTGCCTATAGTATTTGTCATGGAACATGAAATAGTTTTTAGTCAGGGCTATCTCCAGGAGTGAGATAATACATTCACTGGGAACCTTGTGTGGTCTAGGTCTGTTATCCAGATGTCCCTTGATAACCAAGGTGCCTTTATCCTGCGGGATGTTGGTGTAAAGGGATTCTATATCTAGTGTGACAAGAAGCTCAGATATGGGATCAAAATTTTCTTGCTCAATTTGTCTGATGAAGTGCGTAGTGTCCTTAACATAGGCTACGGTGTCTTGTACCATATCATGGATGAAAAAGTCGATGTACCTGCCTAGTGGCTCGAGAATGGAGCCGCAGCCTGACAGGATAGGTCTGCCCGGAGGGTTAGTTTGGTTTTTGTGAACCTTTGGTAGTGTGTAGATCACTGGTGTTCTGGGATTTTTGTTATTGAGAAAAAGAAACTCATTGTGACTGATGTAGCCTATTTCCTCAGCCTCTTTGGTGATGGTCTGGATAAGATTTTGGATTTCAGATAAGGGGCTTTGGTTAAGTAGCTCATAGTGGTTGGCGTTGTTAAGTTGGCGCATGATCTCATTGTCATAGTTTATTTTATCCTGAATGACAATGCCGCCACCTTTGTCACAGGGCTTGATGATAATGTCATCCATCTTTTTAAGGTTAAGGAGACTTTTCCTTTCATCGAGGCTGATGTTGTAGGGGATGAAGTCATATTGATTTCTCAATTTGTCAAGGTCTTTGAGAACTAGATTTTCAAAGGTTATTACCTCAGGGGTAAGCAACCTGTGGGAGGATTGAAGGTCGATTTAGGCGTAGCCCTGTAGTGTCATATTTGGGTGCAGACTCTTTGTTTAGAAAGAAGGACTTCAATCTAATTTTTCTGAAAAATTGGTAGATCTCAATTTGTATGTTAAACCAATCCGGTTTTTCTGTAATTACATACGAGAGTCCTTTATTGAGAAGGGCTATCTCAGAAGAAGCTAGTTGGTGACTAGAGAGATTGAAAATGGGAATGGGTTCCATGGGAGGAGGGAGAAAGTTATCCTCCATCCTTATTACGTTTAGTATTGGTAGCCCCATTGGTAAAACGTCCGCCGTGTCTGGCGTTCTCCTGGTGGAAAGTTGTAGCGTTGTTTCACCCTCCCCCTCTCGGTTTGGAAGGGTTGGCCTCTCCCTAAAAAATTGGGATTGTTACTTGCTGAGCTGGGACCTGCACCTGGGTCTGAGGAGTCAGAGTCTGCAGATGAGTCAGAAAAGGAGACAGGTTGTCTGTTCTTAAATCTGCCCCATGTACCCGTCTGTTGTCTAGGAGCGAACTGGGGGTTTGTAAAGTAGTCTTCTCGGAGATATGGATAGTTTTTTTCTTTACTATAGTTCTTTATGTCTTTGGTAACCTTAGTAGCCTTTTTGTGGTGTTCGAATTTATGGAAATCCGAAATAGTTCTTTCTAATCTTTCAAGGATGGTTTTAGCGTCAGATAAGCTGTCAAGTTCCAGAATGGCTTTTTCTAGTGCTAGTATTTCCTCAAGCTCTTTCTTACTGTGTTCTAATGCTGTGTCTATGCCAAGAACCATCCAATGTCTGGAACAAGTTGTTCCAATATGGGCAAAGCCGTTCTTGAATCTAGGGTCTTGCAGAAAAATGGCTGGAGTGTTGCGAACTTGCAAACCCACTGGTATTATTTCTGCTTTTAAATATTCCGTGAGCATGCGGGCGTGCAGCTCAGTACGGATATGTTTCTTTTTTAGATGTTCTAGGGCAGTTAACTTCTCTGTAGCTACATCAGTGGGTGCTGCTGTAGGTGCTGATGTTTGAAACAGGGAAGGGCCACTAGTAATTCTGGCAATATAATCATCTGTGTATGTGGGGACAAATGGTATGGACATGTTCGTATTAAGTGGCCTGATAGGTTGCATACAGATAGGGTTAACACATATAAATTAATACAACAATAAGAGATACATTGAGTAGATAAATAGATAAACCACTCAAGGGAGTGGTGCCCCTTGCAGTGCAGCCACTGCACGTATGATATATGTAAAGAACAAGGGTACCCCAGTAGTGCGACCAGGGGTAATATATGTTTTTGCAAAAGACAGCGGTCAAGGTTGAGGCCAATTGGGTCCTCGGGTAGCCAGAGCTACTATTAATTCAAAAGTAGTCTTAGTCTGGGTTTTATTAGTGAACAGAAAGTGCCAACAAAATTTTGGAGAACAAAGTATGCAGGGACACAAGGTTGTATGAATGATATCACATTTATTAACATCATAAAGGTAGTATCATTCACATGGTAGGAGCTAGTCCTGGTGCTCACACAGAGGGTGAAAAGTGCGTGAAGTGATAAGTGCTGGTGACTTAAAATTTACATCGCATTGACAACACTGTACAAAACTCCATAGTTAATAAGGTATGTTTAAAGGAGTTTCGGTTGTGGAAGTCGACGGCGTTTCGATCTCCTTAGTTAGAGATCATCATCAGGACGAGAAAGCGTGTGAGCAGGTAGGATCTAGATAACAAGAGAAACCATTGGTCCCGGGGACATAAGTCAAATTACTAAAAACAACTAATCACTGTGAGGACGATTAACTACACTGAAAATTAAGGACAGTGGAATACAATTACAAAAATATTTAACTGGTAGTTAATCAATTACGAGAAGTAAAGAAGAGGAAAAGAGCTGCTCTTAAAGGAAAGGAGCTATAACAGCAGAGTGTAAGTACAAGGTGAGGTTGAGCAAGTTGGAAGACATACATGGTTGGTCAGAGAATTAATTAAATAAATTGCCATGTACAACAATTGGGAAGAACCGTGTGAGTGGGCATGTGCAAGGAAAAGACGCACGTAATGCCAGCATGCCTTGGTGAGGTTGAGCAAGTTGGACAACATACACGGTTGGTCAAAGAATTAAATTAATTGCCATGTACAGCAATTTGGAAGAGCCGTGTGAGTGGGCATGTGCAAAAGGAGAGGAAGGCACATAACGCACGTAATGCCAGCATGCTTTGGCGTGGGGTAGCTGTTTACCGCATGAGGGAGACTGCGAGGCCAGAGAGTTAATTGGGCAGGGGGGGGGGGCGGGAGTAGAAAGTACCTGGTAATGAAACGATGCGATTAAGGATCGTCAACGGGTCATGATGACCGTGGTGGTAAAACCGGATCTGCAAGGAAGGGGTAACCGGTTAGGGTGAGCGAGGTACTGGAGGGATGTGAAGGCAAAAGGACTCGTAGCAGCTTACGTAGTAATAGGAGGTCTGGCCGCTCAGCGAGGTACGTACTGGTTGTAGGCAAGGGGGAATCAATCACGATGAATCCAAGGAGCCAACTGTGGAGGAAAGCGGGAAGTGACTGATCAAGGCAGTAACGCAGTAGTTAGACGCGCGGGAGCAGGACTCAGCACTGGGGAGCGGGGGAAGGCAGGGCGAAGACTTACTTATGTTCGAAGGAAAGGATCCTGCTAATTCCAAGGCAGACAGCATACAATGAATGGTGCCGGAGTCTGGTAGAGCGGATTAGTCAGCGTGTTGGTGAAAGCACCGGAAGGACAATGAGATATGGGGGAGAGCGTGCGTGCGTAATGACGTGTCCCGGCTCAAAATTGAGCGTCCAGGCCTGGCGGCCATATTGAATGAGGCATATGTGAAGCAATTAACCTGGGAAAGAGTGTGGAAAGGCAATAAGGAAAAAGAAGAACCACAACAAAATAATAGATATAAGGATTAAAAACATAGCTGACAATAAGTTAGCTGTATACTGACATTATACACAGATTGTTTAGGAACATAAAAGTTATAGAATCAGGTTCCATTCCTCAATTGTATTGAGTCCATTTTCAATTGAGCGGCATTTGAACATCCAAAGGCACTCAAGCCTATTGAGGATGGCTTGAAGATCACCACCTCTTGGACTTGGGTGTACCATGTCAATGACTTGCCATCGTAGATCTTGTTCAGAGTGTCCTTTTTCAATAAAATGTTCTACCAGAGGTGCATTGATATTCTGGCAGCGAATTCTGCTTTTATGCTGTCCTATGCGAGCTTTTATTCTCTGCGTGGTTTGCCCAATATAAAGGAGGTTGCATGGACATAGAATACAATAAATCACGTTGACTGAATTGCAGTTTGAAAAGAAATCCAGTTTGTGAACAGTAGTGCCGAAAACAAATTCTTTTGTATTTTTTGTGAGTGGGCATGCAACACAATTACCACATTTAAAGTGCCCTGTAACTGGGGGAGACCGAAGCATGAGCGCACAGTGTTGGCCTTTAGTGAGGGTTTATGTGCCCTAACCAAATGGTCTTTGATGTTACGTCCCCTCTTGAAGGAGAACAAAGGGGCCTCATTTGTGATATTGATGGACATAAGGAGGGGCCAGTGTTTTTTGATCAGTTTGGTTATTTTGTTACTAGCGGGCCCAAATGTTGTAACGCAAGGGATGCGTGTCATGGGCTGTTTGGGGGTTTGTTCCAGTAGCGTATCCCTATGTGTGTACCAGGCCCTTTTCATAGATCTCCTGACCAGGCGCCGAGGGTAACCTCTGCTCATGAGTTTATCACATAGTGTATCCGCTTCCCTAAAGTAATCCTCTTTAAATTTGCAATTCCTGCGTATCCTTAGAAATTGTCCGTATGGAAGACCATCACGTAGTGCTCTGGGGTGGTTACTTTTGTAGTGGAGTAGGGTGTTGCGTTCTGTGGGTTTACGATATAGGGTGGTGTACAACCCACCTTCTGTTGGTGTAACGTTAACTCGTTTTATTTATTTATATGTGTACTTACCTGTAATCGCCCGTAATCCGTAGTTTACTACCCCCCACCCTGCCCCTCCCCCGCCCCACGTCAGCGCCCGGCGGCACTCCCACCACTGACCGCTACTGCATTTAGCACTGTTTCTTATCACAAAATGCGTCCACGCGTCCATTTTGGATACAAGGGTGCATTTTGCGCAGGAAAGTAGAGCTAAATGCCAGGAAAATCCTATCTCAAGAGCACATTTAGCGAGCACGAGCAGCTGCTCACGCTTGCTATTCATGTTCATGACTGCATTTAGTGATATTTTGGACACAAGGGGGCTTTTCTGCGCTAAGAAATAGTGCTAAGCGCAGAATTACTCTTCTAGCGTAATTCAATTGCAGTCTTACGGAATTCTTTGGTAATTCCGCGTGATTGCGCTACATGGACTTACACGAGTTAGGCTCAACCCTACTCCTAAACCCCTGCATGGCTAGACTCACTTAACCCGAGTATCCCCAATGACCAACCACAAAATCTGGACGTCATTCCTTCAAATCCACAACCTTTCTAAAATAGAGCAAAAGTCTCCAAACCAGCACTAATTAAAGAAGTCCTTCAAGACCGCTTCGCAGACCAATATTACTGGTTTTATAGAGAGCCCCGATGCAATCTCGTCTCCAATGCACGCATTTTGACAGAATGGTTTATCCGCACCTTTCAGTTTGTCACACATCAAAATTCCCTGTGGTTATTAAATTGACCATATCCGGATCCAGTCACTTCAAGACTGGCCTGGCGATCTTTGGGGCAGATTTACAACCCCCTGCGCCACTTTTACATCATTTTTAACATGGGAAAAGTGACGCAAAAGTGGCGCAAGGGCCTTGTAAATCTGCCCCTTTATTTTTAACAACAACAAAAAAAATGCTACGGCTTAACAAGAAAAAAAATATTCGACTATCGCTTTCAATCTTTCCTAAACTCTAAGGGGGATATTCACAAGAACGTGTGCTAAACATCTCCAAAAAATGTTAACGCAACTTTACACATCGCAGGCTATCGCGGGAAAATAACCCCCTGTTAACGTGGAATTCACAACACGGCGGTACCATGCGATAGTCCCCCGAAAACGCGGCCAATGTCCGCGATACAACCACCGCGACGGAGTTAAAAACACAAACCCCAACGCGTAAAAAGACGCGATGTGCCCAAACCTGATAAGAAAACAGTGACAACCAGCGAGAGGCCAGCAATACCCATGCGTAATGCGGGAAAAAGCACAAGAACAGCATACGGAAAATGCCACTAAAAACGAAATCAACTGCAGAGTACCACGGATGCACCCTGACCGACTGCAGAGGACAACATGAACCCCACAATCCCCACGGAGGAACACCCAGGAATACAGGGCTCGTGGAAGGGCAATGAGAAGAGCAAGAGGAAGACGGGGTACAGTCTACAGGAAAACCCGATTATCGCCACGGATGAGACAGAACACCACCACAAACTGTACGTCACCTCCAACTTGTCATTGGCAACAAAGAGGCAAAGATGGCACACCACCTCGGACCATGTGAATGCTGTCGCATGGCAGAGGAGGACAATGGAAGAGCACAAGAGGCGCTGGACTGATGTGAATGGCAAAACCAAGCAGAAACTCGCTGCCAACACGAAAGCAGCAACGCACCCCGGAGGAGGGGGGCCAGCAGAACACCAGGAGCTGAATGACGTGGAGAAGATGGTGGCCACAGTCACCAGTCGGGAGACGGTGACATGAGTTGGTGATCTGGACACTGCCCAACATTACATCAACATGGTGTGTAGCGACCTGGGAGTGGGGGGGACGGGGGGACATGGGCACAATGGCACACATGCACAATCAAGCAGGGCACACTGCACACCCACAATGACTCTGGATCATGTCCCTGATCCCACGGGAACACTTCAGCACACACACAAACACCAAGTAGTCCCACGAACACCATGTGCCCAAAGGGGCACCCACCCAACACATCAACATTCACACAACTAACACATGCCCACGTGCGAAACACAGCAAACATGCATATACGTCAGCCACACTGACTATGCAAGAGACACCACATGACGAGTAGCTTGGCTGCAGTCCTATCATCATGGCCATGTACACGGCACGACACTGAGGTGGCTGAGTGCGGACAACACCCGAAAAGGAGCAGGTCACACTCGCACACAACTACCTGCACAAACAACCCCTGACGTCAACGACACATCTGCGGACAAACCATGCCCAAGAGTCACAACTCGACAAAGAGCACAAGTTACCCAAGTCTGCAACATCTCGGCACCGTGGAAGCCCAGAACTGAAAGGCACACCGCATGAAAGGGATCAGTGGCAGACAAATCAGAGCCACAGGAGCGAATCACCCACCGTGCAGCATACGCACATAAGTATAAGTGCACCTCGACATTGACAACATCCCGGTACAAACAGCAACACCTCCACAACAGAACACAGGACACAACTGGTGCCGCAAATGTGCACAACATGGCAAATCACATCTGGCACAGCAGGAAACTGTGACATGACAATGTACAAGTACAACCTGTAACCTGCAAATATGTTTTATTCACACATGCTGTGCTTGTGGACATTTTGTACTGTCCCATTATTGCCAGGGACGTCCACAATGTGACGTTCTCATGAGAAGAAATTGGCAATGATGGTGTTCCTACGGGCCATTCCTGCTGCAGTGGGATGTGGGCACCTGCCCCATCGTCCCCATCATCGTCCGGTACTTCTGGAACTGGGATCCATGGGGCATTGGTGCGTACACAGATGTTGTGCAACACACAACATGCAACGATCATCTTGCACACGATGTCCGGGCTGTACAGGAGCTTTCCACCTGTGCCGTCCAGGCACCTGAAACGTGACTTCAACACGCCAAATGTGCGTTCAACGATGCCCCTGGTGCGTATGTGGGCCGCATTGTACTGCCTCTGGGCGGGTGTGTTCGGGTCTCGGAGGGGTGTCATCATCCAAGGGCAGAGTGCATATCCTTGATCACCTGGGACAGTGCAGAGAGAAAAGAGTCAATACTTGGTTCGGCATGATGTGATGGCAGGCCCACTAGTCCAGTGACGCCTGTGCTGGCTGTGTGTGGGGTGAGTGTAAGCCAGCCCTCAGGGAGTAGCTGGTGCTGGCAACAACTCCAACAGTCATCAGGCACTCAGAAATGCAATGTCAGAACAACCAACAAGGGAGCATGACTTGAGTCGCACAGGGTAAGTGGCCCCGGATACACAGCGGCCGACACGGGACTACCGCCATGGGACGCTGACCTGCGGGAGACTGGGGTAGGGTCATGAGGGCAGAGCAGGGTCTCGTATGTCTCAGAGGTGCCTTCCGCGGAGTGTCTCGGGGAAGAATGGGAGGTGTACCCCCAGGGCATGATGCAGAGGGCACATGCCAGCTGTGCCCTGCAACATGGCGGATATGAATGCCACAGACTCATGCCAGACACCAAGTCCGTACCTGCCCGTTGCTGATGACAACCCCCAGGCCACAGGCTCAGACACCAACAATGTTCCGCCGGAGGCTGACGGTCACTCACGGCGCACAGGGTTAGTGGCACCAGGTCAGTCCTTGCTACTGGTTGACCTCCTCCGTAACGGTGATCCATGTTTCCACCGGACTGTGACGCATCTCCCTCTCAATCCTCCCCCTGCGTACACTGGCATGGACCCTGCCATTGATTAATGATGACTCAGTTCAAGGTGTGGGACATGCTGGACTGCAGTGTAGCCCGGCTGCAGCGGTGGAGTATGTCAACGAATGGGGACCCCTGGGGGCCTGTGTCACGGAGGACAGCGATGGCCTGAGGAGGCCGCCAAGGTCGCGGGCATGGGTCTTGGAGCTAGCACCGGCACGTGGTGGGCCCTCTTTGACACACGACGGTGTCGGCAGGTGAGCAGTGCGGCCTTGGAGCGCTGGGGCGGGTAGGCCTGGTCTGGGTATCAGCGTCCTGGGGTGCAGCAGGCGCACAGGCTCGCAGGCCCCGCTGCACACGGCGTCGTGGCGGACTGCGAGGCGCCGCCCTGGCAGTGACGTTGGCCTTTCCGGGAGAGAACCACGCTCTGCGCCACAGGGTTTTTGTCCAAACCCCTGCGCAGGCCTGGCATACTCCGGGCCAACCCACTACGCTCACGCACACAGGGGGGGGGCGCAGTGAGTGACATTTCCGCGATCTGATCCACGGCCTGGGGTGACATGGTTGCGTCCACTGTTCACTACTCTCCAGTCACCAGCAGTTCATGTCTGCATGGACATATCTGTGGTTTGCATACCCATGTCTGTCCAGCACATCCACGCCTCACTTGTCGTTGTGTACATTCCCATTCACGGGTCACTGGCATCCTTCGCACATGGCTGCACTCCGCATCTCCACACGTTCAGCTGTTGTGTGGCTGTGGTGCCATGATATAGCTGTATTGTGTGCAGGGGAAGCCCAGGATCACCATGGAGTTGTGTTGTCGTGTCTGGTAGGTGGGCATGTTGATTGACATGTTGTATGTGGTTTGGTCAAGTGTGCATTCCCACAGTTGTGCGTTGTGTGATGGTGGCTTTGAGTTGTGTGGTGTGTTGATTTGGCACTTACCAACGAGCAGTCCAGTTCCATAGATGCCATCCTGGAAGCGCTGGTTGATGATGGACTGTCGGAAGATGTAGGAATCGTGCACACTGCCGGGGTAGTTTGCGACGACATTGGTGAACATTCCCCGGTGGTCCACTATTGCCTGCACATTGATGGAACGCGTGTGATTTCTGTTGCTGTAGTGGTGTGCAGTATCCGCAGGGGGCACAAGTGGGACATGTGTGCAGTCAATGGCCCCCAACACGTGTGGGAAGCTAGCAAAGGCGTAGAAGCCTTGCTTTGTCTCCAGCTGTTCCTGGGCAGTGTGGGGGAAGTGAAGGTACTGGGGTATGAAGCTGATGATGGCATCCAGGACAGGTGTGATGAACTTTGATAGGGCTGGCTGTGAGACTCCTCCGACTCTGGCATTTGTTGGTTGGAAGGTACCAGAGGCCAACAGGTGCAGCACAGCCAGCAGCTTTGTCTGCGGAGGGATGTTGGTTCTCCGCTGGGTTGGGACCGTCAACCTGTGGGCGATGTGGGTCATGATGCGGATGATGGTTGTCCTTTTGAGCCTGTAGTGGGCAATGACTTCCTCGGGCGTTAGGTCTGTGAGACTGGTGCGTTTTCGGTAGGTCCGCTGTCTTACTCTGCGCTGCCTCTGTGGTGGTCCTGGGGGTGGTGGGTGTTGTGGCCCTGTTGGGGCTCCGAGCTGCATGATGAGTAGCTCCATGGCGTTGTTTGTTCTTCGGGTGTGGCTGTGTGCGGGGCTCCGTTGCCTACTGCAGGTAGTTGTCCGGCTTTACACCAGCAGGAGGCAGGTGTTAAATACCTGCTGCTACCGCGGCATATCGCGTGGTTTTGACTCGCATCGCAGATCTGGCAGTTCGTTGTGAAAGTGGTGTTGTGGTGTTTTCGTGTGTTTTTGCACGGGAACGCCTACTCTGCATCTCATTAGGGTTAGTTGGTGGTGTCCTCCCTGGGGATAAGTTTTGGGGCAGTTATCGCGGGAATATTGGCGATGTCTGCAGTTTGCACCCGCTTGTGAATGGGGTGTTAAATCTATCTCCACTTTTGATGGGTTAAGGTGGAGATAAATCGGCGGTAGGTCCTTGTGAATATTCCCCTAAGTGCACTCTTCCTCACTCAGCACTTCCCAACCAGTCACTCCTAATTCCTTCGGACTGTTCATGGGCCCCTGATCCTATCCCTTTACACCACAACTTTGTTTATCCCTTTACAGCACAACTTTTTTATCTTTTCTCCTTGCAAAATCTCCAATATGCTCCACCCCAGGCTATTCTCCATTCACGTCCACCAGTCACTTTCAGTTTCACATCAGAGGACAGTATTATTTTCAAGTAAGTCAGAACATTTTGATCGAGTAAAAATCACAGAAATTGGAACCGAGTTGGAAGCATTCAAACTCTCCTCAGTAAAGTAGCCATTCCTAATATGCTAATTAGTCCTTCTGTGTCTACTCCTGAAAAAACATAATGGCGATTTTCAGAAATTGCAAACCTTTATTTCTCAATGTAAATGACACCTCATAGCTCAACTGCAAGCATGTTTTTTACAGCGGTATCCAAAGTAGCCTTTATTCTCTTACATTTAACGAGAAAAGCCTTAAGGTGGACCACTTCTTATAACGACAGCCCAGAGTTAAAGAATTTGCAACTGTTTTTTGGATCACTTCACACACGTCTTTGATCGAAGAGAAGCACAACAGTTTCCTCATCTGGGATTACTTGCCTTGCAATATGTAAACGGTGAATTAGTACCCTACATTGGCCATTTTCAAGAACTTTGTGCATAAGCATAATGGACGGATGAGTCCGCTATGGCAGCTTTTTACAAATGCCTCAGTAAAGTGAGGAACTAAAAGATGCATTGCATTCTATACTTTATTTCGACTTCAAGTCATAAAAGTTCACTTTACAGTACAGAAATGATATTAAAAATGGTACAATAAGGTGCAGATATTAAGCCAAGCCTATTTAAGGCGTACTAAAGTGCAACAGTGGTAAAGACGATTCTGCCATTGGTAGATTGTCTCCCAGCAGTCATACAGGGCAAAAGTTTTTATACGTCAACCTTGTAACACATTAAAAGATGAATAGCAGCAGTACTAGATTAATATCATTACTTAAAATGCATATCGTAAAATAGGATAATTACAGTTGGGTGTGATCAATAGTGTTATTAAAAGGGCAGAAATGATCCACATAATTGCCTTTGTTCCGATGAGAATCAGTTGTGAACTATATAAAAACAACCCTAATAAATACCTATAAGACCATAATAAAATACATCAATTATAGAAATATAAGAATATATAAATCATCAGGTACAGTACAACAATAATGGATCCATTATAGTAGCAACAAAGTGGCAATGTGCAAAATGCTATTTTATCGGACCCAAAAGAGCACCCTCTGCAGAAGGTTTCCTTTTTTGCAGTAGTGGGCGTAGGGAAAGCTTCACTTATTGGTTGTCCTCTGGGCCCTGCCCCTAATACCCCACATTTGACCCAAGAATTTTGCCACTGCACAAGCAAATAGTGGCCTGGCATCTGACTTTAGAATTCTCAGTGCAATCCGGTAATTATCTGTTCCTAGTATTTTACAAATTGGGGTAAGCCAGTTTTTCCTTGGTGTAGTATACAATGGACAGGCGAACAGTACGTGGGGTAGGGTTTCTTGATGGGTTCTACAACCTGGGCAGCTAAGGGTAGCTTCGTTCCTAGAGTTCCAGTTACTTGTAAAGTCATTCAAAGGCAATGTACCTAACCTGAACTGGGTATATATAATTTCCTATCCCCCAGGTGTTCTATAAAGTCAACATAGCCTTCCAGGGAGCAATTTAGTTTGTGGGTCATAAAATCCAAAGTGAGCTTCCCCTGGGCCTTGTTTAATTCATTCTGGAACACCCACACCCAGTAGGCATTCTTCACATCACATTTCCAGGGGAGTAGGGTGGAATCATTGACTTCCCAATCCTCCCCCATCCCAATGCCTATAAGTAGATTCTTGACCCCTCTCAGCCAGCTGATCTTATTTGCTGTATGCCTGCATTTTACATCCTCTAAAGCACGAGCATATGGCAATAATTCAGGGGTCGACTTGATCTTAAGCCAAAATAATAGAGGGCGTAATCTTACCTTAGAGGCAAGAGAATGCCTGCCCAAGTCTAGCATGAGGGGGAGAAGGGGGGAGCTCTGGGGTAGCATCCTTAAGCCTCGTAAGTACTTAAAATCAAGGATACTTAGCTCCTCTACGCGCTCCAGGCCCCATAGTTCTGCACCGTACGTCACAGAGCTCACCACTTTAGCATTGTACACCTGGAGTGCAGGACTAATCAGTTTGCTATGAGACAATCAATGCTCTCTCCCTAGGACCCCCGACAGCTGTTTGTGCTTCAAGGCCATCTTGCTAATGTGAGATTTCCAAGACAGGTTTTCTGCTAGCTTTAAACCCAAATAGTCAAAAGCACTGACCCTTTCGAGCTGAGAACCTCCAAGCCTCAGAGAGCCCCGAAAAGATTTGGGGGGGCTCAGGGCCATGAATTTGGTTTTTTCTGTATTGATTATTAAGCCTTTGGTGTCACAGAATTCTCGGAACATATCTAGCAACTGTTGAAGGTGTTTTGGAAACCAGGAGGGTATCATCTGCAAAAAGAAGAGTGACTACCTTTTCCCCGCCTAGCTTAGGAGCATCTGCTGGTTTCACACTGAAAAATTGTACCACACCGTTTATGAATAGTGAAAAAAGTGTTGGGTCCAGAACACAGCCTTGGCGGACGCCCTTGGTAACAGAGATTAGGTCAGTAAATTGACCTTGCTAGCCACATCGCACCCTATTCCTTCGTGCAGGTGGATAAGTAGAACTATAATTTCCTCCGACAGGCCCAGATCTCTAAGGGTTTGCCAAAGTTCATGCCTTGGCACGAGGTCAAACGGCGTCTTAAGGTCTATGAAAGCGACATACAGGCTGCCTTTCTCGATTATCACTGTTTTCCAGCAGAGAAGGAGAAAGCGGAACTCTTGGTCTACAGTCCCCGTTTGCTCTCTAAGCCCTGCTTGGTATGGGGATAAGATGTTGTTATCAGTAGCCCATAGCTGGATTTTATTCAAGAGCACCCTACTAAAGACCTCCTGCATTGCATCAATAAGGCCGATTGGCCTATTATTATTGGGGGATGACCTATCACCTTTTTTGAATATTGGCAC
This sequence comes from Calotriton arnoldi, assembly GCA_963921515.1. Classification (NCBI taxonomy): domain Eukaryota; kingdom Metazoa; phylum Chordata; class Amphibia; order Caudata; family Salamandridae; genus Calotriton; species Calotriton arnoldi. The sequence continues at coordinate 853,582 of CAWUFW010002752.1, forward strand.
AACATTCGGCGACTTTCCAAGAATCTGGAATAGGGGCTCCTTCAGCGATGGCATTGAATAAGAGGTACATATATTGTGTCCAGCCGGGGGTGTCCCAAAGGAAAAGATCGCCCAGTATCCCATCAGGTCCAGGAGCTTTGGACGGAACTATAGTGCTAATTGCAGACGAGATATCTTCTATAGTAAAAAAGGCCCAGTTGGAAGTAGAGTAAAAGATGCTTCCTTTGTGGTTAATCAGCCTGCCACTTTGGACGCACTAATTGACCTAACCCTTCAGGGAGAGACAAAACAACGACCCAGGTGAAAAAAGAGAAAATGGGAGCTAAAATTCACTCCCACCTACACAACTGAAGGAAGAAATGGGAAGTCTGCAGAAGAGCCCAAGCAGATTGGTTGCGTACAGAAATCTATGACCAAGGAGGAAAGAGAGAAAAGGAGAAAGGAAGGTCTCTACTTATTACAGCAATGAGGAATATTTTGTACACAATTGACCTTCATTGCAGGGAAACTGGATCGCTCACCCATGACTGTCTAACCCAATATGAGTTTTCATCTTTCTGCAGAGTTTTCCACCAATAGAGTCATTTCCACGTTAAGGTTACTGATTCTACGCCTCAAGGACATGTAACATCTAAAGCAATGGTAAACTATGTGGTTTCCGAATGCTTTCTTCACAAAGTATTCTGCAAAGAGAATAACGTCCCACTCATTAAATAGATAGTAGCGGAATGCATACGGGGAACAGATGGGCAGCCTACCTCTTCAGGAGATGTACAGCCTGAGACTCAGACCTTAGTAGTAGCCATGTAAATTGGTCATGTAGATCCTCTATATTTTGATGCTATCACCGCCCCTATGTTTTCTTTATTCTTTGGTACCATATTGCTACAGACTTACAAACCATTTATAAATCGGAAAGAAGCATACATAATTATAGATTGTAAGTATTGTATAAAATGTTGGTTGAAACCACCTGCTCAGACAGAACAATCTCTAACAGACCTCTTTGCCTTTAAATACTATACCACTATTCTACGGGGAATTTCAGGATGTAGTTGGTACAAAAGAAGCTAATAAACTTCCAACTCATCACATCTATGATTGTGCCATTGACTTAAAACCATAGGCTAAGATTCCCCATTAATGCATTCATCCACTTACACTGAAGGAAAATGCTGCCTTGAAGGCATATTTATAAAAGAGTTTGTCAAAAGGATTCATCTGCCCTTCTGTCTCTCCAGCAGGAGCTCCTGTTTTCGTTATTCCCAGGCCAGAGGGAGAGTATTACAGCCCTATTGGATCTGATTAAAAATGCCAGTATTTTCTCCCAGTTCTTAAGAGGAGCATATAATCTTGTAAGAATTAACAAAGGAGATAAGTAGAATAACAGTCTTCAATGCCAGGTACAGCCACTATGCATACTTGGACATGCCTTTTTAATCTGTGCAACACCTGAGCAGCTTGTAAACATTTCACTAATGATATGTTTCAAGTCATTTTAGACACCTTTGTGGTTATTTACATGGATGACATTTACATATGCTCAGAAACATTTGAACATAGAGAGGTTCTTCTCAGACTATGTTGATATTTCTTATATGCCAAAGCAGAAAAGTGTATCTTTGAATCTCCACAGTTGTCCTTTCTGTGGTTTAGTTTGTCGGACGCAGGTTTTCAAATAGATTCCAGTAAAGTTAAAGCAGTTCTGTTGTGCCAGCTCTTAAAGCAGATGCAAATGATCCTAGGCTTTGCAAATAATTACAGGCAATTTATTGACAACTTATCACAGATTGTGAAACCCATTACTGAGCTAACCAAAAAAGAGCAGTTATTTGTGCAGGCACCTGACCAAGAAAAGGCCTTCACAATATTGAAGGAGGTTTTTACAGCTAGTTAAATTCTGCTGCACCCTGATTATACAAGACCATTCTTTGTAAAGATGGATGCCTCATCATTAGCAGTTGGTTCCATCAGTTCACAAGAAGATCCTGTAACTGGGGACATACTGTGATTCACAAAATCACAAAAAGAGAGACTAGGGAAAGAAAAAACCTCCTCTGACTCCCCTACCATCAATGAAAACTCACTTAACAGAGAAGGACTATAACCAAAACCCCTCCTTATGCTACAACTGTGGGAGCGGCGGTATAGACAGCGTTTTTACTATCAATATTACAAAATAACAACCAGAGGATGAAATACATAAGAAGGAAAACAAACAGGGAAAGACAACACTTGTCTTAATACTGCCCTCACACACTTTGCAGTGTCATGCTTCATCATAGGGCCGCATCTGACGTCTTGGTGCAGACCAACACCAAAGACGGAGCGCAATTATTTTAAATGTCTACAAGAAGACAAAAGTGGTGAGGGTACAGAAAAGGTGACAAAACAATACACCTAAATAAACCCACAATAAAGGGATATAAAGGAAAAAGTGTTCCCTTTAGAAGGGACCAAAGAGTGCAGACACACACAATTAAAACAACCTAGGGGAAACTGCCACCAGTCTTTATTCAAGTAACCCCTTGGTAGTATTAAAAACCACACGGCGGGATATTAGGGGAGGTAAAGGCCCCTGTCTCCCTACTGCATTAACCAACATGTTTCTGCCATTGATTCTCGCCCAACAGGGTCGTACTGGCATTCATCAGGGTGTAGGTCCCACGTTACCAGGTCTTCACCCCCAATTCGGAGTTGTTACCTTACTTCCACAGGTTACAAAATCCTGTCAGATAAACCCCTCTGGGAAATTTCCGAGAGGGAACAGATTCCTGTAAAAAGAAATCATGCAGACAATTACTGTTCTGCTCCCTTATTCCTTCACAAAATGCTGCAATGTCTCATCCTCTATAATGCCAACAGTAGGCATCAAATTAAAAGTGTGCATGTATCCATATACACACATCAAGGGACTCATCAAAAGCTCCCTACTCCACACCCAGTAAAAACCCTCACAGATGCGCAACACCATGCGTGTAACCCTTAACAGACTCCCTTAGTGTGGTATTCATGGTTAACGGGCTCCCTAAGCGTTGTAATCAAGGTTATCTCACCCTTACACAAACGTCAACCTGTCAAGTTACTCTACTCACTCACTAGTTTGAAAAGGCATTCTAATTGAATTTATTACACAGAACTCACACGGGTTTATAAGAAAATCTCCCAACCCGGGACCTTCGTGGGGCCGTGTTCTTAAAGTCACACTCTGAAAGACACAGGATAAGAGGAGGACAAAACAGAGATAATACTTCATTGTAATCCAATGGTATTTTCCTTTTTTGAATCTGTAAGAAAATCCTACTCCACCCCACCGCTCTCATTAACTTTCAAACGTATTACTAAAAATTATATATCCTGATAGAGTCAAAACCCTGGGGGATGCCAAAATTCTTTATACAACCCAGGACACAAGTAATACCCGGGTAAAATATCCCGCTTTTCATTAGCAGCCTTCATCGATTATGCGCCGTAAAAATTTAAAACTTTCTAGAGAGGCAAAACAGATAGCGACCATGACCCCTCTTATAATCAACTTACTACTCCAAAGAACCGTGATGCTTCAATCCCTCACTTAGGTCCTCCGTCGATATCTCGCACACCAACTTTCTTCTCTTATAACGGGGATGTTAATTGGTGCTCATATGTAGGCCACTCCCCCAACTAGGGTGCGTCTCGGGCTCGTCCGTATTCATTGTCAAAACTGAAAAAGGACACTATCTACCTTAATTCCTTGCAGATAGCGGCCATCTTGGAGTGTGTATGAGCACTGACGTCGCTGGAAGTTCACGTCACTATCCTCTATCCAAAGCACTACTACTGATATACCCACGGACACTGTATCTTATTGCACATCAATTCAGTCTAAGTGTGCGACCTTAGTACACGCTATGTTCATTGTTCTCATACAGAGACGGTTCTAAATGTCCACCATTAATACTGTGGCCCTGTATTTACCATAACAAAAACAACAACAACAAAAAAACAAAAAAAAAAAACAGCACAGGATTATCCTTCGTTCTTATATGTTAGTATAGAGAATCCTTTTATTGCATCTCTATCTTGTGATGTTATCCCGCAAAGACCATCTATGTCTCTACCTTAATACAATTAGAGTCATCTCATGGACACCGTCACCTACATAAGCCTGCTACTTCTATTGTCCATTCATATCAATAAATGGATCGCTCTAATAAAGGTAAGGGCTTACTAACCATTCGATCTATACTCCCCTTTAATTTAAGAGGCAATGTATCCAAGGGTATTGCTCAACTGACATAGTTAGCTTTATGTGTGTTATGAATTCAAAACGAAGGTACGAGGACACCACTCAGCACATTATTCTTCCATAATCTAATTTCTTTACTTGGTGCTTAGTCCATACAATTGGAACCAGGGTATAGAATCATTCAGGCCATGAATACTACTTTTTAACCTGTCCACCCACCGTTGTTCCCTAACCAACAAGAAACTGGCTACATCAACAGTATTAGGTGGGATAAAAGGTTTATCTAATACTGTCCACCTCAAATCTGACTCACTATGTCTCATCTCATGAAAGTGAGTCGTGAGTTTTGTATTGGTTTTTCCACACCTTATAGTGCTCATGTGTTCCAGGATACGGGTTTTTACCCGACGAGTAGTCATCCCTACATATAGTTTATCACAAGGACACCTTATGAGGTAGATGACATTCTCTGTGTTACATGTTGTGTGTTTCCTCTGTTCCCAGCGTCGATTAGTACCTATATCCACTGATTTGCCATTCAGTGATAAAGGACACGCTTTACAGTAACCACACGCATAATGTCCAAAAACAGGAGTTAAAAAATGGTCTCGATTTTGTTCCACAGGATGGCTGACCAGCGTTCTAGGGCGTGTGTTAACAACCATATCTTTGATACTGGCACTTTTTTTGAAAGAAAAAAGCGGAAAAGGTTGATCTAACCCATTCGAATTCAAAATTCGCCAGTTCTTCTGTATAATCTTTTTGAGATGATTTGATGCCGTACTGAATGTTGTAACACAAATACTACTCCCGACTGTCTCCTTTTCATTCGTTTCAAGTAAGGTCTCTCTATTGCAGTTACGTGCTCTCTTCTGGGCCTTTTGGATAACACATTCAGGATAATCTCTATGTCTCAGTTTGTCACACAGATTTTTAGCCTCTTGCTTGTAATCCACAATTGAAGAACAGTTCCTACGCAATCGCAGAAACTGTCCATAGGGAAGATTTTCCCTAAGTGAACGGGGGTGAAAGCTCTGAAACGATAGCAAATTATTCCTATCAGTAGGTTTATGATATACGCTACTGACTAGAGCTCCATTCTCTGCTGTTATGTTCAGATCCAAAAAGAAAGTGAGGTATTAGTCATAGTGTTCGTAAAAAACAAAAAGGGATTCCTCTGATTTAGCCACTCTAGAAAGATTTTGGCCGAGTCTTTGCTGCCTCTCCAAATGATGAACACGTCATCAATATATCTCCGCCAAACCCTAATCTGATTATAGAATGGGTTGGCTGGTGAAAACACACTTTCCTCTTCAAATTTAGAGACATAGAGGCAGGCTAAACTCGGGGCACAAGAACTCCCCATGGAAGTTCCATGTGTTTGGAGATAAAACTGTTCCTCAAATTTAAAATAGTTCTTTGTTAGGGCCAGCTCAAGTAGGCTCAAAATGAAGGCCCGAGGCGCCATAAATTCCCATTCTACTGAAAAAAGGATATTCTCAATCACCCTGAGAGTTTCTTGCTGCGGAATGTTCGTATAGAGAGACTCTATATCAAGACCAATCATTAAATCAGTATCAGGATCAAATTCCAGGCCTTTAATCAAATTCAGAACCTCCCTAGTATCTTTAAGATATGCTGGCATCTTCTGAACTAATGGGCGCAGAAACACATCACAAAATTTGGATAAAGGCTCTAAGATGGAATTAATGCCCGAGACTATAGGTCGTCCTGGAGGTGGACGTGTGGGTTTATGCACTTTTGGCAAGATATAAAAGTACGGGATGGTCGGTTGTTGTTTACAGAGAAAGAGAGCTTCCTTCTGACTAATCCAATCATTCCCAACTGCCTCTTCAACATAGGATCCAATCAAGACTCTCAGTTCTTCTGTTGGATCTCCTGTGAGAATCTTATAATTCCTTCTGTCACCCAAAAGGCGGAGGCATTCGGTATTATAAACCTCTTTATCTTGAATCACGATCGCACCGCCTTTATCGGCCGGTTTTATGATAAGCATTGGATCGTCTCTCAATTCATTGATAGCCTGCCTTTCAACTCTCGATAAATTGCAAAAGGACTTCCCACTATCTGATGTTTCCATCAATTCTACGTCCCTCATAACAGCTTGTTCAAAGACTCCAACCTCTGGGGGTAGCTGACCCATACTAGGAACGAACGTTGATTTATTCCTCAGTCCTGTATCGTCCTCTCTCTCAGTCATCTCTTTACCTTCAAAGTATACTTTTAAACGGACATTACGAAAAAATCCAGCCAATTCACACTTCAATTTAAAAGAGTCTAGCTGGTTAGTTGGGACAAATCCCAAACCTTTAGACAAGACCCTTTCCTGTGTCTCTGTCAATGTCCTAGCACTTAAATTCATCACTAAGTGTGTTCCCTGCTGGTACTGGGTTCCCCTTCTCGTGACATGCTGCGTGTTATTCTCTGGTTCATGTCCTCCCACTGTACTCTCTGTGGTTTCTGTGTCTTCTGCCTCCCTCTCCCCCTCCCCCTGCCTCTCTCTAAAAAAGGTGGGTATTCATTCGGGAAGAATTGAGGCGGTCCCATCGGTGGGTACAAATGTGGCCACCCATACCCCATCTGAGGTCCTTGCTGGTATGTACGTGGGAACCCCCTGAAAAAACCCCTCCCTCTGTATCTGGGTCTATAATCAGAGTCACTGCTCTCACTTCCTGAACTAGATGTATCTGTATAAGTTCTTGTAGGTTTTTTTGGGTATTATGGGTTTCCCTCATTTTAACATAATCGTCATTTACATATGGGTACACCTTTTCTCTCGCAAATTTTTTAAGGTCCTTCTGTAGTTTGTTTACTTTAGAATTCATTAAGTACTCTTTATATTCATTAACTGTCTTATTTGTCTCCTCAAGTTTCTTTTTGAACACAGAAATATGTATTTGTGTCTTCAAATTGTCTTCACTGATCTGAATTTTTATCAAAAGATCTTCAGAAATTTTCTTCGCAGTGTCTATTATTAAAATAAGCCAATCTCTAGAGCATCTCCACGCAATTAGAGACCAATTTTTTCGAAAGGAAACGTCCTCTAAGAAAATAAGAGGTTCGTTAACCACCAGAAGGCCCCTCGGGGCCGCATTAGCTCTTAAATATTCCGTGAGAATGGCTCCATGCAAAATCGTTTTCACTTGTGTCCTTTTCAATTCAGTGAGTGAGTCCCAACCTTCCACCTGTGTGAGTGCTTGTGTGAGTGTGGTGTCCCCTAATAAAGGAGGACAAGATAAAATCCTAGCAGCGGCCTCATCTCCATACGCAAGGCCCTGTTCTTCCATGGTAGGTCCCAGTTTGAACCAACTATCATTAATCTAACTAGTAAAACTCGGGTACTGCCCAATTGCGTCTCCACGGCTCAGCGGCCGTACTGACTCACAAAATCACAAATAGAGAGACTAGGGAAAGAAAAACCTCCTCTGACTCCCCTACCATCAATGAAAACTCACTTAACAGAGAAGGACTATAACCAAAACCCCTCCTTATGCTACAACTGTGGGAGCGGCGGTATAGACAGCGTTTTTACTATCAATATTACAAAATAACAACCAGAGGATGAAATACATAAGAAGGAAAACAAACAGGGAAAGACAACACTTGTCTTAATACTGCCCTCACACACTTTGCAGTGTCATGCTTCATCATAGGGCCGCATCTGACGTCTTGGTGCAGACCAACACCAAAGACGGAGCGCAATTATTTTAAATGTCTACGAGAAGACAAAAGTGGTGAGGGTACAGAAAAGGTGACAAAACAATACACCTAAATAAACCCACAATAAAGGGATATAAAGGAAAAAGTGTTCCCTTTAGAAGGGACCAAAGAGTGCAGACACACACAATTAAAACAACCTAGGGGGAAACTGCCACCAGTCTTTATTCAAGTAACCCCTTGGTAGTATTAAAAACCACACGGCGGGATATTAGGGGGAGGTAAAGGCCCCTGTCTCCCTACTGCATTAACCAACATGTTTCTGCCATTGATTCTCGCCCAACAGGGTCGTACTGGCATTCATCAGGGTGTAGGTCCCACGTTACCAGGTCTTCACCCCCAATTCGGAGTTGTTACCTTACTTCCACAGGTTACAAAATCCTGTCAGATAAACCCCTCTGGGAAATTTCCGAGAGGGAACAGATTCCTGTAAAAAGAAATCATGCAGACAATTACTGTTCTGCTCCCTTATTCCTTCACAAAATGCTGCAATGTCTCATCCTCTATAATGCCAACAGTAGGCATCAAATTAAAAGTGTGCATGTATCCATATACACACATCAAGGGACTCATCAAAAGCTCCCTACTCCACACCCAGTAAAAACCCTCACAGATGCGCAACACCATGCGTGTAACCCTTAACAGACTCCCTTAGTGTGGTATTCATGGTTAACGGGCTCCCTAAGCGTTGTAATCAAGGTTATCTCACCCTTACACAAACGTCAACCTGTCAAGTTACTCTACTCACTCACTAGTTTGAAAAGGCATTCTAATTGAATTTATTACACAGAACTCACACGGGTTTATAAGAAAATCTCCCAACCCGGGACCTTCGTGGGGCCGTGTTCTTAAAGTCACACTCTGAAAGACACAGGATAAGAGGAGGACAAAACAGAGATAATACTTCATTGTAATCCAATGGTATTTTCCTTTTTTGAATCTGTAAGAAAATCCTACTCCACCCCACCGCTCTCATTAACTTTCAAACGTATTACTAAAAATTATATATCCTGATAGAGTCAAAACCCTGGGGGATGCCAAAATTCTTTATACAACCCAGGACACAAGTAATACCCGGGTAAAATATCCCGCTTTTCATTAGCAGCCTTCATCGATTATGCGCCGTCAAAATTTAAAACTTTCTAGAGAGGCAAAACAGATAGCGACCATGACCCCTCTTATAATCAACTTACTACTCCAAAGAACCGTGATGCTTCAATCCCTCACTTAGGTCCTCCGTCGATATCTCGCACACCAACTTTCTTCTCTTATAACGGGGATGTTAATTGGCGCTCATATGTAGGCCACTCCCCCAACTAGGGTGCGTCTCGGGCTCGTCCGTATTCATTGTCAAAACTGAAAAAGGACACTATCTACCTTAATTCCTTGCAGATAGCGGCCATCTTGGAGTGTGTATGAGCACTGACGTCGCTGGAAGTTCACGTCACTATCCTCTATCCAAAGCACTACTACTGATATACCCACGGACACTGTATCTTATTGCACATCAATTCAGTCTAAGTGTGCGACCTTAGTACACGCTATGTTCATTGTTCTCATACAGAGACGGTTCTAAATGACCACCATTAATACTGTGGCCCTGTATTTACCATAACAAAAACAAAACAAAAACAGCACAGGATTATCCTTCGTTCTTATATGTTAGTATAGAGAATCCTTTTATTGCATCTCTATCTTGTGATGTTATCCCGCAAAGACCATCTATGTCTCTACCTTAATACAATTAGAGTCATCTCATGGACACCGTCACCTACATAAGCCTGCTACTTCTATTGTCCATTCATATCAATAAATGGATCGCTCTAATAAAGGTAAGGGCTTACTAACCATTCGATCTATACTCCCCTTTTAATTTAAGAGGCAATGTATCCAAGGGTATTGCTCAACTGACATAGTTAGCTTTATGTGTGTTATGAATTCAAAACGAAGGTACGAGGACACCACTCAGCACATTATTCTTCCATAATCTAATTTCTTTACTTGGTGCTTAGTCCATACAATTGGAACCAGGGTATAGAATCATTCAGGCCATGAATACTACTTTTTAACCTGTCCACCCACCGTTGTTCCCTAACCAACAAGAAACTGGCTACATCAACAGTATTAGGTGGGATAAAAGGTTTATCTAATACTGTCCACCTCAAATCTGACTCACTATGTCTCATCTCATGAAAGTGAGTCGTGAGTTTTGTATTGGTTTTTCCACACCTTATAGTGCTCATGTGTTCCAGGATACGGGTTTTTACCCGACGAGTAGTCATCCCTACATATAGTTTATCACAAGGACACCTTATGAGGTAGATGACATTCTCTGTGTTACATGTTGTGTGTTTCCTCTGTTCCCAGCGTCGATTAGTACCTATATCCACTGATTTGCCATTCAGTGATAAAGGACACGCTTTACAGTAACCACACGCATAATGTCCAAAAACAGGAGTTAAAAAATGGTCTCGATTTTGTTCCACAGGATGGCTGACCAGCGTTCTAGGGCGTGTGTTAACAACCATATCTTTGATACTGGCACTTTTTTTAAAAGAAAAAAGCGGAAAAGGTTGATCTAACCCATTCGAATTCAAAATTCGCCAGTTCTTCTGTATAATCTTTTTGAGATGATTTGATGCCGTACTGAATGTTGTAACACAAATACTACTCCCGACTGTCTCCTTTTCATTCGTTTCAAGTAAGGTCTCTCTATTGCAGTTACGTGCTCTCTTCTGGGCCTTTTGGATAACACATTCAGGATAATCTCTATGTCTCAGTTTGTCACACAGATTTTTAGCCTCTTGCTTGTAATCCACAATTGAAGAACAGTTCCTACGCAATCGCAGAAACTGTCCATAGGGAAGATTTTCCCTAAGTGAACGGGGGTGAAAGCTCTGAAACGATAGCAAATTATTCCTATCAGTAGGTTTATGATATACGCTACTGACTAGAGCTCCATTCTCTGCTGTTATGTTCAGATCCAAAAAGAAAGTGAGGTATTAGTCATAGTGTTCGTAAAAAACAAAAAGGGATTCCTCTGATTTAGCCACTCTAGAAAGATTTTGGCCGAGTCTTTGCTGCCTCTCCAAATGATGAACACGTCATCAATATATCTCCGCCAAACCCTAATCTGATTATAGAATGGGTTGGCTGGTGAAAACACACTTTCCTCTTCAAATTTAGAGACATAGAGGCAGGCTAAACTCGGGGCACAAGAACTCCCCATGGAAGTTCCATGTGTTTGGAGATAAAACTGTTCCTCAAATTTAAAATAGTTCTTTGTTAGGGCCAGCTCAAGTAGGCTCAAAATGAAGGCCCGAGGCGCCATAAATTCCCATTCTACTGAAAAAGGATATTCTCAATCACCCTGAGAGTTTCTTGCTGCGGAATGTTCGTATAGAGAGACTCTATATCAAGACCAATCATTAAATCAGTATCAGGATCAAATTCCAGGCCTTTAATCAAATTCAGAACCTCCCTAGTATCTTTAAGATATGCTGGCATCTTCTGAACTAATGGGCGCAGAAACACATCACAAAATTTGGATAAAGGCTCTAAGATGGAATTAATGCCCGAGACTATAGGTCGTCCTGGAGGTGGACGTGTGGGTTTATGCACTTTTGGCAAGATATAAAAGTACGGGATGGTCGGTTGTTGTTTACAGAGAAAGAGAGCTTCCTTCTGACTAATCCAATCATTCCCAACTGCCTCTTCAACATAGGATCCAATCAAGACTCTCAGTTCTTCTGTTGGATCTCCTGTGAGAATCTTATAATTCCTTCTGTCACCCAAAAGGCGGAGGCATTCGGTATTATAAACCTCTTTATCTTGAATCACGATCGCACCGCCTTTATCGGCCGGTTTTATGATAAGCATTGGATCGTCTCTCAATTCATTGATAGCCTGCCTTTCAACTCTCGATAAATTGCAAAAGGACTTCCCACTATCTGATGTTTCCATCAATTCTACGTCCCTCATAACAGCTTGTTCAAAGACTCCAACCTCGGGGGTAGCTGACCCATACTAGGAACGAACGTTGATTTATTCCTCAGTCCTGTATCGTCCTCTCTCTCAGTCATCTCTTTACCTTCAAAGTATACTTTTAAACGGACATTACGAAAAAATCCAGCCAATTCACACTTCAATTTAAAAGAGTCTAGCTGGTTAGTTGGGACAAATCCCAAACCTTTAGACAAGACCCTTTCCTGTGTCTCTGTCAATGTCCTAGCACTTAAATTCATCACTAAGTGTGTTCCCTGCTGGTACTGGGTTCCCCTTCTCGTGACATGCTGCGTGTTATTCTCTGGTTCATGTCCTCCCACTGTACTCTCTGTGGTTTCTGTGTCTTCTGCCTCCCTCTCCCCCTCCCCCTGCCTCTCTCTAAAAAAGGTGGGTATTCATTCGGGAAGAATTGAGGCGGTCCCATCGGTGGGTACAAATGTGGCCACCCATACCCCATCTGAGGTCCTTGCTGGTATGTACGTGGGAACCCCTGAAAAAACCCCTCCCTCTGTATCTGGGTCTATAATCAGAGTCACTGCTCTCACTTCCTGAACTAGATGTATCTGTATAAGTTCTTGTAGGTTTTTTGGGTATTATGGGTTTCCTCATTTTAACATAATCGTCATTTACATATGGGTACACCTTTTCTCTCGCAAATTTTTTAAGGTCCTTCTGTAGTTTGTTTACTTTAGAATTCATTAAGTACTCTTTATATTCATTAACTGTCTTATTTGTCTCCTCAAGTTTCTTTTTGAACACAGAAATATGTATTTGTGTCTTCAAATTGTCTTCACTGATCTGAATTTTTATCAAAAGATCTTCAGAAATTTTCTTCGCAGTGTCTATTATTAAAATAAGCCAATCTCTAGAGCATCTCCACGCAATTAGAGACCAATTTTTTCGAAAGGAAACGTCCTCTAAGAAAATAAGAGGTTCGTTAACCACCAAAAGGCCCCTCGGGGCCGCATTAGCTCTTAAATATTCCGTGAGAATGGCTCCATGCAAAATCGTTTTCACTTGTGTCCTTTTCAATTCAGTGAGTGAGTCCCAACCTTCCACCTGTGTGAGTGCTTGTGTGAGTGTGGTGTCCCCTAATAAAGGAGGACAAGATAAAATCCTAGCAGCGGCCTCATCTCCATACGCAAGGCCCTGTTCTTCCATGGTAGGTCCCAGTTTGAACCAACTATCATTAATCTAACTAGTATAACTCGGGTACTGCCCAATTGCGTCTCCACGGCTCAGCGGCCGTACTGACTCACAAAATCACAAAAGAGAGACTAGGGAAAGAAAAAACCTCCTCTGACTCCCCTACCATCAATGAAAACTCACTTAACAGAGAAGGACTATAACCAAAACCCCTCCTTATGCTACAACTGTGGGAGCGGCGGTATAGACAGCGTTTTTACTATCAATATTACAAAATAACAACCAGAGGATGAAATACATAAGAAGGAAAACAAACAGGGAAAGACAACACTTGTCTTAATACTGCCCTCACACACTTTGCAGTGTCATGCTTCATCATAGGGCCGCATCTGACGTCTTGGTGCAGACCAACACCAAAGACGGAGCGCAATTATTTTAAATGTCTACGAGAAGACAAAAGTGGTGAGGGTACAGAAAAGGTGACAAAACAATACACCTAAATAAACCCACAATAAAGGGATATAAAGGAAAAAGTGTTCCCTTTAGAAGGGACCAAAGAGTGCAGACACACACAATTAAAACAACCTAGGGGAAACTGCCACCAGTCTTTATTCAAGTAACCCCTTGGTAGTATTAAAAACCACACGGCGGGATATTAGGGGAGGTAAAGGCCCCTGTCTCCCTACTGCATTAACCAACATGTTTCTGCCATTGATTCTCGCCCAACAGGGTCGTACTGGCATTCATCAGGGTGTAGGTCCCACGTTACCAGGTCTTCACCCCAATTCGGAGTTGTTACCTTACTTCCACAGGTTACAAAATCCTGTCAGATAAATCCCTCTGGGAAATTTCCGAGAGGGAACAGATTCCTGTAAAAGAAATCATGCAGACAATTACTGTTCTGCTCCCTTATTCCTTCACAAAATGCTGCAATGTCTCATCCTCTATAATGCCAACAGTAGGCATCAAATTAAAAGTGTGCATGTATCCATATACACACATCAAGGGACTCATCAAAAGCTCCCTACTCCACACCCAGTAAAAACCCTCACAGATGCGCAACACCATGCGTGTAACCCTTAACAGACTCCCTTAGTGTGGTATTCATGGTTAACGGGCTCCCTAAGCGTTGTAATCAAGGTTATCTCACCCTTACACAAACGTCAACCTGTCAAGTTACTCTACTCACTCACTAGTTTGAAAAGGCATTCTAATTGAATTTATTACACAGAACTCACACGGGTTTATAAGAAAATCTCCCAACCCGGGACCTTCGTGGGGCCGTGTTCTTAAAGTCACACTCTGAAAGACACAGGATAAGAGGAGGACAAAACAGAGATAATACTTCATTGTAATCCAATGGTATTTTCCTTTTTTGAATCTGTAAGAAAATCCTACTCCACCCCACCGCTCTCATTAACTTTCAAACGTATTACTAAAAATTATATATCCTGATAGAGTCAAAACCCTAGGGGATGCCAAAATTCTTTATACAACCCAGGACACAAGTAATACCCGGGTAAAATATCCCGCTTTTCATTAGCAGCCTTCATCGATTATGCGCCGTAAAAATTTAAAACTTTCTAGAGAGGCAAAACAGATAGCGACCATGACCCCTCTTATAATCAACTTACTACTCCAAAGAACCGTGATGCTTCAATCCCTCACTTAGGTCCTCCGTCGATATCTCGCACACCAACTTTCTTCTCTTATAACGGGGATGTTAATTGGCGCTCATATATAGGCCACTCCCCCAACTAGGGTGCGTCTCGGGCTCGTCCGTATTCATTGTCAAAACTGAAAAAGGACACTATCTACCTTAATTCCTTGCAGATAGCGGCCATCTTGGAGTGTGTATGAGCACTGACGTCGCTGGAAGTTCACGTCACTATCCTCTATCCAAAGCACTACTACTGATATACCCACGGACACTGTATCTTATTGCACATCCACTTACACTGAAGGAAAATGCTGCCTTGAAGGCATATTTATAAAAGAGTTTGTCAAAAGGATTCATCTGCCCTTCTGTCTCTCCAGCAGGAGCTCCTGTTTTCGTTATTCCCAGGCCAGAGGGAGAGTATTACAGCCCTATTGGATCTGATTAAAAATGCCAGTATTTTCTCCCAGTTCTTAAGAGGAGCATATAATCTTGTAAGAATTAACAAAGGAGATAAGTAGAATAACAGTCTTCAATGCCAGGTACAGCCACTATGCATACTTGGACATGCCTTTTAATCTGTGCAACACCTGAGCAGCTTGTAAACATTTCACTAATGATATGTTTCAAGTCATTTTAGACACCTTTGTGGTTATTTACATGGATGACATTTACATATGCTCAGAAACATTTGAACATAGAGAGGTTCTTCTCAGACTATGTTGATATTTCTTATATGCCAAAGCAGAAAAGTGTATCTTTGAATCTCCACAGTTGTCCTTTCTGTGGTTTAGTTTGTCGGACGCAGGTTTTCAATAGATTCCAGTAAAGTTAAAGCAGTTCTGTTAGGCCAGCTCTTAAAGCAGATGCAAATGATCCTAGGCTTTGCAAATAATTACAGGCAATTTATTGACAACTTATCACAGATTGTGAAACCCATTACTGAGCTAACCAAAAAAGAGCAGTTATTTGTGCAGGCACCTGACCAAGAAAAGGCCTTCACAATATTGAAGGAGGTTTTTACAGCTAGTTAAATTCTGCTGCACCCTGATTATACAAGACCATTCTTTGTAAAGATGGATGCCTCATCATTAGCAGTTGGTTCCATCAGTTCACAAGAAGATCCTGTAACTGGGGACATACTGTGATTCACAACCAACCATTAGATCCGAAGGTGCTACGGGAACAATGTGGAACTCCCCAGTCTCCTTCCGTGTTGTCAGTGCCAAACATGCCCAAGAATGCACTGGTTGTGAAGCGTTGTCGTCAGTTTGTAGTCATAGCTCTTCTCAGATGGATGTTCTCTTTGATTTTCTGCAGGCTCTCACAATGATACACTTTTTATGCTAAACAGGATAGAAGACTACAGTTATGGTTATAACATCGCCCTAATGCCTTGTTCTTCGTTTCTAAAGTAAATTGATCTACTCATTTACCTACCTTCAGCTTGGCTCGCCTTCATATCCCCCATAGAAAATCTCCTCACAAATGGTCCTTTTTTTTTAGTTGAGAAATGTTTTATTGAGTTTCATGTACGGAAAAACAGCAGAGTAAGAGAAAAACATTACCTTGTAGGATAAGAGAAACATGAATTACAACATCCAGGTTTAGAATATAAAAATAATTGTCAAATGGGTAATGTGGTGGGGTTGCGCATATGTTGATGAACATGAAGTGGAGAAGGAAGGAGGAAGGAGGGGGTGGAAGAGGGTGTGGGCAAGATGAGGTGGTGCTGATGTGGGAGAATAGATAACCAGATCTTTTAGTGTGGAAGAGTAATGTATCTGTAGGCGCTGGTACATTCAGGGAGGTTTGACCTTTTCCAAGAGACTGTCTAGTATGTTCCATAAGGCTGTGGAAGATTTAGAGGAGAAGAATTGATTCTGACCATTGTTGACAGCAGTTCTTCTAAAGCAGACCCATTCTCACCATGTGTGGGGAAGTTGTTTCCATTTTTTCAGTCATCTAGAATGGTTTTGCCTCCTACGGTTAGTAACAAGTCAAGAAGGTAGGCGGTCCTATTTGGTGAGTATAGAACATAGGTTTGAGGAGTATGATCCTAGAGTTACCATAGAATGATTAAGGGTAATGTTAGCTTGGAATATCGTGTTAAATGCATTTTCAATGTAATTCCAGTAGTCTTTGATGAACTTTCAGTGGAACAGTAAGTGATCAAAGTCTCCTCTGTCATCCCCTCAATGCCATCATTTTTTGGAGTATGTTATTCCCAATTTGTGAAGCTTGTCTGGGGTCCAGAAACATCTATAAGTGGTTGTTAGAAATGGGGTTTCTGATTGGCTAAGGTATGCACCTAAACCAGTCCGAACCCACCACTCTAGTCAGGGCAAGTAAGTTAAACAACAAAGATAACCTGTGCTCACCATCTGGTAGCTTGGCACAGAGCAGACAGGCTTATCATCAGAGGCAATGTATAAAGCGTTTGCGCAACACACTCACACAGAAGCACAATGAATACACCAAAAAAGAGACTCCACACAGGAGTATATAAAAATATATATATTGAATATTGTACATAAAAAAAGACCAAAGCGACATGGATCATAAATACTGTGCATATTATGCAAATACTGAGGTAGTACTCGTTATCCTGACAATACAAGATCAAAACAATATACATCAGTGCATGTACTGCAAAGTAGATTGGAAGAAAAACACATAAATCACCATGAAACCATAGGGCACGGTACACCTGTGCTATTAAACCTTATAAGGTAATTAGGCACCAAGTATAGGGCCCAGAGGCACCTGCGTGCCTATTAGAGGTCATATGGTAAGATACAGTTTTCCAAAGGTAACCAGTTCCAGATCGGGGGCCTCCGTCGAGGACTCATCTGTGAGGCTATCACTGGTCCGGGGCCCCCCCCAGGTATGTTCCAAAAGGGGGGGGGGGCATGCACTGCAGAATGCCGCATGGAGACCTGGCTGGGTCCCCCGCTTGCAGAATTGAAAAGGAGCAGCTGCCCACGATTGCGCAGCGCAGCTGCCACAGTACAGTACCTGCCAGACGCCGCCGGGGTTTCTCCCAACCCGGGCGGTGAAGGGGCGGGCTCCTTGAGGCTTTAGAAGGTGGCAGCGGGTCTCTAGCGTGAGGCAGCCTCATGCCACCTTCACGCTACGATCAGGGAGGCATGCCTCAGAATGTGTCATCCCAGGCCCGCCTCAAGGGCTTCGTGCAGCGTTGCACTGCACCGGCTCGGGCATCGTCAACAGCCCACGGTGGGTACAAGGAGCACGCCGGCTGAAAGGACGCGCTCATTTCCCGGGTACACCTCTCAGGGAAACTGCGCTGTTCTCTCTTAAAGCGCTCAGCACGCACTGACTTTTTGGGAGCCGGAGAAACGATTCACACGCTGGTGATGCAGCCCGGACATTAAACAGCTTGCTATGGCTGGACCCACGGACCCCACGACCGATTTGAAGTTAGCTTTTAATGGAATTCCTATAGATCCCCAAAGAGCAGGGTGCGCCACTCTGTAAAGGTCAGCCATTTGCTGAAAGTCACATATCAGGGAGCGCTTCACCACGGGCAGGCGAAGAGCAATCACAGCTACGCAGTGCTCCCCACGCACTGCCCTGAGGGATTAGAAAGTGGCCGGACTCAGAATTGCACAGCCAGTTCTGGGCTGCCTCTGGAATCCTCAGAGATCCCAACTGAAAAGTGAGGGGACAGCCCACCTGTCCCTGGAGAACACTGGGACATGAAGCAAGGAGCAGGAAGGTAGGCCAGCACAAGAGTTCAAATGCAGGGTGGCAGTCCCTTCAACAGCCCAACAGGCAGCAGGCCAGCACAACATAGTCCAAATAGCGGTTCCTCCTGGCAGCACAGCAGTCCACTGGCAATGTGCAGCATGTAGAGCCAGCAGCGTAGGGTTAAAAGTCCATGCAGTGTCTAAAATCATGGGGTCAGAGCCCCTGTACTTATATTAAAAAATGTCTTTGATGTAGGGGGTGACCTCACAAGAAAAATTAGAAGTGCACAACAATCCCCTTCAACCCAGCCCTTGCTCCAGAGGATCAGGAGGGGGTAAAGCAGCCCTTTGTGTGAGGGCAGGACAGAACCTACACAAAGGTAAAGTGTGAACGACCTCTCCAAGCCCAGGAAGACCATCAGTATGCAGATGAATGCAGATGTAGCCCCTGTCACACCCAGCCCTTCTTGTGTTGTGGCTGTCTGGAAAGTATGCACAAAGTGTAGCTGTCACCGAGGCCCAGACGTGGATTGGAATAATGCTGAAAAGCACAAAGAATTATAAGCACAGAGAAATGCCCACTTTCTAAAAGTGGCATTTCTAAAATAGTATTGTAAAATCCAACTACACCAGTAAGCAGGATTTATCACTACCATTCTAAATATACCAAACATGGCAACGCCACTCCTTTCAGATCAGGAATTACCACTTAAGTATATGTAAGGGAATTCTTAATGATAGCCTATGAGAGAAGTAGGCCTCACAGCAGTGAGAAATAAAATGTTGTCACTACCAGGACATGCCACACATAAAAGCACATGTCCTACCTTTTACTTACACAGCACCCTGTACATAGGGCCTACCTTAGGGGTGACCTATGTGTAATAAAAGGAGAGTTTAAGGCTTAGCAAGTAGTTTTAAATGGCAAGTGAAAGTGGCAGTAAAGCGTGCATGCAGGTTCTGCAGTGGCAGGCCTGAGACAGGTTTGAAAGGCTACGTCTGTGGGTGACACAAGCAGTGCTGCAGGCCACTAGTAGCATTTCATTTGCAGGACCTGGGTATATGGGATACCACTTTACAATGGACTGACAAGTAAACCAGATATGCCAAACAGGTGTAAACCAATCATACCTCGTTTAGAGGAGAGAGTACATGCACTTTAGCAGTGGTAAAGTGCCAAGAGTCCTAAAGTCAACAGAAAGAAGGTCAGAGAAATAGGCGGAGGAAGGCAAAACAATTGTGGATAGCCCTGCAAAAAGATGTAGGTCCAACAGTGGTCCAGAATTTGCATTGGAATACGAGTGGGGAGATCTTATATAAGAGGAGGGAGTTCCATATTTACTCCCATTCAATCTCAGTTGGAAAAAGATTATATTTAGCCACAGAAGAGTTTTACCATTTTCCTTGGATGTGATTATTGTTTGGTGTTGAGCTTTGGTCCATAAATGTGTAAATTCTAGAAGCTATGTGGTCTGTATGCTAGGATATTGAGAAGGTTGATGCAATCAGATAGATGAGTATTCCCTTGTTTTCTAAGTGCAACATTGAGTTTGAGGAATTTATAGAAGTCAATTGATTGGAGCTGGAATGTCTCACATAGCATTTTCTGGTGTACCAAGATCTTTAATACAAAAGATTACTGCAGAGGACCCTTGTCTCCAAACGACTGTATTGCTTCTAAGGTTATGTGAGAATTATGCCATAGTGAAGAGCACTATTTTGTTTGGGAAGTATTTATCCAGACTTTTAAAGGCGTACGTGGGGAGGTGAATCATTGGTCTTTAACCACCAGAATACTTGTCTCGCTAGGAAGGCTGTTTGATAATTGTTCAGATCTGGTAGCCCTGTTCCACCTTTCCTTTTCTGATTTTTTTAGTTTCTATGGGGAATTTATATTTTCTAGCCCTCGTATCTTTCCAAATGAAGTTTGATATTGCTTTGTTCATGGTTTTATGAAAATTTGAGGAAAGGAGTAGTGGGACCATCCCTAGTATAAAGTTCATTTGTGGCACTACCATCATTTTAACAGTTTTTGCCCGACCCCATTTTGATATATCTATGTGACCAAGATTCTAAAGGCTCCTTGACTTTGTTCAGTAAGGAGGATTCAATGTGTTCTCTGGAGGTATCAAGATTGTCTTTGAAGTCAATGCCTAGGTATTTTAGTTGATTGGATTGTCATTTGAAGATTTGAGTGTGAGGCCATACATGGGAGATATAAGAAATTTAGTTAAGGGAGTGGCCTGATGCATTGACATATTTGTCTATTATTTTTCAGATTTCTGGGATGTCCACTTCATTGTTTGAAGAGAATATTACAATATTAGAACATCACCTGCATACGCTGCTAGTTTCTGGGCACCAGAGGGAAAGGGAATTCCCTTGATCATGGCGTTTCTTCTGATGTCGTGGAGTAGAGGTTCAATCATAAGAAGGAATAATAATGGGGATAGGGGGCGACCTTGTCTAGTACCTTGAGCTAGGTGGAAGCTTCTTGAGTACTGTCTATTGATCTTAATTCTCGTTGTGGGCTGAGATTAGAGTGACATGGCCATTTGAATGAAAACTGGTCCAAGAATGAATTTTTCGAGGGTCACGCATGACACCTTGTCAAATGCATTTTCTGCATTAAGAAAAGGAACACGGTCACTCTTCGATGCCTAAGTAAACCCACGTTTCCACGAAGACGCCTTCCTCGGCCATACCAGCAGTGCCAGAGAAACAGTCAAAAACAACCCAAAAACAAGTGCCACAAGAAGAAGAAGGCAATGTATGCAAAAGAAATATAAAGACACTTCAAAAAGAGGCACAAGGTTTGGAATTGCCACAGCCACCACCAAAAAGAGTGGCAACTGAACATAGAGCCACAAGCCCCATGACATTCAGCCAACCACAATCCCTGGAATCAAGCTCATCCTCACCTACACATGAAGAGGAGGACGGAAATACACCTCAACAAGATTATGACTCAGATTCACAGGGGGATACCCACCACAGGCCAGACCCATGGGGCGATTATGACGTGGTTCTGCCTGACATCGATATTGAACCACCAATTCCTACCAAAGCCTCACCACCTGATGACACTTTATCTTACAATAGTGTCATACAGAGGGCTGCAGATTATCAAACTACCTATGCAGACCACAGAGGAAGACAGACTTATTGGTAGAGATACTCTACCGCACTGAGCGCACAGTGCAATATCTTCCTATGATTGGCTAAATATTAAATGTCTCAAAAGACATCTTGAAGAACCTAGTAAAATCTAGGGTGCTCATGCCACGCATTGAAAGGAAATAGCGGCCTTCAACTACAGGCCCATTATACATCAGGGGTCACCCTCCAGCAGACCCTTAGTAGTCACAATTGCAAGGAAAAGAACAGTATTCCAGGGCACAGGGTAAACTCCACCTCCTGACAAAGAGAATAAGTGCATCAGCACTGCTGGGAAAAGGGTGGCTGCGGGCCACGCCAGCCACTGGCGAATTCAGTGGGTCTATTCTCACTACAACAGGGCTACTTGGGACAAAATGCAAGACCTCATGTAACATCTCCCAGAACAATATAAAAAGAGTGGAGAGGAGTTAATAGCCGCAAAAAAACAGATCTCCAATGCAACCATCAGGTGTGTACTGGATAGTGCAGACACCGCAGCAAGAGACATTACAGCTTTGTTATGCTGCTCAGACATGCGGGCTATGCATATCCGACTTTAAGCCAGAAGTGCAACAGCACATTCTTAACATCCCTTTCGATGGAGAACATCTCTTTGAGCCAGACGTTGACACCCAATTATAGAAAATAAAAAAAGACACAGACAAGCCGAAATCAATGGGGGCTTTGCAATCTACACCATAAAAGCAGCAGCCCTTTCGCCACTACCAAGGAAGAGGGACCTCCAAAACTGCCACCACAGAGAGTCCCACCTACCAACGTCAGTAACAACAATATCACTCTGATCACAAATCACCTGTTGGGGAAGGCTACAACAGTTCCATCAGTTGTGGCCAGAAATAACATCAGATCCGTGGGTGTTAAATATCATCAGACAGGGATATTGCCTGGAACTAAAAGAACAGCTGCCAAACATCCCATCAAAAAGACACATACTAAATCCGCAGCAAAAGGACGAAGAAAAAGCATTGCTACAAAGGGGGACAAGGAACCGGTCCCATTCAAACATCACAGCAAGGGGTATACTCCTATACTTCCTAATATCCAAAAAGGATGTCTCATTACATCCCATACTGGACTTATGCCCTCTCAGTCAGTGCATTATATCTGAACAATCAGTCCGTGGGCGTTTGCTCAGTTCCAAGTGGAGTGAGTGGAGACGGAGCAAGTGGAGATTGAAGATTGGAGGGCACGACGCCTAGATTCCGATTGCCCCCACTGATCTCATAGTTCTGTCCGTCCTGACTCCCGCAGAGGGTTTTGGAGGCAAGCGCGGCCGCCCGTTAGCAGGCGGCCGCAGTAAGTGTGAGCCCTTGGCAGTATCGCGGAGGCGGCCTGATTAGATCAGGTGCAGCCTGCGGTTCCGCCTCGAGTGCCCCGCTTGCCGCGCCCTCGTACCGGCTCGCCACCACCTCCCTACCTCATTGACGGTACCGCCACCGGAGGAAGACGGGCGTGGAGTGAGATCCCGGGCGTCTCCCAGCATCGAGGTCCGGACGAACATCTCTACTCCACTCCGCACTTTTACTCCTGCCGAGGCCAGTGGAGTGGAGCAGAGCAGAGCAGAGCGGAGCAGGGAGCAGGGAGCTGTGGCAGGAGGCGGGAGGCGAGTGGATTGCGTAAACCTCTTTCCTACCGGACGGACGGACGGCCCCGACCTCTGTGCACAGCGGGGGAGACGCAGCACGGACGCGGCTGGAGCTGCGGGGGTGCCGTGAAAGCTGTGAAAATCTGTGAGACGTGGCAGGTAGGTGCCGCGTGAGGTCGTTAAAAACCTGATTGGAAAACCTGCCCGCCTGCTTTGTCATCTGCGTCCAGTGCATTAGGATTCCCAGTACTCCCAGCTCTTCTAGGTACGTCGTGAAGGAGTCGTCTCCTACACCTAACATGCATGTGTGAGGTGCGGGATTGCTGGGAGCTCCTGCGTGAGGGCCTTTGTTGGCTCGTGGTGACAGCTGACCTTTGCTGATTCTCGCCGACCTCTGCGGCTCCCTTCCCCCACATAAAGGGGTGCTCATGGTTATTTAAGAAAAAGAAAGTAGTCTAACGAGTACATTCAGCTCGGGCAGGAGAGCGGGGAGGGGACCAGCCGAGGACAGTAGTACACTGGCAGTGCATGGTGCATTGAGCATTCCGAGTGTCCCCTCCCCCTAAAACTTACACCGGACTGAGCCAGGACAAAACCAGGTAGCAGTTTATTAAAGCCCAAGGAAAGTTCTCATTAGATCCCATAGACTTGGAAGTATGAGATCAGGGCGGGTTCGCGGGGGGCCCAAACCTCCGAGTAGAACAGGCAACATTGGCAGCAATTTAAGTAATACAACCAAACGGAAAAGGAAGTCGAAACCACTAGAGTGCACAGAGGGTGAGCCGCAGGTCAAGATTAGATCGACAATACAGGCAGAGGGCACTATAATCGAAATAACATCAGACACAACGAGTTTGATGCTAGAGCCGAAAATGCCTAAATATCGCCTTTTTCAACCTAAAATCGACACCAAATTTTGTTTTTAAAAAACGCAGGTGATACCCTGCTTTCATGTCCTACTGTTCCTGCGGGACTTCATACACCACTCCTCCCACTCCTCCCCTCTTGCCAAGAGAACAGTGGCAAGGAGGAAAGGACTGAAGGGCCTACCGCCCAAGGAGGAAAGGGGGAAAGCCAAGGGGTGGATAGCTTAATAACATCTCCCCATGGCACAGCACCCGCTGCAAGCCGGAGTCTCAAAACCCCGGAGATAAAGCTTAATGAACTGCACCTAGAGTCGGTACAAAATCTGCCTCAAGACGGGGGGTCAAGATCGAACTCAGCAGCGCAAGGGAAGAACAGGCCAGAAACATCGAAGCCTTAGGTAATTGCAATCTTGCATATATTCACCACAACCCTACGGTCAAATTGCCCAGGCCCCCACCCAAATTAAAAAGGATAAAAAGGACGGAGGCAACTGCGTATTACTAGAGCCACTGACCATCTACGAGCTAGATAATTCGACTGCTATCCTCCGGATGGGAACCCAAACCAACCCTCCAGAGGGCATCCTGGAAAATATTATAGGCGGATCAAAGGCAAAAGGGGGATCAATACCTGAAAATCTGCAGGATAAGCCGGGTCGAGAAAACGAAGCATGTCCACCCCTACGCAACTTCAATGCAAACCAGCGATCTCTCAAACTAGCTTGCTGCTGGATGAATTAGAAGAACTAGATCAACACTCATACCTAGACAAGGAGGAGTGGGAAGCACTCCTGGCAGCCTACCGGGGGGACACGCACAGGAGCGAATCAGCAGAAATCCCAAATACTGTTGGTTGTAAGGCGACAGCGGAGGGGTCGCTTGCGCTGCCCATCTGCACAACCAGTGAAACTAGAGTACTCCATGGGAAAATGCAAAAAACAGACAATGGCAGCAATACTGGTAGTGAGGCTGGCAACCTCAAAGAAGATGGGCAAGGAACTGCCCAAAGGGACGTATGGGGAAGTTTGCTTAAAACCGTGCAGCTCCTGGTAGAGGCCCTGCAATACCAGACAGACAAAATGGACCTGCAATTATCCCTATTGAACACTCTGGCAGTCTATGTGGTATCGATCGACGGCAAGTTGGGAAATTTGAATACGATGCTGCAAAATCCTCAGGATCATATCCCAGACTACCATCGATCCTGCGCATGCAGTCCAATTGTGGACAAATTGGCAACTCTTCCAGCGATGCTGACGGATCTTTGCGCACAAGTAAAAAAGGCATCAAATAACGCCAATATACAGCCCCCAAAAGGGCAAACCCTGCCCGGGCAAGGTGAGTGCGCAGTAAAGTGCCAACATGGGCCAGCCAACGAGGAACTAATATCAACTCTTATTAATCAAACAGAAAACAATATCAACATTGTCAATAGCAAACAAACAATAGCACTGCGACCTAGCCATAGCCACTCGCCAGAACAATCAGAGGCAGCCAAAGGAGAAACAAAATTAAATGCAAAACAAAGACGTGCACAGAAACGGAAAGGGCGGAACCAGAAACAAAGCCTTACTAGGACTGGATTTCAACGACTCTTTGGGACATCAATAGTGCAAGAAGGGATAAAGCAACAAGCCATTAGGACACCGCCAGTACACAACGGGACATCGCAACAGAATATTTCCACTCCAGAAGCAATTAATAGCTTTGCAAATATGTCTAGTTGTGCCCAACCCCTACCAAGCAGAAATCGAGACACCAGTGCACCTGATGATGCACATGAGAATGTGGGAGTAGACCCCCTCAACTGTGCTCAGTGGGAAATCATATCGCAAACCAATTTAAGACCAGAACCGAAGGAGAAAAAGGGATGAGGTCCCAAACCTCAGAGATCAATCAAAACTCCAGACATCTTGATAACCCATGGGCATCAATTACAAACGATAAGGTGGCAGCTGGGAGGTACACTAAACAGGGTAACCTGGACATTCCCTTTAGCGAACTTCCAGCCAAAAGGGAGGGGGAGAAGTTACAGAATAGCCAGCTCCTGCCCTTAGGTTCACCAGCTTCACAAACAATAGTTAATAACTCCACGATAGCTCAAACACAAAATCGATCCGGTCTGGGACTAAATTGCCAAGAAAGTCTAGGCCCTATGGAATCGAATCAAATGGCATTGGGACGCCTACAAAACGAGGACAGCTGGCCCACTATAAAAAATCATAATGACATCACTACATGGGTAGGGGCGAGGGAAACAAACGCAATATGGTTCATGCCCGAATACACCTCTAAAGGAAGGCATGACATTCTGAACCGAGGAAATATTCTGCGGTTACTATCTCATATAACCACATTGGCAGACATAACAACAACAGAATTGGAGTCAATAGAATTTGTAAATTACGGGGACTTAAAGGCAGGAGAAAAAACAAGAGCGACATGGACCTCTCCTATAACAGCACACAAAATACTCAAGGAAAGTGACATCCTAAAGTCTTGGGGGATAACTATTGCTCCGTATTTTAAGCCAGGATATCCAGATTTGTTAATTCCAGAACCCCCGGGGGTTTCTGAGATGGCGGCCGGCAGACCAACAACCTCAGTGCTGAGAGGAGCTATAGGGCACAGTAATAGCGACAATAAGCATCAACATGAGGAATTAAGAAGCTGCAACGATCATTTTTCACTGCAAACTCGGGAAGAGGATATAAGATGGATCGCGCGAACTATAAACAACACAAGAGATTGACAAGATGATTGCCCGTCAAGTACAGCAAACACAAAGGGGACAGTACGGATCTGTTCCTGGAATGTAAACGGGCTCGCCAACAAACTAGCCGATCTGGATTTCGTTACTTATATTAGGGCCTTTGACATCGTGGCACTACAAGAAACGTGGGTAATAGACCCACCTCACCTCCAAGGATTTTTGCGTTTCTTTGTAAATGCAACCAGGGAAGCAAAATACGGCCATCTGCAAGGAGGCTTGGTCACCTATGTCGCAAATACAGTCGTCTACTCTGCTTGCATCTTTGGTTCTACAACACAGTCAATATTAGCAGTCATTATCTCCTTCTCATCACCATCGGTAAATAAAAGGGATTCTGACATCATGCTGCTAAATGTGTATATTCAACCTAGATATAAAACCAAACTTGTCAAGGAAATGTGCAACTTTGTGGAAACCTGCATAAGCGAAGGATCCACAATCGATCTCGTCTTAACTGGGGACCTAAATTACAACTTAATGGGATCCTCTAGGGACGAAGAAGTGCTGTTGCAAAATGCAATCTGGAATATCCCGCAGCAAGGAAAATCTCGAGCGCGCAAACAAACTAAAATAGGACAAACGATCATTGAGGACTTGGAACATCTCAATTTGAGGGCATTAAATGGTAGATCAGCGAAAGATAATCCCCCGTGATGACATATAGCTCCACAAATACAAGTTCGATTCTGGACTACACTTTGGTTTCCCTAGGCCTCTTTCAACAAATTGCATCGTTCCAGTTGGGTGACAAAGGCGAAAGTGATCATCGGCCTCAAGAAATAGAATTGAGAGCAGTCACTCCAACATTTGAACGCTGCTGGGAGCCTCAAGGAGTAATTACCACCATTAATCTAAGAAGAATAAAATTCAAGATAGCCGCAGGAAGCGAGATGCTTGAAATCGCAAAAAAACACTTCACTGCGAGGGTAGGAGAGGGCGAAGTGGAGAAATGGAGAAACTTCCTATCAGCGATGGAGGCATATGCGACTAAAACCAAACCGCCAAACCTGCAAAGATTTAGCGGCACGAAGCCCATATCACATAGCGCCAAGCAAGAAATTAAGCTTGCAAAAAAAGGATTCAACATCTACTGAGACACCTTCGACACAAGCCCAGCGATGAAATACAACTACAAATATTACGGAAACAAAGGGCAGTCCTCAAAAAACTAAAAAGGGACGTGACTAGAGCCATGGAGGAAGATCTATGGGTTAAACTATACGCTGACGTTAAACATAATAACAGCGCCAGATTTTGGAGTACCATAAACCAATTCATTCATCACAATCATGATGGCGTTTCCTCAAACATCACAGAGGAAGTCTGGGCAAAATACCTTAGGTCACATTTTCAACAAAGCACTGAATACAACGTGCAGTGTCAAGCATATCTAAATGAACCAGACCGTCAAACGACACCCAAGGCCTGGCCCGAAACTAATTCCGTCGCCTCTAGGAAATCAGGGACAGACCAACTGCAGAGTCATGCATGTTTAAATGAACCAGACTGTCAAACAACACCCAAGGCCTGGCCCGAAATTGGTTTTACTGTCTCAAGGAATCCAGGGACAGACCAAATAACTGAGGTCCAACAAACGGCCCAAATTAACGCCATCAAAAGGCAGATAGGAAAGGGGAGAAGAGAAGGCGCTCCTGGCCCAAACGGAATTCCACCAGTACTTTACAAACAGGAGGTAACTTTTTGGGCAGAAGCACTGGGTCCACTCTTCAGAGAAATTAGAACGTTGAACATCTTGCCTAGCTCATGGCGAGGCTCAATTATTTCCCCAATCCATAAATCTGGCGACAAGTCAGAACCACAAAATTACCGATTAGTGGCTCTATTAGATAACGAAGCAAAATTTTTTGCAGGCTTGTTATTGGAGGACCTCCAGGCATGGGTGAAAGAAAAATCTGTAATCTAAAAGTATGTAGTTCCTCTTATAGTGGTGCCTAGGAGAAAAGTGTGAGTTAAACCACCGTCGTTTGTAATTACAACCTCGGTGGAGTGAGGTGTGGGGAGGAGAATAGGGAAAATTCCTTATTTTGGAACTAGGGTCCTCACACACCTAGCAAGCTAGATGTCATGCTTCATCATATGGACCTGCTCCTCGTCGGGACGGCGCTGCAATACCCAACGGGCACCCTAAAAAGGGGCTCTTTCGCGGAGATCTTTTGTTCCTTGCCGTATGATGAAGTGCGAGTATGCGTGATGTAGTGTGAGTGTGTGGGCCAAGGGGTGTAGATATCGTGCAGGGGTAATTAAAAGAAGTAGGACAGTCCAAATAATAATCTTATTCTAGCTGGCTATCCACTTCGTTAAAAATAAATAAAGAGAGTGGCAGCCTATCTAACTCAAAGGTTTAGTTTAGGCTATGTCCAACTCTACAGGTCAACATGTTTCTTGCTTAATGGTCAGGTTGATCCGTGGCAATTCTTCAGGACCTACTTAATGAATCTATCTACACAATGTGATGGGGTCAGTACCTACCTACCACAAGTTCACACTACGCATCAAAATACTGTAGTGTATCCAATTGATCTAAAGGGAGAAGGGAAACAGGGTGAAGTTATAGCTGTTTCACACGTCTATAGGTTACACAAAGTCCATATATTCTCTCTCCGGTCACCTCAAAATGAAATCGGCATACTTAGTTAGTGTAAGAACCTAGGCAAGTGATAAAAACGGAGCCTATTATTGGACACCCGATATTGTGAAGTAAAAGTCTAAAAACATAGAAGACTGTTCTCTCCAATTAAAAGCAGTCAAAGGAACGGCATTCATACACTTATTATACTCATTTTCATAAGTGCTCGTGAATCCCACCTCAATAATAGGACTAAGATGTGGGTCCACTGTCCATAAAACTCACCTCTCTACAATGAGGGAGTCACTCCAGTCGGTGTCCGGCGGAGTATGAGGACACCTGTATCATGGTGTCCTATAAAGCATAGATGAGAAATCAAAGAGTTACACGGGCTTAAATTCAGAAACCACAAACCCCATGCAGGTAACTCACAATGGAGTGCGTCTATCATGGAGCACATAATTATATCCATCGGCATCCAACGGTGTCAATCGGTGCCCCTCGAAGGGGATGAGCCAGAGGAGGGAGAGACCCAGCGATACCCCGAGTGAGCCAGGCCAAGGTGTTATCTCCCAGACAACGTGGGGCGCCCATACTCTCTCTAGGGCGCCCACACATCATCCGGTCCCATAATCTCGGTCCAAACCCTCGCGGACCACCTAAGGGCGCACCGTCAGTCCGATCAGTTGCGCGGTGTACACAATCAGCGCTAATCTTACAGCATCCATCCAGTCTACCTGTTATGGTCATGTTTCAAAATCCAACCCAGTAATCGTTTATTACTCACCTTCCCGTAGTGCAGGAGGAGCCGAATCACCTACCCCCTATCGCCGGTACCGGAGAAGTGTGGTTCAACCCCATAATAGGTGCTAAAATACTCTTCCGGGTTTGGCGCGACACGGGGCGGGGCCCGGAACACGTCATTACGTGTGCAGGTGCAGCGCTAGTCCAATATGACGCTATGAGTGCAGTAGCGGCCATATTGGAATGGGGATGGTGGCTAATCACCCTCGTGTTGTGGATGTCATCATCGTGTCAGTATTGGCACCAGTTACACCAAAGGACCAGAATCGGTAGTATGTTGTTATTACTCATAAGTGAGCCCTTGAACTCAAGGGTGGTGTCCGGTAGTTACCCACTATCGAGTTACCACGCCGACAAACTCACACTTTTTCTCCTAGGCACCACTATAAGAGGAACTACATACTTTTAGATTACAGTATCTGACTGGGCATTTATGTTGGACCTCTAAATAAGCCCCTTATTCCCCCGCTTGTTGATTGATTATTTGCACGGGCGACCCCCGTGGGATACTAGGTTACCAGATAGTGTGAATTACACTACTGGCCCAATTTCCATACGTCATCTCCACTTTTTATCAGGTAGGAAAACTTTGTCACCTGCCTGAGATGGAGGACAACCAGGGCTTAAGCTTCAATGATGGAGCTATAGCCGATATTTTACAGAATACACCCTCCCTCCTAGGGACTGGAGGAGGTATGGCCTCAGGGTCACAATCAGAAGACTGGTCTTCATTGACTACACTCAAAAGGGAATGGCTCAAAATCATCCTACATGGAGCTATGATGACTGAGTACCTTAGGGCCAATATTGCCCCAAGTGGACTCATAGTGAATATCCTACCCAGAATATTCCTGGAAGACCCGGGATTTAAGAAAGATTGGTGTTCGGTCTCTTGGAAATGCACCAGAGATCTTCTGGTACTGATCATTAATACCGCCAAAGATTGGCTGATGCCCTACTCGCTAGGATCCAGACAGTAGAGGCAGCGCTTAAATCAGCTTTACAATCGACTGTGTTTAAATCTGAATTGGCTAAGATCAATGGTGAAATAGCCGACAATAAGGAATATTTACTAAAACAAAAGATTGCCAAATTACAGAAGGATATCCACAAATTCAATAAGGAGACAGTCTATCCTTACTTAAAGGATGACTATATCTCTTCAAGGAATGGATATTCATCAGATGAGGGCACTGACAGTAGTAGGAGGGGATCCTCTAATAGCGATTCTAGTACTGAAAGTAGAGGGAGCTACAATCAAAGAAGGGGCAATTACCCTCCTTACTCCAACTACCACAACGCACCTGTGTACCATGGGCCCCCTCCACCACCACCACCCCCTTTTGGCAATTCCCGGGGTATCCTCAAGGTCAACCTCAATACTACAATATGGACAACCCCCTTTTTTAGGCAGAGGCTGGGGCAGAGGAAGAGGGCGAAAGAGAGGGATGCAAAGGGAGTGCAGTGGCAAGATCAAACGATGCACACAGTAGAGACCAGGAGCAGGACCAGGGGGAAAAAGAATTAGTGGTTAACCTGTCCCACAGGACCCTGACTGAAACTGAAAAGAGGGTACTTGAAAAGGGACTGGGATATGTACCAACACCTAAAGCAGACAGGTTTAGAGACACGTGTGAAATACACGAATTCTTTCGCAAGATCCGTCTGAAAGCCTTTTTCCTTGGTACACCCCAAGTTGATACAGAGGACTCAGGTCTACGAAATCCCTCCACTTTCACCCCTACCAATGGAATGGTGCCCCCTGAAATACCAACCTTTGAAAAGGCGGTACTGAAAGACTTGGCAGGTATTCCTTTGGTTAACCCTTTCCACAATTTATCTAATGCTGAACAGACAGCGGCACAGTCGTTGGCAGATGATGCTAACATAACAATAAAACAAGCAGACAAGGGAGGGGCAACGGTGATCCAATCCACTGCTGACTACGATCGCGAGTGTAGACGTCAACTGGGTAACACCAAGTACTACACCCCGATCCCAGAAGATCCTACCGCCAGACTGAAAACAGAAATCTGTAGTATGGTATATGAAGCAGAAACTAATGGTTGGATTTCGAAAAAAGAAGCCGACTTCCTGGTAACAAAGGATCCTAGGGTACCCTACTTTTACACACTACCCAAAATACATAAGGGCACCACACCGGTACCAGGAAGGCCCATAGTGTCAGGTATAGGATCACTCCTGGAACCCCTGTCCAGATTTTGTGACCATTTCCTTCAGCCAATAGTGAAAAAAACTCCCTCATATGTACGAGATACTACTGACATCCTTCAAATCATTGAGGGTATACAGGACCCGGATGAAATCAACCTCTTGGTCACTCTCGATGTAGAGGCGTTATACACTAACATTCCCCAGCGTGCTACTCTGATGGCCATTGAGTCACTACTGATGAAAGAAAATTGGACCTCACCAACTCCTATTTCGTTCATCATGGGGTGTGCCACTTTGGCTTTAACTGAAAACTATTTTGAATATCAGAAGCAACTATTCCATCAATCACAAGGTACTTCCATGGGAAGTACCTTTGCTCTAGTGTGGCCTGTCTATACATGGCCACCTTCGAAGAGAACTGTATCATGAACACGAACAACCCAGTACATCAATAACCTTTCCCTTTGGAAAAGGTTTATTGATGACATTCTAATCCTCTGGAAAGGTGACAAGGCCACCTGTGAGGAGTTCTGCAATTGGATAAACACACAAAATGAATTCCTGAGATTTACACATACCATCTCTGAGACAAATATACCATTTCTAGACCTTAATCTGAAACTTGACCACACAGGGTTAAGCACCACCCTCTACAAGAAACCCACAGATAGGAATAGCCTTCTACTATACCAAAGTCACCACCCCAAGGCCTTGAAAGACAACCTCCCATTTGGTCAGTTCCTCCGTATCAGGAGAAACTGCAGTACCTTGAGAGATTACAAGACTGAGGCGAGGGGTCTGGCAAATAATCTTAAACAGAGAGGTTACCCTGAATGCTTGGTCAAGAACTCCTCAAAAGAGCCCTCAATAATCCCAGGGAGGCGCTGTTACAAACGAAACCAAAAGAACTGACCAACACATTGACATGTGTTACCTCTTACACACCAGACTCCACACGCATCAAGGGCATCATTAAAAAGCATTGGGGAATACTTAACACAGGAGATATGGAGATCCCAACACCTAGGTTTGCCTTTAAAAGAACCAAAAATCTGAAAGATATCATTATACACACAAGACCTAAAACTGTGAACAACAGAACACAAAGAACACTTTGGGATCTCCCTCCGGTTACAGGGAATTACCCGTGTGGTACTTGCTCGGTCTGTGAACAAACGAAAGCTATCAAGACGATAACACTAACAGACACGTTCACATGGATTTTAAAACCATACGAACTGCAACACATCAAAATGCATATATCTGCTGATATGCCCATGTGATAAGAAATACGTAGGGATGACTATGAGAGCAATCAGAATACGCATAACAGAACACAAGAGTAATATAAGATGCCAGAAGGTCACGACCAAGATGTATACACACTATAGAGAGCAGAGACATAGTCCAGAATCGTTACAGTGGCTTGTTCTAGAAACCCACACTAACATTACTCCCCACGCACTATTTAGAATAGAGCAACGGTGGATACACCGTTTGTCCACAGTCCAACATGGACTGAATGATGATATTCCGTGGGCCTCTTTGAATAACAGACAGTATTGACCTGGTCAGGTTCTTCTTTGGCTAATTCCAGGGTCCTCTTACGTATGCTTGACACATTGGACTCACGTTTTGCGGTTACGCTATAGCCACCAATTCAATGTGTAACAAAACAACCAGACAGCATGATGGGTGGATACAATGGTGGACTATACTGAGATGTTTCAAGACCAATCACTGGTGCCTATACAGGCTAATCAAGACAACATTAGAGGACTGGGGATATACTATATAATATACTTTACGATCCCCACTCCAAGATGGCCGCCTTTGTCGGCGTGGTAACTCGATAGTGGGTAACTACCGGACACCACCCTTGAGTTCAAGGGCTCACTTATGAGTAATAACAACATACTACCGATTCTGGTCCTTTGGTGTAACTGGTGCCAATACTGACACGATGATGACATCCACAACACGAGGGTGATTAGCCACCATCCCCATTCCAATATGGCCGCTACTGCACTCATAGCGTCATATTGGACTAGCGCTGCACCTGCACACGTAATGACGTGTTCCGGGCCCCGCCCGTGTCGCGCCAAACCCGGAAGAGTATTTTAGCACCTATTATGGGGTTGAACCACACTTCTCCGGTACCGGCGATAGGGGGTAGGTGATTCGGCTCCTCCTGCACTACGGGAAGGTGAGTAATAAACGATTACTGGGTTGGATTTTGAAACATGACCATAACAGGTAGACTGGATGGATGCTGTAAGATTAGCGCTGATTGTGTACACCGCGCAACTGATCGGACTGACGGTGCGCCCTTAGGTGGTCCGCGAGGGTTTGGACCGAGATTATGGGACCGGATGATGTGTGGGCGCCCTAGAGAAGTATGGGCGCCCCACGTTGTCTGGGAGATAACACCTTGGCCTGGCTCACTCGGGGTATCGCTGGGTCTCTCCCTCCTCTGGCTCATCCCCTTCGAGGGGGCACCGATTGACACCGTTGGATGCCGATGGATATAATTATGTGCTCCATGATAGACGCACTCCATTGTGAGTTACCTGCATGGGGTTTGTGGTTTCTGAATTTAAGCCCGTGTAACTCTTTGATTTCTCATCTATGCTTTATAGGACACCATGATACAGGTGTCCTCATACTCCGCCCGGACACCGACTGGAGTGACTCCCTCATTGTAGAGAGGTGAGTTTTATGGACAGTGGACCCACATCTTAGTCCTATTATTGAGGTGGGATTCACGAGCACTTATGAAAATGAGTATAATAAGTGTATGAATGCCGTTCCTTTGACTGCTTTTAATTGGAGAGAACAGTCTTCTATGTTTTTAGACTTTTACTTCACAATATCGGGTGTCCAATAATAGGCTCCGTTTTTATCACTTGCCTAGGTTCTTACACTAACTAAGTATGCCGATTTCATTTTGAGGTGACCGGAGAGAGAATATATGGACTTTGTGTAACCTATAGACGTGTGAAACAGCTATAACTTCACCCTGTTTCCCTTCTCCCTTTAGATCAATTGGATACACTACAGTATTTTGATGCGTAGTGTGAACTTGTGGTAGGTAGGTACTGACCCCATCACATTGTGTAGATAGATTCATTAAGTAGGTCCTGAAGAATTGCCACGGATCAACCTGACCATTAAGCAAGAAACATGTTGACCTGTAGAGTTGGACATAGCCTAAACTAAACCTTTGAGTTAGATAGGCTGCCACTCTCTTTATTTATTTTTAACGAAGTGGATAGCCAGCTAGAATAAAATTATTATTTGGACTGTCCTACTTCTTTTAATTACCCCTGCACGATATCTACACCCCTTGGCCCACACACTCACACTACATCACGCATACTCGCACTTCATCATACGGCAAGGAACAAAGATCTCCGCGAAAGAGCCCCTTTTAGGGTGCCCGTTGGGTATTGCAGCGCCGTCCCGACGAGGAGCAGGTCCATATGATGAAGCATGACATCTAGCTTGCTAGGTGTGTGAGGACCCTAGTTCCAAAATAAGGAATTTTCCCTATTCTCCTCCCCACACCTCACTCCACCGAGGTTGTAATTACAAACGACGGTGGTTTAACTCACACTTTTTCTCCTAGGCACCACTATAAGAGGAACTACATACTTTTAGATTACAGTATCTGACTGGGCATTTATGTTGGACCTCTAAATAAGCCCCTTATTCCCCCGCTTGTTGATTGAAAGAAAAATCTGCAATTCCTCTTCAACAGACCGGCTTCACAAAATCAGTCGGGACAACAACTAATATATTAAGCATGGCTATGCTTATGGATAAGGCCGAGGTTACACGGACGTCTCTATACCTTTGCTTTATCGACTACAAGGCCGCTTTTGATCATGTTAACCGTGTTAGACTTTGGTCCAAATTACATCGTTGGGGGCTCCCCAGCCCCTACTTAATCTGATCATAAATCTGCATACGGACACGTGGTTACAGGTGAAGCTGGGTAATGGAACCTTTTTGTCAAGACATATTCCCACGGAAAAAGGCCTGAAACAGGGTTGTGTTTTAGCACCCACCCTCTTTAATCTGTATATAGCCGATCTAGTTCCGCTCTTAATCAGCTGCAATTCACATGCTCGAAATTAGGTGACACAGCATTACCCTGCCTACTTTATGCAGACGACATAGTCCTGATCAGCAAAAACAAAAATAGGGTTACAACATCTAATAAACACAACGCAGGACTTCTCCCAAGCAAATGATCTATCGATCAATTTGGATAAAACAAGAACAATGACAATTGGGAAAAAAGGCGACAAACTGCAGCCTTGTTTTGGGGAGAGACCAGAATAGAGGACACAACAGAATATAAATATCTTGGTGTGAAGATGGATACTAGCGGCCATTTCCTGGCACAGAAGAACAGTATAAGGCGAAAAGGTTTAATAATCGCAATCTCCCTAAAAACATTAAACTCTAAATTATCTGGCCCATCGATCCGGCCACTGGCAGAGGTGGTTCGAGCTAAACTCTTACCAACAATCATCTATGGCAGCGAGGTACAGAAAGGTAGGGATGCGCAAATACTCGATGCCACAGTAACAATGGCATACAGGATCATTTTTGGGTTGCCGAAATACACTTCACCCGCGCAAATTAGACTTGAGTTTGGCGTCTTAAAACAATCAATTGCCAGACAAGGGGCCTTCATTACTGCTTGGGATAAAGTGCGAAAAACACCGCGGGGAACGTTGAATGAACAGCTGTGGAAAGAGCTACAATTGCACACTACATCACCAGCTGCGAAATATCTATATAGCAGTATACACAAATTAGGGCTAAACCAACTCTGGGAAACATCCACAACTACACTAATACTCAAAAACAGTGTGGAAGACAGCGAAACTACTCTCATGGCTGGAGGACAAGGCTGCACTTTCAAAGAGAGCCCATGGATGGATGATCTTGAATACATACACGAAGCCGGGTGCCCAAGCTTACTTCAATCTGGGATATAACAAAAATATAAAAACTGCATTTATGAAATATAGATTTGGCCTGCTCCCTGCGCGCAGCATCTTCCACCATGGCTACGCAATAAAGCAGGTTCTGCGTGCCGTCTATGTGGTACAGCTCAGGAAGACCTGCTGCACTTACTATGCTCCTGTAAAGAACTCCTCAAAGAACGAAAGAAACTGTTGAAACAACTGTTTAATCAACGAGGATTCGAACAAGGAGGCAAGCCCTGCTGGCATGCTTTGCACCTAGCGATCCACAATTGAACTGTAGAGCAGTAAAGTTTCTGAGACGGTGCGGAAGCAAAATGTCAGAAATGGAGATATTAAGAACCCAGCCAGAAACAACATAAGCTAACGCGCAAGCCAGCCTGAAGTCATTTTTTACATAATCAAGTACAAAATTGACAACTTATTATGCTGCTATAGCTGTTCAAAAGCAGCGGTTTTAAGACATGAGTGTTATGAAGGAATACGTTTTATGTATGTAAATGACAGTTTTTTTTTTTTTTTTAATTGAATATATTCTTCTTTTGTATTGCAACAGTTTTAATTAACTATGCAAATAAAAATTTACTACTTACTACTACAGTGCATTATATCCGAACACTTCCACATGGTAACCTTTCAAGATGTAATATCATTACACAGGAAGGCGACTTCATGACTGCAATAGATCTGAAGGGGGCATACTTTCCTATCCCAATCCACCCGGCACATCGCAAATATCTCCAGTTTGTGGTAAGTGGGCGTCACTATCAATTCAAAGTACTACCCTTAGGGTCACAACAGTCCCGAGAGTATTCACAAAATGTCTAGCTGTAGTAGCTGCAAAACTAAAAAGGGAAAACATACATGTGTTTCCCTATCTGGACGACTGGCTGATCAAGATTTCCAGCAAACCAAAATGTCTGCAGGACACCTAAGACACAATCAACCTATTAAACAAATTGGGATTCATAATCTAAGCCACCAAATCTCATTTACAACCACTCCAAATACAGCCGCATCTTGGAGCCATACTCAGTTCGATCACAGTAAAACCATACCCCAATCCACAGAGGGTTCTCAATCTCCAGAACCAACTGGCTCTTTTTCAGCCATAGAGTCAAAACAGTGATTCGCCTTCTAGGTATGAGGGCCTCTTGCACAGCGATAGTTCCACATGCAATACTACATATGAGACCCCTATAGGAGTGCTTAGAATCACAATGGTCAAAGGCGTGGAGCAACATGGAGGATCTAGTGTTGGTTTCACCCAAGGTCCATCAGGCACCACAGTGGTGGAACTAAAAAACACACAAATGGGAAGAGCCTTTCATGGACCCAATCCCGCAGGTAACAATCACAACAGATGCATCACTCATGGGTCGGGGTGCTCATATGGAGGACAATTTGGTACAGGGACATTGGTTTCCACAACAACAGACATTGCACATCAGTATGTTAGAGCTGCTAGCTATTCAAATGGCTCTCAAAACATTCCTACCCAACATATCAGGGAAAAATGTCTTTCTACGAACAGACAATATGACAGCAATGTACTGTATTCAGAAACAAGGAGGGGCCCATTCACTATAACTATCTCAGCTAGTACAAGTCAAATGGAAATGAGCCAACAAATACCCAGTCCACCTCCTAGCAAAGTACATAGCAGGAGTGGACAGCTCACTAGTAGACCTACT
The DNA here is from genome assembly GCA_963921515.1 of Calotriton arnoldi. Classification (NCBI taxonomy): domain Eukaryota; kingdom Metazoa; phylum Chordata; class Amphibia; order Caudata; family Salamandridae; genus Calotriton; species Calotriton arnoldi. The sequence continues at coordinate 892,730 of CAWUFW010002752.1, forward strand.
AAGCAGAACGCAACAACAAGTACACAAGTGGGAAATCCATACTCAAACCCTACAAACCTACTTCCAACAGTGGGGGACACCAACAGTAGATCTCTTCACCACCTTAGAAAATGTAAAATGCCAAAACTTTGCATCCAGACACCCACAACCACAATAAAAGGGCTATGCTCTAGAAATGAACTGGTCAGGGATCTTTCCATATGCTTTTACACTTCTCCCACTCATTCCCTACGTGGTCAGGAAACTCAGACAGACTTATTTAACGATGATACTCATAGCTCCAACACAGGGCACAGCAACTTTGGTACACAGCTCTGCTGGAGCTATCTCTGGTACCTCACGAGAACCTACCCAACATTCCAAATCTTCTCACTCACAATGGGGCAGAGTCAGACACACCAATGTTCAACAACAACAACAACTCAATCTTGCAATCTGGCTCCTGAGGTCAAAGATTTGGGGTATCTAGAATTACCTCAAGAATGCATGAACATTCTAAAGGAGACCAGAAGACCAACCACAAGGGCCTGTTATACAGAAAAATGGAAACGTTTTGTACACTACTACACTGCAAACAACATAAACCAATCCTCACCCTTTGAACTACAACTAGTATGTTACTTGTTACGTCTGCAAAAAGCACATTTAGCATACACATCTATATGTCTGCATTTAGCAGCAATTGCAGCGTACCTACAAAACAAAAAACATCAGTCTCTTTTCCGTATACCTGTCATAAAAGCCTTCTTGGAGGGACTTAAAAGAGTTATTCCACCATGTACACCTCCTGTACCAACATGTAATCTAAACATTGTGTTGACAAGACTAATGTCCACACCATTTGAACCAATGCACAAATGTAAAATACACTTCCTAACATGGAAGGTGGCATTCCTTGCAGCCATTACATCGCTATGAAGAGTCAGCGAAGTACATGCACTTACTAACGAGGAGCCTTACTTTCAAGTACTTCAAGACAAAGTTTGCCTATGCACAAACCCAAAGTTTCTGCCAAAGGTCATATCTCCTTTCCATTTAAATCAAACGTTGAATTTACCTGTTTTTTTTCCAAAACAGGAAACAGTCGCAGAAAGAGCATTACATACACTAGATGTAAAACGTGCTCTTATGTACTGTTGGAACTGGCACTTTCTGGTTGGCTGAGGCAGTACCCCAGCCAGGCAGGACCTACCACTCCCTCAACGGCAGGTGATTAAACACACTGTATAACCTGCGCTCACCCTTGGGTAGCTTGGCACTGAAGAGGCAATGTGTAAAGCATCGGCTCAGCACTCACGATAAATACCTTGAGATCACAGAAGAGACTTCACACGTGATGTTTGTAAATAACGTTTGTATTCAGCACACATAGTAATCAACACAACATGAACATCATGTATTTCTAGGCATAATTTACATTGGGAAATATTACTAGCAGTATTAGGCCCAGCCGTGTTCAAATGACATCAGTAATATGCACACCTAGGAAAGATACTAATCTACACCCCCCCAGCACCATTATGCAGTGCAATACTTTGTCGAGCCCAGGCCCACTCTAGCAATTCTTACAATTCAATACTACACAGTTATAGCGTGCACCCTTGGGCCACAACGATATCTGAAATATGTACATACAACAAATTATAACACTTTTTAGTAGCACCACGGAGCGAGGCCGCGCAGGTAAAACCAATGTCAAACATAATTCTATTCTGGCGAGAAATCAACATATCAGGCAAACTGCCGTCCAGTGCATGAATCACAGGCGGTTCCCCACTGTCTCTCCCACACACATACACTCACTTTGCACCGCTATGCAGTGCAACGGATATCAGACAAGTCCGTACGGTAGCGCTCGCACGCATACGCACTCAGCCCTTTAATGTGGTGCAACTGATACCCAGCAGATCAATTGGTTACACACGTGGCCCCGGGCCTCCCTCTGCCCTTTAACTCATCCCAATTATCCTACACCCACGGATTGGAAACACTACGTCCTCTCCCCAGGCACTAGGCCGTGCGCGGCTAAAGACACTCTTAGTCCGGGTCCCAGGATAGCAGATGGGGGTAGGCAGCAAGGTCATTTAGGAGGCAGTCGGTAAAAGGAGTTTGGCAGACACTCCAAAAGTTCACCCACAGGATGAGCAGACACGGGCTGAGGGCAATAGACATTCACACCAAAGGGGTCCACAAGGGCCTTCTGGCACCAGCCCAGTTTTGCAAAGCACGGAGTGGGGGGTCACACAGTCACTTGACCCGCTTCCAATCGTTCCCAGAAGTGTTCCTCCAGGCCAGTCAGTCACTCACACCACCCAGCCCCGAGCAAGCAATACTGCCTCGCAATACGGTGTCGTCGGGGACGGGCGGGTGAGGCGAGGGCAGATGCTCCGCCGTACTGAGGGCCAAGTAAGGGAACAGTAGATGAATGTAGAATGAAGAGGGGGAGCCCTCAGAAGGAGGAGGCACCCAGTCTGTTACACATTGATCAGAGTCGCACCCAGGCAATCCGGAGACAACGTCGGGTGCGTGATGATACGGGTCGCACTAGACCATTCTGGTCACACACAACGAAGAGTTGCAAAATCCGCACCTCCTTTGGCCGCACCAGATCTCTCCGTAAACAGGCAACGAAGAGTTGAAAATGTTGTGCCTCCCTGGAAATGAGGCCAGCGTCTGATACACATCGATATTGGTTGCACCAGACAGTTCCGGTGACACACACAGGGGCAAGTTCAGCTAAGCTTCATGAGGTAGAATGAGGCACTACTATGGTTACGCCCCCACCTCCGAGGGTCGCAGCCGGTGAATCGGACACCGCACACAATGAGCATGCAGTCGGCGTGTCGCGCGAGAGAGATGCGGCACGATCGACAATAAAGGACTCGCTAGGTACAATAACCAGTGAATCCGCTCACCACCAATAAGATGGTTATGCGTGCTAAGGCCTCCATGATGCAAGGCCCACACACCTTAGATGCTAGCCAGACTTCGGGGCTCCGCACAAGGCAATCCGGTCTCCAGGCATAATTTCTTAGTTCCACGCCGCGCTACTAGTTGGAATCCAGCAGACGATGTGGGCACTTTAAAGGGCACCGCGCTTTAGGTGTCACAGGTAGTCTGTGTGGGCCCCTCTTGAGAGATCTATGATGTCCCTGAGACCGCCAAATTAACAGGGGGCAAGCTCAATAAACCCTTGGAGAGCACTCTTCAGGGTGCCGCACAGCAGTAGGTAGTCTGCCCAAGCCAATCAATATTCAGGAAGGGCACGCAATCCCTTTCAATGGCAGTAATCCTCATTGTGCACAACAGAGACCTCTGGCAGTGTGCATCACGTAGTTCCAGGTTCTCCGGTCCTCTCCTCGTGCTGAAGTAGTTATACTGGAGTGTGCCTTTGAAGTTGGGGGTGATTCAGATGTCTTCCTTAAATTTCAGTCCTGTCTGCCATGAGGTCGTGGAATGCAGATCTTTAGCTTTAGTGGGGCCATGATGTGACTCCGGAAGCCAAGTGTCAAAGCCTCTTCCTCTAATCTCTCCAGCCGGTCCACAAATGGCAGAGGTCTGTCGGAACAGTTGCATGGCCAGTGTTTTATAGCTGTCGCTGGGGAATGCCCAGATGTGCTCCCCCAACCTCCAGTGTGGATTGGAGTCAAGCACCAAGGCACACAAAGAGTTTTAATTTCTACTCGAATTACGACAAAGCCAGCTTTACCACTGGCAAGGGGTTGTCGCTGCGAATCCAATTATAGGAAACATCCTGAGGCTGCTACACTGCAATCCACTATTGCAGCCTGAAGTGATTTCCATCATTTCCCCATGTAAGCCTATGGGAAGAGCAAACCTCATAGGTAGTGAAAACACGCATGAGTATTCCTCACTACCTGGGCAGGGGACACATATGTACCTGCCCTTCCTTTCACCTACCACTCGCTTGACCCCTTAGGACGTACCCTCGGGGTACTTGGGTGGAAGTGAAAGGTCCTCTCAGGATGACTAGTGACTTAAACAGGCCAATCTAAGTAAAGGCTGCAATGGCAGGCTGGACACGTATTTAAGAGCACAATCGGTGCAAAGTCCACACCAGCCTGCAGTGGCAGGCCGGACACTTATTTAGGAGCACCATCGGGTACGAGTGCGCACACCAGCCTGCAAGGGCAGGCTGGACACATGCTTGCAACCCCAGGTAAGCACCACTTCCTAATATGTGTAGGAAGGGTGATTGCACTTTTGTACTGTATTTACAGTGGGAAAGTGCTATAGGCCCTAGGGCCCAAACAAGAGAAACAGCAAACCCAGGGAGGAGAAAGCAAAATGTTTGGGGAAACGCTACCTGACGGGTCCAGGTCTAACCTACAATGTGGAAAGAAGAAAAACTTTCAGGAAAACAACAACTATTTGTAGCTTTTTCAAACTCACTGAAAGGCAATCCAGTATCAAAAGCAGAAATCGCTAGATGGATAGTAAAATGTATCCAGATTTGCTACATCAAAGCAAAATAAGCACTTCCTACAAGAGGTCATTCAACAGGAAAAAGGCAGCTTCAATGCCCTTTTTAGGAAATATCCCGCTAACGCACATTTGTAAAGCGGCAACATGGACAAACGCACACACTTTTATCAAACTCTATTGTGTAGATGTGCAAGCCAGACAACAAGCTCTGTTGGGGCAAACAGTTCTACACACATTATTTCAAGCCACCGCGAGAGGAGTACTGCTTGCAGTCTATGCAAAGCATGTGTATCTGCAGCCAACACATGCTACGAATGAAGTATGTTACCCTGTAAGCATCTAGCCATAGCGTGTAGTGCTGCAGATTCACAGGCACCCTCCTGTTTCCCCAGCAAGTGTTAGATGGTGACACAAAACTTTCTGCATGTTCAACTGCAAATGCTAATTTAGCAGACTATATCCTCACTTCCTATATTGCAGGGAAAAAACATTACAATCTAACAAAGGAGCTGTTACACATGCGCAATACCGCGTGGAGGAGGAGATACGATGCTCAACGCCGACCATAAAACTTCCTCAAGAAAAACAACTTGCTGAGTCTGGGCACAATACTAGATGGCAGTAGTGTGCATAGCATGTGAATCTGCAGCACTACACGGTACGAAGAGATGCTTACAGGGTAAGTAACATACTCCTTTTATGGCCTAAGGGATCTTTGCCCTGCTTGTGGATAACTACAATAAACGCTTCAGAGGCAGTACCTGTTATTTTTCCGGTTGAAGTAAAGTGCATGAATAGTTCCACCAGGCGGGGCAAAAGAGGAGTTTGAAAAGTTTTATAGAAGGATGAGACAAAGTGCTAAAGTTCTTTCAGCTTTGTTACTTTCTAATAGAGTTTTGTGCTTAAGATTATTAGACAGTTTGTGGGCTCTGTCACTCAAAATGTTATTGTATTCAGAATTGAGGGGTTTTGAGTGTTATCGGTGTAACACGGGTGCAAGATCTTTCTAATTCCAGATGCCTAATTTGGGAGACTAGCATATTAAGTTTGTGGTTCACCTTCTTGCTTTTTTGTCATTATTTCTATTGTTTTACTACTGGTGGTGGCTTTCATTGCGTCCTAGATGGTTTCATTATATAAATCTGTGGATTTATTTTCTTTAAAAAGGGTAAGGATAGCGTCATTTATTGATTTTGTAGCAATTGGGTCACTTAGTATGTTGTCATTCACTCTCCATGAACCATTACTAGGTTTTGAGTTGGCGAGTGAAATGTCGAAGGCTATACACGCATGGTCTGAAATAAGTATATGTTCTTTGTAAGGGTGTGTCGGTCGTTATTCAAGTGGGTGGTTACCCAGGAGCTAGTCTATTCTAGAAAAGATATGTGGTTGAGAAAAAAAAAGTACATTCACTTTCTATTGGTTTATTAAGCCACCATATCTTGGTAGGTTTGTTTTCTTCTCATAGTTTTCTCATTAGGGTATGTGACTTATTTGTCTTGTAATTACAAGTACATAGTCTGTCCAGAGTGGTACCGCAAGAAAGATTGATATCTCCTCCAAGAATTAAATTGCTATTGTGCTGGATTTTGGAGAGATTTTTGTTAAGATCTTTCAAAAATTGGGGATTGTCCCCAGTAGGTGCATATATGTTGACAATGAAGAGTATTATTGAATACTTGCTTAATTTGGATAATAACCAACTACTTTTGTCTTCATGGAGGGACTCAATGTGGTTTATGCTTGCTTTTTTGGAAATTAGTGTGATGACGCCATTTTGTTTGTTGTGTGCAGGGGAGAAGATGCTTTCTTGAACCCAGAAGTGTTGCATGCTTCTTGTTTCTGTTGGGCCAATTCTTGTCTCCTGCCGGAGTATAATGTCCCCTTTGCGTTTGTGGCAGTAGTCTTAAATCTTTTTTCATTTGACTAGGTGGTTTAGTCCCTTGGTATTTAGAGACAGAATTATAAGGACGTTATTTGCCATCATGGAGTGAGACATTTTGCATCAAGTGGGCATTTACAATGTTAGGGTAGATCCAAAGAGATAATGTGTAGAACCAATAAGTTATCTTCTGTATCGCTGATAAGGGGCCAATATTCAGAGACCAGAAAAATGTAGAGGCATGTAAATGTGGGAGGAAAGAGGTAGGAGGGAGGATGAAAGGTAACACAATAGACGGCTGTGTGTAGTGTGATGAGTAGAACAATACCATTTTAATGGGGATCCATTTCCATACAGGTACATTGAACTTGCTTGAACCTGAAAGAAATGGAAATAAGATCAGAAAGAAAAACCCAAATATCCCAATTCAAACACTGACACCCTAACCCAAGAGCAACATGAAGGGGAAGTGAAGGCTGTGAGGCCTAGGTGAGCAGTGGCTCGATGCCAGGAGAGAATAACAATATAAATGGTAACAAGGGTGTCACAATTTATGCAGTGTTAACATATTGACCTATGACAATCTTTTTGTAAAGTTACCTTAGTAGATTACAAGTAACAGTTAGTAACACCAAGTAAGTACCCCTGAAGAGGGGATAATATTTTACCAGGTTCAATTAGTAACTGAACTGTGAGGGTTATTATCTTGTTAGTATGGGAGAGAGAGGATGCCTGATCAGAGATTAGTCAAACTGTAATATAGATGTATTTGTATGGTTGCTGAGTTAGGTGATAAGCAGAAAGGGTGTTATTAGGCAGTAAAGTATAGGAAGTGCCAAGAAAGCTTTTCTGCGCATCAGCGTGGGTTTTGCATAGTCATGTGCAATGCCAATTTTTTGCCCTTTCTAATCCAGGGTTTTAACTTTCCTCATTTGTTCTAGCACTTTTTTAGAATGTTTACAGCCTAGGGGTCTGAAGATCATTGATCTCAGATTTTTATGGAATCCTAAGCTGCGGTATGTGACTATGTGAGCCCTTTCAATTTTAAAGTCTTTTTCAAAAGTGAGTCCTAGCGCTTGTGGTATACATTTTTTTAAGAATGCTGACAAAAGATTTTGTTTCATCGTCAATGTTTTCTGGGAGACCAAAGATTCTTAGATTGCCTCGCCTGTTACTATCTTCAAGCTCAGTTACTTCCTTTTCAAGAGTCATTAATTTTTTAGACATGGAGTCTGTTTTTTGTTTTAAGATGTTTTGGTTGTCTTCATTTTTCATAATTCTCATTTCAGCTCCTGTTCGCCAAGGCAAGTCAGATCTCAGACCCATTATTTCTGATTTTAGGAGTTCCGAAGTGGATTTAATACTCTGGGATATGTCATACAAAGAACTGCGGTGTTGAAGGATAAGGTCCACATTATTAGGTGAGTCAGATTTTCCAATTATGGGAGAATCGGAGATGGGAGGTTCCTGTTTGGATCTTTTTGGTGCACTTTTTGTTTCTTTATTTCCTTGTTTTCTTTTCCTTTCAAGTCAGCCATGTTCAATAACTGCAGAAAAAGTGCTTTTGTCAGTTGGCAAAAAGGTTATTGCGAGGATACAAGTTTAATACTAGCAATAACACAATTAGTAGTAAGAAAGAAGGGAGAAGCAGTAAAGAAGTTGTTGGATGTTTTAAAGACTCCAAGCCAACTTAATTATAGCCTTCCCTTTGAATGAAAGATGGTCAACCGGTTAGTGATTCTATAGTACTCAGAAAGAGGTTGTCTCACCTCACCACATTCCAGAACTAAGGTAGTAACAGAAATTGTAATACTTAAGGGGTGCAATGGTGACATCACATTACCAGCAGCAGTAATCAAGTATCACTTCAGGATTAAGGAAATGACAACACACTACAGACAGCTAGAAGGCAACGTGAAGAGGCCACCACACAAGGTTCATTACTGGTGTGAGTGCATCACTGGATGTTCAGTCAAGAGATGAAACACCATTTTTAAGGTTAGTGGAATGTAGACTGATGACTGACAATCCACGATACGAGGTTGAGCTAGGGCAAATCCTATGAGGCGTGAATCATTTTGGATTCAGTTGTCAGTCTCGGGTGCTGATTGCTGGGACAGATGAGACCTGGAGTCAGTAGTTCCAGACGAAAGCGTAGGGTGGAAGTGAAGCACTCCCACCTATGTGAAAAGATGTACCAGGTCTGAGGCAGTGCCTATAAGCCAGCGGTGCCAGGCCTGGAATATGGAGTGCAGGTCGCAGAGCCTTGGAGAGGGCCTTGCAGGGCTTTCGCTGCGCCGGAAGCAAGGGCCCGGTGTGGAGCACAGCAGGACGTCGGTTTTTACCTTCAGTGGTGCAGCGGTTGCAGAGCCCTCCAGCACTTGGAGGGCAGGCTCCAAGCTCAGAGAAGGTGATAACAGAGGAGGCTTGGTTGTTCACCTTGTAGAGAAAATGTTTCCCTTCGAAAGGGCAGGGTCCTGGTTGCCAGTTTGGGTGAAGCCTCGCGGGGCATGCTACCTGGTTGCCTGTTCTGCCTGTTGGGCCAAATCTGACAATTTAATTTTCCTTGTGGCAGCTGTAGGGGAGATAGCAGTATTAACTCTTTGAAGATTAAGGGAACACGCAGTTGGAGAAACCTCAGCAGATGTCATAGAACAAACTCCCTGGCAGAGTGCAGCTGCTAGGCACCCATCTTGATCGGGCGCTAGCCACGCCTGACTCTGCACCTCCACCGTCGCCCCCCAATGGTCCTTCTTTAAAGAGTTACCCAGCACTGAGATGATAGACATTTTCTCCAACCTGAAACTCTGAAAAACCTCTGTAGCCATCTGACCTTTGTCATAAATTACCGTATGACAAAACGATGTTTATCAGATAAAACCAGTTAGAATGGAGTAGAGTAGCTAATCTGTTTGATCTGTCTGATAAGGGTTCTAGATAATCTGAGGATTTTCTTGTGATAGCTTTGGTGCTGAGCAATTCCATATGTGTTACTTCTCAGTAGGGATAGGCCAACCGGTTGACCGTAGATTTCTGAACAATGTCTCATGGGCCATTGTGGGATTTGCAAGGGATTGTTCAGTCTTTTTTAAAAAAATTTTTTTTTTAAATGTCACATTTCTAACATTTGCCTTTCGATATTCTCCTGTGGGAGGGGGAATTAGCAAATTTTTAAGGCAATTTAAAAAGTGTTTCTAGGGCTTTTTTTGAAAGGTCAGTCTCTGTTCTGATAAAAGTACACTTGGCTTCAAAGATATGCTGTTTGTATTTCCTTTTCTCTAACATCAGATTCGCAGGGGTCTCTAAAAGGATTTAGGCATGGTCCAGAGTATTGGGTTACAAGCTCCTTGACTTCTTCATACAGTGGAATGGATTGTAATGATTATCAGCACTTTAACAGATGTGACATGGCTTTTTAAATGTATGTTTAAATATTACATACAACACAAGTCATGCTGTATGCTAACTTGGTAACCGTTTGTGCATTGAATGAATGAGAGTGCATAAGAGAGTAAAGAGCCTAGCGAGCAAGTCTATTTGTTTTTTATAAAGAGTTGTTTAAATAGTACAACTACTCAAATGTGTGCATGATTGCCATGTTATCTAAGGCTCACGTTAACAGGCTGGACAAGGAAACTTTCCACTCTCTGATGCTCTTTCATAAAGAAAGGATCCATTATATTGTGTCCATGGCGTCGCTACATGCAAATGAGGGATCACTTTACCTTTGTGCTAGCAACCAGGGAACTCTACCATCCCGGGGCTTTCTGAAACCTAGCAACCCAAGGGAATCCAGGATGATATGGCTTGTGTGGATTGCCGCACATTTTCTACCCCATAATTCACACTTTAAAAGTATACTTAAAACATCCAATTCCCTCTCTCTTGCCCTGGGAGATGGTTGCAGCATTTCAGCCTGGGGTTGGTTGGCACTAATGGGACCCTACATACCCTGGCTAATGATATTCAAAGACATCTCAGTTAGAGGCTGATTATCCTCACTTAGCTCCGCAGGTTAAAAATACCAGGGGGATGGTGCCAAATCCATAAGAATGCATATTGAAGCATAGTGCAAACTTCTATACTGCTACTTGTGGCATTCTCTCAAAAGCAGTGTTACCCAAAGTTTTAAAGCATAGACAGTAGATGCATGGTGCCTCCCCTGCAATAGAAATAGTTTTGAAGTTGATAGACAACTTTGATACCATAGCTACTACAGCTGTATTACAAAAATTGATGTGCCTCTGTTGGCAATATGCCAGAGGTATGCTGTGGATCAACTGGATCTAAAATAAGTGGAGTTACCAAGAATTATCTCTCAAGTTCATGTCTCCATGGGCAGAGACACCCTGGGAACAAAACTGCAATAGCCCCAATTACATGGTAAACCTGAAGGTGAAGTGTATCCTGTGAGAAGTTGGCCTGGTATATGCTGTCCACTAATTAAAGTGGGCACCTTGCACCAGCCCAAACGACCCTTATTGATGATTAGGTTAAAGACAACCTTTATAGAAAGCTATCCTAGTGGTAGCTGTGGAGAGCAGCCTTCAGGCTAAGTCTTGAAGGAATGTAAAGCAGCTTGTTTTACCAGTATATAACCTCCTGAATGTCCAAATGAAAGGAGAACCACACCAGGTGTATATAAAATATATGTATTTATTACTAAACACTCTCTACTAACCTCTTTATGAGATTAGAGAACAATACACACAATATTAAATCACTAGAACGACAGTAAATAGCACAATACACAGCGGGCTCCAGGGGAGACCGAACCATATACTAAGAAAGTGGTATAAGAACCACGACTTGACTAGACACAGTGCCTAGAGCACGTAGAATCGCTGGGACCCCAAGGAACCACCCAAGGTAGTGACACAGGGGACCCACAGAGGACGGGTGCAGTGTGGGAACACAGACGCGAGCTCCGTACAACTCTATGGGAAAGTCGCGGTTGGAATTTTAAAGATTAAGGACACTTAGGAGAGGACTTCAAGCAAACCCAGCTAAACATAGAAGGTTCTAAGGCCAGCACCCTTGAGAGTACCGAGGTACCCGTGTTACCTATCCCAGAGCAGCCGGGTGCATAGGGGTCAAGTGGTGTCGGAAACCCTAGTCGTTTTCAATGGCGTGATGCGAGAAAGTACTGCTGCCGTGGAGAAGAAAAGTGTCCGGTGTGATCCAAGCCTGGATCGGAGATGTGAAGAACCTGAAAGCAGAGGGGCCAAAGTCTGGGTCACTTCACGTGACCAGGAGCGGAGCAGTCGAATGCCCACCGATGTCGGGTGCTTCAGGTGCGAAGAGGCGAAGCTTGACTCTGCAGCCACGGGGACCAGGAGACGTCTGCGACGACCACAGTCCGGATTCGAGCTGTCCCACGAAGGATGTCGAGTGCTGGGGGGTCAGAGTCCGGATTGAACACCAACAAGCCTTGGCAACTGCAACCCACGCGGTCAGAGGAAAGATGCTTCTGTGAGGACCAGCAAGGTCCTGGGGACTCCCCAAGCGATGGAGAGTCAGGGCACGTCTGGAGCAACCAGGGAAGCCCACTGAAAGTTAAAGTTGCCTTCTCAGGGACCCACAGGCCAACAGACCAGGGATCGCAAAGGGACCTCGAGAGAAATCACAAAGTGCCAGCCCACGGAACACTCGTGGAGTGTAGGCCAGAAATCTTCGGTGCAATTACTGCTCGGGGTCAGGACTACAAGTAGCCCAAAGCACAGCTTCAGGGATTGCCGAAAAGCATATGCTGCTGCAAATGTACACGGTGCCCAGGGGTGCGGGTTTCATGGTCCCCACGAGGGATACGGGCCTCAGAATTACTGAGAGCACAGATCGACCTCGGGGACCCACCTCCTGTGTTGCAGAAATCTTCGGAGTCCTTCGGGAACTTCGTAGATGCAAACCGGTCAGATGCGTTTAGGTGCCTGCTCAGCAGGGGAGTAACTCCTTTACTCCAAGGGAGATTCTTCAGTCGTCCAGCAAAGCGTAGATCGTCGGAGGTTACTTGGTTTCTGTAGCAGAGTTTAGTCCAGGTAATATCTAAAGTCCTGTAGTCAGGGTTCCTACTTTATACCCAAGGAAGAGGTGGGACAAACTCTGGGGACCCACCTATGGGAGGGTCAGGACAGAGGGGTGGCTACACCCATGTCCTTTGTCCAGTTTCGCGCCAGAGCAGGGGCTGATAGCCCCTGCAACCGGTTTGAGCTGGACTATGTACGAGGACACCAAAAGTGCCCCCAGTGCAGACATCAAAGCACTCTGAGAGTGCACCCACCCAGCCCCAATACACTAAAGCCTGTCTGGGAGGTGGTCACACCTCCCTGTGACAGGAAACCTATTGTCAAGCCTTCCCCTGCCGGAGTTTCGTCCAGCAGCAGGAGGGCAGACTCGTGTCTGTGGCTGGAAGCATCCATTTTGTGATGCCAGGGTTCTGTGAAGCTGGTACCGGGTGTACCGGTGTTGTCATATTTCTCCCTCTAAGAGGGTGGAATCATACCTCCCACACCAGTTACTGGTGTGGAGGTATGATTCCAAGGTGTTTGACACCAAACACGACATGTTTCCATGCAGTCGTTTTAAAGTTAGCATTTACCGCAAGGTTATAATGCACTTAAGTATATATGGTTGGCTGCATCACAAACAACCCCGAAGAATAGGTTCCGAAGGCTGCAGAGGGGCTCTGCTCATTCATGGGCACCCTCTCACATAAAACCCAGCACCCTGCCTTCAGGATTGATAAGGCCTGCTATAGGGGTGACTGATAGGTTTATATGTGCAGTGATTAGGATAGATACAGTGAACCTATATCTAAGTAAGGGGTGCATGCACCACCTTACACAGGCTGCAGTAGCAGACCTGTGGTGTCATTTTAAATGGTCTCTCAGGGGTGGCATAATACATGCTGCAGCCCCTGGGAGGCCTCAGGGGTACCTATGCCCTGGGTACATAGTATACCATATACTAGGGACTTATAAGGGTACCCCAGAATCCAATCTGGAGTGTACCTAAAGTACATGAACAACCAATTTAGGGAGAAAGCAGATAGACTGGGGTCCTGAATAGCAGGATCCCAGTCAGACTAAGTCGAAAACCAGCAAAACACTAGGCAAAAAGTGGGGGTAACCATGCAGTCAGATTCCACCTTCCTACATACCCCCCCCCCCCCCAAACGAAAGGAGATAAGGCTAACCTTGTCCAGTTGAGCCTTTATTGACTAAGTGGCCATATAAGGAAGATCCTGCACTAGCATGGCTACCCCCTGTCTTATGGTCCACTAAGCAGTCCCTACCCCTAAGGGTATGGGATGGTCTCCAAAAGTTGGGATTTCTACCTGTAGGGTGTTCTGGCAAATTAAAAGGCTGGTGGGGTGGCTGAGTAGAGAAGTGAGGCCCTAATAAAGTTGGCCTCAGCTTCCTCAGATCACTGGTCACCATGGAGGCCTTTCTTTCCATGACTGAGTTGTATCTGGCCCTAAGGGTCAACCTCTGGCTGCCTACAGCTGGGGGTTGGGTCCCTCTGGTTGGAACACTGGAGGGACATGGTAGGTTTGGAACCACTTGGTCCCAGGTTTGCCTTGGCCCAACAGAATTCATCTGGGGGAGGTCCCTATCCAATGGTAAGAGGGATCCCTCAGTGGGTTGAGCAATTTTCACTTGGCTAGGGCTACTAGACTGGGTGCCCCTAATCTGTGGATGAGGGTGTTCCTCTGGACAATGGGCCCTAAGGGGTCCACTGACCTCCCTGACCTCTGCAGCCCTAGGCTGAGTGAGGTAGGGTAGAGAGGGGCAGGATACCTGCTCCAGACTGGATACCACCTTGGAAGGGTCCCCTGCCATCAGGGGTGTTGCCAGGCCAGGCCTGACCACCTCTGGGGCAGTTCCTTCACTAGGGGTAGGATCAGATCCCTGAGGAAGCTGACCCTTACCTATAGTCTGGGGGTAGAAGACTTTTCTTCCACCCTTCTGCTCTCTGGTGGAGTAGAGTGGGCCATTCTTCCAGGCTCCACCTCTCCAAAATTTCCCTGGGATGGGGCTGAGGCCCTAAGAGCCCCACCTACTTTCTCAGGGAGGCCTAACATTCTTAAATGGGCCTGGTATTCAACTTCAGCCCAGGCTGAAATTTCCAGATCATTGCCCAACAGGCAATCTACAGGCAAGTTTGGGGACACTGCCACTCTCTTTGGGCCAGTGACCCCGCCCCAGCTGAGATTGACTATAGCCATGGGATGATCTGTTTTAATACCATCAATGTTGGTCACCTGGTACTTGAACTCAGGTAAAAGCTGTTGAGGGGGGACTAGTTTCCCTGTCACCATGGTGACACTAGCCCCTGTGTCTCTGAATGCCACAGCTTTCTGACCATTTATCAGTGGCTCCTGTCTGTACTTGCCCAAAGAATTAGGACTGACAGTAAAAGTGGCAAATCCCATGCCACCATCACAGACTAAGGAGGCCTGTGAGGAGGACCTTGATAAGCTGGGGTCCACCTCGGTTCCCCATACCAACGCACCTAACTTTTTGGGTGCATTACTACCACCTGGGGGATTACTACTTGTAGTACCAGGAGGAGTGGTAGTATTGCTGGGAGGAACATTTTCCTTATTGCTGGCCTTAGGGCAACTGGGGTCATTTTTCCAGTGGCCAGGCTTCTTACATATATGGCAATAAGGTTTCTTTTCAGGGGAGGAAGGAGTTTGGTACCCACCCCCAGAAGAGGACTTTTGGGGCCCTGTAGTGGATTTATCTTTTGATTTATCCCCACCTTTCTCTTGGTTTTTGGAAGAATCTTTCTTCTGGTCACCACCCTGATTCTTTGGCTTTACTCTGGTTCTGACCCATTTGTCTGCCTTCTTTCCCAATTCTTGGGGAGAGGTCAGATCAGAGTCCACCAGGTACTGGTGTAAAAGCTGTTTTTGACAATTATTAAGGATCTGCTCCCTCATAATCAAATTGTACAATCCTAAAAAGTCATGCACCTTGCTGCCATGTATCCAACCTTCCAGAGCCTTAGTAGCACAATCTACAAAGTCGACCCAGTCCTGAGTCTGTGCCTTTTGGGTGTCTCTGAACTTTATCCTGTATTGTTCAGTGGTTAAGCCAAACCCATCAATCAGAGCACTCTTCAGGACTTTGTAATTATCAGCATCCTCTTCTCTTACAGTGAGGAGCTTGTCTCTACCTTTGTCTGCAAAGGAGAGCCACAAGATTGCTGCCCACTGCTCCTGAGGGACCCTCTACCTTACAGGCCCTCTCCAGTGCAGTTATCCATTTGTGGATGTCAACCCCACTCTGGTAGGGAGGGACAATCTTGTTCAGGTTCCTATGGTCATGAGTATGTTCTCTACTTCTAGGGACACTGTTGCTGCCACCATGCCACCATGGGGCTCTAGCCCCAACTTCTGAGAAGCTTTCTGTAGCTCCAGGGATTCCCTATCTAAGGCCAATTGCTCTCTCTTGATTCTGAGCTTAGCTCTCTCAAACTCAAGCAGTTGGCACTTCTCATAAGAGGACTCCCTTTTATGAGAAGTAGAGGTCCTATGAGAAACAGAGCTCCCTACAGATGTACCAGAACGATTAGATCCCTGAGAAGGAGATCTTGATCTTCTTGGTAAACTGTTAACCCTTCCAGGTGGGGTAAAGAGAGGTCCACTGAGGCCTCCTTCCTCACCTTCAGGAAGAATTGGATTGTCCAGGTTAGAATCATTTTGATCCTCCTGGCCAGCATCAGAGTCCTGGTCATTGAAGTTTTCACTTCCTGGCCTTTCCTCTTCTGCTGCCCCACCCCCTTTGCCTACCTCATCAGACCCTGGAGTCTTTCTGAGGTCATCTAAAAGCAAAGTCTCTATGAGACGTTGGGTGTTTGGATTTTTCCCTGACTTCAGTTTCCTAGATGTACACATGGCTCTCAATTCCTGGAATGAGAGATGGTCATACCTAGTTGGCAAGGAGCCACCAGCTTCAGGCCTAGAAGACATGCTAGTGTGGTGTGGTGTATGCACCTACCTACTCTAGTGGAAACTGAACTCTCTTGAGTTGGAGAAAGGGTGTGCTAGGCCCTTGACTTACCCAACTCTAAGTTCAGTAGAACTTACTTTATTCTAGTCTTGATTTATATGTACCTAAGTACCTTTAGTGGTTTTCAGTTAGTCACTCAATGAGATTATCTGGTAAAACAATAGCAAGCTTGAATCCCACCCGCTGCACACCAATGTGAGAAGTTGGCCTGGTATATGCTGTCCACTAATTAAAGTGGGCACCTTGCACCAGCCCAAACGACCCTTATTGATGATTAGGTTAAAGACAACCTTTATAGAAAGCTATCCTAGTGGTAGCTGTGGAGAGCAGCCTTCAGGCTAAGTCTTGAAGGAATGTAAAGCAGCTTGTTTTACCAGTATATAACCTCCTGAATGTCCAAATGAAAGGAGAACCACACCAGGTGTATATAAAATATATGTATTTATTACTAAACACTCTCTACTAACCTCTTTATGAGATTAGAGAACAATACACACAATATTAAATCACTAGAACGACAGTAAATAGCACAATACACAGCGGGCTCCAGGGGGAGACCGAACCATATACTAAGAAAGTGGTATAAGAACCACGACTTGACTAGACACAGTGCCTAGAGCACGTAGCATCGCTGGGACCCCAAGGAACCACCCAAGGTAGTGACACAGGGGACCCACGGAGGACGGGTGCAGTGTGGGAACACAGACGCGAGCTCCGTACAACTCTATGGGAAAGTCGCGGTTGGAATTTTAAAGATTAAGGACACTTAGGAGAGGACTTCAAGCAAACCCAGCTAAACATAGAAGGTTCTAAGGCCAGCACCCTTGAGAGTACCGAGGTACCCGTGTCACCTATCCCAGAGGAGCCGGGTGCATAGGGGTCAAGTGGTGTCGGAAACCCTAGTCGTTTTCAATGGTGTGATGCGAGAAAGTACTGCTGCTGTGGAGAAGAAAAGTGTCCGGTGTGATCCAAGCCTGGATCGGAGATGTGAAGAACCTGAAAGCAGAGGGGACAAAGTCTGGGTCACTTCACGTGACCAGGAGCGGAGCAGTCGAATGCCCACCGATGTCGGGTGCTTCAGGTACGAAGAGGCGAAGCTTGACTCTGCAGCCACGGGGACCAGGAGACGTCTGCAACGACACAGTCTGGATTCGAGCTGTCCCACGAAGGATGTCGAGTGCTGGGGGGTCAGTGTCCGGATTGAACACCAACAAGCCTTGGCAACTTCAACCCACGCGGTCAAAGGAAAGATGCTTCTGTGAGGACCAGCAACGTCCTGGGGACTCCCCAAGCGATGGAGAGTCAGGGCACGTCTGGAGCAACCAGGGAAGCCCACTGAAAGTTAAAGTTGCCTTCTCAGGGACCCACAGGCCAACGGACCAGGGATCACGAAGGGACCTCGAGAGAAATCACAAAGTGCCAGCCCACGGAACACTCGTGGAGTGTAGGCCGGAAATCTTCGGTGCAATTACTGCTCGGGGTCAGGACTACAAGTAGCCCAAAGCACAGCTTCAGGGATTGCCGAAAAGCATATGCTGCTGCAAATGTACACGGTGCCCAGGGGTACGGGTTTCACGGTCCCCACGAGGGATACGGGCCTCAGAATTGCTGAGAGCACAGATCGACCTCGGAGACCTCTGGAACCCACCTCCTGTGTTGCAGAAATCTTCGCAGTCCTTCGGGAGCTTCGTAGATGCAAACCGGTCAGATGCGTTTAGGTGCCTGCTCAGCAGGGGAGTAACTCCTTTACTCCAAGGGAGATTCTTCAGCAAAGCGTAGATCGTCGAAGGTTACTTGGTTTCTGTAGCAGAGTTTAGTCCAGGTAATATCTAAAGTCCTGTAGTCAGGGTTCCTACTTTATACCCAAGGAAGGGGTGGGACAAACTCTGGGGACCCACCTATGGGAGGGTCAGGACAGAGGGGTGGCTACACTCATGTCCTTTGTCCAGTTTCGCACCAGAGCAGGGGCTGATAGCCCCTGCAACCGATTTGAGCTGGACTATGCACGAGGACAACAAATGTGCCCCCAGTGCAGACATCAAAGCACTCTGAGAGTGCACCCACCCAGCCCCAATACACTAAAGCCTGTCTGGGAGGTGGTCACACTTCCCTGTGACAGGAAACCTATTATCAAGCCTTCCCCTGCCGGAGTTTCATCCAGCAGCAGGAGGGCAGACTCGTGTCTGTGGCTGGCAGCATCCATTTTGTGATGCCAGGGTTCTGTGAAGCTGGTACCGGGTGTACTGGTGTTGTCATATTTCTCCCTCTAAGAGGGTGGAATCATACCTCCCACACCAGTTACTGGTGTGGAGGTATGATTCCAAGGTGTTTGACACCAAACACGACATGTTTCCATGCAGCCGTTTTAAAGTTAGCATTTACTGCGAGGTTATAATGCACTAAAGTATATATGGTTGGCTGCATCACAAACAACCCCGGAGAATAGGTTCCGAAGGCTGCAGAGGGGCTCTGCTCATGCATGGGCACCCTCTCACATAAAACCCAGCACCCTGCCTTCAGGATTGATAAGGCCTGCTATAGGGGTGACTGATAGGTTTATATGTGCAGTGATTAGGATAGATACAGTGAACCTATATCTAAGTAAGGGGAGCATGCACCACCTTACACAGGCTGCAGTAGCAGACCTGTGGTGTCATTTTAAATGGTCTCTCAGGGGTGGCATAATACATGCTGCAGCCCCTGGGAGGCCTCTGGGGTACCTATGCCCTGGGTACATAGTAAACCATATACTAGGGACTTATAAGGGTACCCCAGAATCCAATCTGGAGTGTACCTAAAGTACATGAACAACCAATTTAGGGAGAAAGCAGATAGACTGGGGTCCTGAATAGCAGGATCCCAGTCAGACTAAGTCGAAAACCAGCAAAACACTAGGCAAAAAGTGGGGGTAACCATGCAGTCAGATTCCACCTTCCTACATATAACATTGAAAAGAAACAGCATACTACAAAGAGATCTCAAGCAGGGGCCTTGAAGCGTCCCAGAGTGTATTCCAGAAGAAGAAATTCCTGTATTATCACAGAAATTAATAGCACAAGGATATAACTTAAGAGATGTAAAAGAAAAATGAGCTCCAAGATTCTCAATTTAAAATAAAGTTTAGACGAGCATAGCCCTTGGGTGATTCAACTATACAGCTAGCGTAATTAAATTCCCTCCTCATAGAGTTGCAAAAAAACAAATGCTGTAGTTCCAACATTGATTTGTTGTTTTTTTTGGAGGGGGGGACTTTCACACTCATACAATGTGACTGGGTAAAGCAACTCATACATGACTGCGGACATAGGTACCCAAGTTAGGTGGAGACAGAGAGACAGCACGTTATCAGTTAGGGTGACTGGGCTATCAAGATTTAATACCATTTAGTTTGCAGCAAATCACAGAAGACAGTGGCATCGTTAATCAAACAGCGCAGGCGCCCATCATACTCCAGCACATATAAGATTCAACAAAGGAGGAAAACATTGGGGCTGATTACAATGGCAGTCCCACCAACATCTCTGACCACGGTCAGACCGCGGCATTAGGATGCGGTTGGTCTGACTGCATTGGATCAGGGACCGACCAACAGCTTCCGACGGTCTCAAGGAGCCCGTCGGGCGGTCGGTTCAATCGCAGTCCCCACAATGGAGTCGGTGCCTTCTCAGGCATTGCCGTGGGGATTACGATCCACCTTTCCGCCACCATTTCACACCGGTTCTTCCGACGTGAAAAGGCTGGGGGAAAGGCTTCTTTGGGGCCCCTAGCTGGGCCCCTGTCCCCCGTGGACCTCCGCTATGGGCCCTTGGGGGCACCTGTGGTGCCCCCCCTAAACATCCCTGCATCGTGCCTGTCACAGGGTGCAGGGATGTTTGAAAACATGCCTCTTTGCATTTGGGCTTGTGCTGCTGCCCTCTTCCGGGCTGCAGCACAAGCCTCAATACAAAGAGACATTTTTCCGACCGCCTCCACAGCGGTCGGATCCTAATTTGGTGGATGGGACCACCGACTACCTGTCTGTTGGTCCTGTTCCCACAACCAAGGCAGCCGTACGTTCGTCCAACCGCCATCATAATCGGCCCCATAATCTCAAAGCAGACGCTCATGGTTGCACAATTTCGCACTCATCTTGGCATCATAGGAATAGGGCACATCATGTCCATCACACATCCCTGTGCCTGCAACAGCCTCCCCCTCTGATTCTCCCATCTCCATGCCCGCTAAGTAATTCTGATTGGGTCCCCAGATGTCCCCTGGGCAGCTCTGAGGAAGAAGCAATTCTCTGTATGTGTCAGATTGTGTGTTACAGTAGGCCACTTCTTCAGGGTCGGAAGTGGGCCCCGAGCCCAGCGCATAGCCACACGTTATCTCGCAAGCAGCAGGCCATCGGCTACCAATTGCATCACCTCGCCACAAATTTCTTTATTGTATCCCAACATCGCTAGCATGGGGGCAAACTCTAATATCTGATAGAGGCATCTAGCTGCAAATTCCTTAACTTTGAATTCTCTCCAGGCCCCAGTCTGGATCCGGAAATTTTTCAGCAGTACCTCTGTGCGCCTGGTTACGGCGTCGTACGGCCCCGCGATGATGTCCTCTCTGGATATGACGTCAGTGGAGCCATATAAGTCCCCTCCGGCGCGCGGACGTCAGTTTCTTCTTTTCCGCACTGTTACGCGGATCCAGGAGAAGCAGTTCCTCAGGCCTCTTTTTGTTTTATGGCCTACTCAACACCTTTTGCGTCGGGAACAGTGAGCCAATGCCTTTGGGCTTTAAAACGTGCGAGACCTGTACGCGGCATATGTCAGCAACGGATCCGCATACCATTTGTATGTGGTGCTTGGGAGAGCACTACGACTCCGAGGAGTGCAACGCCTGTCGAAGGCTGAAGCCTAAGTCGTTGCAGGAACGTCGGATGAAGTTGCTGTTGGCCCGACTGTCCCGTTCATAATCCAAGAGGCACTGATCTCCCTCCGGTTCTAAGGACCTTGCTCGGGGCAGGTCGAGAAGCTGTTCCCGTGGACGTCGCTCGTCGAGGAGCCGTTCCCGTGGACGTCGCTCATCGAAATCAGGTAAATCGCACTGGAAGGGTTCGAAGTCATGGAGGCCCTCGGACTCGCAAAGTCGTGACGCAGGTGCCAGTTCCTCCCAGTCCCTACCGGAGGCGGTTGCACAGGAGTCGGCCCGAGTTCACCATATCCTGGTGAGGGGGTGACTACGGCCAATATGGAAATGTATTTCCAGGCTTTACAAGCCATTTTTGGGTCAGCGCCTCTCTCTGGAGCGCCTTCGGGCGCAAAGAGGTGGAGGGGACTCTTATTGAGCGTTCGCCGGCGGTTTAGCCCTCTGCGCCAATCGAGGACCCTAGCTCCGTAACTGGAGTTGCTACGATGTCTGGACACAGCCCGGTGGTTCTTCCTGCTGTGTCGTCGGTGGCATCCGCAGAGGGCGCTTTGGCACTGCCTCGACACTGTGCGACGCCGATGACATCTTTAGTGGTGGACGTCGATACGACACCGTCTCAACGTCGTTCGCCACCGGAGACATCCGTAGTGGTGGACGTCAATACAAAGCCGTCTCGACGTCGGTCAGCGACGGAGACGTCTTTTCTTGCCACTGTGGCTCCTGCTCCATCTCCTTGAGGAAGAGGCTTCTTCAGTTGCCATTTCCCCAGTGTTGCAGGACGAGCCTGCAGATACTCGTAATATTGGGCGTTTGGGTGCTCTTGGCCATGTAGGAGGTTCTTTGGTTTTTGGTGGGGACATTTGTCTTCAACCGTCCCTACCTACGGTTTGCTTTCACCTCCTAGAGTAGCAACAGAGGCTATTGCGGCTTTTGCTGGTGTCATTAAATGGGCTGCTGACATTTTAAAGCTGCAGCTTCCTGTGGTGACTCTGTCCTCTGATCACTTATTGAATCTGCTCCATCAAGGGGGCACTGGGGTCGAGCCTTTGCTTCCTTTGGAGAGTCGCTATATGACATTCTTTCAGGGACATGGGCCAAGCCAACGTTAGGAGTCTCTGTTGAGCGTGCTATTGCACACCGTCATCAACCTGCTCCAGATTACCCTGTTTGCCTTTCTCAGCACCCTAAGGCTAGAGGGCTTGTCGTGCAGACAGCTTCGGCTTCACCAAATTTGGAAACTCCTCCCTTGTTTCTACCGAGCAGGGAGTCTCAGTGGTTGGAGACGTGTGGCCGAAATTTGTTTGCGTCCACTAGTTCAGCCCTAAGGTCTTTGAACATGTCCTGTGTGTTTGGAAGGGCTTCCTTTGCCCTATGGGATTCGGTCGACTGACTACTTCCTTCTCTTCCAGAAGAAGTTAGAGCTGAACTCTTTCAGCTGGTACAGCATGGTCGTGAAATGGCTAAGTTCACTATCAGGTCGGCGATAGACACTTCGGATTCCGTAGGTAAGGCTATGGCTAGATCTGTAGCTCTAAGGAGGCACGCTTGGCTGCGTGATTCTAGTTGCCCCGAGAATGGTCGGGAGAGCCTAAAGGACTTGCCTTTTGATGGCTTCAATTTATTCGATAGCCATGCGGATTCTGCAGTCCAGCACCTCATGGCTGGCAACTTGTGATAGGACCTCATCGGGTCTTGTTAATTTTGTTCTATGATGTCCACAGCTGTGGTCTCTGTGTTATGGCTTTCATTGCACAGGTAGTGCTGAAGTGTAAGCACTACTTCTGACTTATGGTCGACCATTACCCTCCGGGTTTGAGTCCTTACTTCCCGGATAGGGTTTGCAGCTGGGTAGCTGGTTTAATTTATTTTCCATAATCTCTGATAAAGAGCTTGGCTCAAGAGACTATACCCCTTTTTATGGGTATATGACTTACTCTATGTGGAGTTCTGGTTTGCTATTGTATAGCTTTTCAGGAAAGCTACCTTGGTAGAGTCTCTCTTCACTGTAAACTCTGGTGTCCTTCTCACACTTCACATTATGTCCTTCTAAGAACTATTGTAGTGAGCAAGGACTCTATTTTCTTCTTGTGGTAGCTTTTCACAAGGTTCTGTTGCATTTTCATGCATTTATGTTTTTTTCCAAACCAGTGGCTTCTGTGCGATCTGTTGCGCTTCCTAAGTATTTCTGTGAGTGCATCTGAGCTTTGAAAGAGGTCTAGCAGGTTGGTTCGTGCTCTAGTTCACAATTCACATTTTGCATTCTACGAATGCTATTTGCTTGTGAGTTCTTTCTTTAGGGTAAAGAACAGCGTCTAGTATAAACATGATTTTAATAGCCCAATACAGTCAATATTTACCCATGCTCCACGTTGTGGTGCGGTATACCTTTCCATGCTCCACGTTGTGGGGAGGTATACTTATCCCTGGCCACGCTGTGGTGCGGTATTTTGGCAACGGTTACGTTTTGGCCACCTTGCCCCACGTTATCATGAATTGGTGCATTCACCCTTCTAGTGAATGTTCTTGGTATATATGGTTCTATCTGGTCTACATTCCCTTTTTCTGGAGGGTATGTACTTTTTCTTTCAGCATTTCTCACTTTGTGAGGTTTCATGATTGCTTTTTCTTGTTGACAGACAGCAATTTTCTTCTGGCAAATCATATATACTGTTGTGGGGGTGGCAGCCCCCCACCCCCCTGTTTTCTTGGCGACATAATTTTGACCAAATCTCTGATTTCAGGGATGTTATATATGATGATATACGGAGCACACATATTACTACGTGTTGCTGTGTTTCTCATATTGTCATGTATCATAGGTGTTGTAGGTGCCTGTTGTTGACAAGGCTGTACCTCTATTTGAACTGAGGTTAAACTTCTTTCGGATCTGAGTGGTTCCCCTCTTTGTAAGAATAGTGGTAATATTGTGAATTGAGGATCATATGCAAATTTCCCCCTTGTGAATTGCCTTTCACAATTCATGTAGTCCTTCTTTCACCCCGGTAAGTCCTGAAGTCATTGGACTGTTCGGCTACATCCAGCCAGCTTTATGTTTCACAGAAGAAACTGACGTCCGCGTGCCGGAGGTACTTATATGGCTCCATTGACGTCATATCCGGAGACGATGTCATCGCTGAGCCGTACGACGCCATCCCCCGGCTCGCAGAGGAACTGCGGAAACATTTCCGGATCCAGACTGGTGCCTGGAGAGAATTCAAAGTTAAGGAATCTGTGGCTAGACTGTGTCTCTATCAGATATAGCGCTACCGAAGGTAAGTAACTTTTACGTTTCACCAGTAATGACTTCTATTGCATGGAATACCGTCCGCCAGAACTCATTTACCCCAGGGCAGAACCAAGCAAGATGTGAAAACCCAGCCTTGCTCTCTCCACAGTGCTAGCAATTCGCAGTCACGCAGCCAATACATATGCAGTCGGTCAGGTGTATAGTAAATCCCATTGACATATTTAAAATGGAATAATCTGTGTCTGCCATTCAATGAGATAGTCTTGACTACTGAACAACAGTATTGACATAGCGTATCACTAATTATTGTTCCCAGATCCCTCTGCCATTTTAGCCTAGCTTTGGTTATCCTGGGCCTACGGGCATCTTGTGCGTATACGTAGAATCTCGCCACCAGGCAGCATGGGGCAGAAACCTGCAGTAAATAGGACAGTGCTAGCATCCCAGGGGGCTCCAAAGCGTTGTCGCCTAGTAATTTCCGCAATGTGCAGCAGGCTCTGTAATACTGGAAACGAGTAAGAGCCGGAGGCCTATCGCCGCATGCATGGACTGTCTCCCAGGTGCACATTGCGCCATCTTGAAAGAAGTCCCCCATAGTACTGATACCTAGTTTCCCCAACGCCTTCACTGCACCATGTTCTTGTCTCATGGAGAACAAGGAGCACCAAGTCAAGGGGACTTAAGGTGAACAACATTGATTGTTTTTGACTCCTTATTTGGTGCACCGGTTTACACTGTATAAGTGTCAGGTGGAATTTAGTTAATTGGATGCTAGGGCTACATGCATCTCAATCAAGTAATCTGTTCCTCACCCCTAGGTTACACTTCTTTCAGATCTGAGTGTTTCCCCTCTTTGTAAAAATAGTGGTAATATTGTAAATTGAGGATCATATGCAAATTTCCCCCTTGTGAATTGCCTTTCACAATTCATGTAGTCCTTCTTTCACCCACGTAAGTTCTGAAGTCATTGGACTGTTGGGCTGCATCCAGCCAGCGGCAGTGCTCAGCCTCGCTCCTGCTTCTGGGAGGGCATGCATATCAAACTTCTGATGCAGCCTCCTCCGGCTGCAGTGAGTTCTCGACTGAAGAATGGTGGTGGGAGCAGACAGCGGAGAGTCCTTGGAAGTGGCAAAACAGGTAACCTGGAATTGCATTGGCCCCACATAGGCGGATCTTATCATGGCCACATTCCGGACATCTTTTGGTTGCTAGGCTTTGCACAAGCCCCGCTTCAGGGCTCTAGACTCCTCGATGAAAGTGGCGCAGACTGGCCCTCAGTCACTTCAGTTCAGTGGCATACAGCCAAGCTTTGGTGTTTTGATGAAGTATAGAAGCAGGGCAACCACAACAGTTTGGATCACAGTGGCCTAGGATTAGCTGCGTTCGCAGTTCTGTGGGGTCACAGTGGCACATGCCAGCCACACTCTCAGTCCTTTGTCGCAGCGGCACCATACAGCAGTGATTCCGCAGTGGACCACTGCGATCACAAATATGAGAGTCTCTCGGCCTCCAAAACCAGCGCCACCCAGATCTCTCTTCTCTGTCCTCCTTTCTCTGACCGACCCCACCACCAGTGAGGTCTTGTGAGTCAGAGAGTTTCACGTTTTTACAGTTGAAACAGATAGGAGATGTGGATCTACTGTCTTTCAGAACCAGTTTAGACTGGTTTTCCTTCCGATATCCTCTCCAGACATTGTTTAGAGGGTGAATAACAAACGTATTAATTCAAAAATAACATGTGACATGAACATTTTGTCAAAAATATCTAACACTACAAAAATATCGAGCGACAATATAGAAGGTAAAAAAATATATATTTTGTATATAATATTTTTAAAAATATTGTATGTAATGTTTGCTTTAATATAGTTATAATAAATATCATTTTAAATTAATGTAATATATATTTGTTATATTCATTTTATTTGTTAATATTACTGATGTAATTGTTTTAATTTTTTTCAATGCAGTTTGTTTTATTTTAATGTGTAATTATTTTTCGCATTGAATTAGTAATTTATAATTTAGCAGCGAGTTGTTTAGCTTGTAGGGGAATAAGCTAGTCATTTAGATGATAAATTATTGTTTTTACTTTTAATTAATATTTTATGGTAATAAAATATTTGTTGATGAATTAAGTAAATTGATTAATCGATTAATTTAATCAATCAAGTAATCTATATTCGGCTATAGGACCATAAAAGCACATACAAAATATCATGGTATACAGAATGCATAAAAACAATAAAATACAGTGAGAGTAAATAATTCATAGAATAAAATTCATTCAAATATATCTAGAGACTGGAGATCAGTGACTAAAATACAATAGTTCCAATGAAATAAACAGGTACAGGCTGGGGTCCAGATCTAGGATTAGGAGAGTGTAGGCAAGCACTAGCCCTTTCACGAGGAAAGCTTTTCTGCCTAAACCTCCATGTAAACATCAAGAATTGTGCAACAGTGAATACAATAAATTGCCTTGGATCACTTCTTAAAATTCTAAGGGCCATATGTATCAAAGTTAGGTTTTGCGATTCTCAAATAGCGAATTTTTGAGAATCGCTATTTGAGAAGCGAAAAACAAGATGTATGTAGGATTTGCAAAAAGAATTGCGAATCCTACATATTCCTTAATTGCGAATCGCAAATTGCGATTCGCAATTAAGGAAAGACATTCTCAATTTGCGATTAGCAATTAGAGAATCGCAAATTGAGAATGCAATTTCAAGGTTGCAAGGGTGTCAAAAGGACACCCTGTTGCACCCCTGAAATAAGCATGGGTGCACATGTGGCGCACATACATGCCTTAAGGGCATGTATGTGAGTCACATTGCACTTTGAAAAATGCAAAAAAGTGCATTTTTCTAAGAAATGCATATTACCACCAACTTGAAGTTGGTGGTAATTTCTGATTCCTTAAGACCAAATTGCACTTTTTTGGTGCTTCTTACATTGCATTTAAGGAATCGCAATTTGCAATTCCTTAAATGCATTCGCAAAATAGGGAATCGCAAATTTTGCGATTCCTTATTTTGCAAGGCAGTTTTTCCTTCATACATACCACTAAGCCAAATTGCGATCGCAAACGCTGAAATTCTGCGAATTTCAGCGTTTGCGATCGCAATTTTGTTAGATACATATGGCCCTAAATGATGCTCTATAATCCCTGAGGCCCAGGGTGTGGCATACAGAAGGATCCACTACCATCTGTAACAAGACTAGGTTAGACAGAAGACTGCAACATGTTCAGCTCTGCCTGACAGCAAAAGGGACAAGACCCATCTGATAAATTACTTTTAATTATTTGAGTGTATTTTGTGATTTTCAAAATATATCTTATTTTTGTATAGTTAAATTAGTATTTTATATTGTAGTTGCGGGTTGTTGGGTGTGTAGGGGAATACGGTGGGATGTTATTTAAATCATATTTTTTAGCTTTTTTATTTTAACTGAATATTTAATTAATTCATTTTTTTGTTTAAATATCTTTATTTGCATTTTTTATACATTTTCGATTTATACCGTACAAATGCTAAGGAACAATGTTTAGATGCATTATGGACAACAATGTAATATAATACGATATTGAGGGTATAGACCATGGTTACATGTAAAAATGGAGTATCAATACAGTTGCATGGGTCTCATACAGATTATAAAGTCACATAGTGCATCCAGGGAATGTTAAAGCACTTCTTTAAGGTTAGATGATAGCACCTCTGCGGCCCAGAAAGATAGCAGTTCGTTGATGTCTGAACGCGAACATTTAGTATATTGCATTACAGTGTATAGCCTTTAAACAGGAGGCATGAGATCAACACAACATTTAATGAACGAAAAATCAGGAGTTTGAGCAAATAAGAGACATATATAGTTTTATATAACTGTGAATCAAAACTGTTTCCAACAAAATAAAATAAAACCTGCCATCTAACACACCTGCTACAGTCAAGCCTTGATATGGGGAGAGGGGACGCATGCGACGTGGGGATCTCACCAGGGCAGCAGTATTATTGGTGCCTGCGAACATTGACGGGACACATCAGGCCCCTCGTAAAATTCCTATATGTACATGTGGCGAAGGGTATTCGTCATGTGTGATGTATCTCAGAAGTGTCTGATGAATTGTACAGTATCTGTCACTTATGTGGCAGGGACATCTGCCCCAGCATCGGCTACCTGCGAGGGTTGGGCGATATCATTTCTACAGGCCCGTGAAAAGGTGTCGAGGAATGGCATCCCAGGGTTTCGCTATCGGGTATTTGCGCAGGCCTGCGGTTTCTTCTCTGTGTAATGTGGTGCTCTCCGCTTGCGCCCATATAAGTAGGGACCTCTCCCAGCTTGCCACTACGGGGGGGCGTCAAGTTTCCATCTTTTAGTAATAAGACGTTTTGCCACCATTAGTCCCAGATCCCTTAAGCGGGAGGTCACCCTATTCTTTTTGGATCTAGCATATAGGCCCAGAATACAGACCTACCATGTGTATAGTAGAGGTATCTCTGTGCACTTCTCCAGTGCAGTTGTGACCGCATTCCAATAAAGCCGCAGGGACGGGCAAGACCAAAGCATGTGTAAGAGGTCAGCATTGTGGTGCAGGCATCTCGGACACATGGAGGTGGTTATGCCGAAATATTTATTGATATTGTCAGGCGAGAGATATGCTCTTTGGAGAACATACGTTTGTATCAGCTTGAACCTAGAGTTGCGCGGTATATTGGAGGAACCAGCCAGAATTATGGCCCAATCTTTCTCAGTCCAAGGTTGTCCCCTATCTGCTTCCCAACGAGCTTGAAGCCGTGTCAGAGGTTGTAACGTATGCGTGAGTAACGCCTCCACTAGCCAGTGTACTATATGTAGGCTTTCCTGTTTTCAGTTTCTATTTTTGGTAAATTCTGGTGGTGTTTTTTCAGTGTTTTCCAGTGATTTCAATACCTCAAAAAAACAGTGTTTTTCAGTGGTTACTCATTTTCGCGCCATAAAAAACAACTGAAACAGTGTTTTACCGGTGTTTATGGAACTCTTTGCTTTTATTATTGCTTGGTCTCTTCATTGATGCATGGTATATAGACAGCGTACGTACAGTGTATATGAGGTCCAAATACATTTTTACAAGTCGAACTTATTGTAGTACACCATACAATATTTCTTCAGTGAGTCTTTGGTCATTCGTGCTCTCTCTTTCTTTCCCATGTAAACTTTTATTTGTGAAAAGGCCCTCTCGACATTGGCACTTGAGACTGGCAACGCCAAAACAGCCAGTACACAATTTGCCAACTCTGGCCACTGACGTAGCTTTCCATGCCAATACTGATGCACCTGAAGGTTGACATTCTCTGGGACAGGTTCTGCAACATGCTTTGAACTGGGTGCATACTTTAACTTTAGCTTTAAACAAGGATTCAGAAGGGATTAGCAATCAATACGGATTCAGAAGGGACTTAAAGCCCCGCCCCTGTTTCCCATTGGCTCGCGTCATCGTTTATGGTAAACGGTGGCGCATGATTGGAAATCAGGCTTCTTGGTGACGGCCTTGTCCACTTTTAGGACGGCCCATGTGGACAGGCCAACGCCAATTTTTGTTTGGCGTGACGTTGCGCGTCAGAGGAGGAGCCCTAAAAGAATTCTCTTTGAAATGCATGTTTCACTTCCTTGACGTTGCTCGTCAGAGGAGGAGCCCTAAAAGAATTTACTTTGAAATGCATGTTTCACTTCCTCACTTCTAATTGGGGATGAAAAAGGAAAATACAGAACTTCGCGCAGGGTATACATAATGAACGACTCAACACATGCGGGTACAGATATAGCACGACCCCTGGCTGTCTTGGGCACCAGCACCTTCTGGACGGGCTGTTTTTGGTTTTACTGGTATAGACAAACTTAGCGTGAGGTGCGTGCATCCCTTTGTGAATACGTAACTTTGTTAAAGGCAACTGTCCGGCCAGCTAAGCGGTCTCTAAACCCAGGCAAAGCGTCCACCGTGCGCGCACATTGTACGGAACACGTACAGTGCACGTACTGAATGTGGAGGCCATAGGGAAGTTGGAGGCCACAATTAGTGTAGAGCACCTAAAAGGCAGAAAAAAAATTGGGGAAAGGGTCAGGTCGTACAACACCTCTACCCATGACTAACACTGACAATGTACGGATGGGCGAAAACAGCTCGTATGTACCGTGCACCTGATTACCGCCTGCTCGCCAGCAGGGATTCGTTGTAAGGCACACCTGCCTCCTGGATTCCTTTTCATTATTCAGGACGGCGCTGCTGCCGGCCTGGACCCCACAAACACAAAGACAGCGTTCATTGCTCTGAGCTTTTGGTACAGTTCCAAGCACCTAGATCACAGTCAACCAAACACACGGGAATGTCTGCCTCATCTTGCGCATAACAGCCTGTGAAACTCCCTCTCGCGCTGGTGACGGTTACCAATGCGACACTATTTTTAACATTTGCACCAACTCTCTCACTGGCAGATTTGGCTCTGCTTAATATCAACTTGTTTTACGCGGGCTGTTAATAGCACAACTCACGCCGCGTTAAGACTGGTTAATAGTTTTCAATTTGGCTCCTTTTCACTTTCCTTGCTTTTAATCGCTAGACAGGTAATTAGAATAAGATATCTGCGTGTTGCTAGTAATAATGCATTCGTGTTGTTTGCCTTTGATATTAAAATCATAGCCCATTGACTTTTACACTATACAAATAGCTACAACAGATAAAGCCATGCTACAGTAAATGGGCTACTAATCTGTGAAGTACATAGCTACTTAAGTATCGGGTCTGGGAAAAAGCATGGCTGTTAAAGTTGTAATGAGGGTCTTCTTACTTGGAAAACGATTTTTAGAAACTATTGGCATCGTGAATCCACTGCATGCACTGGATGGCACTCCAAACCCTGAAGAGCACTGCATGGCAAACTGAAAACAAGCATTGGCATAGCCAATAGGTGTAGGTTTGTGACTGCTTGATTTCGGAGTGCCGCCGGCCGCCTTGGCCGCGCTTGTTTTAATGTGCCTTGCTTTTTGTCTATTAAACAAAGGTCTGCTGTTTATAAGTTTGGTGCTTACTTTCCCTCCATGTTAAAGAACAGAAGATGTTTCAGCACCCAGGCTAATGTGCTGCATAGCTAAATACATATAAGGTCCCAAAGGCGAGACCGATTGCATTGCAAATGCTTGTTTTACAGGTTTACGAATGCTACAAATCACCAACACAACATTAGAGCTGCTTTCTTTGTGAACAGATTACACATCAAAATATCCAAAAGTTCCCCGCTGTCTTCCCAAAGACTACATTCGGCGCTTGAAAGAAGTTGCAGGGCTCAACTGCATAAATCTTACAAGTCATATTTGCCTGTGTTTTTGACTACGTTAAAATCCAAGTTGCCTATGCGACCCCTGCACAAATGTCCCAGGTGTTGCTGAACCCTTCAATTCACTCCCGGAGTGGTAATTTCCTTCTCCTGCAGCCACCTCTTCTGGTCGTCTTCAGTTCAGACCCTTAATGTTGTCAGAGTGCACATCTGTCATGCCACAACTATGTCACTGATCACCACTCTTAGACAAGCTCTTAGCATGTTCCCAGTTTAACCAATTCTTGCCAGACTACCCCCAGCTTTGTTAATAAACAGCGCACATTTCTCAGTGACCGTGAACTTGCACAAGTTGAGAAGAATTTAAGTAACTCTAAACAGAAGACTGCAGCTATTGGGAGGGCTTTTTATGAAAATTAAAACTAAAACTAAACTCTTACATTTTAAATTCGAGGTGTGTGAAGTTTTGTAAAAATGACAAACTTTGTAATCTCACATATTTGCGAAATTTGTTACCTTTGTAAACTTTGCAAACTTTCAACAGCTGGCGGAAATGTCTGTCCAACAAAAGTTTGTTTAACCCCTTCGGCGCTGCGAAGGGGTTAACCCCTTCTGCTCCATACATTGTTCGCTGTATAATCACAGAACGTATCTGTGATTATACAGCGAACAATGTATGGAGCAGTCTCGCGTTTGCCACTTTATTCCCAACAAAAAAGCACGCACACGTGAATTAGAAAAAATAAATGAATTACCTTTGTTTTTTAGGGGCAGAGTGCTCGATCTCTAGCTGTTTTCCATTTAAGAGTGTAGCTGCAGGGGCTCTAAGAAGGGGCAAAAGAACAACAAAGCCCCGTTAAGTAAATGGTCTTTTTAAAGACCTGTGAAGTACTCGGGTGCGGCCGCAGTAAGACAGACGGCAGACCACAACAGCTCCTCTCCCCCCCCACGTGAGCCAGGCAGGGGGCCTGGTGTTGCTCTGGCCCTCGGGCCATTCACACCTCGGCTCCCCATGTGCAGAAGCAGTGTTTTCCCCTGACACCTCCGCGTCAGGCCACCACAGGCAGGCCAATGGTTTCTGATACTTTGGCTCCATCAAGTGGCCAAGTGGCGCAACAACTATGAAAATCAGTGACACTCGGTTTAAACGGGGTCAGCTGATTTTCATCCGGTAGGGTACTGTCGGGCAGAGTCGGTTTTAACCGATTTCCGGACAGCCTAACTATATGGGAGCCCGCCCCCATAATATGTAGATATTGGATCAGTAGATGCATCGGTGGCTCGGTAGCTATGTCACCCCAGGCCGCAGATAGTGACCTAGTAATGGAGTTGTGAAGCAAAAACTGTCCGGCAGGCAGATCAGCAGCTGTCGCCAGCGCCTCAAATGAGAGCAGGGAACCGTCAGCATAGAAGTCTCCCAATGTTTCTAACCCGGCCGCGTGCCAGCTGGCGAGCGCGCCTTCCGAAGTACCAGCTCTTCCTCGAGGCGTGCCCACGAGCGGCAACAGCGGGGCATAAGGAATCACTGTCCTAGTGAGATATAGGCACCGCTTGTAGCACTTAAGCGCCAGCTGCAGATATACCTGCGGCGGACTCGGCAAGCGAGCAAGGGGATGGAACAAATGATAGATTTGGGACTGTGTCCATGACTGCTGCGTGGTAGCCGTGTCTTCCAAACCCTTGACACTCAGCCATTTTGTCGTCCATTGCAGCTGGGCCGCTAAATAATATAACTCCATATTAGGAACTGCCAGTCCACCCTGTTCTATGGGGGCATACAATTTCCATTATGCAACTCGCGGTCTGCCTGTGTTCCAAATCAGGTCACGAAATAGCCGCTCTACTTCGCGGAAGAACTTTGCTGGTACATATACCGGAAGGTTCGAGAAATAATACAATAGTTTGGGGAGAATAATCCTTTTGATTAGTGTAACCCAACTCATAACATTGAGTGGAAGGGTCTTCCAAAATCACACTTGGGTGTGCACCGCAGAGACCGCCCTGGTAAGATTGCCCTCAAAGATGTCATCAGGCGTTCGGTACATAAACTCGCCAAGGTACCGAAACGTGCTGGGATACCAGGTGAGCGTGGAGTCGTTTATGTACACTGGCGTTTCCTCCAGGGTGTTGCTAAATGGGTATACCCCTGACTTGGCCCAGTTTACCTGAAGCCCAGACAGCCTTTCGAAGTCCAAAAGAATGTCCGCTATTGTCGTAGGGATGTGACTTAGGTCTCTTATGTATAACAATAGATCGTCGGCATAGAGAGAAATAGCATGTATTCCGTCCCCCAACGGTATGCCCCATTCAGTTCCGGCAGTGCGAAGCAGGTGTGCCAGTGGCTCCATGGCCAGGGAGAACAGCAACGGGGACAGGGGGCAACCCTGTCGTGTGCCCCTCTGTATGCGTATGGGGTCTGATATTAGTCGCCCCGTACGGACCCTGACCGTTGGGCGTTGATACAGCAGCTGGACCATACTCATGAAGTGATCGCCCAGTCCGTACCTGTGTAGGACCGCGGAGAGGTAAGGCCACTCCAATGAGTCGAAGGCCTTTTCTAAATCAAGCACCAGGCAGCCAGATCGCGGCCAGTGGTGGAGTGCATAACGTTGGACCCTGAAAAACCGCCGAATATTAAGCGAAGTACTCCTAGTGGGAACAAAGCCATTCTGGTTGGGGCGCACTAGTGTTTTCACCACGGGTGCCAGGCGTTTTGCCAGGAGGGACGCGAACATTTTATAGTCAGTGTTTAAAATAGCCAGTGGGCGGTACAAACCCAAGGATTCAGGGTTTATGTCGGGTTTGAGTAGTGAGATCAGTAGGGCTTCATTTTGTGTACTAGTGAGTGCGGAGTCATCTATCGCATTATTAAATATCCTTAAAAGCTGGGGTGCTAAGATATGAGCGTAAGCCTTGTAGAATTCCGTTGGTAAGCCATCGGGTCCCGGCGCCTTACCGTTCGATAATGAAAAAATGCTGTCTCGGACCTCTTCCACAAGAAGAGGGTCGTTCAGGTCCGCGTCTTGGTCACGCGTGGGGTGCGGGAGGACTATTTCCTCTAAATAAGCCTGCAGTTCATGGTTGTGACACGCACATGAGATCTGTACAGTGCGTTGTAATGTGTTACAAATTCCCGGTGTATGTCGCGCTGTGTGTATACTGTGACGCCCTGTGCAGGACGGATGGATGCCACTGGGGACGTCGTATCCTCGCGTCGAATCAGCCACATCAATAACTTTCCTGCCTTGTCCCCTGTACGGTGTGTACGCGCTGAGTGCGCAGCATAATTAAGGCATTTCAGTCGTTCTAGCAGTTGAGCATGTTTCTGCCTGTTCTGTGTAAGCTGTGCAAAAGTACCTGCTAACGCCTCCTGTTCCCCATGTGCCAGCGTCCTTTCTACCGCAGTAAGTTCTTTTTCTATCTGTACGCGCATCCCTGCCTGTGTCCCCAGACAGTGCCCTCTCACAACCACCTTGAAGGCATCCCACTCCACAAGCGGCGAAGAGGCCGTGCCTGTGTTGTCATCAAAATATTGTGCTATGGAGGTAGCCAGAGTATCTCGGAACCGTGCATCCAGCAAGGCGTCGGGTTGAAGGCGCCAGACAGGAATCGGCGGCACCTCACCGTCCCAGTCCAACTCCAGCACATGTGGGTTGTGATCCGAATGTGTACGCCTTAAATATTCTGTCGCAGTAACACATGGCAGGAGATCCTCTGTAAGCATGAAGCGGTCCAGGTGCACATGTAGGCCGTGGGCACCTGAGTAGTAGGAGTACGCCCTGTCCTGTGGGTGCCTGTGCTGCCACACGTCCACAAAACGCCATGGTGCGGCCCATCTATTGAGCGCCTTCATCCCGGCGTGTGTGGCCGTGCCTGACAGAGGGGGAAAGGATCGGTCCAATAAAACGTCTAGTACACTGTTATAGTCCCCCCCCCAGTATCATAGGGGTGCCGTGCCACGGGGCCAATATGCGTGAAAGCGTCTCAGAAAACGTGGCCTGGTCAACATTAGGCGTGTACAGTGTTGTAGTAATGACTACCGGTCTGCCATCTAGTGTGCCCTTCACCACCACGTATCTGCCCTCTGCATCTACCACAGAGTCCTCCACTTTAAAGGGAGTGCCAGGTCTCACCCAAATTAACACCCCCCGCGCATATGCCGAATAGCCAGTAGCGTATAATTGCCCTCTCCACCTCCTCTGCAGCTGCGTTGCTTCTGTCTTAGATAAGTGAGTTTCCTGCAGTAGAGCTATGTGGAATCGATGGCGTTTTAAGTATGAGTAAATGAGGTATCTGCGTGAAGGGCTGTGTATGCCACGCACATTCCATGTGCCTATCCTAATCGAAGCCATGAAATGTGAACCATGTGTTTATAGATAACCACCAGCGGGCAATGATCGCAGGCAATTCTACTAATTACGCCAGGACAAGGCTGCGGTTGTATACTTCCTAATGAAGCCGATGTCCCCATCCCCAGAGCCCAGTGTGCATGCAATGGCTTAACAATCAAACTTATAAACAAAAATACCAAAAGGGCGAGAGTGCAACAGGCAGTCGTCCAAACTATTATTAGAAGTGACATTTAACCGATGTCCGAAGGGGGGACTAACTTGCGCAGCTAACTTTGTAGAGACTAAATATTGAGATCGCGCTCCGACGGCTCCCTCGTAAATGACCAGCTATGTATGTGGTTGGGGCTCGCACCAGGTTTTGAAAGTAATGTACCTAACGGGAGGAGAAAGGAAAAGAGAGAGCCCCCCATGTTTAGTTGGACTCTCTGTTGCGCCCCTACGGAATGCCCCCTCTCTCCCCCCCCACCGCCCAGAACACCCACTCCACCCCTGCCATCCCCGACAGCATGTTCTAACAGTTGCGCCCCGCAGCTGCATTACAAAATCATAATACTTGCGTGCATGGCGGAGCGTCTGCATGCATAGTGGAGGAGTACCGTTGGTTACATGCAGTTTAACAATGTCATTGGAAGCCTGTGGAGTAACTGAAGGCAGTTCATAGGAGTCTTGCGTGGCAGGTAAAGTATCCAAGAGGTCATCTTCACTGGCCGGGTCTTGCTGATTGGAGCCGGAGTCAGTCTCCGTCTCCTGGGTTCCACTGATGTCGACAACCGCCTGTAGGGCCTTGCGTTGGTCGCTGAGTATCTGCTCGGGATTCGGTCCGAGGGTGTGAGAAGCCAAGGGCGGTGATTTTCTTTTTGTTCTGCGTCGCCAGCGTGAGGATGCAGCAGTCGGTTTGCTGCTGCGCTCTGCAGTCCGGGCATCGCCACTGATGGATTCATATTTATCGAGCCAGTCCTCTGCCCCCTCTGAGGTGTTAAAAAAGTGCCTCTTCCCATTAGCTACCACCCTGAGCTTCGCTGGGAAAAGTAGGGAGCATTTAAGTCCATACTGACGGAGATGTTTTTTTACTGCCATAAATGAATATCTGTGCCTTTGTACCTGCAAGGTGTAGTCCGGGAAAAACATAATTTTGTGATTGTCTATTTGTATGTCTCGTAGTTTTCCTGTCTCCTGAAGAATGGCGTCTCGATCCCTATAATTTAAGAGGCGGACGAGAAATGGCCGCGGGTTAGAGCCCGGGGGCGGGGGCCGAGCCGGTACCTTGTGTGCCCGTTCGACAACAAAGTATGGAGAGAGGACTCCCTCAGGCAGCAGCGTGCGGAGCCAGAGTTCAGTGTGGGCCACTAGCTCTTTACCTTCCGTCCCCTCCGGTAGGCCCACCATGCGGATATTATTACGCCGGGCACGGCCTTCGGCGTCCTCCGCTCTGCTCTCCAGATGGTCCACACGGTCAAGTAGGTTACGAATTTGCTTCTCCGCTGTGTCCACCCGAGGGGAAACGTCAGCAGCTGCCTCTTCCACAGCGTTGGTGCGGTCAGTGAGCTTGCGATGGTCCGCATGCAACAGGGTAAGATCAACGGCCACCTTGTCTATTTTGCCCTCCAGAGAGGTGTGTATTTGGTTCATTGTTTCCCCCAGCTTCTCCACCGCCGCCAGCACAGCGTCCAACTTGCTGTACATTGGGTCAGTCCCACTCGCTTCCACCATTCTGTCTGTCTGCGCCCGGGTTTGCGGTGGTGGGGCCGCGGCGCCTCCAGCGCCTATTCGCATTCGCCCACCACGCGACATGGACTTCGGGGCAATCGTGCCAGGGGATCCAGCAGTGGGGAGGAGAGGGCAGCTCCCCCCACTGCGCAGCCAGGGGAAGAGGTGCCGCTGCGTCAGCCCGTGGAACAGAGTGCACAGACAGGAATTACCGCTTCAGGGCCACTCCGGACCCCTCCGTTATTGGCAAGTGTTCTACTGAGCGAGGGGGCCACACCAAGGCAATCCGGGCGCCAACACTTCGCCACCAGTGGCTATGGGGTCCGCATCAGGGTACGTCAGCGCACAGCCAGGCACGCTATGAAGCCACTCAGCGCCCATCCCTCATCGCCATCATCTTTGTCTCTCACCGTCCGTGGACGTCCTCAGCAGCTCACTTGTGATGCCGCTAGCCCCCCAGGGCGAGTCTCGGCAGCTGCGGGGGCCACTCACTGCGGGGCCTCACTGGGAAAATGGCTTCCCTGTGACGTCATCGGGCCGCAGATCGGCCGCCGGTACCCGATTCCTCGGGCCTCCGCCTGCTGTAAGGAGCCCAGGCGCAGACCGAGATGACAACACGGCGCAGGGGGGGGGCACCTGGAATGCCCGCTGGTCCTTCGCCGTCGAGTGCAGCCCCCGACATGTGATCACAGCGCCTCCGGGGTTCCTGCACCACTGCCTCGGGCCTTGTGGGCGGGACCCATCCCCGGGCTCGCCTATCGGCCGCCCGCCGGACAACAGCAGGGCGGCGAGCAGCGCCACAGCCGATCCGCCGCGTCGCGGATAGCCGTGTCCTCCGCCACCACAAGCCGCCCCCGATCTGCCAGGGCAGCCACGATCACGCCTGGAAGAGCGCGCAGCTCCGGCCGGCGCCTGCCTGCAGCGATCTTAGGCCAGAACGAGGAGCCGCCATCGGAGCTCCCCACAAAGGCGTCCTACTCCATTGCCGGCTAAGCCACGCCCCCAATATTTAATTAATTTATTATGTATTTTTTTAATTGATTATTTGTTCTTTAACTTTTTTAATTGTTAATTGATTGATAACTGTATTCAATATTAACATTTTAAAATGTATTTTATATTTATTGTTTTTAAGTTATATTTTTATTTCATTAATATGTTAATGGTACTGTTTTATTTATACTTTATACATTTTCGTGGGGTTATGTTTTTTGCGTGACAGGTAGAGTAGTGCCTTTATTATTTGTTACATTGCATTAGTTTTTTACATTTAATTTTATTTATATAGTATATGTTTTGTATTTTGAATATGTTTAATCAATTTATGTTGTTAAGTGTTTAAATGTTTATTTAAAAATTATTAGGATTTGCAATGTTATATATAACCCTTCCTAAGTACCACATTTTCCATGTTTTTGCTTGCATTCGAGTGGGAATGGTAAATGTAACCCTCCAACACTTTCCTTACTGTTACTTAGATTGGAGTAGGAATAGTAAATCTAACCCCTTCAAAGTCCAACGCTTTCCCTACTGTTGCTTAGATTGGAGTAGAAATAGCAAATCTAACTCCTTCAAAGTCCAATATTTTCCCCACTGTTGTGTAGATTGGAGTGGAAATAGTAAATCTCACACTTCCAAACGCCAGCACTTTGTCTGATTTTGCTTACGTTGGATTAGGAATAATAAATCTAACTCCTCCAAAGTCCAACACTTTCCCTACTGCTGTTTAGGTTGGAGTGTGATTACTTAATCAAACTCCTCCAAACCACAACACTTTTCCCACTGTTGCTTAGAACGGGGTGGAAAAAGTAAATCTAACCCTCCAACATCCAACACTTTCCCTACTGTTTTTTAGATTGTAGTGAGAATAGTAATTCTAACCCTGCCAAAATCCAACACTTTCCCTACTGTTGCTTACTTTTGAGTCGGAATAGTAAATCTAACCCCTCCAAAGCCCAACTTTCCCTGCATTTGATTACTATGGGGCAGGAATAGTAAATCTCACACCTCCAGACTCCAACACTTTCCCTGCTTTTGCTTACATTAGAATGAGAATAGTAAATCTAACCTCTCAAAATCCAACAGTTTTCCTACCTTTTCTTAATTTTAAGTTATATTACTTAATCTGACTACTTTGAAATACAAAACTTGTTTATTTTTGAGTATTCATTAACCCCTTTACCGCGGCGAACATTCCACCGCAGTGCGGCACTTCAAAGGAGTGGGCGGGGTCGCGTCGGCCAACGGACGTGCGCAGCACTACCGAGTAGTGCTCGCGACGGCCGTTGGCCGACTAACACAGCGAAGGGGTTAATGTTGTGTACTTCTTAATGTTGATATTTTTTTAATGTAATGTATTTATTTTTATTTTGCTTTTTTATATTAATTTTTATTTTTATTATTAATCATGATCTATGCAATTGTTAATATATGTTCGTCAATTTTAATTTGTACATTATTGTAAATATTTTTTGTCTCATTTAAAAAAAGTTTATATATATATAGACTGAAGACCGTAGGTTATACAAACCTAAGGATGCCAAGCCAAATGCCTGACGCCTACCGGCATCTACGTGGGAATACATCCAGCCGTTGTGACGAAGGGTTCCCGCAGTGTTTTTGATGTTGTGAGCTGTTCCAGAATATTGTGGCGATGTGGCAGCTATTTTAGCATGGATAAGAACAATTGACAGGTTTGAAGTCTCATCAGGAGGTATATTTTGCCACTGAACCACGGCGAGTTTGAAACCAAGAGCAATGCACAAGATCGGTACAGCTCATTCGGTTGGTTCTCCAACAACCAATGAAATTGGAGACCTCCGTATTTCAACCAATGAAACACTGCGAGAGAAGGACTCTCAAACCCAGCACAGACGAAGGCAAGTCGCTGAAACGCGTATGCAGGGGAGATGTCAATAAACCTTTTTAATATAACCCTGTGAGTGCTCCGACCTCCCTTTTTAGGTCTCGCCTACGCAGCGCGCATGCGCTGCATAGGAGAGACCTTTAGCTATCGGCACAGCTTTGGGGGCAAAAACGTGCACGCGTTGCATTGCTTGCAATGGCAACGCGTGCACGTCTGGCGATTCCCTTGCGGGAGCGCGCGGCGCCATATGGTGGCGCCATATGGTCACAATCATCGCGCCTTGCTGCACGCTCCCGCAAGGGAATCGCGCAGGCCCCCCCTCCCACTGCTGCCGCGCGAGGCGCGCGCTTGTGCTGGTTTCATTTCCGTCTACTGTACGCTCCTGAATTTGAAGGTGCTTGGATCACACTCTCTAGGCAAAAACTGCCAGTGTGACCTGTGCGCGTCAAGCCTGGACATATTAAACCCCAAAACATGAATCTGTCCACCTCTTCTAGACCTGCGAAGGAAACAACTGTGGCCAGTCGGCAGTGAACAACCAGCAGGACATTGAATCGGCCGCGCGCTCTGCTTTTCCTGCAAAAGCAAATGCATCCTCAGAGTTGTAATGAAATAATGGACAGGGGTGAGGAAGAGACTTAATCGCTGTGCTAATTGGCTTTAAATTCAATTAACTGTTAAAGGGCATTGTCCTCGAGCACAGGAAAGTTAATTTGTTCAAGCTGTATCTGGTCACAATCTTATTATTTTTACAATTATTGTAACTTGATTTTAATCATATACAGTAAAATGCACTTACTGACTCGCAGCATACATTGATCTCCCAGTACTGAGTCATTAAGGGGGCTCTCTTGAAGCACCTCTACAGTGATCTGCATCATGCTCGTGCACTGACACCCCAACAATGAAAGCATAACATAAATTCGTAGCAGCACAGCGAGATCAGCAGAAAACTGTGCACCCTCAGTTTAATCCCAAAAGACCTACACAGCACTTACAAGTCGGAGGATTCAGTACAAATAAGGCAGTTTAGGGGAGGGGGACTGAGATGGGGAGGGAGATAAAAAGGGAGAGGAAGTATGAGAAAACGATGAGTGTCACTCTGTCTCCTACAAGTTATAGGTTCTATTTCTGGCAGGGTAACATGTCTGGTTAATCCTGCTTCAGGAAATATCTCTGTGCAGCCTCAAGGTCACACTTTCAAATGCCAATGAATTAAGCACCGGAGTTAAAAGTGCCTGCTGCAGAAACTTTCGCAGTAGTTTTCAGGGCCTCCCAAATACATCAGATTAATTTTCCTGCTGCTGAGATGTGTGTTTGTAACCTGTAAATCACTGGAAGCACCGCGATTAGGGAAATATATATATTTATTATAATTCTAGCTGAAGCTGTACCTTAATGGCTAGAGGAGAGAGTAACAAATCAGGCGTTCGATATTCGAAGCAGCCAGCTTAATGTCTGAAGTGAGTAGCCAATAGTAGCAATGTGCATGAACTCTGGGCGATGATGTTTGTACTTTCACTTTCGCTCCCGCTGGAATGACTTCAGACACATTCTATAATTTACCTTGCAATATATAACAATTGGTAGGAAACTAG
Source organism: Calotriton arnoldi (assembly GCA_963921515.1). Lineage (NCBI taxonomy): Eukaryota > Metazoa > Chordata > Amphibia > Caudata > Salamandridae > Calotriton > Calotriton arnoldi. The sequence continues at coordinate 935,062 of CAWUFW010002752.1, forward strand.
ATCTTGGTCCAGAAGGGGTGCTTTTTGTGATTTGGTGTGAATTGGTTCAGTAGCTTTAAGGAAATTGAGGTTGACAAATATTTTTATATCTGGACAGTTGATCACACCTGTTCTAAACAGCCCAGAGGCCTTTTTTAGGTCTCGGCCTGCACCAGCGCTTGCGCTGGTCTGGCCGAGAATTTTAGTAAGCGGGTTTTGGAAGTGCAAACCCACTGGCTTTCGGCTGGCGACCAGCTTGCGTTCACGATAGCGTGCACGCGCGCAGCTGCCATCTGGGTTTCCTATCTCTTCCTCATTTCCTCGTCATGGCTTATTAACTCTCTGGACTCTGATGTTTCAATCGCAGCAGCAGCTCACATTACCAACTGACGGCCCTGGACTACAGTCACATGAAAAACAACAGTGATTAGCATTGAAATGCAAGCTTTTTTGTCTAGTTAGAAATATTGCTTCGGTGGGTTGATTTCACCTTATATCGCTATTTGTTTTATATTGGGAGTCACAGCCTAATTACCAGTATTTTTGTCTCACTCTGTTTTTTTTTTTTTTATATTTATTCGCGCAAAGCACAAAGCTATATTTAAGGTTACTTTTTCCGCGTCACTTCTTCACTCTATTTAAATTCCACACCCCCACTCTTATTGTCTCTCTCCTTCTCTCTCTCTCCCCTCTCTAATTCTCTCTCTACTTAATTAACCCTCCCTCTCTATCTTTTTTAGCCTTTCATTCTCTCTCACCCCTTTATCTGTTTCTCTTTCAAACTTTTTCATTCACTCTCTCTCCCCTTCTTTCTCTCTCTCTATCCCGCTCCACTCTTTATTCTATGTACACCCTTTCTCTCTCTTTCTCTCTCACCACCCTCTCTAATTGGGCATTATGGGGCATATTAGCAAGAACGGCGTTAAAATTATCGTCGCTTTAGCGGCAGGAAACTGCCGCTAAAGCGGCGATAATGGGCTTGATAATATGCCCTTGAGAATACCAATAGAAGCCCATGTTCTGCTGTGATCCTGGGCTTCTATTGGAATTCTCCAGGGCATATTATCAAGCCCATTATCGCCGCTTTATCGGCAGTTTCCTGCCGCTAAAGCGGCGATAATTTTAACGCCGTTCTTGCTAATATGCCCCTATATCTTCACTCTATCTCTCAGTCGGCAACACCACAGCATCACTCAGCATTACCACAGCATCACTCAGCGCAACCACAGCATCAATCAGAGCCAGCACAGCATCAATCAGAGCCAGCACAGCATCACTCAGCACCAACACAACATCTCTCAATGCCATCACAGCATCACTCAACGCCATCACAGCATCACTCAGTGTAACCACAGCATCACTCAGTGCAACCACAGCATTACTCAGCACACCCACAGCATCGCTTAGCGCCACAACAGCATCACTCAGCAGCAACACAACATCACTCCGCGCCACCACAGCATCACTCAGCACCACCATAGCTTCAATCAGCGACACCACATCATCACTCAGGGCCAACACTGCATCACTCAGCACCACCACAGGATGACTCAGCACCACCACAGGATGACTCAGCACCACCACAGGATGACTCCGCATCACCACAGCATCGCTCAGCACCACCACAGCATCGCTCAGCACCACCACAGCATCGCTCAGCACCATCACAGGATGACTCAGCACCACCACAGGATGACTCAGCACCACCACAGCATCGCTCAGCACCACCACAGCATCGCTCAGCACCACCACAGCATCGCTCAGCACCACCACAAGATGACTCAGCACTACCACAGCATCACTCAGCACCACCACAGCATCACTCAGCACCACCACAGCATCGCTCAGCACTACCACAGCATCACTCAGCGACACCACAGCATCACTCAGCGCCACCACAGCATCACTCAGCGCCACCGCAGCATCACTCAGGGCTACCGCAGCATCACTCAGGGCCACCACAGCATCACTCAGGGCCACCACAGCATCACTCAGGGCCACCACAGCATCACTCAGCGCCACCACAGCATCATTCAGCGCCGCCACAGCATCGCTCAGCGCTGCCACAGCATCGCTCAGCACCACCACAGCATCGCTCAGCACCGCCACTGCATCGCTCAGCACCGCCACTGCATCGCTCAGCACCGCCACAGCATCGCTCACCGCCACCACAGCATCACTCAGGGCTACCACAGCATCACTCAGGGCTACCACAGCATCACTCAGCACCACCACAGCATCACTCAGAACTACCACAGCATCACCACAGCATCACTCAGTGCCACCACAGCATCACTCAGCACCACCACAGCATCACTCAGCGCCACCACAGCATCACTCAGCGCCACCACAGCATCACTCAGCGCCACAACAGCATCACTCAGCGCCACCACAGCATCACTCAGGGCTACCACAGCATCACTCAGGGCTACCACAGCATCACTCAGCACCACCACAGCATCACTCAGAACTACCACAGCATCACCACAGCATCACTCAGTGCCACAACAATATCACTCAGCACCACCACAGCATCACTCAGCACCACCACAGCATCGCTCAGCACCACCACAGCATCGCTCAGCACCACCACAGGATGACTCAGCACTACCACAGCATCGCTCAGCACCACCACAGCATCGCTCAGCACCACCACAGCATCGCTCAGCACCACCACAGCATCGCTCAGCACCACCACAGCATCACTCAGCGCCACCACAGCATCACTCAGCGCCACCACAGCATCACTCAGCGCCACCGCAGCATCACTCAGGGCCACCACAGCATCACTCAGGGTCACCACAGCATCACTCAGGGCTACCACAGCATCACTCAGCACCACCACAGTATCACTCAGAACTACCACAGCATCACCACAGCATCACTCAGTGCCACAACAATATCACTCAGCACCACCACAGCATCACTCAGCACCACCACAGCATCACTCAGCGCCACCACAGCATCACTCAGCGCCACCACAGCATCACTCAGCGCCACCACAGCATCACTCAGCGCCGCCACAGCATCACTCAGCGTCGACACAGCATCACTCAGCGCCGCCACAGCATCACTCAGTGCTGCCACAGCATCACTCAGCGCCGCCACAGCATCACTCAGCGCCGCCACAGCATCACTCAGCACTGCCACAGCATCATTCAGGGCCACCACAGCATCGCTCAGCACCACCACAGCATCGCTCAGCATCATTCAGCACCACCACAGCATCATTCAGCACCACCACAGCATCACTCAGGGCCACCACAGCATCACTCAGGGCCACCACAGCATCACTCAGCACCACCACAGCATCACTCAGCACCAAGACAATATCACTCAGCACCACCACAGCATCACTCAGCGCCAAGACAATATCACTGAGCACCACCACAGCATCACTCAGCACCACAGCAGTATCACTCAGCAAGACCTGAGTATCATTCAGCATCACCTCAGCATCGTCTCCGCAACAGTCACCACCACCACCACTACCACCTCAGCATCACTCAGCACCACCTCAGCCTGCTCTCGGAATCTGGCATCTGTTGATTCTCCCCTAGCGTCTGGCCGCTGCTAGTGTTATAATACAGGTACTAGTTCCCAACCTTCACCCTCCGATTGTTTATGCCCCCTCAAAAAAAAAGCTTTAACAAACAACCATTACAATAGGCAGAAACAAGTTGCCAGCAGTGCAAGAACAAAAGAAAACTGAGGAAATTTTTATTGTAAATACTTTTTTAATATGGTCGTTCAGTTTTACATAATGCCTTCTTGGTCATATATAAAGTAACAAAAATGCTTCTGACACTTTTTTATTATAACTTTTCAGCATGCTGCACAGCAGCCACACTTCTCTACAGCACAGCTTGAAGACATTGGTAAAGTCAATAGCTCTGGCTAAACACTTATAAGGCCCCAAAGGCGAGACCTATTGGCTATGCCAATGCTTGTTTCAAGTTGTTGTGTAACAAACATGAGTTTCACCCTCGTGCACGGAGACAGCACCCGCCCTGAGTTCGGCAATTCTGGTGAAAGTGTGTTTTGGATACCGAATTGGAAAGCCTGAACCGCCGCTGACCGACTTTCCCGGCGGTCATTGAAGACCGTAGGTTATACAAACCTAAGGACGCCAAGCCATATGCCTGACGCCTACGGGCATCTACGTGGGAATACATCCAGCGGTTGTGGCGAAGGGTTCCCGCAGTGTTTTTGATGATGTGAGCTGTTCCAGAATATTGTGGCGATCTGACAGCTATTTTAGCATGGAAAAGAACAATTGACTGGTTTGAATTCTCATCAGGAGGTATATTTTGCCACTAAACCACGGCGAGTTTGAAACCAAGAGCAATGCACAAGATCGGTACAGCTCATTCGGTTGGTTCTCCAACAACCAATGAAATTGGAGACCTCCGTATGTCAACCAGTGAAACACTGCGAGAGAAGGACTCTCAAACCCAGCACAGACGAAGGCAAGACGCTGAAACGCGTATGCAGCGGAGATGTCAATAAACCTTTTAATTATAACCATGTGAGTGCTCCGACCTCCCTTTTTTCAAGTTGTTGGTAACAAACACGAGTTTCATCCTCGTGCACGGAGACAGCATCCGCCCTGAGTTCGGCAATTCTGATGAAAGTGTGTTTTGGATACCTAATTGGAAAGCCTGAACCGCCACTGACCGACTTTCCCGGCGGTCATTGAAGACCGTAGGTTACACAAACCTAAGGACGCCAAGCCATATGCCTGACGCCTACGGGCATCTACGTGAGAATACATCCAGCGGTTGTGGCAAAGGGTTCCCACAGTGTTTTTGATGATGTGAGCTGTTCCAGAATATTGTGGCGATGTGGCACCTATTTTAGCATGGATAAGAACAATTGACTGGTTTGAATTCTCATCAGGAGGTATATTTTGCCACTAAACCAAGGCGAGTTTGAAACCAAGAGCAATGCACAAGATCGGTACAGCTTATTCGGTTGGTTCTCCAACAACCAATGAATTTGGAGACCTCCTTATTTCAACCAATGAAACACTGCGAGAGAAGGACTCTCAAACCCAGCACAGACGAAGGCAAGACGCCGAAACGCGTATGCAGGGGAGATGTCAATAAACATTTTTAATATAACCCTGTGAGTGCTCTGACCTCCCTTTTTCAAGGTGTTGTGTAACAAACACGAGTTTCACCCTCGTGCACGGAGACAGCACCCGCCTTGAGTTCGGCAATTCTGGTGAAAGTGTGTTTTGGATACCTAATTGGAAAGCCTGAACCGCCGCTGACCGACTTTCCCGGCGGTCATTGAAGACCGTAGGTTATACAAACATAAGGACGCCAAGCCATATGCCTGACTCCTACGGGCATCTACATGGGAATACATCCAGCGGTTGTGGTGAAGGGTTCCCGCAGTGTTTTTGATGATGTGAGCTGAATATTGTGGCGATGTGGCAGCTATTTTAGCATGGATAAGAACAATTGACTGGTTTGAATTCTCATCAGGAGGTATATTTTGCCACTAAACCACGGCGAGTTTGAAACCAAGAGCAATGCACAAGATCGGTACAGCTCATTCGGTTGGTTCTCCAACAACCAATGAAATTGGAGACCTCCGTATTTCAACCAATGAAACACTGCGAGAGAAGGACTCTCAAACCCAGCACAGACGAAGGCAAGACGCTGAAACGCGTATGCAGGGGAGATGTCAATAAACCTTTTTATTATAACCATGTGAGTGCTCCAACCTCCCTTTTTTCAAGTTGTTGTGTAACAAACACGAGTTTCACCCTCGTGCACGGAGACAGCACCCGCCCTGACTTCGGCAATTCTGGTGAAAGTGTGTTTTGGATACCTAATTGGAAAGCCTGAACCGCCGCTGACCGACTTTCCCGGCGGTCATTGAAGACCGTAGGTTATACAAACTTAAGGACGCCAAGCCATATGCCTGACGCCTACGGGCATCTACGTGGGAATACATCCAGCGGTTGTGGTAAAGGGTTCCTGCAGTGTTTTTGATGATGTGAGCTGTTCCAGAATATTGTGGCGATGTGGCAGCTATTTTAGCATGGATAAGAACAATTGACTGGTTTGAATTCTCATCAGGAGGTATATTTTGCCACTAAACCACGGCGAGTTTGAAACCAAGAGCAATGCAGAAGATCGGTACAGCTCATTCGGTTGGTTCTCCAACAACCAATAAAATTGGAGACGTCCGTATTTCAACCAATGAAACACTGCGAGAGAAGGACTCTCAAACCCAGCACAGACGAAGGCAAGATGCCGAAACGCGTATGCAGGGGAGATGTCAATAAACCTTTTTAATATAACCCTGTGAGTGCTCCGACCTCCCTTTTTTCAAGTTGTTGTGTAACAAACACGAGTTTCACCCTTGTGCACGGAGACAGCACCCGCCCTGAGTTCGGCAATTCTGGTGAAAGTGTGTTTTGGATATATAGATATATGTATATATATATATATATATATACACACAAAAATTTTTTTAAAGCATTAATATTCATTGTGTGTGTGTGTGTATATATATATATATATATATATATATATTACCTGGTGACGTTTTTTTATTTTTGCTGAGAATCGTAGCGAATCCTGACTCCGGCGAAAATGTAAAAAGAAAATCAAGCGCGGGCTCTGGTGCTTGCTTTGGAAAAAGCCCCAGGGTGGGCCAGATCCCCGGGGCATGGGGCCCCCCTCCTGAGGCTCTATAAGCCCCAGGGACCACCACCTCCCCGGCACTAAAGAATCAGTAATGTGGGGGCCGTGCACCCCCCTCGAGCCTAGGGAACCACCACCTCCCCAGGGCTAAATAACAGCTTATGGGGGCCCGCAGACCCCCCCAGGCCCCAAGGACCACTACCTCCCCGGGGCCAAATATTTTTTAAATATTAGGAGAGAGGCTGCTCGGGCCACATAGGTCCCCGGAGACCACCACCTCCCCGGGGCTGGCCCTGAAAAGTAAAGGAGGGGGGCCACGCGGCCCCCCTCCTAGTGCCATATATGGCTTGGGGACCACCTCACACCCCCCCTCCCTGGGCCAGCTCCTGTTATGTCCCGGGGTGCCCACCGCCGGGACATAGCTGTTTGCTTTTGATTGGCGGGAGATGACAGCTCCTGCCAAGCAAATTGGCGTGTTCCAGCGGGCGGGGGCTGTCAAAGTGCTCCCACCCGCTGGAAGCAGAGGTTTCATTTCTTTCCCTCCCCACAGACATGCGGAGAGGGAAAGAGATAAAACTGCATTTCCAGCAGCTCCCTGTGTGCAGCAGCAGTGCTGGCTCGCACAGGAGGTGGGGATCCGGCTGGGACCGCAGGGGCCTTGAGGCTCCCCTCGCGGTCCCCAACAGAGGTCACTGGGTGCCCTGTGTGGGCTCCAGGGCACCCATTAAGTAGTGGCCGGGCCCCAGGGAACGGGGTCCACAGGGCCGAAATCGGGCCAGGAAGGGAGCCGCCAGGCACCCCTCCTCCCCATTCAATTGTGGCGGGCCCCGGGGGATCAGGTTCCCGGGTCGAAATTGGCCCGGGGAGGGACATGCGGCTCCTTGTTGAATTATGGCTGGGCCCCAGAGGATGGGATCCCCGGGGCCGAAATCGGCCTTGGTAGGGGGCCCCCCCCTTCAGTAAACAGATGACATTGTGGTGCAATTGTTGGCGTATGGAGCTTTACCTTTAGGGAGTTGGCAGTGCAAAGGTGAACATGATTGGTAATGGTGTGAAGCCAACACTACCTGCTCTAGCCCGCTTTTTAGTTCCAATCTTTAGTGCCCCTATATGTCATTGTGTCAGTCTTCCATGCCACAGAGATGATGTGCTGCCAGCACATTAATGAGCTGTGCCTGCCCTGGTTATAGCATTGTGCGTGTCCATGCCTTTCCTTGTGGTAAGTGGCTTAAGCAGAAGTTTGGAAGGAGATTAATGAATGGGTGGTTCAAAGGGGCAGCAGTTACTTCTGGTCTGCTGATGGGGTTGGCTCCACTGGTCTGCATGGATGTGGCGTAATGACTAGAGCTTCTGACTTTGGACCTGGAGAACTGAGTTCAACTCTCGACGTCGGCTAAGGATTTTGTGATTCAGGGCAAATCACTTGATCTCCCCATGCCTACAAAAAAATGTATGTGTCCTTCTGTAATGTAACTGGTGCTCATGTAAAGCACTCCAATACCTTTGGGTCAATTCGCGCTATATAAAAAAACATTTCGGTTGCTCTCTAGCACTAATATTCCTTCTGTCCTTGTATATGTTTCTTACCTGCAGTACAAATGTACCCAATAAAAGCACATACCATTTAGGAGTTTGGATTGTACAAAATTGGCATTTATCTTTCAGCATTTCCTACCACCTGGAATAGATTTCCACCTCCCAATCAAGTTCCTGGAGAGCTCCCAGCACTAATCTCATACCACAGAGCTTCATGTTCTGTCAAAATTCATAACCTCTTACAAACAGTGGCCAGCCTCCATAGTGGACCCCAAGGACTACTTAGATGCGGCAAGTTAACACCCCTGCTCCCTGAAAGAAGAATGATTAATTATTCATGTTTTTTACAGAGCAGATTACACTACACTTCTGTTACTTCTAAGAGTTCTAAAAACAATTGTATATTTCTATTACCCAATTGTGGTAGTCAATGTAGCGAATTCAGAAGTATAGAAAGTTAAGAATATCTTGCTGGGTAGTAGTGTACCAGGTGTATCTTGGGCTCCTATGTAAAACAAGCATTGGCAATTCAGTAGGTCTTGCCGTTGAGTTCTATTGGAAAAACGAATTTCGGCAAAGAGCTTTAAAAAATGAAAGGGGAAAGCAACAATGGCAACAGAGTATGGTAGGCGGTAGAAGAAGCAACAGCGGGGGCAAAAGTGGCAATGGAGGTTGGGCAGGAAGAAGCAACAAAGGCAATGGAGGGTAGTTAGGCATGAAGCAACAACGGTAATGGACAGAGGGTGGACAGGGAAAAGCAACAGAGGGAGGGTGGATGGGCTTACACCTAGTCACAACAGAGGAAGGGTGAGGTGGTACTAAGGGGGAATGGCAGCAGGGCAGACGGGCACTAAGCCACAGTGGAGAGATGGTGAGTGGTGTAAAAGCAATAACCGCAATGGAGGGCAGGAAGGGTGGTGAAAAAGCAACAACAGAAATTTAGGGAGGGTGGGCATACACTAAGTTACAGAAGCAATGGAAGAAATGTGGGCACACACTAAGCCCAACAGCTGCAATGAAGGTAGGGTGGGTGGGGAAAAGCAACGTTGGCAATGGAGGGAGGTTTGGCGGGTAAAGAGCAATAGTGGCAACAGAGGGAGTGTAGGTGGGGAAAAAGAAACTACAACAAGGGAGAGGGTGTTTGGGGAAAAGCAACAATGGCATTGGAAGTGGGTGGGGTACACTAATCAACAGCGGCAATGGAGAAAGGGTGGGTGGGGAAAGGTAACAGCAACGGAGGAAGAGTGGTCAGGGAGAAAGCACCAGCGGAAATGGAGGGAAATGGGTAAAAATCAACAGCAGAAAAAGAGGAATAATAGCAAAAACGGCAATGGAGAGAAGGTGAGCTAGGAAAACAGCAGCAGCAATGGAGGAAGGAAGGGAAAAAGCAAGAGTGGCAACGAAGGGAGCGGAGAAAAAGCAATAGTGGCAATGAAGGGATTGGAGGCGGGGTGGACAGATACTAAGCAACAGCGAGAACGGAAGGAGATGGTGAGTGGGAAAAAAGCAACAGCAACAACAGAGAGTGGACAGGTGGATAGAAGCTTTAGGGAGAGGATAAACCAGCACACCGGGAAGGGAGATGAACATGGAGCGCAAGATATAAATGCATGGATGGGAAGCAGGTGGATGAAGCAAGACAGAGGGAAGGTGGGGGCAGAAGTACTCAGGTGAGAGACAACAAAGTGGAGTGTAGGGAGACAGCAGAACATGTAGTGCTAAGGGTGGGAAGAGACACGCACAAAGTTACAGCTGGAAAAAACATGCACTCTCATGGAGTGCTTCATGAAAAAGAAAAAAACATCTGATTTTTGGACAATGGTGGCAGCTTAGAAGGAGCCAATCAGAAAAATGGTAAACAGGCTGTATTTGTGGTCTGGTCTCCATGCTTCCATTTCAATGACACCCATACAGCCACTCACACACCCACTTACAAATCCATACAGCCACTCACACATCTACTCACAGACCCACACAGTCACTCATGCACCCACGCACAGACCCACTGAGAGACTCACACACACATACCCACAAACCCACTCAGAAGCTCATTCACCTACTCACAGACCCATGGACCCACTCACAGCCCCACTCAGAGACTCATGCACCTACTCACATCAATCAGAGTCTTATAAAGCGCGACCACTCACCCATAAGGATCTCAAGGCATTGGGTGGGTGGGGGCTGGGTCTGCGGTTCAGTCGAAGAGCCAGGTCTTGAGGTCCTTACTGAATTGAAGCAGCAATGGTGATTGCCTGAGGTGCAGAGACAGGGAGTTCCAGGTCTTCACAGCGAGGTAGGAGAAGGATCTTCCTCCAGCTTTTGTCTTGCGGATCCGTGGGACGGTGGCCAGGGCCAGTTGGGTGGAGTGGAGATGTCTGGTGGGAGTGTAGAAGGAGAGGCGGTGGTTGAAGTACACACGTCCGGTGTTGTGGAGGGCTTTGTAGGCGTGTGTTAGAAGCTTGAAGGATATTCTCTTGTTGATCGGTAGCCAGTGAAGGTCTCTCAGGTGGCTGGTGATGTGGTTGCAGCGTGGGATGTTCAGGATGAGTCTGGCGGAGGCGCTCTGAACGGTCTGCAGTTTTTATTGGAGTTTCTGGGTGGTGCTGGCATAGAGTTTGTTGCCGTTGTTGAGTCTGCTGCTGACGAGTGCATAGGTGACCATTTTCCTGGACTCAATGGGGATCCACTTGAAGATCTTATGAAGGAGGCGGAGCGTGTGGAAGCAGGAGGGCGAGACGGCCTTGATTTGGTGGTTCATTGAAAGCGAGGAGTACAGGATGATGCCGAGGTTTTGTGCATGGTCTGTGGGAGAGGGGTATTCCGAGCGCTGCTGGCTACCAAGAGTCGTCCCAGGCAAAGGGGGAGGAACCCAGGATGAGAACTTCAGTCTTGTCTGAGTTAAGCTTGAGGCAGCTGTCCTTGATCCAGGTGGCGACTGCCTTCATCCCGTCGTGGAAGTTGATCTTGGCGATTGTTGGTTCGTCTATGAGGGAGAGAATAAGCTGGGTGTCGGCGTAAGAGACGATGTTGAGTCCGTGGCTTTTGACGATGGCTGCAAGTGGGTCCATGTAGATTTTGAAGAGGGTGGGGCTCAGGGAGGGTACCTTAGGCACTCTGCAACTGATCTCTGTGGATTCTGATTTGAACGATGGAAGTCTGACTCTCTGCGTTCGGCTGGTGAGGAAGGAGTGAATCCATTCTAGGGCTTTGTCGCGGATGCCGGCGTTGTGGAGTCTTGCACAGAGAGTGTGGTGGACGACGGTGTTGAAAGCAGCTGAGAGGTCCAGGAGGATGAGGTCTGCAGAATCGCCTCGGTCGAGTAGGGTGCGGATGTCATTTACAGAGGCAAGGAGAGCGGTCTCAGTGCTGTGGTTGCTTCTGAAGCCCGATTTGGAGAGGTCCAGGATGTTGTTCGTTTCGACGAAGTTGAAGAGTTCGGCGTTGATGGCTTTCTCAATGACTTTGGCTGGGAAGGGGTGCAGAGAGATGTGTCTGTAATTCTGGAGGTCTGGTGGGTCGGTAGAAGGTTTCTTCAGCAGGGGTTGATTTCTGTGTGCTTCCAGTCTTCCGGGAATGTTGCGGAGTCGATGGAGAAGTTAATGGTGCGCCAGAGTTCGGGTGCGATGGAGGTGCCGACTCTGTTGAAGATGTGGTGAGGGCAGGGATCCGAGGGGTTCCAGAGTGGATGATCTCCAAGATCCTGGAGGTGTCGTCGAGGGTGAGGGTAGTCTAGTTGGTCAAGGCCTGCTGGGGGCTGGAGCCATTGGGTGTCTACGAGTGGGGTGGGTGGGTTTTGGGTTGCAAAGCTGTCGTAGATCTTGATCTTGCGGTGGAAGAAGATGGCGAGGTTGTCGTGGAGGTCTTGGGATGGGGGACATGTCTACTTTCTCTGTGGTGGTTTTGATTAATTCTTTGAGGACTGCAAAGAGTTCCTCGCTGTTGTGTGCATTGGCGTTGATTCGTTCCTCGATGGCTGCTTTCTTTGTTGTTCTGAGGAGGCAGTGGTTTACAGTGAGGGTTGATTTGAAGGCTGCGTGGATTGCCGTGATCTTCCTGCTCCTCCATCTTTTCCCGAGCTGTCTGCAGGTGCCTCTCAACTCTTGGAGAGCGGTTGAGAACCAGCTGGCTTTCTTGGAGGGCTGCTTGCCTGAGGGTTTCTTGAGGGGGGCCAAAGTGTTGGCGCAGTGCGAGATCCAGCGGTGGAGGTTGCGTGCTGAGGTGTTGGTGTTCATGGATGTCTGTGGTTGGGTCTTGCTTAGGGAGGTGGGGAGCTGGTCTTCGGTGACCTTGTTCCAGCATCTACTAGGATCGCGGTAACCGTGGCGGCGTACGGTGGGTTTGGTGAAGGAGAAGGGGACACAGTGGTGGTCGGTCCAGTGTGGCTCAGAGGTGTGGCTGATGGTGATGTTTCTGCTTACGGAGAAAATGGGGTTGAGCTTGTGTCCTGCTGAGTCGGTTGGTGTTGTGACCAGTTGTTTAAGTTAGATGGTGGCGAGGTTCTCCAGTAGGGATGAGGTGTTGCGGTCTTCGAGGTTATCCAGGTGGAAATTGAGATCGCTGGGGAGGATGTAATCCGTTGAGGCGAGAGTGTGGTGAACGATGAAGTCGGCTATGGCTTCACTGAAAGGGGTGGGGTCCGGGAGGTCTGTAGACGAGGACGCCATGGAGGGTGGCGTTCAAGTTGGTCTGGATCTGGAAGTGGAGGTGCTCCATGTCGGATGAGTGGTCATCGTAGCTGATTTTGGGGTTGGAGGGTGTCTTTGTGTATGATGGCAATGCCTCCTCCCTTCGGTTGAGGCGGTCTGTGTGGATGATTTTGAATCCATCGGGGATGGCGGTTGCGATGTCCGTGGCTGAGCTGGAGTTCATCCAGATTTCTGTGAAGAAGGTGACGTCGAGGGAGCGGGTGTTGAGTAGGATACATCTGAGGTGGTTGATTCCGGTTCTTGAGGGTCGTGCAGTCGGTAGGTCTGGTTTGCAGAGGCCCGTGAAGGTGCAGTTGCAGGTGCTGCAGGTGCACGGGCCTTTGGTGTTCTTCAGCGACACAAGGTGGCAAGCAGAGTGGCGTTCAGTGTTGAGGGCATGGAGGGTGCTGGCATTGTAGTGGTGGATGGTCCAAGAGCAACTCAGAGACTTATTTCCCCACTCACAGACCCACTCAGACACTCATGCGCCCACTGACATACCCACTTGTATACTCATTCACCCACTCACAAACCCACTTAGAGACTAATGCACCCACTTGTAGATGCACTCAGACACTCATGCACGCATTCACAGACCCACTGAGACACTCACACACCCACTCACAAACCCACTTAGACAATCACGCACCCACTCACAGACCCACTCAGAGACTCACAGACCCACTCAGAGACTCACGCACTCACTCACAGATCCCTCAGTGACTCACACACTTACTCACAGACCCACTTAGACTCCCGCACTCATTCACAGACCCACTGAGAGACTCATGCACTCACTCACAAACTAGGGTGACCAGGCGTCCTGGATTTGCTGGGACAGTCCCGGTTTTCCACCAGCTGTCCTGGTAGATTTTGGGAAATTTAGCTCATGTCCTGGTTTTTAGATAGGGGCGACTGAAAACGGTGTTAGGTGCCTTTTTATGTTTTCCAAAGCAGGGATAGTTAGCAGCTGTTATAAGAAAGCAATGTAATTAACAGGCATGCTACTGGCTTTAAAAAATTGCACTTTATGCATGTTCATACTTCCTCTTCTGTAATGCTCTGCTGAGGAGCGCTGTCATTCTGTGTGCTTGGATACAGTGAAATTGTAGTCCTTCTATTTTTGTAAAAATGTCCCGGCGTTTAGTTTTAAAATTCTGGTCAGCCTATCACAAACCCACTCAGAGACACTTGCACCCACTCACAAACCTACTCAGAGACTAATGCACCCACTCACAGACGAACTCAGAGACTCACACACCCACTCACAGACCCACTCAGACTCACCCACCACTCACAAAACCACCCAGAGACTCTTGCATTCACTCACAGACCCACTGAGAGACTCATGCACTTATTCACAGACCCACTGAGACACTCGTACACTGACTCACAGACCCACTCAGAAACTCATCCACCCACTCAGACCCATTCACACACACACTCACAGCCCCACTCAGAGGCTCATGCACCCACTCACGGAGCCACTCAGAGACTCATGCACCCACTCACAGACCCACTCAGACACTCATGCGCCCACTGACATATCTATTCAGACACTCATGCCCCCAATCACAAACCCACTCAGAGACTAATGCACCCACTCATAGACGCATTCAGAGACTCATGAATGCATTCACAGACCATTCAGAGACTCATACACCCACTCACAGACCCACTTAGACACTCACTCACCCACTCACAAACCAACTGAGAGACTCACACACCCACTCACAGACCTACTCAGAGACTCACACTCACTTACAGACCCAATCACCCACTCACAGAACCACTCAGATACTCATGCACTGACTCAGACCCACTCAGATACTCACACATCCAGTCACAGACCCACTCAGAGACTCATGCACCCACTCACAGACCCACTTAGACACTCACGTACCCACTCACAGACCCACTCAGAGACTCACGCACCCACTCACAGACTCACACACCCACTCGCAGACCCACTTTGAGACTCATGCACTCACAGACCCAGTCAGAGACTCATGGTCTCACTCACAGACCCACTCAGAGACTCATGCACTCACTCACAGACCCACTCAGAGACTCATGCACTTGCTCAAAAACTGACTCACACTTATGGAGGCACTTGCAAACCCACTCAGACACTCTGACACCGGCTCACAGACCCACTCCGACACCCACTCAGTCACTCATGTACCCACTCAGACAGCTACCTAAACACTCATGCACCGACTCCCAGACCCACTCAGACACTCATACCCACTGACAGACCCGCTCAGACACTCTCACACCCTCTCACAGACCTTCTGAGGCACTCATGCACTCACTCACACAGTCACTGTCAAAGGTTACTGGTTACAGTTAGGAAATAAAATTAAATAAAAGCTTAAAAATTCTTCTTTTTTTTTTTTTATTAACCATTTCCATGAATACATCTGGTTAAGCAAGCTTATTATGCACACAGAAGTTGTCACTGGACACCTGGTGGTGACTGCCCAGAATTACATTTAAAGATAGACAATGCGGATTGCAGTCTGTCTATGTCAGTTCCCAAAGTTAACAGAGTTCATAATGCAGTTCAGTGTCAATGCGCAGAGTTCCAGGTGCTTCAAGGACAACCTTCCACAAAGCACAACCAGGAGAAAGAATGGGAAAGAAGCAAAGTGAGGGGGGAAGGGAAGGATATGGGGAAAGGGGGGAGACCAGCCTACGCGAGTGGTGTTAGCGGGGTGGGCATGCTCATCCAAATAAATCATTATCCTTGCTGAATACTCTGTCCTACATTGCTTCACCAGAGTAGTGAGGGTGTGAGAGGTCCAAATCCGCTGTATCTGATCGCAGATATGCTAGCAGTGGTTCCCATATATTTCTGGGTCAGGTGTGGGTGCGCATAAGCTCCCAGTAAGCTGACAGCTGTTCCTGGCAGAACGCAGCATCCTTGAGCCATTCCTCTCTAAGCGGGACCCGGCTTCTGCCCCAATACATAACAATGCGCCGCTTGGCAAGTAGCAGGAGTATGGCTGCCAATTTTCTGCAGCTTGCCGGCAGGCACTTCAAGTAGCCGAGTCGCGTGGTCAAAGGGGAGCGATCTATTCTTAGATCAAGCATCGCTTCAAAAGCCTCAAAGATAGTTTCCCAATATCGGTGAATATTAGGACATTCCCAGGTGAGGTGAAGGAAGGTTGCGTCGGGGGACCTACAGTCCTTGCAGCATGCCTCATCAATCAGGCCGATTCTGCAGAGCCACTCAGGTGATCTATACAACCTATGCAGGAATTTAAAATGTATAAGACGGAGCCGATAGTTTGGTGACAGGGTGATTGCCTGCGTACAGTAGAAGGTCCACTGCTCTGGCGTGATCGATATACCAAGCAAGGCTTCCCACTCCCTATGGGACCTTGGAGTACAGACGGGCGCGGTGCGCTGCATATCAGAGTATAATCGCATAATCAATTTGCGTGAAGAGGTGTTTTTTAAAAAACGCTTCAGCGCATGGATCGTTGGTGGCGCAGCTGGGAAGGGGGCTAAGTGATCGTTCAGTGCCACTCGTAATTGATAGTAGGTCATTTTATCTAGGACCGTCCGCTCCTCTCCCTCCTGCACCTGACGAAGCTCTATGAAGGTACCTTCAGGGAACACGTCGCCCATTGTAGTAAGCCGGAGTTTCCACAGCCGCCCACAAGGAGCCTCCTCCGATAGGAAGAGCAGTGCGGGATGTCTGGGCATAGTGACCGAGGGGGCATACAGTACCTCCACCCTCGTTCTACGGCGCGGCTCGTGCCATGCCCACACCGTACATCCCACTATATCTGTCTCCGAGCGCGGCCGAGACTGTGCCCTGTATAAGACCATGTGAAGCGGGTGTGGTGTTGCCTGATCATGTTTGGGAGCTGTATGTGCCATGAACTGTGTCGGGAACACCCAGTGAAAACCAAACTGCGCCTGAGCGCAGTAATAGTATAGATCGAAATCAGGCGCCGCCAGACCACCCTTCTCAAAGGGCAGTGTCAGAGTTTTCCAGGAGATTCTGGGCTGTCTCCCAGCCCATGCCAATGAGACCATGTTGGAGCGTAATCTGCATCTGAAACCGGAGTTGACTGTAAGGGGGAGATTGGTAAAGAGATACAGGAATTTTGGCAAGACCACCATTTTTGTGATAGCTAACCGCCCCATCAGGAATAATGAAAGTCTGGTCCAGCCCCCAATCCGATTCTCGAGCCAATCCATTAACCGACCATAGTTGGAACGCCACAGTTTTTCAATATTGCGACTCACGCAGATACCCAAATATCGCACTAAGCCCTCGGCCCACTGCAACGGGAACTCAGTTTGGAATTGTTCTGTCACCCCTGTTAGCGGAAAAATCACTGACTTAACCCAATTTATGAAAATACCAGAAAGCTCACCAAATCTAAGAAACTCCCTGATCAGGGGAGCTAAGTTCTCTTCTGGACGTTTTATATATAATATGACATCATCCGCATATAAAGAGACAAATATCACTCTCGGAGTGAACGCCAGCCCACGATGCACAAGGTGTTGTCAAAGGCGGGCCGCCAGGGGTTCCACAGCTATGGCAAATAGTAGCGGCGACAGAGGGCACCCCTGACGCGTGCCCCAAGAGACTGGGAACGAGGAGGATATCACACCATTCACCCGAATCAGTGCGGATGGAAGGGAGTACAGCAAAGCAATAAGTTTGATTAATTTGGCACTTAGCCCTATGTGAGCGAGAAGTGCAAACAAATATGGCCATTCCAGCAAATCGAATGCTTTGGTAGCATCCAGGAAAATCGCCACAGCTTGCAGCATCAGGTCCACCTCCTGCATTATGGCGAAGAGCTTACGCAGTTTGTTCACGGTGGATCTGCCCGGCACAAAGCCACTTTGGTCTGTCCTCAGCACCTGAGGCAGCAGAGGGAGCAGCTGAGCCGCCATGAGCTTAGCTAGTATCTTATTGTTAAGGTTAATCATGGAGAGCGGCCTTTATGAGTCGCATCTCTGAGGGTCCTTATCTGGTTTCAGGATTGTGACAATGAGGGCCTCTCGTAGCGACGGGGGGAGCATCCCACGTCCCAGGGATTCCTCATACATGTTTATAAGGTGTGGGGCTAGTATTGTCGCATATTCCTTATAGAAGGCAGCCGACAGACCGTCCAGGCCCGGGGTTTTGTTGCCTGGCAGTGTCTGAATGGTTTTTACCACTTCCTCCTCCATGAACAGCTCATCCAGATAAGCTCTATGTCCGCCCTCCAACCATAGCAATTGTATGGAATCAAAGAATTCCTCTAGTTTAGGAGGGGATGTCGTTTGTTGAGTTCTATATAAGGATGAGTAGAAAGAGACCATTTTGGCCTGGACAGCTGGCTGTCCTGCCATCAGCGCATCTTCCGATGTGTGTAGCTCGACGTTATAGTTGCTAGCCCACGGCTTCCTAAGGAGACCCACCAGTGTCCTACCTGCTCGATCTCTCGCTCCATACCTCCGGGCTCTAGTCTCCTTAGTGAGGTAATGCGTTTCGCGAGTGGCTGCCTCCTGAAACTCGCTAATTTTCCCCCTGATTTTACGCAGTGAAGCCTCACTTTTAGTAGTAAAAAATTCGAGTTCCAGGGCTTGTATTTCTTTTTCTAGACGCTTGATGTCCCCACGGATCGAGCACAGCACACTGGCCTGCTTGGCAATACACTCGCCCCCTATGACAGTTTTAAACGCTTCCCACAGAGTTGAGGGTGAGTCGACCGTGCCCTCATTAAACGCAAAAAACATGGTTATTGCCTGTCTAATGGTTTCCCTGAACACCTGGTCTGGCAAGGCACCAGGCGGAAGCCTCCAGCTGAACGCCCTTGTCAGGTACTCAGGTAAGTCCAGCATAATCAGCACTGGGGAGTGATCAGCTAGAGTTCGGGGCAAGTGCGACACCTCTACCACCAAGTCGCCGCATCCCGGGATGTCAGCCAGTAATCGATCCGCAACCAAGAGGGCCCAGCAGATGACACGCAGGTGCCCTGTACAACGCCTGGGTTCCTTCAACACCAGACGTCCACCAGGCCGTAGTCCGCCATGATGGACTGCAATTGGGCCGCCGCTCTAGGGTGAGGCCGGCGTGAGTCGGTAAATCTATCCTTGATGCGATCGAGCACTACGCTGTAGTCGTGGCCCCATATTATCGCGCCTGGGCCAAGGGAGTCCGTCAATCTTCAAATCTCTGCAAAATAATCCGGGTCGTCAGTATTGGTCCCGTATATTGAAATCAGTTTGGTGGGGTGCCCCCCCATCAGGCCCACAATCATCACATATCATCCATGTTGATCGCATATTGCCGTGCGCATGCGCCAGTGTAGTCCCTCCCATATGAGTATGGCCACCCCTCGTGCATAGTTTGAATAGCACGCTATGTGTTTTGCGTCAATCTACCCTGCCCACAAGCGCTGGCGCGTGTGTTCTGTGAGGTGAAGTTCCTGCAGAAAGCATATCTCTGCCCCATGGCGGTCTAGGTGCGCAGCAACCATTCTTACTTTGCGCTTGTCATTCAAACCCCGGACATTCCATGTGATGCATTTCAATTTAGTCATTCACTCTAACTGGCATCTGGCCCTTCAGCGTCATATACTTCACCTCTGTCGAGAGTGCTGCATGCAAAGTAGCGGGTGAGGCATAGGCTGGTCGGGAAAGGAGAAGGGGAAAAGAAGAAAAAAACACTAGTGAAACATTCAACTGGGAACACCCCCACTCTGAAACCCACCCACCACCCACTTCAGCCCCCCAAATCGGCTGAATGATATCTCCCAATGTTCCTCCCTTCCCACTAAGATTTATAATCATGAAGTAATTGGGAATCATCCCTAGGGGGGATCACTGGGTGCCCGGCATGTCCCAGGAGGTTTTTGCTGGGTGGCTGGACAAGCTTGTGCGAGGAAGTGGGAGTGCCTCCTTACCAATAAAACGACATCAACATGTTTATCTAGTAGTCACAGAAAGAGAAAAGAAAGAGAGGGGGGGTCACTGTGCTGTGAAATGCCTCCTATTTTCATGGAGAAACCGGCAGTGGCAGCACCTCCGGGACCAGTGCCTCTGCTACTAGTCAATCATTGTCACTGGTGCGGTTCGCTTCCTTCACATCTCTATCAGGTTGCGGTGTCTGCCTGGCCGGACGAAGGCCTCTTACATATTTGGCTGCACTTTTCGGGTCTGTGAAGTATGAGGTTTTTCCAGCGTTAAATATTCACAGTTTTGCCGGGTATAGTGGGAATATTTACCGTCGAGTTTCTGTAGAGATCTTTTCACTGTTAAGAATTCTCTTCTGGCTGCCTGAACCGCTAGGGTGAAATCGGGAAAGAAAGATACCAAGTTCCCCTGGTAGACGACGTTCTGCTGATCTCGTGCTAGACGTAGCACTGTGTCTCTATCTCTGTAATTTAAAAGACGTGCAATACTCCCTCTGGCAGGCGTGCCCCGATGCGGTCTAGGGCCGAGCGATCTGTGCGCTCTTTCTACAATGCACACAGGGAACAGCGAGGCACCAAACAAAGCCCAAAGCATTTCCTCCACGTAGTCTTCCACTCGGGCCATTGCGGTGGACTCTGGAAGTCCCACGATCCGCAGATTGTTGCGGCTTGATCTTGCCTACAGGTCTTCATTCTTGTTCTTAATAGCCTCTAGTACCTTCTCCATACTAAGAAGTTTCTCTTGGGTTGCTCTGCTCTCATCTTCCAACGCGGAAGTGCGTTGTTCGGCTTGCCCAACGCGTTCCTGATGGTTAGTGACCTTCTCTTTCAAGCAATCAAATCTGCCCGCAAGGGAGTCGATTTTGATGTTGATGGCCATGAGAGACTGTTTCAGATCCTTGAACATTTCGGATATCCTGTTCTGGAGGGCAGCCCCCCCTGGTTCTGTGTCCTGTTTTCCATGGAGGTAGGGCCCCTAGGGCGTTTACGTTGTTCAAAAACTAGTTTTGACTGCCTGGTGTCGGTCTTCCCCATACTGCCGGCTTATTCCTGCCCACCGCGGGGTTGTTTACTACCAACACTTCCGAGGGCGCAGGGCGCGCAGGGATCCTTCACACAGCGCCTCCGTTCAGGAAGCTATCCAGTTGTTGTATTGGGGTGCTACTTGGTGTCTTGTCTCTTGGACGTCTCAAAGCCTCCTCGCGCCCCCTGGGAGGGTGGCCACTAACCACCAGTCTCAGCGTAAAAGAGTCCTCAGGCTTCCCTGATGAAGGCCTATTCAGTTCGTAATGAGTGCACTGTTCATACCTCCGGTTCACCCTGACTTGCCACCTTTATTTTGGTTTGAATCTTGTCCTGCTTTTGTGGCTTCAGAGTCGTGGCCTGGCACCCCAACTCAACCCCGCAGCCTTAGTGGGCCGGAGCTTCGCCGCGGTCTAGCGCCGTAATGGCGCCCCAGAGCGCCCAGGCGCCCGCAGCTGGGAAAGACTTCCCTCGTTGGCTTCTATGGATCAGTCAGGCCCCAAGCGTGGCAGCCAGCTCTTATCCGCCGCACCTCTGCTCACTCCAACAACCGGGGGCCACAACCGCACGGTTCACAGTCTCACTCTTTAAAGTCAGCGTCGCACCTCAGCAGGCACCGCAATCCTCGCGGTTGATTCGGGCCACCCGGGGACTGCAGCGCCGGCCCCGCAGCACTCGCATGCAGATCTCCTACCTCCTGCCGTGGTCCACGGTGGCCGGCAGTCGGCTCCAGAAGTCCCTCCTCACTGGAACCACAGCTTGTGACCGTGCTGGCCACAAAGTCGTGGTCTGGTCTACTAACCCCACCTTGCAGCTTCAGTGAGCCAGAGCTTCGCCGTGGCCTAGGGCTGCCTCATTGTCCCAGATCACCCAGGCAGCTGCAGCTGGGAAAAGCTTCCCTCATTGGTTACTGCAGATCGGTCAAGCTCCGAGCACGTCAGGCAGCACACCTCCACCGTGCCTCTGCTCACTTCAACACCCGGGTCCCCGACAGCGCGGCTCACAGCCCCACACTTTCTAGTCGGCTTCACACCTCCGTAGGCACCGCAGTTTTGGCGGTCGATTCGGGCCACCCGGGGACCGCACCTCCAGCCACGCAATACTTTCATGCAGATCTCATACCTCCCGCCGAGGTACACGGCGGCCAATGGGCAACTCCGGCAGGCCTTCCTTCCTGGGCCCACAGCTCGTGACCGGGCCGGCCACGGTCTCTCTGCCTCGCTGAATGACACGTCACAGTTCCGCAGACCGATGACGGCTTCCAAATTGTTCGTGGAGGGCATGCCACAGCCCCCGCCCTCAGCAGGTGCTCCCCGCCGGTCCCCAGGCAGACCTATGTGCGCTGATGTGGTCCCGGGCTCGGCCAGGCCGCGCCACCGCCACGTCGCTTCCAGGGCAACTCCAGCCAGCGGTCGGCTATATAGCACAGTTCAGAGCTCTGGAGACCAAACGAGTCGCCGCAGGCGTCTTGGTGCCCCCCTCTGTGATCCAAGCGTCCATGCCGGCAAAAAGCACCGGATAAATGATGGATTACTTGTCCCACCGGCAGAGCCTCACCAGATGGCGGACATTTTGCTGCCGGGCTCTCTAGCGCCCCCAAATAAAACCTGATAAATTCACTTAAAAAACCAAAGTTTACAGTGACGTTATAGCTAGGAAATAACATTAAAAAAACATAGAAATTCACTAATAAAAAAACAAAGGTTACTGGGAAGTTATAGTTAGGAAATAGAATTTTTTTAAAACCTTAGAAATTCACTGAAAAAAACAAAGATTACAGGGATGTTTTAATTAGGCTCAAATTTCACTTGTACAAAACTACAGAAATTCAGCAGTTATAGTTAACTGAGCTAACTATAACTTACGCACTGCAATGCACTGCTTATGGCCTCTCATATTACATCACTCATGACATGGTCAGTAATAGCACTGATGACATCATTGATGACATCTCAAATGACATCCCTGATTACATCATCCACAGAACCACTCACACCCCTATACAGCCTCTCATACACCTAGTCACACACCCACACAACTACTCACAGACCCAGTCACACACCCATACAAGTACTCATACAACCACTCACTCATCCATAGTCACTCACACACTCAGTCACTCATACAGCTACTCACACAACCACTCCCTCACCCATACATCTACTCATACAACCAGTTACTCACCAGTACAGCCAGTCACATAGCCACACACTCACCCATACAGCTACTTACACACCGACTTATTTACCTATACAGACACTCACACACCCACTCACTCACCCATACAGCCTCTCAAAACAGCCACTCACTCACCCATACAAGCACTTACACACCCACTCACACCCCTATACAACCTCTCATATACTCACTCACACACCCACACCACCACTTACATACCATTCACACATCCATACAAGCACTCACACATCCACTCACTCACTCATACAGTCATTCACACAGACACTCACTCTCCAATACAGCCACTCACACACCAACTCACTTAACCAAACATCCACTCAAATAGCCACTCACTCACCCATACAGCCACTTACACACCCAGTCACTCACTCATACAGCCATTCAGACATCCACTCACTCTTCCATACAATCACACACCTACTCACCCACCCATACAGCAACTCACACAGCCAGTCACTCACCAATACAGCCACACACACAGACACTCACTCGCCCACACCCCTACTCACACACCTACTTATACACCCATACAGCCACTCATACACCCATACACGCACTCAGACACCCACTTACACACGGATACACACAGTCACACAGCCACTAACATAATGCATTTTAGAAATAATATCACTCATTAGTAGTAATATATATATATATATATATATATATATATATATATATATATACCACCACTTCAGTCATTGACTCTCTCGTCATGTGAGTGACATTTGTCTGATCACCTGCACTCAGCCACTTGAAAATGTGTGCACTTCAGTGCCAACATTTCGTCTCTTTTTATTTTCATGATCAAAGCATGCTATACCTCCAAAGACTGTTCTGACTGGCTGCTTGCTTGCTGCTCACATCTGTAGTGTACCGCAACATGTACAGCAACTGCATGTAAACCACCTGACTACTATGGAAGAATATTGTCCATAGGATTTAATTGATTTTATCATTGCAAGATGACCAACATGTTGGTTCGAAACGCGGCAGTCAGATGGATTCATAAAACTATACAGTATGTACAGTACCATTGCAAGACGGCCACTTGCTGCTTTGTTTAATTTTGCTATTGCAAGCATATGTCTGACATTTTTAGGCGATAGCATGTTTTCTTTTTACTTTTATGCTGTTTATTTATCTTGCGTATGTTGCTGAGTTTGCGCATGCATTTTATTGTGGTTTTGTAAATGGGTGAATATAAGAGTGGGGCAGTGATGAATGGATGCATGAGTGCAAGGATGAGTAACAGAATGCATGCATTAGGACTTATTCTGTGCCTAAATACATCAATGAATAAGGAGGCACTTTCATTTATAAGCCAGACCTATTGACATTGCTTATTATCAGCCTTCATGTGGTAGCTAGTCAATTTTCCTAGTTGGACATCTTATCACACAGCTGCGCACACAAGCTAGAAAGGTGTGCACGCACACATTTTCTGCCGCACACGAGGAAGAATAATTAGAGGGAACATTGGTCGATAGCACCCCTTTCTGAGCCGCAACCTTTTTACAACCAATCTGACTCGGACACAGTCCTACTGCCTCTCACTAGTCTTCAGGTTCTCCATGAACTCTTTGGCGCAGACTTAAACAATGGAGGCTATGATGCTGGAGATTAAATCACCCGACCCTACTCAGAAGAAAACTGGTATGAGGATCTCCAGGATGCCATTAGTTTGGATACCTCCCCAGACACTGGTCTAATAACCCCCTCCTCCAGGACCAACCACAGACGAAAGTGCCTCCTATGCTATGGTTATGTGAAGGGTAGCAAAGGTCCTTGATCTTCATCTTCCCACTGATTAGGTCAAATCCTGCTCCCGTTCCCATCGAAAGTCATCGAGAAAGCCATCAACAGCCAACTCGCCACCTTCATCGAAGAGCACAACATCCTCGACTCCTCCCAATCCG
Organism: Calotriton arnoldi; assembly: GCA_963921515.1. Taxonomy (NCBI): domain Eukaryota; kingdom Metazoa; phylum Chordata; class Amphibia; order Caudata; family Salamandridae; genus Calotriton; species Calotriton arnoldi. The sequence continues at coordinate 960,000 of CAWUFW010002752.1, forward strand.
GCTTCAGAAAGAACCACAGCACGGAAACCACCCTCCTCGCCACAACAGACGACATCCGCTCCCTCCTGGACAGAGGAGAGACAGTAGCCCTCATCCTCCTCGACCTTTCAGCGGCCTTCGACACAGTCTCTCACCGCACCCTAACACGCAGACTTCACGACGCAGGGATCCGGGACAAGGCCCTCGACTGGATCCGCTCATTCCTCTCCGGCAGAACGCAGCGGGTCAGACTCCCTCCCTTCCTCTCGGACCCCACACCGACCACCTGCGGAGTCCCCCAAGGATCCTCCCTCAGCCCCACGTTGTTCATCATCTACATGGCTCCGCTCGCCCCCATCGTCAGAATCCACGGAGTCAACATTGTTTCATACGCAGACGACACCCAACTCATCCTCTCCCTATCCAACGAACCCAACGCAGCCAAACACAACTTTCAAGAAGGCATGGAAGCAGTCGCCAAATGGATGAAGAGCAGCTGTCTACAACTCAACACGGACAAAATAGAAGTACTCATCATGGGCCCACACCCCAATGCCTGGAACGACACCTGGTGCCCCCCCGCACTCGGAAGCCCGCCTACCCCCACAGACCACGCACGCAACCTCGGAATCATCCTGGACTCCGAACTCAAAATGGACTGCCAGATCAACTCCGTCGCATCCTCCTGTTTCCGCACCTGCGCACACTCCACTGGCTCCCCATTGAGGCAAGAATCACCTTCAAGATTCTCACCCACGCACACAAAGCCCTCCACAAAACCGGACCAGCATACCTGAAGAGCCGACTCACATTCCACGCACCCCAAAGGACCCTACGATCAGCCCAGCTCTCCCACGCCATGGTCCCTCGCACCAGGAAGTCCAGAGCGGGAGGCCGCTCCTTCTCCTTCCTCGCGGCCAGAGCCTGGAACGCCCTCTCGCTCCACCTCAGACAGACGACATCACTCCCCAACTTCACGAGGGACCTCAAAACATTGCTCTTCGATAGACCTCCTCCTTGATGGACAGGACCCTGCGCCTCCTCCCCTCCCCCCCAGCGCCTTGAGACCCTTACGGGTGAGTAGTCGCGCTCAACAAACCCATGATTGAGGTACTACCACTTGGCCAGTTGAATTCTGAGCCTCTGCTCCCGTTTAATGAGGCTCTCACAGATACGATCTTGGGCACCTTGGCCAAACCATACGCAGGCCCCCTGTGCATCGTCAAATCGCCATATGCCATCTCCCTGCTCCAGGCAACCCTGCCTCTTTCACTCAGCACCCTACTCCGGAAAGTCTTGTGGTGCAGGCTTCGGCCAGTAGGGTGGACCCAAACTTGTTTCTCACTACTCCCACAGACAGGGATTTGAAGAGGCTAGAGACCTTCGGCAAGAGGGTTTTCTCCTCTACAAGTTTGGCTCTTCGTTCTGTCAACACCAGCTGCCTTTTAGGCCACAATTCTCTCGCCTTTTGCCTAAAAGGTAGCCCATGATTCTAGAATAAGTCTGGGTCTTTCTTTCACAGGCCATGCAAGATAGTCATGATGCTGCAAAGGTTTTTTTTTTTAATGCGTATTTTGTGTTTTTGATATACAAAAAAACACATTACAAACAAGGCAATAAAGCAAAAAAAAAAAACATAGTGAAGTTTCCAGCATTACAAGGATGGTTAGGGTAAACACATATGGAAAGGAGTGGCATGCAGTGAATGATTAGAAAGGTGAAATGGTGGTCATAGGTGATGAGAGCGCTTCAATAGGCAAAGGCGCAACGGAGTCCTGGGCTGGAGAAGAAAGGCCAGAAGCCGCCTGGGTAGCCAGGTAAGTTCTGGAAGGGCTTCATATGTCCTCAGGCGAGATCTAGCGGCCATTAATGACCAATAGACCGCAACACTTCTCTTGGCGAGGAGCAACAACATTAACATCAAATGGTGGACACCTGCTGGGACATGCTTGACAAACCCCACCAGGGCAACAAGTGGGGTGTGAGGTACAGAGTCTGCTATCACTGAGTCAGTACAATCTAATATGGATGTCCAATGGGTGGCGATTGCTGGGCAGGACGAGGCAAGGTGTAGAATGTTCTGTACCACACACAGCACACATCTGGAACCAGATCAATCCGTCGCAGAGCTGCTGGAGCACGGTAAATGCGGTGCAGGAATTTTACATGGATGAGTCTCAATCAATAATTTGGCAACAGCATTCTGATTAAGGAGCAGCAATACCTCTATTTGTCTTCCGTCAGGTCCTCCATCAGGTCTTGCTTTCACTTTGACAAAGCCATCGGCTCAAGCACAGGGGCCTTGTCTTGCATTGTAGAGTACAAGGGGGTGATAAGCTTCCAATGGGAGGGAGTAGTAAGCACATAATCATAAGAGCATGCAGAGTGCAGGCTTTCAGGTGAAGGATCCATGCTCAATTCTGCAGGCGCTGCACAATTGGAAGTTTAGGAATAGCAGTGAGCACACTGTATGAGCCTGCAGGTCCTGTAGTGGCAGGAACTCACCGACGGATAAATGTCGACCAGCATCTCAAGGCCCAGTCTGCGCAGCTGACGCTTAGTGGATTCCTCCGCCATAGAAGGCAAGACTGGGTTGTCCGCAAAGGGAAGATTAGCGGAATAGAGGCAGTCCAGTCCAGCCCTGAGATATAGGTTCCCCCAACCCCAGACTGTACATTGGATGGTATTTCTGTCCCCTCGCGGGCGCCCAGGAGGGATACAAACCACTGTGCACAGAGGGCACGACTTAACAACATTTGCCTCTATTGCGCTATGTGGGAGGTGTTGGACGTGGTGCACCCAGTAGTGAGTGGTGCGCTTAGACGCGATAGTAGTATAACTGAATGCCAGGGGCGCACACGCCTCCTTGCTCAAAGGGAAGTGTCAATGTTTCCTAGGTCAACTGCGGCTGCCCGCCAGCCCACACCAACTGGATTAGGAAGGAGCGAATGTATCTAAGGAACGCTGCTGTGAGTGGGATGTTCAAAAACAGCTAGAGCAATTTCAGAAGTACCACTATTTTGGCAATGGAGACGGTTTCAGTAAGAGTTAGTCCAGAACACACCGTTAGGCATTCTGCCAACCACTCTTCTGCTCAACCATAATTCTCCCTCCATATCTGGGACACATCTCTACTAATGACAATCCCTAAGTAATGACACTTTCGGTTGACCATTTAAGAGAAAGCATTCAGTGCACTCAGTAAGTGTAAATAATGCTGATTTCGACCAGTTAATCGCTATTCCCGTAAGGGTGGCATAAAGGATAAACTCACGCAGTAGGGGTGCAACAATTGTGGCAGGGTTCCTCGCGTAGAGGGTGACATCTTCCGCGTACTGGGACACCACCAGTTTTCGCGATGTGTAACAGAGGCCTCGATCAGCATGGTGCTGTCGCAAGCGTGCCGTCAAAGGCTGCAATACAGTGGCATAAAAATGGGGGAAAGAGAGCAACCCTGTATAGTGCCTCTATTTATGGCTATGGGTGCAGACATTTTCCCATTAATGTGAATTCCGGCTGTCCGTTAACTATAAACCATCTTAATCCACTTAAGGGGAGCCATGGCTAAAACCCATATGCTGAAGGAGAGGGAATAGATTCGACCACTCAAGAGAATCTAACGTCTTGGTTGCATCAAGGAAGGCAGCCAACACCTGGAGTTGCAGGTTTAAGGTGTGGATAAGGGCACAAAGAGTGCAAAGATTATGACTTGTCCAAAGACCAGGGACAAAACTCAACTGGTCTGGTCTCACAATCACAGGGAGGAGGGGCAGGATACGGGCTGCAATCATTTTGGCAAGTATTTTGTTGTCCAGATTGATCATAGAAAGCGGCTGATAACAATCGCTGCTATTAGCTGTTTTTTCAGGCTTAAGGAGCGTGGCTAAGAGGGCCTCCTGCACTGAGGGTGGTAAGAAGCCAGTATCCCTGGCTTCCTCGTACATTGCAAGGATATGGGGTGCCAGACGTTCAGTGTATTCCTTGTAGAAATGAACCATAAGGCTATCCGGGCACCTGGCCTTACCCCCAGTCATGCTGCTAATGGCCTGAACTATATATTCCATGGTGAAGGGGGTATCTAGGTAAAACTTGTCATTACTATCAAGTCAAACTAACTGGATGGAATCGAAGAATTCAGTAAATCTATCTAGCGTCCCCTCCCTGGGGGAAGTATACAACCCGGCATAGAAATGAAGGATGGTCCAAGTAATACCATCAGAGGAGTCGTGGGATTCGCCATCTGGATCCAGTAATTCTATATTGTAGCAACTACACCAGTACGACCCGCCCTGTCATCTTTGCCATAACGGTGAGCCACAGCCCCCTTCTGCAGGAAGTGCACCTCACTATCCGCACACGCCTCATAATCCGACAGTTTATCACGGTATTGAGTGAGGTGCTGCATATCAACGAGTCATTCACGGACATGAGGGTCAAGGTGAGTCTCCTGCAATAGGGCAATATCCATTTAGTGGTGGTGAAGATAGGCAAACGTGTGCCGCACATTTCGAGCATCGTTCAGGCAACGTACATTCCAAGTCAGCAGTGTGACCACCATTATAGCCAATAGGGGCTCATCCATGCCAGCGAAGGTAAACTAAGCAAGCATGTCACACAGTGCATCACCCAGGTAAAAGTAACAGCAGTGTAGGAAAGAAGGATCTGCTTTTATGGTTACCCCCACTTTTTGCCTGGTGCTATGCTGTTTCTGACTAGTCTTACTGGGATCTTGCTAACCAGGACCCCAGTCTCTATGCTTTCTCCCTAAATTGGTATGGTAAGTAATTAGGTACATCCCAGATTGGACACTGGTGTACCCTGATCAGTCCCTAGTATATGGTACTAAGGTACCCAGGGCATAGGCACACGAGTTGTCCCCCATGGGCTGAAGCATGCATTATGCCCCCCATGGAGGACCACTAAAACTGTAACTACAGGCCTGCCATTGCAGCCTGTGTAAGCTGGTGCTAGCACCACTTACGAAAGATATATGTTTCCCTATATCTAAAGTCACTGCACTTAAAACCTATGTCGCTCCTAAAGCAGGTCTTTCAATCCTGAAGGAAGGGTGCTCGGCTCTAAGTGTGAGGGTGCCCCTGCATGAGCAGGACACCCCTACAACCTTCGGAGTCCATTCTCCCGGGTTGTAAGTGCATCAGCCATTACGACACATTGAGTGGTCATGCGTCATTACGCGATGACCATCTCTAAACTAGCTGTAACGAGCCCTGTCATGTTTGGTATCAAACATGTTGGAATCATACCTCCACACCATAAATGGTGTGGGAGGTATGACTCCATGCACTGTAAAGCTCCTCCGGGAGGCCCTCAGTGCTCCCGGTACCAGTCTTCTAGACCCGGACAGCACAACATGGCTGCTGCCGACAAGAGACACGATTCTGCCCTCCTGCTGCTGAGCCAAGCTCGAGCAGGGGAAGGCAGAACAATAGGTATCCTGTCACAGGGAGGTGTGACCACCTCCAAGACAGGGTTTAGTGCATTGGGGCTGGGTGGGAGCGCTTGCCAGCGCCACTCAGTGTGCTTGAAGGGCACATGTGGTGCCCTCCTTGCATAGTCCAGTTCAAACCAGCTCAGGGAGCCGTTGGCTCCCACTCTGGCGCGAAACTGGACAAAGGACATGGGAGTATCCTCCCCACTGTCCGACCCCTCCCCTGGGAGGGAACCCTGAATTGCCCCAACCCTTTCCTTAGGGTACTCAAGGGCTTACCTGAGGGTGGGTCCCTAGATTCGTCATGGGACAAGATTCATTTCAAGACCCCACTTCTTCGACCGGCTTGGCACTCTGGACTTTGCTGGACTTCGCTCTGTGCATCAAGGCTGCAACTCGGAAGACTCGTACTGCTCCTGATCTCGTCGCCCTGCTCGTCTGCTGCAACGTCCGTGCCTGTGCTCTATACATGTCAAGGCCTGTGGGCATCCAAGACACCTGAAGGAATCTCCCTTGAAGTGAAGGAGTCACTTCCCTGCATCTGCAGACACCGCAACTAAGCTGACCGGTCTGCTGATCCTGGGCTCACATAGACTCCGAAAGGCTCAGCAACACAGGTGGTGGTTCCTCGAGCCTGCCCTGTCCTCTCACCAAGTTTGAGGCCAGTATCCCGTGTCGGAGCCGCAGGAACCAAACCCCTGTGCACTGCGTCGACTTGCAGTTGCAAATGCTTGTTGGCTTCCTTCCACCAAGATCTTCGGGCCCCAAGTAGCCCCAACCTCAAGCATCTCCTGTGACCAAGATCTGTGTTCTCACTGCATCCCTTCCACTGTGGCCTGCATCTTTGGTGAGCTGCTCGAGGTCCTCTTGCAACTCCAGTGCCTCCGGCCTGTGGGTCCTCTTGAGGGTCTCCTTTGATTTCTGCGGGCTCCCCTGATTGCTCGGGCCTGCCCTGACCCCCCTGCTTGTGGTGAGTCACCTGGACCTTTCTAGTCCTGACACTATACCTTCTTCACTTTCCACGTTGGTTGCAGTTGCAAAGGCTTGTTGGTGCTTCCGATGGACACCGATCCCTCAACTCTCGACATCCGACGTGGGACAGCTCGTGCACGGCTCCTGGTCTTCCACAGTGTTGCCGTGTCCGCACAGCTGCAGTTTCAAGGTCACCGTCAGCTCTCCTGCAACACTCGACTCGGTGGGCATTCGTCTTCCGGGCCTCCTGGTCACTTCCAAGTGGCATAGACTCTGTCCCCTCTGCTTTCAGGTACTTCTCATCCTGAATCCACCTTTGGTTTCCACTGGACACTTTCACCTTCTCCAGCAGCGGCATCTTCCTGAAGTCCTCCATTGAGTTCGACGGCGGTTTCCGACGCCACTTCGCACCTATGCACTCGGCTTCCCTGGTGTAGGTATCCTGGTTCCTAGGGAATCCACGGGTGGGGTGGATCTCCAACCTTCTGTCTTCCACGGGGTTTCTTCAGGGTCCACTGGGAAGGGTCCCTCTTCTTTAAAATTGCAACGCGACTTACCCATTGACTTGTATTGAGCCCGCGGTCGTGTTCCCACTCTGCACACGGCCTCCGTGGGGTTCCTGTTTGCTTACCTCGGGTGGTTCCTTGGGTCCGCAGCACTTCTATGTCTTCTGGGTATAGTCTGACTTGAGTCGTGGTTCGCATACCACTATTTTAGTATACGGTTTGGTCTTCCCTTGGCGACTAATGTGTATCGGTGCTACTTACCTGTTTCTATTGAAAAGTATTGTGTGCATTGTGTATATCTCTGGCTAGGAGATATCTGTAGGTGTTAGTGAGTGTCTTATAATAAATACATATTTTTATAAATACACTGGGGCCGATTCACAGAACTAATCTGAGATAAAATCCTAAACTTACTACTTTTGGTATTCACAGAAGACATTTAGTAGTAGTAAAGTTAGGAGTCCTAACTTTACTACTACTAAATGCCTTCTGTGAATACCAAAAGTAGTAAGTTTAGGATTTTATCTCAGATTAGTTCTATGAATCGGCCCCACTGTGTGGTTCTTTTTCACTTAATCTATACCAATAAGATTATGCTCTGGTAACACAAGCTGCTTTACACTCCTTCTGGACTAAGCCTGAAGGCTGCTCTCCACAGCTACCACTTAGAGAGCTTTCTAAGGATGTCTAAGACCACTAAAATCACTATAAGGGTCGTCTGGAATGGTGCATGGTGCCCACTTACATAAGTGTGCACCATATACCAAGCCAGCTTCTCACAAGTAGTACATAAAGGTAGTAGGCACAACGCTATAATGACTAGCATGGAAGCTTCAAACAGTCCTGTAAACCAACAGTCCCACCCCCACCCACTTCAACCACTCAAACCAGTTGAAGAAAGCCCTCATCCCAACAAACAGGGCAATCGATGAACATTGTGGAACACATCCCTTGGGTAAGCTAGAGAGGCAGGTGGTCTACCGATACCTCATTTGAAGCAGGTGGCCTGGAGTGTACATATAGAAATCTTCGGAAAAAGGAAGGAGCGTTAGTTGTTTTCATCGAGGCAACCACCTGCCTCAACATCAGCAGTGGAGTCTGCATCTTGAGGTCTGCAGGAACGCCTGTGACAGAACTTGAGAGCCAGCTTGGGATCCATAAAAAGATGTGTTTTCCCGTGAAGACTGACACGGAGCTTGGCAGGATAAAGCAGAGCATAAGAGATGGCCGATTTCTGCAATAGGCGTATGGCAGTAAGAAATCCTTTATAGGCCGTTTGCATTGTAGAGGTGAAATGCAGATAGAATAACAGTCTATTTCCCTGGTATTGGAGTTCCTAGTGGTCTTGGGCGAGGCACCCGACAGTGTTCCTGTCTCGGTAATTAGGTAGTCTCGCTATAATGGGTCTGGCCCAGGCTCTAGGCGGGGGGGCGCAGACCCAAGGAGCAATGTGCTTTTTCCACCAAAAACAGAGGGGTGAGATGTTCTCTGAATAAAGAGCTTAAAAGAGGCTCTATGTAGGTTTCTACCGAAGTCATGCCGGTGGACTCTGGCAGGCCCAGAACCCTAATGTTGTTACGCCTAAAGCGAGTTTCCAAGCTCTTGTTTTTGGCTTTGATAACCTCAAGCAACTTTTCCATACGTAAGAGTTGCCCCTTTTGCATGGTGGCGCTGTCAGAGACCCGCTAGCACTGCTGGGAAAACCAGTCTGTCCAAACAATTACTCATTCTATCCAGATGGCTGATTAACATGTCTAACTTGGCATCTATGCTTCTGAGACTATTTCTCACTTCAGCAAGCAGGTCCGCAAAGTCCCGAACGTTCGAAGGGCTGTCAGGAAGGGACCCACCAGTGGCGCCATCTTCAGAGGGTCTCTGAATAGGGCACTTGTCAAAAACCCGCTTGGCCTGCTGTTTATCCAGCTTTCCTATCCCTGGCGAGGCAACAATAAAGGCAGGGGCGCTAAAGGAGCAGGAGAGGTTACGGATGTTCCTGCCCCACCACACAAGAACCCGAAGATGGGATCTGAGGGAGGGGAGGGGCCACCCCACTGACAATCCGCTAAAGGCCACCCAGACGACCCTGTCCGACTCCAAACCTGTCCCGGACAGAGTGGGGGGCACTTACAGGCTACAATGCCAGTGGCGTTAAGGAAGGAGCAAGTATGCAGGTAGGTCAACACACATCTGGCAGGAAGACAGGAGTTCCTCGGCAGCCCCGCCACTCTGCAATCCACACTGGAGGCACAAGCCTGCCACAGAATATGTAAGGCCTGAGAAGGAGAATCAGTTTCTCTATCCACATGGGCAGATAAGCAGCAAGCGGGGTGGTAGACCCTCGTGGCACAGGCGTCCAAATGCGACCCCGCCTGTTCTCAACTCCTGTCGGGGGGCACGATCATGTCATGGGCCCCGCAGGGCTGCGATGCACCAGGCAGTAGGCCCCCCAAAAATGTCAGCTCTGGGGAGGAGAGTTAGAGCGGCTTCTCCAATAGGGAGAAAATACAGTGAATAAGACGGTGGCCCCTGCAAAAGGAGCCACAGCAGGGATCTGCCCCCCACGGCAAAGGCAGAGCCCGGCGCTGCCAAGAGATCACAGCAGTCTCCTCCTGCCGCAGTCACCCCTGGGACCACCAGCAGCTCCGAAGAGCGTCTGAGCAGGCCAGCACAGGGGTCATCGGATCAAAAAGAGGCAGTGATAACACCAAGGTTGTAGGCAGCTGGACAGCCACAGCGGCGAGACCTGTAAACACAGCCGAGTGGCTGTGCGACACCCCACAAGTGGGCCGCCCAGCACCAAAATCACTAACCCGGAATCATCTCGAGGCGAATTTGGCACCCGGGGGCATGGATGGCAGCAAATTCAGGAGGATACGGCAGGATTTCTCCTCCAGGCTGGTGAAGCCTCTCAGGGTAGTGCCCATCTTGTGGCCCGGCTGTCTGATGCCCCCCATGATGCCGCAAAGTACACCATCCGCTGTGGACTATACACTACTGACTCCATTGGTAGGGCCGTTGGCACTAGGGTCGTCATTTGAAGACATACACAAATGCAATCCACCTGCTTTTCGGGAGATGTTTAGGCCAGTCTTATGGACATGCCATTTGTAGGCTTTTGATTGTTTGGGGATAAAGCTGATTCCGCCGTGGAGCACTTCAAAGATAGCAGGTCTGTAGCACGCACCCTAGGCCTTTCTACTCCCCTACGCCAGTTACAACAGCAGTTTTACCCTCTTATGGGTTTTGGTAAGGGCAACTAGCCCTTTCGTGCCCACGGTACCCATCAAACATGGCAACAGGGATAGCGGGCAGCCCAGTCTTCCACAACCCTAGCTGCCGCCCTTCCAAGCCCCTTTAGGGTGCCCTTATCGGCACACAACCACCCTGTCTGAGGAAGGACCTGACACTTTCTGGCAGGGTAGCAGGCAGTCACTTTGGATAGGTGTGTCCTGCAAATTGTTCAGCAGGGTTACGCTTTACCATTTCCCACCAAACCCTGCCACATCTACCACCATCTTTAGAATGACTGATGAAGGAGCATCTGTCTCTTACAGCAGGAAGTGCAGGCTCTTTTGGCCAAGGGAGCCTGAGAGAGGGTCTTGGTGCCAGAAGTCATGGTTGATATTCCCGCTACTTCCTGGTGCCAAAAAAGGATGGGGGCCTCTATCCCATTTAAGACCTTCACCCTCTCAGTTCCTTTCTGAAAAAGCAGAAGTTCAAGATACACACCCTGGTCCAGGTCTTGCCTGCCCTTAACCCTGGAGACTAGATGTAAGCGCTGGGCCTGCAGGACGCTTATTTTCACATCCCAGTCCTGCAGGCCATACGGTTCGTGGTACGCCACAAGCATTTTCAGTTTGCTGTGCTCTCCTTTGGCCTTACAGTACTCCTCGAGTCTTCACAAAAGTGATGCTGGTGGTTACAGCACATCTTTGGAGGTCAGGGGTCACAGACTTCCACTACCTCAACAATTGGCTGTCGAAGGCAGGCTCACCAGAGGTAGTTGTCAGCCACTTTCACACTACAGCGAATCTCTTGACATTGTTGGGGTTCACTCTTAACGTGCCGAAGTCACAGACTCTCCCCTTCATCTGAGCCATTCTGTACATGGTGCAGTTTCCCCAGAGTAGAGAGTCCAGGACATTCGGGCTATGATACTGATGGTTCAACCTGTGTCCAGCATCTCAACGAGGATGACCCTGAGGCTGCTGGGCCTGACAGCCTCCTGCATCCTGTTGGTCAAGCACGTCAGATGGAAAATGTGGGTTCTGCAGTGGGATGTGAAGTCCTAGTGGGGAAAGCCCAAGGGGGATCTTTCATATTTAGTCAAGCTTTAGGAGGACAAGAAGAAGATCTGCAGTGGTGACTGTAGGACAATCATCAAATTCCTGTGTATGTGGAAGGGAAGGTCATCCTTATGGAAGAGAAAGCCTCACACACATAATTGTGTCATGCTTCATCATCGGCAACCCTTCCCCACCCTGGTAGGGCAATGCCACCAGGGCAGACTCAACCTCCTTTTGGGCTCAGCGCAGGAAGGAGTTCTTAGATAAAAACTACTGGATAAAAGCGGGATACAGATCAGTGAGTTAAAAATACCTTACAGTTCCCCGGCGAGTTACCTTTATTAAATGGGAACTGTAGGTAAGATTAAAAACGAGTGGCATGGTTGTTGAGAACAATGACTCACGCCATCTCGGTATCTAGGCCAACATGTTTCTGCCCTCATTGGAAGCCCTAACGGGTCTGGGGCATTCTTGAGGGCTATGGATCCCTAACTATCTCCTGACGGCCACTATGCCTAGGTCTTGTGAGAGGGAAAAGAAAAAAGGAAACATAAAGTAATCAGTAATATACTCGGGCGAGTCCTACTTGAGAAGCAACAATAAACTATTAGCCCTAAACTTTAGGGGATACCGGCTTCCTGGTCAAAGAGGGAGACGATGTCTTTTGTAGACATTTGTCAAAAGGTACATCGTGCATTTTCACCTTCAATAAGCTCCCTCTCCACCGCTGGTACGTTAAGTTTCCTTTTCCATCTTACAAGACCTAGGCAAACTTTCATCTGTCTGTTTTAAGGTAGCTCTACTGTGATTTGTATTCTACCTACAGCTGCTGTACCTATTTGTGATAATTGTGTATTCAGAGGGGGGTGTATGTTGGCGTACCTCCTCCTCCTCTCCCTTGCGTGTTAAGAGGCAATGACTATAGGACCATAATTGGGTCAGCGGCAGACCCCCTCTCCTTACCCCACCAAAGCTCACAGTGGTGACAGATGCATTGCTTCTGGGTTGGGAAGCTATCTGGAAGAGGAGGCGATAAGAGGAATACGGTCTCATGTGGAGGATGGCTCCATGTCAATCTTCTGGAGCCGGGAGCCATCTGTTTGGCGATGAAAACCATCTTGCCATCGATCAAAGGAAGCTGGTGCAGGTGCTCACAGACAACACCACTGCCATGTGAAACTGTAACAAGCAGGGTGGAGTGGGGTTGTGGACCCTATGCCAGGAAACTTTGCATCTCTGGACATGGCTAGACCACCAAAGAATGTTTCTGGTGACACACCACCTGGCAGGTTCATTGAACACTAGAGTGGATGAATTAAGACATTGATGTCTTGTAAATCATGAATGGCATTTACATCCAGAGGTGGCGGAGGGTCTTTTCCACGACTGGGGAGAACCCTGGCTCAATCCCTTCACCACCGACAAGTACATGTAATGTCAGCACTTTTTTGCGGTGGAGTTTCTATGGCATCATTCATTCGGAGACGTGTTCTGCATAGGGTAGAACTTTTGACTCCTGTGTGCCTTCCCAGTGATACCATTCCTGCTCAGAGTTCTGAAGAAGATCAGGAACGACCGGGCCCACATCATCCTAGTGACTCTGAATTGATCACACAGAGTATGGTATCCCGAAACCGTGGGCATGAGCATCTGTTCCATGACAGTCTTTATTGTCACTATAGCATCAGCTCAGTGGGTCAGTGAGCTACAGGCTCTTTTTGTTAACCCGCCTTATACCTTGTTTTACCCGGACAAGCTGGTCCTCTGGATACAAGCTTTCTTACTTTTGTAGGTGGTGACTCCATGGTCACTATACCGGAGTCAAGGCTGCTACTACTGCATTGGCTCATTTGGTGCCTGTTCTAGATATTTGCCAAGCCATTACGTGGGGGTCACTCCATACGTTCACGAGGCACTATTGTCTGGACAGCGAGGTCCACCGAGACAGGCAGTTTGCCTGCTCAGTTTTCCAGAACTTTCTGGTTTGAGTCATTTCACGGACACACGAACTAGGAGGTACTGCTTAGATATCTATTCAAAAGGTGAGGAACTTGTGGTTAGAAGTCTCTATTAGAAGAATAAGTTACTTACCTTCTGTAATGGTCTTTCTGGTAGATACTCTATGTAACTGCAGATTCTCCAGTATTGGATCTTTCATAGATTCACAAGCTTGAATCATTCCCCGTCATCGAAGTGGGAGTCCTATGGTTCCATAGTAAGCAGTACATAACATTACCATAGACTGTAATAGAAGTGAAACTCTCACTTTAATAACCTATCCATATCATTTTTAAAAGCTAACTACAGTCAAAAAGGTGATACCATGCTGTGGTGTACTCCACACAGAGGCTGATTCCCTCAGATTTTCTACTGCACGTTCTGGGAAGGGTATCTCCCTGGGCTCTGCTCAGTTTTTCCTCAATCAGTTTGGAAAAGAATTATCATTTACTACTACCATGTCAGTCATCTAGGAAAGGCCTTTTCAGGCCCTGTGGCACCTGCAGGAAGAAAAGGCTTAATTCTGAAGACCCTCACAAGGGCTGTATCTACTGCCTCTACCCTACACAAGATAAAAGATATGTCATAGCGTTTCTACTAAGACACTAAAGGATAGGGAAGGGAGGTTTCTTCTTTGGTTTCAAAAACTTAAATCTAAAATGTCTCCTGTGTCTGAGGAAGAAGACAGTGATACTTCTTCAACCTCTCAGAAAAGGTCACACAAGAGGGTAAGATCTCGTGACCAGGGGATATCAGAGGAGTCTAGAAAGGCCTTAAAAAAGACTCACCATGAGTCTGTCAGAGACAGTTCTCAAAGGGAGAGAAAATCTCCTCAGAAACTGCTAGATCTGATCTGTAAGATCTCAGCCCACCACTCCATCTGCTAAATTTGGAGTGTGTCCACAAAAGGCCTTCGACAATGAAGCCTCAGATCGCTTTGAAAAACACCAGCATTGACAACAGTAATTACAGTGATGTCAACATCGGCGTCGACAAGGACTACATCAATGACGCCATCCATTTCATTGTCGGGGTCGATCCCGTCTGCAAAGGTATAGTTGATGAAAGCTCTGTCGATGACACCTGAACAGCAATAGACTGTGACACCGTTGATGGGGGTCCCGTCAAAGAATATATCTTTGTCGACGTTAAAGGCCGCGAAAAAGCACTTGCGACTGCAAATTACATCGATGGTTTGACAACTACATCGTCGACGACACCATTGTTGAGAGTAAACAGTGAAAAAACATTCCTCCTATCTGAACATACTTCCCCAAGCAAAGTATCAACTCTCCCTTCAAGTCACCTCCTTGATGTTGAAGAGTCAGATGATGATGGCCTGTTAAATGCGGCCTACAGCCCTTCTGAGCTCCACGTCAAATATCAGGATGAGGATAATGACCAGTACTATGACGAATATTATGATCCTCAGCAGGTGAGATAAGTTGAAAGGCCCAAGCATGGGGAAAATTTCCACCATTATGGCCAATCTCTTTCACAAGAAGGTATGGTGCAGGTTCCTTTACCCTGTTTCAAGACCTCCAAGGGATTTTGCAGGGCTACTATAAAAGGCTTCCAGAACCAACTAAACAACCATCACCAAAACAGCCTAGCGCTCCGCCTCCGAGGACACTGAGGCCTATTCCACCACCCTTGATACTCAAGATGACGCCTGCATTCAACATTGCGGCACCTCTTAGGGATGATCCCTCGTCATTGGACGATGATGGAGAGGAGGGAGAAATAGCATTTCGGGGCCAGATGTACGACGGATTTTTGCATGCGCAAATGGGTTTTAGACCCTTTTGCACATGCAGAAATCCTGTGGGCCATGTACTAACCATATTTTGCGAGTCACAAATAATTTGCGACTCGCAAAATAGTGTTTAGCGACTCGCTATTAGGAAGGGGCGTTCCCTTCCTAATAGCGACCCCAACAGCTATGTAAGAATGTTTTGCGACCGCAATTGTGGTCGCAACACACTTGCAGTTTACCACCCTTCTCAGAAGGGTGGTAAAACACTTGCAAACGGGAAGGGGTCCCCAGGGGACCCCTTCCCCTTTGGGAATGCATGCGCAAACATTTTTTAAGGGCAGGCAGTGGTCCCAGGGACCACTGCCTGCCCTTAAAAAATGAAAATGAAAAGTTAAATTTTTTTTTAATGCATCCCGTTTCCCTTTAACACCTTGACCGCGGCGCGAATTCCACCGCGGTGCTGGTGATTTATTGAGTGGGCGGGGTTCTGACGGCCCCCGGCCGTCCTCCGCACACGCCCACTGTGACGTCGGATGGCCGGGGGCCGTCCGACGCATCGAAGGGGTTAAGGAAAACGGGCTGCATTAAAAAAAAAACAGCCTCATTAATATTCATGAGGCATGCAATTTGCGACCCCATTGGGAATCGCAAACAGTGTCTCAGACACTGATGTACATTGGAAATTGCGACTCGCAAATTGCGACTCATAATTTGCCGCAATTTGCGAGTCGCAATTTCCAATGGTCGTACATCTGGCCCAATCTGTCCATCCCAAATGAATGGAAAGACTATTGAATCCCTAATCCATCGCCACCTGCTCCACAACCTGTGAATTCCCCTTCAGATGACATTGGGGGTTTCCATAATCTGATGGAGAGAGCAGCAAACAATGTTTAACTGCCAATGACAGTTAAACAGTCCGACTGTTTTCTTTATGATTTCAAAGAGCCTGCCAAATGGTCTGTGTGAGCAATCCCGCTAGTAGATTACATCTGGGTAGAAGGCTCTTTATCATGAAGGATCTCGCAATGGTCACGGCCGCCTTACCAGGGATTTACAAACAGCGCAAGGAGCCAGCAGATTCACCTCCTTGTCTAGTAGGGCACCCCAAGCTGGACTCAGTCATCTCCCAGGTGGCTTGGCCTCGGTCCAAAAATCCATCCACACCTATCTCAGTTCCACCGGTTAGGGAGGGCAGGCGTTTGGACAACATTGATAAAAGATTTTCCTCTATGTCAGCAATCACAGTGCATTCTGCCAATTCCTTTGCCATATTGGGCGGGTACGACCGGCAAATGTGGTCTGACATTAGTGCTTTCATAGACCTCATGCCCAAGGACAAAAGAGCAGAAGTAAAGGGAATCCTACAAGAGGGGGAAAGAATATATTCAGAGATCATTGATTGTGCTATGGATATAGCATCCACTGGGTTTCGCCAGTTGGTAGGAGCTGCAGTTTTAAGACCGCAGAGATGGTTGAAGGCAATGTCTTTCAAGCCTGAATTCTGGACATGTCTTATGATGGTGAAGCCCTCTTTGGAAAGCACGTGGATGATGCCTTGCAGGCCATTAAAGCAGATACCGTCAATACAAAATTGCTGGGCACTCTGCAATTTCGTAAAGTGCCCTTTCGAGAAGCATGAGGAAGGGTTTTTGCATCTTACAGAGGAGGTTACCAATGTTTTTGAAAATATCAATCATACCAGTAACAGTATAAGCCGTCCTACCAGCAGCAATCCTATCGAACACCACCTGTGGCGCCCTATAACAAGCAGGCACCTAGGCAAAAGCAGATCCCCCAGGGATGAGACACTAACAGAAAACAGTGACCTCCCCCAAGTGAAGGTTACTCCCAATACTACCCTACCTGTGGGTGCAAAACTTTCCAACTTCTCCCACCTATGGTGGCAAATAACATCAGACAAATGGGTATGAGATCTCATCACCTATTGTTATACTCTGACCGCCTACCACTCCATCAAAGTGAGTGCACCCACCTCGTCTTCACTTACTTTGGAAGGAAGCCCTCACCATGTTAAGCAAAGAAGCAATAGAAAATGTCCCTCATTCCCAAAAGGGAATGGGTTTCTACTCCTGTTTTTTCAGCATAAAAAAGAAATCAGGGGAATGGCGACCCATTCTGGATCCCCTTGAATTTAAAAAGTATCTACAGAAGCAATCTTTTCGCATGGTAACCCTTCCAGATGTCCTGCATCTCCTCAACCACGGAGATTATATGACAACCCTGGACCCTCAGGATGCATATTTCATCTCCCAATTCATCTCAAGCATTGCAAATTTCTAAGATTCACTGTAGCCGTCACACACTATCAGTTCAAAGTCTTCCCATTCAGTCTCATATCAGCTCCCCGCATCTTCACAAAATGCCTAACTCCTGTGGCAGCGTCCCTAAGAAAACAGAGTTACCAGGTATTCCCATACCTCGACAACTGGCTGATAAAAGCACCAACGGCTCGTCGAGCTTCAAGAGCCACGGTAGCTTGCCTCACATTGTTCAAATGCCTAGTGCTCACTGTCAACTACCAGAAATTGTCAAGTCTTCCATCAAACAGGATAATATTCCTTGGAGCAGCTTTGGATACCATCCAGGACAAAGCATTTATATGTCAGGACAGACAGCAAAGACTTAAAGAATTGGCCCTCTGGCTGTTGAGAAAAATGTCTGTTTCAGTGCGTCTGTCCAGATTGCTCCTAGGGATGATCTTCTCGGCGATATCTCTGGTCCCTTTCTCCCGCCTAAAAAGAAGACCTCTACAGGAGGAGCTAGACAACAAATGGCTCCAAACCAAAGGGTTATTCAATGATTTAATAAGGATCACTCCAGGCATGACAGAAGCTCTAATCTGGTGGATACAAGCCAAAAATATATCCGTAGGCCTCACGTTCCTGCCTCAAATACCTAATTATGTGATCACCATGGATGCCTCACTAGAGGACTCGGGTGGCCTTCTGCAGAATCTGCAGATCCGTGGAAGATGGTCTCCAGATCAAAAGCCATACAGATAAATCAACTTGAACTCAAAGCATTCTATCTAAGTTCTATCTATGTTGTTTGTGTTCGTTTACACAGACAACACCACCAGCATGCACTATGTGAACTAGCAAGGGGGCACAAGACCGCTAGCCAGATCAAGAGATCTGGGACTGATTCATGACACATGGGATAACACTTTGAGCGAAACATGTTCCCTGGGCAAGCAACATCTTAGCATACACACTCAACAGAACAAGGAACAGCTGCCACGAATGGGAGCTCAATCAGACATCTCTGAATAAGATCTCTCTTTGGGGCACGCCAGTTCTATATCTATTTGCAATAGCAGAGAACCGGACATGCTGATTTTATGCAAGTTGGCATCCACATCCAGGGTCGTGGGGGAATGTGTTTTCTATCAGATGGTCAGGGATCTATGCATACGTTTTTCTCCCGATACCTCTTATACCAAGGGTCCTCAGCAAGATGAAGACGGAACAGTGTTGTATAATCGTGATCGCTCTCAGATGGCCCAGACAGAATTGGTTGACGGAACTACTCCTGTTGTTCGAAACCAACCACATTCACTTGAAACCATCCGAGACTCTGTTAACGATGAACTATGGCCAGGTCCTTCATCCAGAGCCGATTTCTCTCCACTTATCCTCATGGCTCCTGAATTCCATGAATTTGTGGATCTGAATATGCCTCAAGATTGCAGAGACATTCTTGCAAAGGCCAGAGTGGACACCACTTCAAAAACATATACATTAAAATAGAAATGTTTCTGTTTATGGTGCCAAAGTCGAGTGTGCATCCTCTTCAAGCATCACCAGAACAAATACTACCTTATCTCTTATCACTAGTAAAATCAGGGTTGGCCCATCCATCAATTAAAGTACACCTCGCTGCAACCTTAAGATATAGACGCTCTTCGTCTTCTCTGTCTTTGTGGTCTAATAGGATCATTAAGCAATTCATCAAAGGACTAATCAGTGCTTTCCCTCCAATAAGGGCTCCTCCTCCTGTGTGGCAGCTGAATGTAGTGCTAACGCAGTTAATTAAAAGTCCATTTGAACCAATACACAAGGTGGACCTCAAGTTCCTGTCATGGAAAGTAGCATTACTGCTGCCGTTAGCATAAGCCAGAAGAGTAAGCGAAATACAAGCATTTACATTTAAGGAGCCTTTCATACGTTTTATAGACTGCTCTGTTATTCTCAGAACCAATCCAAAATTTATCATGAAGATCTCTTTGTACTTTCATCTTAATGAGCCTATAATACTGAGAACTTTCTGTCCAAATCCGCAAATAGCAGCAGAAAGATCCCTGCATACATTAGACGACAGGAGATGTCTGAAGTTCTACTGGCATCGCACCAAACCGATCAGGAGAACTGACCAACTGTTGATAACATGTGGAAATACTTGTAAAGGTGCCCCAGTCACAAAGGCAAACATCTCCTGATGGCTCTCAGCCACCTTCAAGTTCTGTCATTCAAAGGCTGGCTTGCCATTAATGACTAAAGTCAGGGTGCATTCCACTAGAGCGGTCTCTACCTTGGCTGCTTTATTTGCTAAAGTGCCTCTCGAGAAGATATGTCGTGTTGCGAATTGGAAGAATGCGCATACTTTCACGCATCACTATTGTCTGGAATCTGCACAGCGCAGTGATGCAGCTGTTGGACAGGTGGTGCTGCACCATTTATTTAAATAAGGTGAGCCTTTTTTCAATTACACCTGTTTGTATAATGTATATGTACAGATGTTTTTTTATATATGTGTGTGTGTGTATTTTTTTATTTGTTTATTTATTTATTTGTGTATGGGTGTTTATGCCCGCCATATGCTATTTGTGGTATTAGCTTAAGGATTGTACAAATACTGTAAATGCTTGTTATTCTGATTCAGTCATGTGAATCTATTAAAGATCCAATACTGGAGAAGAAAATAAGTTACTTACCTGTAACTGTAGTTCTCCAGTATTGGTATCTTTCATAGATTCACATGCGACACATCCTCCTCCCCTTAGAGGCTCCCCTTATTGTTACAGGATTTCTTCCCCACTAGTGCTTGTATGTCTGAGGGAATCATCCTCTGTGGGGAGTATTACAGAGGGCAAAATCACCTGATTGGCTATAATTTGGTTCTTTTTAAATGATATGGATAAGTTATTAAAGTGAGTGTTTCACTTCCATTATATATTATGGACTGCTTACTATGGTACCGTGTGACTCCCACTTGGACAACGGGGAATGATTCAAGCATGTGAATCTATGAAAGATACCAATACCAGAGAACTACAGTTACAGGTAAGTAACTTATTTTCTTCCTGACCAACTCTCCCACCTCCCCGTTCCATAAACTTGTCTCTTTACATAAAAAGCTCCCACATTAAGAATCTGCGAATCGGCACACTGGTCCTGACCAATTTGTTTGGCTCTGTGTCTGCGGGCGCGGAAGAGTCAAGAAAGCAACTGATGTCAACGTTCATGGGTAGCGCCTGTATAGGCCTGTGCACATCCCATTCGGCATGGAACAATGACGGCGTGGAGCCACAAGCGCCACCTGTCGGCAAGCAGGGGTACGGCTGAAGAATTTCTGGATCCAGTCTGACGCCTGGAGAAGTATTTAAAAGATGAGAAATCTGCAATTAGGTAGAGTCTCTACCAGAGAGTGTTACCGAAGGTAAGTAACTTATACGTCCTTGCCACTCTATTCTACTGCTCCATCTCCACTAATCCTTGCTAGACCTGCATAGAAGGCCCTGGTTGTAAAAACACATTAAAAAATCTCTACATACATAGAGGGTCTTTAGGTCAGCCCTCTTCTGTCTTCTGATTGTTATTCACATCCTGTTTCTGCACATGACAGCATGCTGCATGGGGAATTGGGTTAGCCCATTTCTGCCATTGACTATGTTGCCCTGTGAGTGCTGGCATTTTGCCTGATCACAGGTGTACATCTGCCTAAGAATGAGTGTGCTTCAGGGGCTGGGCTGGTGGCCAGTCATTTACATTTTGGTTGTTTCCTTTTATAGGCCCTCTTTTATTTCTATGTGTCACTTTTTTTTTTTAAACGAGTATCCTGCATCTCCCAAGACAGAACAAGGTGGTAAAATCAGTGTCTGGAGCACAGGGGCAGCTTGTTTATGGGAGTCGGTTGGGGTGTTACTCTCCTTGTTTTCGGAAAATGTTTTTATTACAATCATAGGGAATAATACTATATCGTTCACTGTGATTGTAATAAAATTGGAGCACAGTTAGCTGGAATGGGACCTTCCCTGACAGCTGATGTAAGTAAATAAAATGTGTTTACAAGTATGTTGTGTGCGTGCTTGTGGATGAGAATGTGTTTATTGACAGGTAGTGAGTGATGATGTGTGAGAGTGAGTGTCAGTAAGTGAGTATGGGTGAATCAGAGTGAGTGAGACTGAGTGAGAATAAGAATGACTGCAAGTGTGCGAGTGAGGATTAATAAATATGAAGAAGTATTAGAGATTGTAAGAATCAATGTGAGTGAGAAAGTATAAAAATTGAGTCAGAGTAAGAAGAGTGAATGAGTGAGAATGTGTGAGTCAGAGTGAGTGATAATAAGTGATAGTGAATGAGAATTGGACAGTGAGATTAACAGAGTGAGTGACAGTGAATGGGTAAGTGCAAGTTAGTGAAAATATATAGTGAATGATTAAGAATGAGTGTGAGTGAGTGTAAGTGAGCATGAGTTAGAATGTGCTATTATACTTGTGAGTCTACCATTTGCTTTGGCATAGTGAAGGCAATTCATATCTTATGGAATCGCCCAGTACTGGCACTGGCAAACCTTAGCATGACAGGCACATGTGGCAAAATACTGGAAGACTTGAGGTAATTCTTGGCATAATGTTAAAATATTGGTACTGGTAAACTGGAGGTAATTAATACTGCAGGTAGTTCTTGGCACAATGGTAATTACTGGTGCTGGCTTACTAGAGATAATTCTTGGCATGTAGGGCACCTGTGTAAAAATGCTGGAGCTGGCATACTTGAGGAACTTCTTGGCATGGTGGACCCATGGCAACATCCTGGCAGTAGCCGATTGGAGGACTTATTGTCATGAGGGAGGACAACTGTGGCATGTTAGAGGTGGAAACCGTGACAAAATGCTGATCCTGACATACTGATGTCATTTTTGACATAAAGGTCACCCATGATATATGGATGACATTAATGGCAAAATTCTACTTCGGGTATATTGTATGTAAGTTTTGAGCTACGAGGCACCCATGGTAAAATACTGGCCCTGGGACAATGGAGGTCATTTTTGACATACAGGAGCACAAAATTGGGTAAACAGCTGGGGATTGTCAGATTTCTTTAGCTTGGCACACTATGAAATTGCTTGAATTTTTAAGGAGTGCCCCTTCAGAGCCTATGGGCTTTTAACAAAATTATATGAAAGTCGTGTTTTAAAATGCAATATATAGCCCTATTTTTAAAAGAATTTCTCTTGGGCAGGAGCCCGAAGTCTGACAGAAGAGGCCTGGGTCACTTGAGTCCCTCGCTTGCTACACTTTAGGGATAGTATTATGCCACAGAACCTTCAAAGATCATGTCAGGGCCCTAATATACGTACCATCTAAAATAGACATGTGTAAGTGTTGAGTTGTTACAATACTCTTGTATTTATTATCTTCAGCGATGTCACTTATTATGATGTCATCAGCCTTAAGGTCATGTGAGATAACCTGGGAAAATTGAGAGTCAAATGTCATATGATGTCACTACTTATGATGTCATTGTGGTCAAAGGGCATGTGATTTCACTTACACTATCCCTAACATTTTAGTCATTCGACATCCATGACTAAAACTGATTTGCTGGTCTCTGTCTAGAACAGTGTAGAGGATCAAAAGCAATGGTCTAGAACGCGGCCCAAGTGATTGACTTTTTTATTTTTTTATTTGTAAAGCGCACAGCTACCTCCGGAGAGGTGTCCCGGCGCTGGGGGCCGTCGGGAAGATTAAGCAAGCTATTGCCCAGAGTCACATGGTGCTGGGCTAACCTTTTGGCTGAGATTAATGTAAGCATTCCTTCCATTTCCTTGTTTTTGTTGCATTAGATGAACACATGGCTAATCGCGATCTATAAGACTATTGACAACCACTGTATCGTTCGTAAAATATGTACAGCTAAGTGTAGATTTACTATTCATTTTTTATACAACTTTTTTATACAACTTTATTCAGTATTTTGCATACCAAGAGCACGTAACAGGGCCAAGACGTGTGCATAATCGAAAGTTTGTGTCAGGTGATACAGGACCAGACGGACTATTTCTGGTCACAATTTGCTGCCGGCTTCACCCACTCTGCATGCTTGTTATTTTAGATAAATTTCCACAGTTTTCTCTGTATGGTCTGCAATGCTTCTGATGGAAACATGTTTAGAAGAGCTCTGGCTACATATAATAGGCACATCCAGGAAATGTGTAGCTTGCCCATTTAATAAAGGTCTTTAAATGAAGCTTCAAGCAGTGGTGGGATGTCTTTTTCAAATATCTCAGACGGATGGGATGATAACTATTCCCAGAGAATAATTGTCTAATGTGGCTCCTCCAAAAACCATGACATACTAGTATTTGGATACTTTCCACTTGGCCTTTTGCTATTCTTATACCTCTAGACTTCATCAAATTAATTTTGAAACCCAAAACAGCCTGTTAATTGCTCTGGGACTGGTGTCTCTGGGTCTTTCAAAAAGCAAACTGTTGTTGTCCGCGAACGGGGACACTTTCATTTAATCAGTGCTTGTGGACAGTCCCTTAATTTCACAGTTATAAATCTTTCTGCCAATGGCCTCTGCTGAAAGTGCAAAGACTAGCTAAGATAAGAGAGAGCTCAATCAATCTCGTCCCCAAAATAACATGTCTTCCCTGGACCGGAAACAAGCATCCTGGGACCGGTTTCGGGTTCATAACCCTCATCAGCCAGGCTATCTTGAATCCAGTGGCAAAGTGAGCAAGGGACCCACGTCTGGGCATACCCTGCCAACTTAGGGCGAACTTAGCAAAACCAAAGGGGATGATGGACGGAGTGTTGAACATTGCAAGCACTCACCCCCAGTCCGGTCCAGGGAAGACATGGCTTGGCAGTTCGGGCTGGACTGTTCCCATGAGGCACAGGGTCAGACTGATTTGCATATGGCCATGTCTGAACTGGGGTGGCGGAGTGAGCTAAAGAATGATGATGGATTAAACCCAGATCTGTTTACTGGGGGTGAGTGCTTGCAATGTTCAACACTCCGTCCATCATCCCCTTTGGTTTTGCTATGTTCGCCCTAAGTTGGCAGGGTATGCCCAGACGTGGGTTCCTTGCTCACTTTGCCACTGGATTCAAGATAGCCTGGATGATGACGGCTGTAAGCCAGAAACCGGTCCCAGGATGCTTGTTTCCGGTCCAGGGAAGACATGGCTTGGTAGTTCGGGCTGGACTGTTCCCATGAGGCACAGGGTCAGACTGATTTGCATATGGCCATGTCTGAACTGGGGTGGCGGAGTGAGCTAAAGAATGATGATGGATTAAACCCAGATCTGTTGACTGGGGGTGAGTGCTTGCAATGTTCAACACTCCGTCCATCATCCCCTTTGGTTTTGCTATGTTCGCCCTAAGTTGGCAGGGTATGCCCAGACGTGGGTCCCTTGCTCACTTTGCCACTGGATTCAAGATAGCCTGGCTGATGACGGCTGTAAGCCAGAAACCGGTCCCAGGATGCTTGTTTCCGGTCCAGGGAAGACATGGCTTGGCAGTTCGGGCTGGACTGTTCCCATGAGGCACAGGGTCAGACTGATTTGCATATGGCCATGTCTGAACTGGGGTGGCGGAGTGAGCTAAAGAATGATGATGGATTAAACCCAGATCTGTTGACTGGGGGTGAGTGCTTGCAATGTTCAACACTCCGTCCATCATCCCCTTTGGTTTTGCTAGGCTATCAGTATTGGCCATAAGTCTTTGAACCTAGTATCGAGAAACTTCGTAAACATTTTTATGTCACAATTTAATAGAGCTGTTGGTTGAATGGAACTGCATAGTAAGGGTTCTTTATTCAGTGCCAACAGCCT
Source organism: Calotriton arnoldi (assembly GCA_963921515.1). Lineage (NCBI taxonomy): Eukaryota > Metazoa > Chordata > Amphibia > Caudata > Salamandridae > Calotriton > Calotriton arnoldi. The sequence goes on from CAWUFW010002752.1 coordinate 985,038, forward strand.
GAAATCGATTCTGTCATGGCTGACGTCACTGAGTCTTCATCGTAAAAGGAGTTAAATTCCTTTGTTATCTGTGGGATAGAATTTTACCTTCTTGGAACAGGTAGCTTTATGTTCTGCTTCTAATACGAAGACTTCTGCTTCCAAGTTGGCTGATCTCTGTTTCGCCAGCCGTACAAATGCCGTCGGTGGGCAATAAATCTGATAGAGACATCTAGCCGCAGATTCCTTACCATTAAATTATCTCCAGGGGCCAGACTGGATCCGGAAAACTTTTTACAGCAGTATCTCTGCACGTTAGTAGACGGCATTGAGCAATTCTGTAGCGACGTCATACATCGGATGTGACATCGACAGAGTCCATATAAGCCCTCCCCATATGTGCTGAGAGCGGTTCCTCTGGCCAAATTTTGGCCTGTTTCGACATTTTGTCGCTGGAACAGTGTTCCCTTTTATCATGTCCTCGGGGTTCAAACCCTGTGGCTCCTGTGGATGGCAGATGTCTAACATGGACCCTCACTCTATTTGTGTAGAGCACCATGACTCCAAACAGTGCGACTCCTGTCGCCAACTTCACCGGAAGGCTTTGTGGGAACACCGCATGAAGCTATTGGTGGTGCGCTTGTCGCAGCCTACACATGGTCCGTGATCTTGTTCTCGATCCAGAGAACGCATGAGAGCCCCCTCCAAAAGTCCTTCCAGTGGGCTTCCCTTGGCCTCGACGTCCAAAGGTAAGTTGAGACGTAAGCGGTCTAAGTCGCGACCTTCCCCGCGTGCTCTCCGCGTCTCTGACACCCCTTCCTGACCTCCGGTTAAGGAGTAAGGGCAAGAGTCTACCCCACGCCTCCCCTCCTTTCCTGGAGCCAGAGCAACTCTGGCCGAGATGCGGGAGTACTATACCTCCATTTATGCCATCTTTGGGTCTCCGTCTCCGCCTCCCTCTGGTGCGACTTTCAGCCCCAAGGAGGTCATAAAGCCTTGACTGAATCCACGCCTGCGGGGTCACCCTCGGCTCCAGTTAGGCCCTCTGGATCCGTAGTCGGATCCATGTCGGCTCCAGTGCACAGCCCTTCGGGGTTCCCACCTGCGATGCCAGTCCCGATCAGTCAATTCCAATACCGAAATCGGCGACGCCAATCAGCACTTCACCATCTCTCCTCTCTGATGCCAAGACGTTGCCACATCAATTTCAGGCAGCATTGCCACTTCGATGCCGCACAAAGTCGGGAGGGGTGCCGCAGGTGCAGTTCACTTTGAACACCTTTTCTCCGACTTCTGTGGAGCCCCTTACTGTTTTTCCTCTAGGAGAGAAAGGTTTGGGTGGAGATGGTTCACCTCATGTCTGACACTGTCCAGCCTCCTCTGGAGGTTAGTTGGCTTACTGAGCTGGGTGAAACTAGTGGCTTTGATTCCTCCCCATCCTCTGGCCTCTTTTTTCCTCCTATCCTCCCTACTGAGATAAGCTCCACCTTTGCCGAGCTTCTGAGGAGGGCTTTTTTGGTTCTGGAGTTGCAGTTCCCTTCTGTGGAGGAGTCTACTGACCCCTTAATTGGGGTGCTTCATCAGGGCCAAATGGGTCAAGCCTGTGCTTCCCTACAGTGAAGCCTTATATGATATTTTGTTAGGGTCTTGGGCTAAGCCTGCTACGGGCCCCTGTGGACCTGTCTATAGCACATATGCACAATCCCGCCCCCCGGGGACCGGTCCTGCCTTCTCTGGCAGCATACTCTGCACTGTTTTGTGGTGCAGACCGCTACTGCCTCCTCTGACCTCAGCGCCCTTCCTAATGTCCCTCCGTACAGGGAGTCTAGGAATTTAGATACTTTTAGTCGGCACATTTTCCTTGCCACCAGTTCAGCCTTATGGTCAGTCAATACAGCTTGTGCTCTGGACAGATTTTCTCACGCGTTGTGGGACTTGGTCACACGCCTGCTGCCTTCGCTTCCAGATGAGACCTGGAACGATCTTAATCAGTTGCGTCACGATGGGCAACAAGCAGCTAAGTTGTTGATTCAATGTGGTATGGATACTACAGATTCTGTGGGGCTCATGGCTCTTTTGGTGGCACTTCGCCGTCGTGCCTGGCTACGCAACTCTGGGTTTTCGGAGGCTGTTCAAGCCACCTTAGTAGATCTGCCATTCGATGGTGTGCATCTAGCCAGTGTTCAGGCTGACTCTACATTACAGAGTTTTGGGGACAGTCGGGTTGGAATAGAATCTTGACTCTGTTTACTCCACTATCTGCCTTTCTTGTTCCTTCCATACTAGGCTTGTATGAAGGGTTTTCTTCTTGATTTCTTTCACATATGAGCCATTCTAGGGCACAGCCCATTGGCCTTTCTGTCCCAGTTGAACAGATGGTACAGTGGTAGTTATTATGGGCAATGAATGCTTTAACATATTGCCATTTCCACCTACTGGTGGCACCAGGTGATGGGTTCCTGCCTTCTGCAGGTTTTTTTTTAATAATTATTGTCTTCTTAGACTGTCACTGACAGGTTATGATTCCAATTATCTGGGACATATATTACTTTGTGGCTTCTGTGGCCTTTAACACCTTTTGCTATAGGCTGTTTTTCTTTTCTGAAGCTGGCTTTTTCTAACCGAGCTCTGATTCTATCTTGGGATGGCCGGTTGGCTCAGTTGATTAGAGCGTGGTGCTAATAACGCCAAGGTATATTGTTGCTTACATTGTGCTGTTGCACTGTTGACTTGTTCCCTGTTCTACGGGTACCATCTTCTGTATGCCTTATAGTCATTCCTAAATATGTTTCTGGCACTTTAGTATCCCTTATAGGGGACCTCAGTTTACGTGCCTCTGGAAAACATAGTGCCCCCGCGCTCCTATTTGGTATTCCTTCAACTATTTGGTGTCCTCCTTTCCCTCTCAGGAGCAGTGAGATAGGTGGTATAGTCCTTGGCCTACAGTTTATTATCTGCTCCTGGCCTAGGCAATGTCCCCACGTGGGTTCTTTATTAGTGCTTTAACATTTTTTTTTGCTGCTGTCGTTGTGCATTGGCGGGAAGGACTGCTGTCACGGATCTCTCAGATATCCTGGTTGCAATCTCTTATCCGTATTTCAGCTATGGTGTGCTTGTGCCACCACCCTTGTTGTCTTTACACTGCGTCTTCCATGTAAAAAGCTGTTATTCCCTTACGCTTGGGGAGGCTGGCTTGCACCTTTGTTCCCATAGGCAGCACTTCTGTGACAGTTCAGATTACTTCCACAGCATTTAGGGGCATATTAGCAAGGGCCTTATCGCCGCTTTAGCGGCACTTTTTGCTGCTAAAGCGGCGATATTTCTATCGCCCTATTAGCAAGCTGTCGCTAACAGCTGTTAGCGACAGCTTTATGGCGAAAGCGACCGTTTTGGTGCCGCTTTGCATGTCAGCGATATATATCGCTAAAGACATGCAAAGTAGGCGTTCCCAACTAAAAGCGACTGAAAACAGTCGCAAACACAACTTTCCCCTATTAGTAATGCCCGCGAAGTGATAAAAAAATTCGCGCTAACCGCGATTATCGCTGGAATCTAACACCTGCTAAAAACCTGACTTAACCATTCTAGTCAATGGGAGGTGGATTGTAAGGTTAAGTCCTCACCTGCCTATTAGCAAGCTTTTCATTAGCGCGTTGAATTTATCGCTGGATTTCTCGCGCTATTGCTGGGTTTCGCCGCTATCGCTGGATTTTTTATCACCTTGGAGATAAGCGTTGATAATAACGCGTTATCTCCGGGATGAAATCCAGCGATAGCCGGCGATAAAAAAAAACAGCGCTAAGCGCGCTTTGCGATAATTATTGCAATTCCTTGGTAATATCCCCCTTAGTTTCCATGTTAGTTGTTCTTCTAATGTTTTCATCTCACCCTTTTTTTCTGTGTTTGTGGCTTTTTCTCATCTTAAGTTTCCGTCTGGACCATGTGTCCTTTGAACATTATAGTTCCATCTTTCTTGGAATTGGTTCGCAAGGGGGCTTGTTCCTTCTCACTCCTTACAGGACGTCATAGATTTTCTTTCCCTCAGGGTATTCTCTTCTACCTTATTTTAGCCGATTCCTTCGGCCTGAAGGATTCTCTCTCTCTCTTCCTTCTTTTCCTTTGGAAGATGTGGGGTCTTTTCTCCTCTATAGTTGTGATATAATGGAGATTTTTTGCTAGGCTTAGATCTTGTCTCCTGTAGAGACATTCTTTCCTAGTCTTTTGTTGTGCTTGTATGCACTGCATTTCCATTTGTTACTTCAGTTTTTCATACTGGTAATTTGTTTTCCGCTCCCCCCCCCCCTTTGTGAGAGAGTGCTCCCTACATGACTATATAATCTATCTTTTGTCCAGTGGTGCAGTCAGCTCCTGCTCTGTCTAGGCCTTCCGTGTGTTGGCCTTTGTTTCCACTGAATCTTTTTCTAGATCAGGTGGTGGTCTTATTTTTCTGTTTAGCAGGGTTTTCTCATCGCCTGATTGTTGCTACATCACTCAGTAGCATTGTTTTCATGTTCAATAACCGTTATCTTTCTAGGGTGTGTGCTGTCTTCCATTCCCTCTATCCTCTTGCACGGTACCATGTTGTTGGTTACTCGGCTCAGACTTACTATATATATATATTGTCGCCTCTGGGTGGGTATAGTTGAGATCGTGTTTTGATAGGAAATGCCTTATTTTGTGTTGCTAATAACTTTGATATTGTTTGACTAATCTCCACAAAACTTTCCCAAAAATTGCTACTTTTGCATAGTTTGTACTTGGAAAGTTTCAGGGTGACCCGTCAAGGGGGGACCGAGAAAAAAAGGCAGGTCCGAAAACTCGTTTTCTCCATACATTTTCCGTAGGAAATTTAGACACAGCTATAGCCCAAATTGCTGAACCGATTTACACAAAATTTGGCAGAAAGCTAAATTCTGGTCCAGAAAGAGTGCTGTTTGTGATTTGGTGTACCTTGGTATCGGTAAACAGGTTTATATTTTATTTTAAGTGTATATGCTTATGTGTGTGTGTGTCTACATATTGCAAGTCATTGTTGCGCTGCATTTTTTCACATGAATATCCGTATCTACTCATGGGACTGCGCCTTACCTGGTATCTTAGTAGAACCTTTCCTTTGTTGCTGCATATGCATTTATTCTCCTGTCTTCTCTGTAGCTTCTACGTTGGCTAGTCCCAGAGGGATCCCATCTCTCTAATGGTGTTTACTCTGAATGAGAGTGGTCTTTACCACTAGCTGTTGATGCTCTTCTCGCAGTACTTTTAGTGAAGCATTGCTTGGTGCTAGCACCATTGTGGATTTGTTCTGAGATCCCTTATTCCCTGTATTCTCAGGGCAGTGTTAGTTCACATAGTTGTTTTCTTCAACAAGGATCTCTGACTCAGTGGCATTGGCTGTTGTCCTTGGTCCTTCAGCCCTGTCCAGCTGTGGTTCGGATACCTTCAGGAGAACTACATTATATTATGTTTCTTGGAGTGTTCTCTTCCAACACATCTTTTTTCCTCTGCAATGAGTACCATTTTTTCTCCATGCTTTTCAATGTCTTACGGTCTTCAGCACCCTACAGCTTTCCCACAGTCCTTCTAGTGGAGCGTGCTAGTGGACAACATTCCTTTCCTCATCTACCTTCCTAAGATAGCCCGGTCATTCTCTCTTATTACATACTGGCTAGTCTTATTCAAGGATTTTTCGTGAATTCACTTCGCAGACCCTTCTCCGGGGATGGTATTGCTTGGGTATCTAATTCAAAGGTAAGGAATCTGCAGCTAGATGTCTTTATTAGATGAATAAGCTACTTACCTTCGGTAACATTGTATCTGGTAGAGACAGGATCTAGCCACAGATTCCTTACCGACCCACCCATTCTCCCCGCTCTGTAAACTGGGTTCTACTTTTGTCTACCAGATCCCTTTCTGGGCATTCTATGCCTTTCATCAGGTCTGAGTGATTGTCTTGACAAAAAGATGACTCTTTTTGAGCACACGGTTTCCATAGGCAGTTTCGATAGGTGGCTCAGTGTTTTTGGCACTGAAAATAATCACGGAAGAAACTGATGTCAGCATGTCAGGGGAGGGCTTATATTGTCTCTGTCGACATCACATCCTTTGGACTACGTCAGTATGGAGTAGCTTGATGCCCTCTACCACCAGACAGAGGTACTGTTGTAAAGAGAATTCCGGATCAAGTCTGACACCTGGGGATAATTCAAAGGTAAGGAATCTGCGTCTAGATCCTGTCTCAAGAACTCCCTGTATCCTTCTTTTGAGGACTGGGTCTCAGAAAGTCACTTCATTCATTTTCCAGATTTATTTAGACCTGAGTTGGTTCTCCCAGGGTATGTGACATCATAAATGCAACATGGTCGCAGAGGATTTGTGTTTACCGTTGACACCAATTTGACTAGTGGCGACAAAATCAGGAAATATCAATTAGTGAGTTCGACCTACGCACATTTGAATAAAAGGTGTACTCCCATTCTCTGGGATGTGTCGGGTGCTATATATCTACTTAGTTCATATCTAACATGCCTGTTTGTAACAATGGTGTTGTTACTACCCTCTGCTAGGTGTAGGAGGAATTGTCAAGTGACTGGTCTAGGGCTATGTTAAAGTCAGTGCCCAATTTTGTATCATTGCCTGCAAACTCAAAGATCACAAGGCAAAGATGGGTGTAAAAACTTTGTCTTCATTCTGGCTATAGATCAAGAAGATAGAGCAAGCCTTGCAATTTAGGAATCCTCACACTCCTATGGATCTCATATCAGCTTATAGATGAGGGGCATATTCACAAGGAGCTATCGCCGAATTAACGGCACTTTATCGCAGCCAAAGTCGTGATAAATTTACCCCCCCATTCACAAGCCGGTGTAAACAGCCCACAGCACCAGTTTACCCGCGATAGCAGCCGCAAAAAACATCGCCACAGAGGACCCCAGCAAATATCGCTAATGAGATGCAGAGTAGGCGTTCCCGTGACAAAGCCGAGACAACAGCACACCTCAACATTCACAACGACCAGCCACATCCGCGATAAAAACACAAAACAGGCGATAAGGCGCGTTAGCACCAGGAAATCTACACCTGCTCTGACCTGGTGTAAAGTCGGATGGCAGCCAGCACCACAAAAGGGAGCACAGCCCAGGGCCACATCCGAAGGGCAACAGATGCCATGGAGCCACCCATCATGCGGCCCGGACACCCAAGAGGGCCACAACACCCACCGACACCACCCCAGGACCACCCCTCCCTGGCACCCCCCCGACCAAAGACATACCACATCAGCCACACCTAAACATGTTCAAAATATTCCGCTTGATGCCGCACAATCACAACTGGTGACATGGATGTGTCGTCACAGAAATGACCAGCACACATTCACTTTCGAAGCAACAAATGAAACTTTATTAAAATGAACAACGAAATGAAATGAAGACACATGGCCGCTCCCCTCCGGATAATACGTAGGTCACAGCCTGTAAGACAAAAAACATGATGAGAAGGTGTGTCCTGCGCACATCAGAGGACAGAGAGAGAGCGAAGGAGAGAGAGAGGAAGAGTGGGAGGGAGAGAGAGAGGAAGAGTGGGAGGGAGAGAGAGAGGAAGAGAGGGAGGGAGAGAGAGAGGAAGAGTGGGAGGGAGAGAGAGAGGAAGAGAGGGAGGGAGAGAGAGAGGAAGAGTGGGAGGGAGAGAGAGAGGAAGAGAGGGAGAGAGAGAGAGAGAGAGAGAAGAGGAGAGAGAGAGGAAGAGAGGGAGAGAGAGAGAGAGTGCCGCCCCTGCGCACCCAGGCCACACTGCTCACCTGCTGCCACTGGTGTGTCTCCAACCACGTGCCGGTATGTAGGGCAGTTCACCAGGTCACACATCTGATTCAGAGCCGTCAGCTGAAACAGAGCCCAGGTACATGACTGGCACAGTACACACACTTGCACAAGACAACACCGCCTGCCCGCCCATGCACACCCAGGCAGAGGCACCCCAACCTCTCCCGCCGCCCATCGGAGCATGCCCGCCCATGCACACCCAGGCCTCAATGCTCACCTTCCACCACCGGCGCGTAGACAGGAGGTCCCACCACGTCCCGCTGCAAGCCACAAGCCCGGGGCCCGCGGACATGGCACCCTCCACATCATGCAGCCCCGCTCCGCAGGCCACCAGGTCTCACGTTTGGTGCTGTGTCTTGATTACTCCATGGCAGAGGACATACCAGTGCACCCGGCACCATCGCAGGCTGCACACCCGCTCAGCCCAATGGGTGCCACCAACTCTTTGATCCCGGAAGTGACGCCACGGGGCAGTAGGCCCGCGCTGCCCGCTGGCTCTGGCCTACACTGCGGTCCAGCAGGGCACACAAAACCTGAGCTGTCCGGACCGCCGGGACGGGGCATCATCGCAGGCTGCACACCCGCTCAGCAGCTCAAGGTGCCACTGACACAGTGCACCCCAAGTCACCGTCCCGTGGCGGGGTGCCTGTGCCGTCCGCAAGGCCCCGGGTGCCACTAACCCTGTGCAACCCCAGTCTGCGTCACGTGGTGGTAGGCCCGTGCCTTACTCAAGGCCTCGTGTGCCACTAACCCTGTGCAACCCCAGTCTGCGCCACGTGGTGGTAGGCCCGTGCCGTCCGCAAGGCCTCAGATGCCACTAACCCTGTGCCCAACAACTCATGGGCCCTACATGAGTGAGAACCGTGGAGCGGCCGTCATCCAGTCACCACCGGAAGAGGGGAATGTGACGTCGTCGGCCCCTTATGTTGGCGGAGTCACATGGCCTGTGACGCCTGTGCCGGATGGGTGTGGTGTGTGTGAAAACCTGCCCTCAGGGAGTGGCTGTGACATGCTGACAACTAGACCAGTGACCTGCACACCACCAGCGAGTACGCCCGCGATGGGTAGCAATGAGGGCCCCCCCTCGGGGCGTTAGCGAAGTGGTCTGTCCTGCCTTATGCCCGACCAGCGCAGGGCTTGCAACAATGACTCGTGGGATCTGGGCGTGGTCCAGTCCATGTCCGGACAAGGAAGTGACTGATGCGTGTGTCCCTGTTGTAGTGTTCATGGAACCCGGTACACAAAATGCAATGTCGCACCCTCTGACTGGCAACCCACAGGATGAACATCATTGACGCAAGGGAAGGCACTGTCCCCACATTCATCCACACATCCATACATGAATAACGTAAGACATTACACAGCAGTGCGTCACTGGATGTTTATTTGCACATCCAGTGCAGTCATGCAGCTGGAGCGGTACAGGGCAATGCCGAGCACACTACACAATATGGGCCCGTGGAGGGCCAGCCAGTGTCCATCCGGGGATGACCTGTACTGCGGAAGAGGAAGGGTACAGTCCGCAGTCTGTCCGCCGTGTCATTGGTCGTCAAACAGGATGTGGCAGTCCATGTCGCTGTCCGAGGTGAGTGCATCGGAGTGTATCGGGGGTCAGTGGTAGGTCTTGAGGCCATGTGCGGCACCAAGCAGTAACAGGCAAGGTGGCAGAAATGGATGCTAGTGCCTGGCCCTCCTGACCACAGTCCCACCCACGTCCTCGTCCCCGGGTGTGTGCCCTGCCCCACCTGTGGGTGTTGCAGTACCGGCTGAGGCACTGTGTGCCACTGACACATCAGGGGCCGGAGGAGGATTGTCGGCCGCAGTGTGTGGCAGTGGCACATCAGGTGCCGGAGTGGATACGCCTGCCGCACTGGGAGGCACTGACACACCAGGGGGCGGAGATGTGGATGGTGTGGGGGCAGCAGCATTCATCATCGCCACGCCTTGTGGCAGCAATGCCATGATGAGGACATGCAGGGCACGGTAGATCCCAGCTACATTTCGCTGATGTGCAGCAGCGGCTGCCATCCTTTCCGCCTCCATCCACACCATGTCCTTCATGAGCCTCCGCATGTGTGCCAGCTCACGGCTGGCCTCGCTGGGGCCACTCTGAGCGGACAGGTATTCTTCCCTCCGCGTCATGACTCCAGAGATGTCAGTCAGGGCTCGCTGGAGCCCATGGAGCGGACATAGACACCCAAGGATGGCGTCCAGTTTGGTAGCCATGAGCTCGAACCCCACCCGCACCTGCTCGGCCGTCTCCCTCTGGCCCTCCAGCACACGGCGTTGGAAGGCCATTTGTTGTTTCTGGGGGACTTGGGAGGGTGCCGGGGCTGTGGGTGCCTCCTGCTGGGTGCGGTGGGTGGGGTCTCATGGATGTAGCTGGGCTGCCCTGATCCTGGAGGTGAGTTGCGGATGAGGTCAATGAGGTCTTGGATGGTTTGGGTGTCGATGCTGGTGTTGTCCTCCTCCTCGTCATCAGTGAAGAGTGGCTGTGACTGCTCTGCAGGAGGTGTTGACGATGCCCCTGCGATGTGAAGGGGAGATGGTGTATTACGATGTGTCCACATGTATGTAGCCGCATGGTACAGGTTGACATTCAGACAGCATGGCATTGTACATTGTGACAGTGTGTGGGTCTGGGCGAGGACCCAGAGTGATTGTGGGTGTGCACTGTGCCCTGCTTGCTTGTGCATGTGTGCCATTGTGGCCATCTCTGCCCGTCCCCCCAGTATCTGGTGGTCACTCACCCTGTTGCGGTTGTGTTGTGTCCTGTCGAGCAGTGTCCGGTCCCCCGACTCCGGCCACAGTATCCATACTGATGACTGTCGACACCAGCTCCTCCATGTCATCTAGCTCCAGCTGTGGCGCTGGGCCCCCACCTCCGGTCTGCGTTGCTGCCTTCAGGTTGGCGGAGAGTTTCTCCTTGGTCTTCCGCTTGATGTCATTCCATCGCCTCTTGACCTCGTCCATTGTCCGCTTGTGCTCTCCGACGGCATTCACCTTGTTGACGATGTCACGCCATATTCCAGTTTTGGTGCCCAATGACACGTTGGAGGTGACGAAGAGTTGTTGATGGTGTTCCATCACCTCCGTGACTATGATCCTGTTCGCCTGCGGACTGAACTTGGTTTTCCTGGTCTTCTTGTCCTTGCCCTTCCCTGTCCCCGAGGTCCCAGGCTGGTCGTCCGGGGTGCTTGTGGGGTTGCGCTCATCCTCTGCGCCTGCTCCGGCTGCCTCCATGCTGCTTGTGTGTTGGTCAGTTTGTGGGTGGGTGTTTTTCTACTTTTATGGAGATTTTTGACGCCTGCCAGGTGTGTGTTGCAGGCCTGGCGCTGCTTGGCGCTGTTTCCTCATCGCGCTTTGGCCCATCGCGTGTTTTTTGGTGTTGTGGTTTGTGTTTTTATCTCCATCGTGGTGGTTGCATCGCGGACATTGTCCGCGGTTTCGGCAGACTATCGCATGGTACCGCCTTGTTGTGAATTCCACTTTGACACGGGGTTATTTTCCCGCGATGGGCTGCAGTATTGAAAGTTGCGTTACGGTACTCTTGCGGTAGTTATCATGCGTTCTTGTGAATATACCCCTGAGTCTTTCGGAAATTTAGTTTCAAATTCCAACAGTATTGCTACACCTCTAACCTAAGACTGTGCTGTGAAATTACATTCTAGGGGAACCAGCTGAGACTTCAGTCTGGTGATATCTGCAGCTAATATACGTGGTTCCTGTTGTAGCACTACTTTGGCTTCCTTGGTTTTAAACCATTTCAGCAACACTGTCCTTTTAATTTATCCCATGTGTATTTAGATTCAGGAATTTTATTTCTGAGCTATTAACTCAACCCCATTTGAGAATTCTTCAATGTAATCTTGTAATTTCACCATAGTTTATCTGGTCGTCCCCTTCCTATCTAGTTTACTTTCCGCCCAGCTCTTTGTTATTTATCTGGTACTGCTCTTGTGTTACAAAAAAGTAACAGTTGAACTAAGTTTAAGTAAACAAAACTAAACAATAATGTAACTTTCGGTACTGTTAGAATTCAATAAATGCTATGTAACAAATTGCAATCAACATTTTAACAAAACTGAAACAAGTGTCAAAAAGTGTGCCTTAATATTGTGGGGCAAAGTCCCTAGGTGACCTGGGTACTACGGTCTCCCTGGCTGAGTTTTACCTCTTAGCACTACCATGAAAAGGCGTCTTCATTGTAAAAATAGAATTCAAAGCCACTGACCTCACCCTATTTATATCTGGTGTCCGACAAGGCTCCTTTCAGGCCTCCACTCTTTTTTAACTTATATTAGAAACTCTTTGAAATTTGAAAAGGAACAGATGTCTCTATTCACCAATATGTGGATGACACAGAAATCTATTTGAAAACTACAACAATCTAGGGCATAGTCTTTCTTTGAACGGGCTTTCTGATCTGAACATTCAGACTTGGAAAGAACCTGGGGGCATATCAGCAAGGGCCGGAGTTAAAATTATCGCCGCTTTAGCGTCCGTTTTCGGACGAAAAGCGTCGATAATTTTAACGCCCTATTAACAAGGACACGCTAACGCGTGAATCCATGCTTCTTCGCCCTTTCTCTTATCGCCCAGCTTTGCATCTCTAATGAGATGCAAAGTGGGCGTTCCTCCCCAGAATAACGGGAGAAATGTCGCTAAGCGACATTTCTCCTATTATCAAGCCTCACGCAAAGAAGCATAGCGACAAGAAAAGTAGCGATAACCTCTGTTATCGCTACTTTCCTTACGCCTGCTTTGAAACTGACTTAGCCATGATATCCTATGGAAGGTGGATATCATGGCTAAGTATGTGTAGCCCTATCAGCAAGCTATCGCCAAAGTTGTGCGATTATCGCTGGATTTCCAGCGATAATCGCACAGTTGGCAGCTTGCGCTCTGAATTTTATTGCTTTGGAGATAAGCGTTGCTGATAGCACGCTATCTCCGCGATAAAATTCAGAGTTGGCCGGCGATAATTATCCTCACGCTAAGAGCGCTGAGCGATAATTATCGCCAGCCCTTGCTGATATGCCCCTAACTCACTCTCAGTAAAAAAAAAAACTGTTTTTTTCTGTTCTCCCCTAAACACAGAAATCATTTAACCCTGATCTGCTGAAGCAACTAAACATTCCAGAATTCTCTGTCATTCACCGTCTCATCACTTGGAATCATACTGGACACATCCCTGTCTAGGGTAGCCTACGTAAACAAAATTGGTAAAATAGCCAGCTTTCTTCTAGGTGATGAAAAATAAAAAACACTTTTACCTGCGGCTCTCCTATAAAAAGCAGCTAGCACACTGATTCTTTCATGTCTGGACTCTGGTAACGCTGTTTAACCAGTAGCCTCCCAATCTGCAGTAATGTCTCTTGCATGTCACAGCCAGACGTCTGTCCTCATCAAGCAATTTGACTACATCACTCCAATCCTAAATGAGCTACACTGGCTTCCGATCGAGACAGACCAGAATCATATTTAATCTGGGTTGTCTAACCTATAGAGCAGTCCACTCAATTTTTCCACCTTACTTGGCTAATCTCCTGAAGCCACCTGGCAAGGTGTGGATCTCAGGAGCAAAGTCAATCATCTTCTGGGTATTCCTAGAGAATCTCTCGTGTTTTGCATCAGTCTTTTTCTGGAGCTGCCTCTATTGTCTGGAAGTCTCTCCCTGTGGAAATTAGTGGCAAGTATACCCATTGGTCTTTCTGCTATTTTCTAAAGAGTTCTCTCTTCAGAATATATTTGATACATTGACCTACTGTAACAATTTGAGGTGCGCTTATGCCCCCCCCTATAGTTTAATCTACACTATAGTCTGGTTACTTGTATACTTGTGCGCTCTCCTCACCAAGCACTTAACAGCAGCCACTTAACACCTGCCCTGACTCCTTGCTCTTACTACCTTACTTATTCCTATCCCACCTCACCTGGTTTTTTAATATTGTATTTTTCACCCCACCCGCCCCACTATCCTTTGTTTATGGCGGCCGCTGCTGGTGCAGAGTCCTAAAAGCCCACAAAAATAGGTTCAGAAAACAGAAAGGTGAAAGCAAAATGTTTGGGAATGACCCTGCAGAAAGGGCCAAGTCCAACAGGCTTCTAGGTTCTCACCAGTCTGCAGGGTTTTGGGGGGTTCCATTGCAGCTTCTTGTTGTGAACTAGACTGGGTTGGGCTTTGACTGTAGACAGCGTTTCTTTAATGTTGGGTCAATTTGAGGAATGTGTTTCTGGTTGCAGACTTTGTCTTGGAAGGCTGTTACTGAGGATCATTGAGGTTGTGGTGATGTAAGCCAATAACTGGTTTCTAGACATTCTTGTACCTCTGTGCATCTCTGGCTAATCTCAGTTGGATCATTAACTTCTGCACAGTTCTATGGGGAATACTTCATTTGTTGTATTTGTTGTATTACTGTATACTTTAACATCCGCAAACCCCGAGTGAGGTGCAGACCTCCGAGGTAATCTGATTCTGCTTATCCCCAGTGTGTCACAGTTCTGGTATTGGTCTTTGTAGATCAATTGTATGATCTTATTCATTATGCGTCATCATTTTTAAGCCTTGTTAAGATCGCCCTGTGATCATAGAGCTGCTTCTGCCTCCTCTGACAATTGTAATGAGCACTTTCCTTCAAGGTGCCCCTGTAGATCCAGTTAGTGTCCTATTAGTAGACCTTCCTCTGTCTGTTCACCTTCCTGTGTCCTCCCTTGCTGAGTTGGTTGCCCTTCAACAGAAAGTTATTGAGTTTCATTAATCCTTAATCCTTTTCCTTTGTTACTCTCTCTATACGTAGTGTGTCCAGCCCTCTGGCACCTTTAATTTAGTTACTTGAGGAGGTAGAGTTCAAATATCCTTCCCTCCATTGAGATTGTATCCCAACCCTCTCTCTCTCACAGTTCCTGTCCCGCAGTCCTTACTGACATTACCTGTACGATCAGTGTCCCGTTCAGTATTCGTCTGTGCTGGATGAGACTGCTATGAACCATCATTCTAAATTGTGGGGTGTCTCTGCTATTTGTTGTATCTCGTCTTGCTGCAATACATTCTTCCCTAGTGCTCTGTTACTTGCTGCTCAGCCAGGATGAGTGCTGGAGTGTGCTTGGTGATGTAGTGGAATGCTGGAGTGCTTGGTGATGTAATGGAATGCTTGACTGTCTGGTGAGGTGGAGAGTGTCAGTTGGAGTGTGTGAGCCAAGCAGCAAGGAGACTGCTCCTTGTGGGGCTATCTGCTATATACTTACTAGTTATTTACCTGAATATTACCCTCCTAATAACCTGTAACTAAGTCTTAATAAACCTTCTTCATGTAGCCTACTCTAAGGCTACTTGGACTTCCTTCCGTTACAACACTGGCGACGGTTTGGAGAAAAACCTATGTGTTGTGGGTTGAAGTGAATCTGAACCTGCTAAAGGAACTGAAGTAAAGAAACCTGAAGCTTGAAGGAAAAGAAACGCCCTGGTAGCCCCACCAGTGTCCCTTATCATCTGGACAGTCTGCAGTCTAGGGCGTTTTACCTTCTTTACATCAATGGACTTGATGAACTGATGCCAGCAAGCCTGCTTGCCTGTTTGCCGGAATATGCTAAAACAGATTTCAATAAGTGTGGGGGCACAATGAGTTGCTGCACCTGTGCATGGACCCTTCTGACTTGCTGCTTTGAAGTTGGGTGGGTCAGCATGAGCAACCGGCAGCATTTATTTTTAAAGGAATGGGCAGTGTTTCTTTGATAATAATTGACAGCCTGGCGTTTGAACTACTTTGTGGTTACTACATGGAAAGTGGGTGAGGCATCTGCGTGTAGTTGGAAGCAGTCGGCGGCGTTTATTTTGGAGCATTCATGAGATCTATTGGCACCACATTTGGTGTGAACTTGCATTGTGTTTTGACTTGGACCGGCAGTTTGCAGAGGGATATTGGTGTAATACTTTGTGGACATTGACAGGACTGGATCATAGTGAGACGTTTCTATGTCGGAGCCATCTGGGACCTACAAAGCCTTTGATTTGATTTGACTTGTGTTGTTTCTTAAAAGCCTGCACCTTGGCGCTCGCTCTTTGAGGCCCAGCCATCTGACTCACCATTGGGTTTACGGCTCGAGCGAGTAACCGCGAACTCCGGAGGGCACAAGCCACGGCATCAGTCTGCGATTGGAAGTTTAATCGCGGTAAGGTTCAGATCCCTGTAGGGTTGTGCTTACAGCAGTATTTGGTGTAACTGTATGTAGTGGGCTAATGCCGCCGACGCGTAGCGGATGACAAGTAAGCTGCAGCGCGTACCTCCTGCTGCTCTGCTCGTTACTACTGTGCATTGTTGCTGACTATTGGGCGGAGGTGTTACTTGTAATGCCTGTGTGCTGTTTTTACTGTTTTTAAACTGTGTACTTTTGTTTTTTCTACCCTTTGCTGGTATTTTATAACTGGTGTGCCTACCTGCAGTTTGCAGTTCCGGGCCTCCTCCCCCGCTCCCCGGTCCACCGCGGCTGATAGTCAGCTGATTGCGTGGAAGGAGGGTTTTTCACGGGAAGTAGGGCTTCCTGCTGTTTTTCCCATTTCCGGTGGGCTATTACCTTGCCGCCATTTTGGAGCCTGACGCTCTAGTCTATAGTTTGCAGGGCTCCTTCCCCTCTATAAGTGGGCTAATGCCGCCGCCGCGCAGCGGGCGCGCCAGCGGCGCGCCAAAGGCAAGCCCGTCTGCGCTTGTCCGCGTCCAGACAGCGGCCAGGGCCAGCCATGCTGCCCAAATTTCCCATGGAGGCACGAGTGGCTGGCACAGAGATAAGCTTTTAGCACTTAGACTTCCCATCTGCCAAGGGTAACCTTGCTCGTTGCTCAGTAGCCGTGCTGGGCCCTTTTATTGCTCTTGTTGCAATTTTTCTTTTACCCCCGGCAGTATCTCCCAGATGGATAAGGAGGCGCGCCCTCTCCCCCTAAAGCCCCTCAGGATCAGGGACTTAAAAGCCTGCCTCATTAATTGCAGGTCGTTGTCAAAACACGCACTTGATATTCACCAATCCCTGGTGGATAACAATTGGGATCTTATGTTCCTGACGGAGACGTGGTTGCGCGAGGATTCTAACCCGGTTGTAGCCTTGGCTATTCCTCAGGGCTATCGCATATTATGTGTGAATAGGCTCGATAACAAACCCGGGGGTGGCCTGGCGATCATTCACAAAGACATCTGGGTTACGTCAACTACCCACTTCGGTCAGATAGGCACTATGGAAGGACTCCCCTTTTGCATAAATCTGTCCTCCTCTGAATCTTTTACGGGGCTCCTCCTCTATAGGCCCCCGGGTTGTGGCCATAGTTTCACCCCCATCCTGGCAGACTATATCGCCCAGGCTAGCACTCGCTACTCCAATTTCACAGTTTTAGGTGATCTAAACCTTCATGTTGACGATCCTGCCTGCTCCCATAGCGCTAACTTTGTATCGACAATGGCGGGTTTTAACCTGACCCAACTGGTCTCCTCTCCCACACACAAAGCAGGCCATCTACTGGACCTTATCTGCTCCAATTTTCCGGAGGTTACGGTGGATACGCCCTTCCTGGTGATTTGGTCAGATCATTTTTTGATCCCTTTCCAATTACATCTGAAAGCTAAGACCAGGGTTACCTCTCGCTCGATGGAATTGCGGAGGAACTGGAGTAAGGTCTCTGTGGAGTCCTTAACCCATTTTCTTAAGGACTCTGAGCCCCTCATCACTAATAATCTTGAGGACAGTATCTCTAGCTTGAATGCCTGGTTTACACAGGCCCTGGATAAAGTTGCGCCAAGGAAGCTTGTAAACTCATCGAGAGCAACCCCTTCTGCTCCGTGGTTCTCCGAGGATATTAGGGCAATAAAAAGTGATTGTAAAAGAAGGGAGCGGAAGTGGAGGAAATCCTATGCCACGGAGGATAATATTGACTATAGAATTGTCTCTAAAAGAATACCGCAAACTTCTCATTATTAAGAGAAGAGACTTGTTGGCCGATCAGATTGCCAGGGGTAGGAATTCCTCTAGGGAAGTTTTTAAGGTGGTGAAATCTTTCACCAACCCTACGGCACTTCAGCATCCTGTGGTTCCTTCTGTGGATATGTGTAACAATCTTTCTAATTTCTTTGAGGAGAAAATATCGCTGATCTATGCCTCCTTCCCTGTAGACCTTCCACCTAGGGAGGAGAACGCTTTTGAAGGCCTAAGCCAGAACCAGCCAGTATTTTCTGAGTTCTCCATTATTTTGGCTGAGGCCTCTATGGCTGAATTGCAGAAATGCAAATCAGGGTCACCTAGTGATCCCTGGCCAGCTAGACATTATAGCGGGTTGTCAGCATGGCTCAATCCCTACCTTAATTCCATTTGGAATTCATCTTTCAGACTAAGGGTCTTTCCTTCGGCTTGGAAACATGCGTTTCTCCGCCCCATACTGAAGAAACCAAACGCCGATCTGGAGATCGCCAGTAAGTTCAGGCCCATCTCTCTCCTCCCGGACCCGGCTAAAATATTTGAAAAATTAGTGCATCAGCAGCTGGCGGCCTTTGTTGAATCTAACGGGCTTCTGCATGACTCCCAGTCCGGCTTTCGCGCCGGCTACAGTACCGAGTCGGCTTTGATTGAGATGGCTGATGCCATTCGATGGGCAGTGGATGAGGTTGGAGCGTCCATGCTGGTCCTGCTTGACCTATCGGCAGCGTTTGACACGGTGTCCCATTCCATCCTGCTTGATCGGCTTAAGCAATTTGGCATCCGTGGGACGGCGCTGGACTGGGTCACTTCTTATCTTCATGGCCGTGACCAGCTGGTCTTTCTCCACCCTTTTTCCTCTGAGCCCAAGCCTTTAAGATGGGGGGTGCCACAGGGCTCTGCCCTTAGCCCCCTCCTATTTAATATCTATCTGGCTCCTCTGGCTAAACTGATCGCCAACTCTGGGATCAAGGTGATATCCTACGCGGACAACACCCAACTGATGTTTTCCTTTGGGGAAGTGTCCGCATCGGCCTTTGACTCCTTCAGAGAGTGCCTTAAAAATATCTCCGTCTGGATGAGTAGCAATTTTTTAAAGCTCAATCCCGATAAGACGGAGGTTCTGTTCTTTAACAAAGCAGTCCCTCCCCCAGCGGCCTTGTGGTGGCCGGCTGAATTGGGAACTGACCCCACCCCGAAGGATTCAGTCAAGAATCTCGGTGTCCGCTGGGATAACATCCTATCCCTTTCCACACAGAACCAGCATGTTTCTGCGGTCTGCTTTGGTAAGATGAAGATGATTAGGAAATTCATCGAACTGTAACTGTGGTGCATGCATTAGTCACCTCCCATCTTGACTACGCCAATGGACTCTATCTGGGTCTGCCTAGTGGTTTGATCCGTAGGCTGCAGATAGTACAAAATGCGGCGGCTAGGCTGGTCCGAAAGGTCCCTCTTTGCCATCATATTTCCCCTCACCTCAGACAACTTCATTGGCTCCCTGTGGCCAAGAGAGTTGAATTTAAGGCCCTCACATTTGCCTTCCGAGCCTACCAGGGAAGAGGCCCTAAGTATCTGAGGTTGAGACTTCGCCCTTACCTTCAGGACAGATCGCTGCGGTCCAACTTGAAGCGCTACCTATGCGTCTCCCGTTTTGCCAAAGCGAGAATGGGGGGCAGAACTTTCGAGGTGGGAACCTCTAAATGCTGGAATGGCCTGCCCCTCCAACTTCGTATGATGCACTCTGAGCAGGAGTTCAGAAAGGCCTTGAAGACCTGGCTGTTTACCCGCAGAGTCTAGTGGTCCGTTGGGCTTGGCTACGATGTTATCCGCGTTAGCGCCGGGACACCTCAGTTGAGGTAGCTGCGCGCTCTATAAATGTCTCTTATTATTATTATTATTATAACTGTATGTGGATCGGTCACGTCACAGAGGAGGCAGACGTACACTTGGACTTGTGCTGAAGAGCCACTTGGAGCATGCGCAGTTGAAACATCACAGCCATCTTTCTTGTGACGTGTGGCTGAAGACTTGAACCCTGACCTAAGCGGAGCACAGCGGGCCTTTTGTGTCGCACCGCATTGAAGGAGATCTTGGCAGTGCACACGGTAATGTTATTTGATTCCACTGTCTTCAGACATTCTGTCGGCTGTTTAGGGCACCGGTGAGCTCATGTTATTACAAACATTCCAGGCCTCATGGAGGTTGAGGCTGGTGTGCACTATAATAGAAAGTCTGAAACTGATTACCAAAGCGTTTGCTGTGCAGTGCAAGTCTGTATGTATTACTGAGGGAAAAGTGGATTTCATGCGCATTTTTATTGTCATACCATATTGTCTCTCTAGTTGCCGGGGATTTCAGAGGAATGTCGAGTGAGAGATCGCTCACCAGGGGGACTTGGAATGTTTTTGTGACTTTTATACTTGCCATCCCAAGGTTGTTGATGATGCTCTATTACGTTTATTTAATTCTGTTGTCATTCTGCTGCCATGTTTGTTTCATCCCATATGTAGTTTCTGCCTATGTTGATTTGTGCAAGTCTTATTTCTTGTTTCTGGATGGTTTAGGTATCCTCTGTTTGGGGGGGGGGGTATGCCATGCTGTTTTTCTTGTTTAAGTTGATGTTAAATGCTGGTCTGAATTTACTACATACTGCATCTAGGTATTGCATGCTGAGTGGTTGTTTATTGATGCAATCATTAATTTCCTTGCCTACATATATTATGCCATGCTTGCGTGGGTGTCTAAAATTTTAACCCCTTTTGCTACATTTTTCTGAGATTCCCTATGTGAGTGGGAATGTGATGGGTTGAGAGTTACCTGTTTTGCTACATTTTTCGGAGATTCCCTGTGTGAGTGGGAATGTGATTGGTTGAGAGATACTCCTTTTGCTACATTTTCTGAGATTCCCTATGTGAGTGGGAATGTGATGGGTTGAGAGTTACCTGTTTTGCTACATTTTTCGGAGATTCCCTGTGTGAGTGGGAAGTGTTGGGTTGGGAGATACCCATTTTGCTACATTTTTCAGAGATTCCCTGTGTGAGTGGTAATGTGATTGGTTGGAAGATATCTTTTGCTACATTTTTCTGAGATTCCCTGTGTGAATGGGAATGTGATGGGTTGAAGTACACCCTTTTGCGGAGGTTCCGGGTTCAAGTTTCCACCCTTGCTAAGGGATTAAGGGTGAAGGGGCATTTATTTAGCTCAAGGTTGTAAGAGTGCGTGTTTTTCTCTGTCCTGTTTGTGATGCAGGAGGAGGAGTGAGTATGGAGTGACGTTGTTGTGTGAAGTGTGAATCTTAGCCCAAAATTACCGTTCAGTGTTGCGTTATGAAAGATAACGGGCTGGTCCTGTTGAGTATGTGTTTTGAGGAGAACAGGTAGTTGTTTCAGTTTTTGGGTCATCTGCACTCATTCATTGTAGCATCTTTTGTCATTTTGATTTGTGAGACTTGATCAACAAATTCATCCGAGCACTCAAGTTGTAAAAAAGGGTCAATGTTAAGTTCAACTATAAGTGATATGAAGTCCACTTTAATCCAATTCATCTGTTCGAGCCAAAGGAGATGAAGGCCATAAATCTTCACAAAAAGGATAGTTGAGTTTCACACAGCCAATGGAAATTCCAATCAATAGTAGAATTGTACAACCAGCAATACAACGGTTAAGCCAATAGTACGGTTCAGCCAACATGTGCTTCATCGACAGGCATGCAATACCTCGACTTCTTCAGGGCTGGGAACATTTAAGTAAGGGATATCAAAAACAAGACTACAAGGCCAAAATTGACAATAAACTTCACCCACCACAGGTGTCTGCCATAAGATGAAAAACGAAAAAAGGGAAAAAACATAATTTGAAGCAACAAAAGTGAACACTAATAGTAACTATAAAAGAAACCTCATACATCATTGTAACCCATTGAGCAACACCTCATACTGACTGACAAAATAAACAAATGATAATAAGATCAAGTGAGTATTGATCCAAAACAAGCATTCAACATGTGTAAAAGATAGCCACAATTTGTGTTCATCCTGTGAAGATTTGACACAGGATTGGACCATACTCCCCAGTATGCAAGGGTATTTCTGCTACAAGGGCCGGACCTCATATTAATTAGAATAATAAGATAGAAAAAGTATCAATACAAAAGAATCCATAGTAACCTGATGTGTCGATGGAAATCCGCTCAATTAAAAAATTATATCTGGATAACCGGCTCAGTGGTGCCGGGATCGTAAGCCATTATATCAATGTATTACCTGAATACAGAAAAAGCACAACTATATTCATAAGAGGTAAAAGAGAATTGGCAGCAAATATACAGATGTCATTAAACTAATATAATATATCAGAAAATAGTAGCATAATAGTTGGAAAAAGATATATTAAGTAATCGAATAAGGCCCAAAAGTAAAACTGATGTAAGTAAGTAGTGATGGTAAAAGGACCTTACGTCATTTATACCCAGCCTCAATCTAACGTTAGAAAAATACCATCCTACAAATCAGAGTATTACCAGAGGCATACTACCCGTGAGTCTCTAAAGGGCCGTGTTGCGGAAAACTCGTAAAGAGACCGATATAGTCGTAAAAAGTAGACGGCCACAACTGCATGGTAACCCATGAATAAACAAATAAAAGTGACTAACAGTGTATCTGCAAAGTAACACGTCAAGGAGAGTGCTCCTTATGTACGCATGGCATGGACCACGAGCGCCATCTTAGAGATGCTATTTATATCCCAAGAAATCCAGTCATGTGGACTAGTCACGAAGACTAACACAGCAGTTTCTATACAAATCATGCACACTAAACAATGAAAGAATTCGGAATAATAGTGTATAAAAAGATACTAAAAACCGCCTCTTACATGCCATAATTTGGAATACTTCTTTAAATATCACACACATCGGGTCATGTGTAATGACCTAGATCGTAACTGTGGGGGCCATATTGTCACGAACGCCACAGAGTGCGAGGTAATAGAACCACGACAATCAACAATTAAATTAGAGTTGATTTTTCAAGCATGTACATTAGATACCGAGATCAAACAGCAAGCACAGTTCAATCATCTGTAATGTACAGAGGTAAGACGCACTAGAAATACCAAATACATACCATACAACTTAAAATACTAAATAAAGTTAAATTCACAACATCGGGTAAAAAGTACAGTCCTCGATCATAATAATGGCGGCAATCTTGTAACGAACGCCAAGGAATATAGAGTAACAGAGCCAAATAATTTCTAAACCATAAATAGAGGCTGATGTACCGAGCATGTCTATGCAGATATAGAGATCAGAAGACAAACAAAGTTTAATCACGCAGGACGTGCAAACATTGAAAACACTAGAAATACATGACACATGCCAATACGGAGTTCACAAATACAAGTCAAGTCATCACAAATTAGGCATCCATGTCAGTATACAACAGATTGGATCAGAGGGGTACATCCCTCCATTATGGAAAACCAAAAAGTAGTACACAAGTATCTACACTCAAAAATTGTACCTCATGTAAAATAAACAAGCATTGGAATGCAATAGGTCTCGCATTTGCTTAAGTTAGAGCTATTGGCATTGTAAATGGCGTTGTAAATGACTATTTCATTGTTATTTACAATGTAAATAGCTCAAACTGGCCTAAATGCGAGACCTATTGTATTGCAAATGCTTGTTCCTGTTAGCAATCCCAAATATCAACCATTCACTTTCTGGGCTTTACCTCGGAACTGCCCAAGTCCCTGTCATCAAACGCCACACCCCATGACAAGGCGATCACCAACCCACCTATGCCATGGAACATCAAAACAGAAGTACATTTGGCAGAACAGCAGGACTTTCCTCTCCCACCTGGGTTGAGTGGTCGAACTACTAGTCCCTGGGCAGCGAGAGCGCCAGCGTGGCCGAGCCGCCGAGGAGGCCTGGCCAACGTCAGGACGGATTCTGCTTCCAGGTTGCTGCTGCAGTGCACCGTCTGCAGAGCCGGATTCCCTGGACTGCAGCCTCGTGGGATGGGCGGAGGGCGGGGGGAGCTGCCTGGAATGTCTGAAATGATTCTGCTTCCGCTGGAAAGGGAACAGCCCTTTTAACGGAGCAGGGCTCGCAAATCTGACTCTGCGATCATCCCACCGGGCGGGAGTTCTCACTGCACTCGTTAACCCACAGAACTACTACCGCCGCGGCATGGCAACGTCCCCGCAAAAATCCCCCTACCCGACCAAATCCCCTACCCCTAAATCGCCTCCATCAAGAAAGAAAGATGACTCGTTCCTGGGGAAACTCTGAGGAACTTTGGCAAGAAGGAAAGTATTAAAGTAAAAAAAAAAAAAAAAAAAAACGGAGCAGGTGTCAACATTGTGCTTTACATCCGGAATAAAATAAATAAATAAACGGAGCGCGGTGCCCCTAAAGCGGGCGCCGCGCACCGATGTAAAGTAAAAATTAATAAATAAACAGCGTGCGCCGCGCTCCAGCCGGAATGACAATAAATAAACAGCGTGCGCCGCGCTCCAGCCGGAATGACAAAAAAAAAGTGCTCACCCTCTAATTAATGGATATAGTATCACGCCGCAAATAAAGGATCCAGTCCGGGTGGGCGGGGCTAAAAGTGGACAGGGCGGTAACAAGGAGGGACTAAAAAGCCTCCTTCACAATAGAATGCAAGCGTTTAGCCTACGCTATGACGCAAGCCAATGGGAGGGCGTGGCTTCAAGTCCCCTTTGTAAACCGTATTGATGCCAAAAAGCCCTCGCAGAGCGAGGAGTGCATGCGCGCTCCAGCGCTAGGTCTGCGAGACCTAAAAACTAGCCCCAAGTGTTTTTTAAATTTTTTTTTTATTTTTCAAAAACCTTTATTGAAAAAGATAGACATCACGACACATTACAAGTTGTCATTGCAGCATGAATGCAGTCACGTTTACACTAATACAGTACATGCCATAATCGAAATGGGAAGGGTGACGGACATAAAAGGCCCAATGCATAACCCAACTCACACAGCAGCTTTTAGGGTATAATGATAGGTGCACATGTAGGCAGGTTCGATGTTAGGGAATTGTCTGTGGCGCTGTCTCTGGCGTTTTGCGTGTCGGCGATGGGGGAGCCCAATGGTGGATTGTCTGGGGTGGCTAGGCGCTGCAGGTAAGAAATGAGAGGGGCCCATATGTCGGGAGGTCTACTGGCCGCCGGCATCAACTCCCAAAATTCACCCAGCAGTGTCTGACAGTGGGCAGAGTCATCCAGCCACTTTTTTTACCGTGGGCGCTGGTTTACGCCCCCAGTGAATTGACACCCTATGCTTAGCAAGTACCAGAAGCATGGCGATTAGTTTGCGGCTAGCGTCCGACACGTTTTTAACGTATCCTAAGAGGCATACCAGGGGGTCAGGAGTGATGTGCTCTAGCGTAATGTCGCTTATGGCTGCACATACGCCCTGCCAGAAGGCGGAAACCCTGGGGCACAACCAGGCCAAGTGGGTAAAGTCAGCATCAGGAGCAGAGCACCGCGCACACCTATCGCTTACGAGTAGTCCCATCTTATGCAGTGTCGCAGGAGAGCGGTAGAGTCTGTGCAAATATTTAAAATGTATGAGCTGCAGGCGATAGTTGGAGGAGAGGCGTTTAGTCTGTTTACAGCAGTAGAGCCATATCTCCTGGGGGAGGTCCCTGCCCAAATCCACACTCCAAGCAGCGCAGGTGCGTTCAGTGCTGGTAGATGAGGCGGCTAACGTGAGAGCGTAAAGTCTGGTGACCAGCTTGCGCGGGGAGCTAGAGGAGTGGACTAGTTTGAGGGCTGCATGAGCCTGGGGGGCCCGTGCGAACGCGGGGTTTGCTTCTTTACAAGTCGCCCTAATCTGATAGTACAGTAGCCTATCCATTGGGGCAGCATTCTCTGGTAGAGCGAAAAATGTGTTATCGGGATAGATGTCCGCTATGGTGTTGAGTCCAAGTAGGGCTGCGCGGCGCGCCATGCCTGCAGTCTGCAACGGGGGAAATGCTGGATTGCTGGCTAGGTTCATGGAGGGAGCATAGAGTGCGCTGTCCCCTGTGTATTTTCGAAGCCCGTCCCAGGCCAGGCACTCAACTGTATCGATTTCGCCGCACGGGGTTTAGGTGAGATAAAGAGCGCGGTCTGGAGCGGCCATGGGACAGTAAGATCTGCCTCAACCGCTACATGGGATTGAAAAGGCATGGGGTGCAACCAGAAGTGGAGGAAACTGGCCTGGGCGCATAGCGCGTACAGCTTGAAGTCTGGGGCGCCCATCCCGCCACGGATCAAGGGGAGCGTGAGAATGTCATATGCAATTCTAGGTTGTCGCCCTGCCCAGACCAGTGTTATAATGTGAGAGTGTAATTTGCGAAAGAAATGCGGTGAGAGGGACGGGGACGTTTAAAAAGAGGTACAGGAATTTTGGGAGCACAACCATTTTTGCAATGGCAATGCGCCCGGCCAACGATAGAGGGAGTTTTTGCCACAAACGGATCTTGGTATCCAGCCAGTCCATCGCAAGGCCGAAGTTGGACCTCCAAAGTTCATCCACGTCCCTACTCAGCCAAATACCAAGATACGTGGTGGGGCCCGACGCCCAAACAAAGGGGTAGTCAGGGGCGAAGGGTTTTGTAGCGTCTGTGAGGGGGAAGAGGACCGACTTGCTCCAGTTTACTTGGACACCGGACAGGCCCCCAAATCGCACCACCTCCCTTGTCATGGGCGCAAGGTTTTCTTGAGGGTCACGGACGTAGATCGTGACGTCGTCCGTGTACATGGAAACGACAAGAGCCCGGGCCGCAAAGCAGATGCCCCTCTGAGTGTGGTGTTGGCGCAGCCGGGCCGCCAGGGGTTCCATAGCGATGGCACAGAGCATGGGGGAGAGGGGGCACCTTTGCCTGGTGCCTCTCGAGATGGGAATGGGCTCAGTGACCTGTCCATTTATCCTCATGCAGGCTGTGAGGAGTGTGTATAGAAGCTGTATTTTGCGCACGAAATCCAGAATGAAGCCCAAACGCTGGAGGAGATAGAAGAGGAAGGGCCACTCGAGGGTGTCAAAGGCCTTAGTGGCGTCTAATAGTGCAGCCACAGCCGGGAGAGAGGGATTGATTTGGTGGAGGACTGAGAAGATAGTCTGGAGGTTGTGGGAGGTAGCACGCCCCGGAATAAAACCGGATTGATCCGGGCGTGCAATTAGGGACATGAGTGGGAGAAGGCGGGTGGCCAGCAGTTTAGCATACATTTTGTTATCAGTGTTGATGAGGGACAGGGGGCAATATGAATCACAGCACTCAGGAGATTTGTCTGGCTTCAAAAGAAGGGTGAGCAGGGCCTCACGGAGGGATGGAGGAAAGCACCCGCGTTCGAGAGAATCTTTGTACATGGCGGCTAAGTGTGGGACCAATAGAGGCGCAAATTGTTTGTAGAAGGCGGGGGTGAGGCCGTCAGATCCGGGAGCCTTATCACCCGGGAGCCCAGCAATCACTGTGGAAATCTCTTCCTGAGTGAATGGTTCATCCAAGTATTCCTGGTGGTTGTTGCCCAGCCAGAGGAGTTTAATGGACTCGAAATATTGATCCATGACCTCGCGGGGGCCGCCTCGCTGGTGGAGTATAACTGTGAATAAAAGGCAGAGAGCCTGGCGACAACCTCTGTAGGGGAGGTCGTTCTACCAGACGCCTCATGCTGTAGAGCGGTAATGTAAGAAGAGGTTTGTGGTTGCCTGAGAAGGTTGGCAAGGGTTTTGCCGGGAAGGGCACGCGCCTCTCTGCCCAAGACGACGATCTCCCTATCCGCCTCCTCATGAAAGTCGGTGATTTTTGCTCTTATCTGTGCCAGGGTGCCAGGGCTGGCGTTCTGGGACTGTAGGAAATCCAAGGTTTTAATCTCATTCTCCAGACGCTCAAGGGTGCCCCGGATGGATATCAACACCCCAGACTGCTTGGCGATGCACTCCCCTCGGATTACAACCTTAAAACCCTCCCAGAGGGATGAAGGAGACTCCACCGAGCCAACATTATGCTCAAAATAGTCAATTATGGCGGCGCGGATTTCATCGCGGAAAACTGCGTCTCGGAGGGCATTGGGAGGCAATCGCCACGCGAACATACGGCGCATCGTGAGCGGGAGTTGCAAGCGCAGTCATACAGGAGCATGGTCAGAAAGTGTGCGGGCCATGTGATCCACGGACGTGGTCCAGGAGGAGACATCACGAGTAGTGATCCAGAGATCAAGACGAGACCAAGAGCCCCGTGAGCCAGTTATGCAGGTTCCCTCGTGCCTATCGGGGTGGGCATGTCGCCATGCATCCAGCAAAGAGTTGTCGGACATGACGGAGTTTAGGAGAGAGGTGGCCTGAGGATGCTGGGCGCGATCTCCAGAGCGGTCAAGAGCCTGTGTGGGTGCTATGTTGAAATCACCTCCCCAGAGCAGGGAATGGGGTCCCAGGGAGGAGATGAGCTGCCAGACTTGTGTGAAAAAATCAGGGTTGTCGGAGTTCGGGCCATATATTGCCGCTAGGATTAAAGGCTGGTTGAAGAGGGTGCCAGAAAGGATGACATACCTGCCCTCGGGGTCAATGAAGGACTGGGTGGTGCGCCAGGGGAGCCCCCTCTGGAAGAGGATGGAGACGCCACGAGAGTAATTAGAATAGAAGGATGAATGCGTCTCATCCCAGTGTCTCGATTGCAGCCTGGAAGCCGTGGCAGGGAGAAGGTGAGTTTCCTGTAGGAAACAGATATCCACCTGATGCCTTATGAGTTGTGCATGCATGAGACGTGCCTTACGGTGGTCGTTTAGACCCTTAATGTTCCAGGTCCAAAATGTGGTGTCCGTCATTGATTGCATAGTGATGTTGAGTGGCGGATAGCGTTGGGTGTGTTGTGAGAGTGACAGCAGTGGGTGTCGCGATGCACAGCATATAACGAATTACATAGTGCAACGGCATGCCTGAAACAAAACCAAACAATGAGAATAACAAGTCCCTTGTAGGAGACAGCAATCCCATAGGTAACTTGCCCACCACCCACCACCCACTCCAACCCCCCAATTAAGTTGAGCATCCAACCCCACCCTACCCAGGGAACCCCAACTGGGAAAAGGGGCAATGCAGATTGAAGAGGGAATTATCCCAAGGGGGTATGGTTCGCCTGACATACACCCCTGTCATTTGGACAGGGTGGCCAAGCCACAGTGATTGTCGGACAACGCTATAGCAAAGCATTAGGAAACATACAGGCACCCCCGCCCCGAGGGGGAGACCGCTGTAGGTCTATAACAGAGTCGAGTAACAAGGCCCCGAGACCAGAACAACAGTGCATGTAAAAGCGATGTGTGGTGACCTCCAAGTTCATCAATTGGTAACCTAATATAGTACATTGACAGGGCCAGGGGTCAGAGCCACTGAGGCGGCCGTGCATTATAGAGATCAGTGGTAGGGGGGATCATAGGCAACTCGCCCAGAAAACAGTGTGATTTGGCAACAGACAGGGTGGGCGTCTTTATCTTACAAAGTGGACGGCAAGAACAGAGCCGTTAGTTTCCCATTAGTCATTGTCACTTGTTCCTCCCCCTTCAGCTTGCTGGGAGTTAGTCGGTGCATGACGCTGTTGCTTGTCCAGTTTTTTGGCAAAGGCCAGGGCAGCTTTCGGGTCATTGAAGAATTGTGTTTGTGTCCCAGTTTTTATTCTCAATTTGGCAGGGTAGACCAGGGAGTAGGAGACATCGTGTTTCTGGAGCAACCTCTTCGCTGGGAGAAACTCCCGCCGGGCAGCTTGCACCGCTAGCGTGAAGTCTGGGTAAAAGGCGAGAGTGTTCCCCTGATGTCGCACCTCACTTTTATCTCGGGCGGCGCGCAAAACCGCGTCGCGATCACGGTAATTCAGGAGCTTGGCGACAATCGGGCGGGCAGGCGTGCCCGGGGGAGGCCTCGGTCCAGGGGATCGGTGTGACCTCTCCACGATGAAGACCGGTGAAAGCACCTCTCCGAAGAGGTCACGCAGCAGTTCCTCGACGAATTCCTCCATTTTCACGATATTGGAAGATTCAGGCACACCCGTAATGCGGAGGTTGCTCCTGCGGGAGCGCACCTCCAAGTCTTCATTTTTGGCTTTTATTAGCTCCAGTACTCTGTCCATTTGAAGCAGCTTTTGCTTGTCTCCGGTCATGGTATCTTCGACGTCTGAGACTCTTGACTCCAATTGCGCGATCTGCGCGTCGTGCGAGTCCACCCTGGCTTTGACGCTGTCGAGGCTGGCGGACAATTTATCGAGCTTGGTTGCGATGCCGCTGACGCTAGCCTTAACGTCCAGCAATATCGTCTTCAAGTCGTCGTCCTGTGCTGTGCCAGGTTCAGTCTGGGTGGGGAGCTCACCCGTCCCCGGAGCCGGCCCCTCCTGCCTTGTCTGCCTTCACTGTTCGAAGGCAAGCTTGGGCTGTTTGGTGTCCACCTTGCCCATGTTTGAGCGACCTCAGCAGGATAGACTCGCCACGCGCCGCTTGGAAGCCCAGGGGGGAGGTCAAATAATGCCAAGAGTGTGGGGGCTCGAGAGATCCTAAGGCAGCAAGCGGTGAGGTGCCAGGGGATCACTTTGGGGCCTCAGCGAATGAGAAGGCGCAGGCCACAGGGGCGGCAGCCGCCGCACAGCAGGCAGGACGGTGAGTCACCCTCCCAGTGGGCGCACTAGCATGCTGCTCGCCACGTCATCCAGCGCGATTGGAGTGGAAGCGAGAGTCGGTACACCGATGCCGATCTCTGCCAGTGCAGTGATGTTTGCAGCAAGATTCAGGCCGCTCCGTAGGAATTGGTTGAGTCCCGGGGGGTCAATATGCGGGGTGGCCCCACACGCAGGGGCGATGGGAGGAAGATGGGAAACTAAATTTGCAGCGGACTGAGGAGGTGTTTAATTAACGGCCCGGCAGGACAGGTCAGGCTCGTGAGTCCGGGCGGCTATCTGTTGTACTGCGCCGGGGTTCCTCTTTCACCCGCACCGGTGAGTCACGCGGGATGAGCCGCAGGGAGAGACTGCCAGTCGGGGATGGCCCGCAGCGGGGAGGCAAGGAGGGCACGACGCCCCCATCACAGGGCCCAAGGTACCCAGAGGAAGGCCACGATCTGCCACAGCGAGAGCGGAGCCCTCACCTCCGTGCCGCGCAGCCCTGGACCCTGCAGTACGGCACCCCCGCCCCACCACAGACCCCCCTCCAGTATGGCGCCGCACTCACTTGGTGTCTGATAAAGTCATCCATCTCCGCAGTGGCAGTGCTGTCTGCTCAGGGCTCCGGCGGGGCCATGTTCGTGCGGCAGGCGCACTCCGCTGCCTCTCAGCGCCACTTCCCCAGCCACGCCACCATGCAGGCCCCTTGGCCATTCGCAGGCCTCAGCCACGCCAGGCGCCCGCTTTCTTCACCGCAACGCGGCGTCTCGCTGACAGGGCGATCAGGTGGTGCCCCAGGGCGCAGGGGGCCAGGATCTCTGTGCATGGGACATCAGGTCCACGCAGGTCCGCAGGATTTTTCCGGATTAAGAGCTTGGCCGGCAGAGCCCACTCACAGTGCGGCCATCTTACAGCCGGCTAAGCCACGCCCCCCAACTAGCCCCAAGTGTTAATATAACAAGAGTAAGTGTTGTGGTACAGACACACTCTATCAGATTACACATTAAATCTACTCATAGTAACCGCTGGCATGTCCGTTCCGAAATCATCCAGACATCAGAGGCTTTAGAGACGAAAGAGGGTGGCTCAGAGAAGAGAAGATATCATTATACGTTGATGATATACTCCTATATGTTACAGACCCGGACATAACACTACCCACAATACTGCAGATTTTCGATGAATATGGGCACCAGGCAGGGTACCGGATAAATTAAGGAAAGTTTAGCTTATACGCCGTGTGGGGGGCCCAATCACAATGAGGCTACTGAGACAACTGCGGGTCAAGACAGAGGGATTCCGATACCTCAGCATCTATATAACCACCAACCTAGCGGTGAGCATTGATCGCAACATCAAACGGATATTGAGGGAGTTTCACGAGGATGTGGAAAGATGGAGAAAGCTTCCATTGACACTCGTGGGGAGAGCAGCAATGTACAAAATGATCACCCTCCCCATGCTGCTCTATATCCTTCAGAACACTTATCATAAAATCCCAGAGGAAATTTTTAAGACAGTAGACCACGAGACCCGCATACTTCTGTGGGATGGGGGACGTCCAAGGGTGGCTCTCCAGACCCTGCAACGCAGCCAATACAATGGAGGGATAGTCCTCCGGACATAAGGTCCTACTACCGGGCGGCCCACTTGGTGGCAATAAATGAATAGGGACACCTCCCAGGTGAACATCCAGCATATGCCCTAGAGAGGCTTCAATTCCAAACTCACACGTACCTCCAATATATATATTGAGGAAGAGGAACAAGACAACTGCTCCCAGCTACCCAAATGACGATAGAAGCATGGAAAGCGGTGGAACGCCAAATGAAATGGGACACAAAATATACAAGAGAAACTCCATTATGGGAAGGTACGCGACTGCCAGAAATAGCCAAATTGCAGGGCTTCAACTCCTGGGATACGATAGGGATCTCCAGACTCGGGGACATATTAGAGAATATTCCCTGGCCTCATTCAACTCATTACAACTCGAATACCAGTTGAATGACACTCAAAGATATAAATATTTACAATTACAGCATGCCTGGATGGCAGGGAAGCTAGACACATCAGAAATCCCAGAATTTGCACCACTAGAGGGCAGACTACTGCAGGGCGAAATTCCAGAGAAATCCATCTCCTGGATATACAAAACCCTTATCAATAACATGCCAGATAACCTGAAAGCTCTTTGAGCGTGGTGGGAGGCAACTACAGGTGAGATGGATGACCTCGACTGGGAAGCGGCACTGATGCACCCAAGGGAGGCAGCCATAAAATCGAGGCTGCGCCTAATACAATTTAAGATCCTACATTGGGCCTATTTCGACATGGTGCGCTTGCACAAAATAGGGAGGGCTGAAACACCGGAATGTTTCCGCTGCAAAACAGAGAACGGAACCTACATCCATACTTTATGGTAATGCCACCCAATAAAGCTATTTTGGACCCAAATAATAGAGGAGATGGGGAGGGTAGTGAAGACACAATTACCAATAGATCCCAAATATGTTCTGGTAGGCATCCCCACGGATGTGGACCTCCCACGACATAAACTATTGCTGTGTAACTTAGGGCTTATTGTAGCCAGGAGAGATGTAGCCAAAAACTGGGCAGCCCCACTCCCCCCCACAATGGAAGAATGGCGGAAAGGTATGGATCTGTACATGGGGCAAGAAAAGGTGCTATATCAGGCAAGGGGATGCCCAAAGAAGTTTAAAAAGATCTGAGGTTCCTGGTTGAGGTACTAGGGGTTAGAACTGGGGAGCGGGACAGTTGATTTTGGGCCAGACCTGGGGACACTAGAAGGACAAGACGCAAGCCCCCCGGTACCCCACAACACATGCTAGAAATCAGTTTGAATTGCTACATACTGTATTGTGCGACAGCCATGTTGAAAATGATTCGTGTTGTTATTGCCGCCAGCCAGATGTAAATTCTGATACCCTGTGTTTCTCTTCGTCTTAGCATGAAAATGGTGTTATGTAATATTTTCAAGAAAAATGTATCAATAAAAACAATTTTTAAAAAACTGTAAAAAAAAAAATCTCATAGTACAAGGAAACACGCAAGTCTTGCAAAAAAGAAAGAAGCAAGGCTGATTGCTAGTACATTACGTCTCACAAGGCGAAATTGCACAATGAAGATATTAAATATAAAATACAGGAGGAGATCACCTATAATATTGATAAGAATAATAAAGTGAGTAGTCATCAAATAATCAAGACTACTCAAAAGATGACTTGAAAAAGGTGACAGAAAGCAATAGATCACTGTAAATTTAAATGTAAGTAAAATTTTAGGTAAAATTTTAAATGGTCCGAACCAAAAAGAATATAGTGAGATCCGGCAACATGGGTCTAAATACACCCATGCTAGAGGAGCAGGGCCCCATCAGAAATAAATAAGTCCACCTCAATTAAATTGATTTGTGAGACTTGTTTGTCCTTTTGAATTGGGTGACTTTTACAGGAGTTAATTTTTAGCTGTGTGCATTATTTACATCCTGCACTTGTTTCAATTTTCTATTCATCAGATGTATGCATTATTTTTACATCTTTCATATGTATCTATTTGCTAAGTATTTTATGTATGCACTGGTCCATCTTGCATTCATTATTATTATATTTCTTTCATGTTCATCTTGCACTTGTTATCTATGTATTATCTTTATGAGGTATTCCCATCTTGCATCCATTATTGTTTTCTAAAGAGGGAATATGTGTTGTATCTTATCTTGCTGTAATACATTGTTCCCTAGTGCTTTGTTCCGTGCTGTATAGCCAGGATGAGTGCTGGAGTGCTTGGTGATGTAGTGGAATGCTCACTGTTTACCCCTCGCCCAGAACCCAGCATTCATTACGGAAATCATCTCTGCCATCTTTTAGTCATCTAGTCACAGTCGGGGGTTGCAGCACACTTTCGGTCCTGCCATTTGGACAGGCACAATACAAAAGTATGCCAACGAGTTGGCATGCCTCTCTCATGCCCGTTGATGTGGTTTTTCATCTTTCCTCACCATTTCTGCTGCCGATCGGCCTGGAGGAATCATTGTGGCACACTGAACTCAACAACTTCACCTCTGCATGGATCCTTGCCATAGCCACGCCCCTAGATGTACTATTCTTAACTTCACATCTACTTACCTGGATGATATCTTTTGTCCTAGTAAGTAGATGTCGGGTTAAGAATAATAAATCTACACTTACATATATATACGTGACTTGATTTTATAGTGGAAGTTGATATTATTGTAGCAGGTTACTGAGATGGGTGGAATAAACTGGGCTTTTATGCTACAGTAGACAGGGCCCAATGTTGGTGATGGCATGTGCCTCACAAATGGCTACACCCAAAAGCCATTACAGGATACAAGTTTAGGTAGTTAGCGGAGGACTGTGCCTTCTTAATTAGTATCTTGTAGGAGGAATAATTCCCAAAGTTCATTGGTTGGTTTCAAATACGATGCGTTTATTTACGTTTTCACACATAGAGCAAAAAACAGCCGACACGTGTTTCGCCCGTTTGGCCCGTCGGCCGAGGGCTTTTTCAAGGCTGATAAAGTACAGAGGTATCATAAGATCATGGGTTGAAGACCAAAAATCAAGTGAGGTGACAGTGAAAATGTAGAGAGACAATTAGGATGTGAGGGGACAGTGTGGATATGTCGCAGTGAGAAAAGGGAGAGAAGGGAAAAGGAAAATGCAAGGAAAGGAAAAGAAAAAGTAAAAGAAAAGGGAAGGGTTAGGAACGGAGTAGAAGAAAAAAGAGAAAAGATACATCAAGAAATTATTCATGTTTCATAATTCCACATCTTCTCTTATTCAAGTGACCCTAATGATAAGAAAAATCCAGCCTCATCATCACGATAAACCCATATCCGTGATTTACAATAGGCATGTATATAGA
The DNA here is from genome assembly GCA_963921515.1 of Calotriton arnoldi. Lineage (NCBI taxonomy): Eukaryota > Metazoa > Chordata > Amphibia > Caudata > Salamandridae > Calotriton > Calotriton arnoldi. The sequence continues at coordinate 1,020,354 of CAWUFW010002752.1, forward strand.
TCGGAAGAAATAATCATAATGTGAAGCCATGGAATACATTCAATTATGTACTGGAGGTGAGTATTTAAGGCAACAATATAGTGAGACCGTACTGTAATTCATCACAAGGATCTCAAGTGTTACTTTGTACGGAGAGAACAGGGCATTTCAACATGTACTGGAAGTGAGAAGGTCAAAGTCACATTATAGCATAGCAGTATTGCAGTCCATCAAGATGATTCCATTAACACATGAAAGACAACATGGGTAAACAAAGGTAGTACATGTCCTACAGTAGCAAGATCCAAAATTAAAGGTGTCAGAAAAGAGAAAGGAAATAAGGTTATATTGCCATGTTATATTATATAGCGCTTACCAGAAGGTCTTGACTGGTAGTCGTATTCCTAAAACAAAAAAATGTGGTATGGCCATTGTTTAAAACACAATGTTTACAAGGAAGAGCCAAGTGTGTATGCTGCAGTCAGCGTATGTTCATGATAAGTATAGGTGGTGTGAGTAGAGGGGAACATGAAGTCGTACTCAAGTATTAAGCGATGTGGGGGGGAAGAGAAAGTTGATTCTCAGCTGCTTAAGAATGGTGTCTACACCGTGGCGGACGGGCGGGTGAGGTCAGTCGTGTCCGACTATAAGCTCGCCGGATAGCCAGGAGTGGGCACAGAGAATGCTACATATGGCGGTAGTGAGTAATTACTGTAAAGATACGCCCGATGTTAAGGGGTATGGAAGGGGAACACGAATATCACGGGACACTGCACGCCGAAAGCCAGAAGCGAGGGTAGCGGTTACAGGTGGGCGTAACGGGTAATCCTTGCAGAAATTGCGCAAGTTAGGTTAAAAGATTCCGGGAGGGGAATTTCACGGGACTCTGCGAGGTGATAAAGCAGACGCTGCGTTGCCACCTCATGAAAAGGACAGTTGAGCTAAAAGAAAACCGGGAGTATCGCGGGACGCTGCGTGGGGATGGGGCAGACAGCCGCTGCGTTGTCGCCTCATGCAGATGGCAGTTAAGCTAAAAGTAATCCAGCGTGTCAGCGGGCATATGGGAAGCAGGTTTAGTCAGTAAACTGAGGTGCGGTCTTACCTTATTGGTGAAGTAATGCGGTCCCAGGAACAGAAAGAGTTCCGGGACGGGCCGCGGTCTGATAAATACTGAATACGACTGACCTCACCCGCCCGTCCGCCACGGTGTAGACACCATTCTTAAGCAGCTGAGAATCAACTTTCTCTTCCCCCCACATCGCTCAATACTTGAGTACGACTGCATGTTCCCCTCTACTCACACCACCTATACTTATGAACATTCGCTGACTGCAGCATACACACTTGGCTCTTCCTTGTAAACGTGTTTTAAACAATGGCCATACCACATTTTTTTGTTTTAGGAATACGACTACCAGTCAAGACCTTCTGGTAAGCGCTATATAATATAACATGGCAATATAACCTTATTTCCTTTCTCTTTTCTGACACCTTTTAATTTTGGATCTTGCTACTGTAGGACATGTACTACCTTTGTTTACCCATGTTGTCTTTCATGCGTTAATGGAATCATCTTGATGGATTGCAATACTGCTATGCTATAATGTGACTTTGACCTTCTCACTTCCAGTACATGTTGAAATGCCCTGTTCTCTCCATACAAAATAACACTCGAGATCCTTGTGATGAATTTTTAATACGGTCTCACTATATTGTTGCCTTAATTACTCACCTCCAGTACATAATTGAATGTATTCCATGACTTCACATTATGATTATTTCTTCCGATCTATATACATGCCTATTGTAAATCACGGATATGGGTTTATCGTGATGATGAGGCTTGATTTTTCTTATCATTAGGGTCACTTGAATAAGAGAAGATGTGGAATTATGAAACATGAATAATTTCTTGATGTATCTTTTCCCTTTTTTCTTCTGTTCCGTTCCCAACCCTTCCCTTTTCTTTTACTTTTTCTTTTCTTTTCCTTTCCTTGCATTTTCCTTTTCCCTTCTCTCCCTTTTCTCACTACTATCTCACTACGACATATCCTCACTGTCCCCTCACATCCTAATTGTCCCTCTACATTTTCACTGTCACCTCACTTGATTTTTGGTCTTAAACCCATGATCTTATGATACCTCTGTACTTTATCAGCCTTGAAAAAGCCCTCGGCCGATGGGCCAAACGGGCGAAACACGTGTCGGCTGTTTTTTGCTCTATGTGTGAAAACATAAATAAACATCGTATTTAAAAAAAAACAATGAACTTTGGAAATTATTCCTCCTACAAGATACTAATTAAGAAGGCGCAGTCCTCCGCTAACTACCTAAACTGATATTATTGTAGGTCGAGATTTCTAGTCTCAATATCTGAAATTCTGCCAACCAACCTAGGCTGGCCTTCAGCCACCTACACTCTCATCCATGCATGATTAGTTCGACATGCACCCAATCAAACAAGGGAAAAAAGCGATGTAAGACCACCCTTGTGGTAAACGTGTGCTATATAAACAGTAGTAACCAAGCAGAGTCCTGTGCTGACACGTGGAATAGTGGTTTGTTGGTGTACGAAATTTGTTCACAACAGAGAGGCCGATTTATATTTTGTCATGCTGAGGATAAGTCCATCGCTCTGATGGAGTCGCAACCCACCAAATTTAAAAATGACCACCACGCCGATGGTCATTTCCTAAGCTTTGGTAGGAACCGCTGTCACAGCAGTTCCTGTCAATGCTTTGTTAAGCTTGACGTACGGCTCTTTCAATATGACGGAGACTCTGTCAAACATTTTTTTTTTTTTTTTTAAAGAAAATCCCAAAATTTTAAAAAAACAATGCCCTCTCGCCATGGAATTTATATCCCATGGCAAAAGGGACCTTTTTTGTTTTTTTGCTTTCCCTTACAGCCAGGGTTTGCCTGGGGGTGATGGGCAGTACAAAACGTCTATATAACCACTCATCTAAATTGGGTGGGCTGACATATAGCCAATTCTTCTAAGGCCCTTACTCAGTCGGACCGTCAGAGACCCATGGCCATGGCAGAAGCAGAGTAATATCCGCCGTCGTCAAACCTATGGTCCGTCCGCAAATAAATCGGGTGGGCGGACCATCATATTGGGAGTAAGCACACTCTGTGTCCATTGCAAGGGAATACGCTTGCTATAAATCGGGCTGAGAGTGACAGTATAAACTGCTCAGAGGTATGGGGATGGAGTAAATCCTAATAATGTAAAATATTAAATATTTACCTGCCTGTTATTTGGGTAATGAACAAGGGAAGCATTTAGGTGATTTATCTCAGGGTATAATTAGTCAACTGATAGATAGATTAGGCTTAAAAACACATAAAATCCAGACAAAAGTGAAAAGCATTGCAGGTGATTGGACATTGTTAATTGTAATTAAACTGTTTAAAAAATACTGGCACTTTAGTTGTGAAATTAAAAGTGTTATGATTATTTTTTCTTTTTGTTTAGCAAAAGCAAATAGATTTGCTAAATACATTCTTAAAAAAATGTCATTATGGAATTATGATTGTCAGTGGCCGACAACAACTCATTACCAGAGTGTTCATTCAGGAAACTAACAGTATCAATAAATCAGGCACAGAGGCAGAGTCTAGCCAGACAGTACTGTTACGAATGATGAGCTGTTGGGGGTTCCGTGTATTGCAATAGTTATGCCAGTTCCAACGGTTTGCAAGGAGAAGAATCAAGTAAGTGCATCACAGAGTGAAGACAAAATGGCAGCGAGAACTTTCCAGAAGCGACGTTCGGTGCACGCCCATAAGGCCAAGCGACCACATCAGCTGAGACAAATTGACACCAAATGAAGTCGGTCGACATCTAAATCTTTGTCAAACAGTTCTTCTGTATCAATGTCAAGTGAAAGTGAATAAGATGGTTGCACCATGTTGATGTTTACCTCAGAGAAAACTGTTGCATTAGCCGCATGTGCGGAAAAACTCTGGTCCAAGAGAAGGTGACATGACAAAGCACCACCGTTATTCAAACATTGTCTGAAAATAATACTAAAGGTCAATTGTTATGAATACCTTTCATTATCGATAGTGGTGCATCAATAAATATTATGCCTGAGGACAAATATAATGAACTGTCTCCATTGCCCCAACTTACATCATCGAAAACTAAAGCATATACGTGGGCTACATTGACACCACAAAAAAGTCAAGGTTCATTTGTAGAAACGATGGAGCATAAGAAAGCAATTGTACAAGCACTCATTCATGTACTACAAGGTATGGCGTCCAGCGCCTGTTTACTGGGATTCAGCACAGTTGCTGATATGGGACTGATATCCATGAATTTTATTGGGGTTTTAAAAAATACACAATAGCGGTAGGAGGACATATAAATGCACAACTACACAGCAGATGTCATCGCACCAAGAAAAATAGAAGCATTGTATAGTGTCAGGTGGTGCGGAAAAATGGCATGCGTGTGAATGGCGGGGTGGAAAGCGCTATGTAATGGGTTAAAGAGGTATGTCCATGCTCTGCCACTATGCTAGTAACTTGAGAAAGGCGATATAACTGGTAGGTGGGACAGGTGTAGTGCCGTGGCATTGGCGATGAGTGAAACTCTGACTTGGAAATTGTATGTGGTATAGGGCGTGGGTTGCCGCGTTGTGAAGGGAACTGTCATGATGGAGTGCAGGGCGCCTACCGCAGGGTGTTGACAATGGGGATGTAAATTAGAGTGGTAGAGTGGGGGGAGGGTGTAGGAAGGCTGAGGTGGGAGGGGAGTGGGACGATGCGAAGAAAGGCAACGGGTGTGAGAGATAACAGCCAGGGATGCTAGCTGTGGGGGCGCAGGAGCATTATCATAGGGGCATATCATCCTTGCTCACTTTCTGTTGAAAATCAATGAGGAGGATGGACCAGTGGGGAGAGAGGCATTTGCGAAGGTGCCGGACCTCCTCATAGCGGAGAGTGTCCTCCTCAGCAGTGCCCCACCCGCAATGCCCCGTGCCACGCCTCCACCAGCAGGGGCATTGGGAATCGCCATTGGAGTGTAAGTGTGCGCTTAGCAAGGAGGAGCTGCAAAATGAGGGTGCACTTTGTGGCTCTTCCTGCGCTTGAAAATTCCCAATGTGCATGCCTCCCATGTGTGAATGTCTGTGAGCTCCGTGACCTCTTGTAGGGTAGCATGTACAGTATGCCAGTAGCCCCGCAGCGTTACACAGGACCATAACATATGCGTGAGGTCGGCATCCAGGACGTGACAGCGAGGGTAGGTAGCATGTATGTCAGGATAATAGTGATTGGGCTGGGCAGGGGTGAGGTACTCTCTATGCAACAAAGAATTGGATGATCCTGAATCGAGAGTTCTGTGAGACCTGCTAGGGGTGCTCTCTAGAGCCTGTTCCAATTCCTTATCATGTAGGGCTTTCCCAAAATCCTTCTCCCATTGACTTCTCAGCGCCGTGAGAGGGGCATCCCATAGGTCGCGAATGGCTTTATAGAGCCAGGATGGTGTCCTGCGTCCATTGTGAGTATGGCCTGCAGGATGGGATGAGATGTCAATTCTGATTCAAAGGTGCCCAACGGGTGCGACAGGTGTTGTGGATTTGCCTGTATATAAGGAACTGGCCTGGGGAGGAGCGTGGTCTGTGGTCAGCTGGTCAAGGGCTAGGAATTGGTCCTCAAAATAAAGGTTGTCAATTGTGTGTAAGGAGTGCGTTGTCCAAGCTGCAGATCCGCCAACGTAAAGAAACCTGGGAAGTGGAGGAGGCTGATCAAACTGAGGTTAGGGGCTTATGCCGGTTTGCCATGGAATAGGCAATGTATTTGAAGCATGCAAGCACGCGCAATCGTCACCTGAAGAGAGGGGTAACACCTTCAGGAGGAGAATATTACGTACTGTGGCAGTCGAGAGAACTTCTCGGGAGTCACTGGTCTCACCCATGTATCGCACCGCAGTCCAGCACGAGAGCCACTGCAGTTGCGTGACTAGATAGTATGCTTCAAAGGAAGGGGCACCCAGTCCCCCTCTTCCCACTTGGAGTTGCAACTTCTTGAAGGCCACTCGACACCGTTTGGAGCCCCAAACGAGCACACATAGAAGGGAGTCCAGGTCAGTGAAGAACGAGCACGGGGGGATGACAGGGAGGCTGGTGAAATAATATAACAGCCGGGTGTAGAATAATCATCTTTACTAGGGCTATTTTGCCAGTAGGGGCATGGGGGAGGGATTGCCAGAAGCTGACTTGAGTTCGTATGACCGCCACGGCTCTGTGTAGGTTCCCTTCATACCGGTCAAGAGGAGCGTGGTACAGCTGTACGCCCAGGTAGTGGATCGCCTCCTGGCACCAATGAAGTTGCAGCCCTCCAAAGTGTATACTGCAAGGCGGTTGGCTGTGGTAGAGCGGGTAGATCGCCAACTTAGTCCAATTGACCCGTAGCCAGGAAACCATGGCAAAGTTGGAGAAAGTGTAATGGAGTGTATTGAGATCCTTTGTCACGTCCTGAGGATATAGAAGCAAGTTGTACGCATATAGTAATATGGCATGCATATGGTCTGCTAGAGGAATGCCCCATGTTTGGCCCTTATAGCCGGATGGCCTGCGGGAAAAGCGCTGTATGTTCTGGGATGTGTTGCGACCCGGGACAGACCCATTGTGGTCTGCATGTATGAGTTCCAGGACGACCTGAGAACAACAGTTAGCAAGGATTTTGCCCAGTATTTTATAGTCGGTGCCCAATATGGCTATGGGTTGGTATGATCCTAAGTGTGTAGTGTTCCTATCTGGTTTTGGGAAAGAGACCAGGAAAGATTATTGAAGTGATTGAGGGAGTCCTCCAGAGCTGACGGTGGCTTCATATATCTCCATGAGCCGGAGAGCGAGCATTGTAGAGAAAGTGGAGTAGTACTCCAGGGGAGGCTGTCAAGACCAGGGTCCTTGTTATGCGCCAGGTCATGAATAGCCTGTGTCACTGCCTGTGTTGAAATCGGGGCATCAAGGGATGCACTAGTAGTGGCAGAGATTTGTGGGAGAGCTATATTTGCCAGAAAAGCTTTTATGTTTGCTGGAGAGGTATCTATGGGAACCTGGTAAACAGCGGAATAATATGTGTGGAAGTGCTGCAGAATCTCATCCTGGGCATGCAATACAGTGCCTGAGTGGAACTGGATTTCTGTAATAGGGTCAGCGGAAATGTCCTGCGGGACAAGCCAGGTAAGCTAGTCAAGGAGGGCAGCATAATCAGTTTTCGCATCTGAGTAGGTGGATACGATGTTTGGGTCATGATCTAGCTTTTTCCCCAAATCCGCAAGACAGCTCTTGGTGTCGGTTATTTGCCTTTCTAGCGTCCTGCGAGTTATCTCCTGCATACACATACCCCTGGTCACTACTTTGAATGCATCCTATTCTATAGTTCTAGTGGTGGCTATATTATGATTTTCTGAAAAGTAGTGACGAATGTGCACCTCTTCCGACGTGCGGAAGACTGAGTCTTTCAAGCTGTTGCGGGGAAAGCGCCATGCCGGTGTCAAAGGACATGATGGCAACCATCCCAGGTCCACCAGGTGAGCATCATGGTCAGAGATTATGCACCCCAGATAGTCTGAGTGCCCCATGAGGGTTATCAGGGAGGATGAGCATAGGAATCGATCCAGCCGAACGTAGAGATTGTGAGGGATGGAGTGAAAGGAGTAAAGCTTGGTGTTGGGATGTTGTGACCTCCAAGCATCGGCCAGAGACCAGTGACGAGCCCAGTGCCGAAGTCGGCCACCTGAGCGCGTAAGGGGGGGATGTGGAAGCGGGGAGTGCAATCTGTCCAGGACAGGTTCTAGCACGTGGTTATAATCTCTGCCTAGGATCCATGGCACCTGGGTTTTGTGGGCCAAGTCAGCGGAGAGAGTTTCCTAAAAGGTCCCTCTGTGTTGGGTGCATAAATGCTGCCAATAAGGATTGGTCTGCCATCCAGACGAACCTCCAGCAGCACGTATCTGCCATCCCTGTCCACGGTAATACCAGTTTCCTGCAGGGGGCCCCAGGCCTGAGCCATATCAGGTTTCCGCTTGCATACGCAGAGTAAGTAGTGGCATGTAATGTTCCTCTCCAGCGCTTGCGCAGGCGCCTTAATTTCTCGGTAGTTGTGTGGGATTACTGGAACAGTATTATGTGCGCCCGTTGGCTCTTAGCATAGGGCATAGCGTTTTTTAGATGTGTGCACCCCTTGTACGTTAAGGGTAAGGAAACTAATGTCTGTGGTGTGTTGCATGATGGTGACAGAGAGATGGACCAGGTAGGAAAGAGGGAGGGAGGGGGCATGCGCTTCCATCTCATCTGCGGGACCCACCCATGCCCTTGTACATAGGTGGAGCCTCTCTGCCTTGGCCTGAAAGAAAGAAAGTATCCAAATGGGGCGAATCTGTCAGGGAAACAACTGGTGGAGCCTACCACAGCCGGTGGTACGCCCAAACTGGTCACTGTGTAAAGGTGCTCACTATATTTAAATCGGGGTGTGACCTAGATGTTTAATGGGGTGGCGTGACCAGTGCGCCCTGTGTATCAAGGTGAAGAATGCCCCAGCTCGCTTCAGGGGAGTGGGGTATATGTGGGACCTCTGGGGCAGCCTGGAGACTCCCAGGGTAGGGGTGATTAGGAAGCCGCAGCGACCAGGGGTAAGAGGTCGGCTGGGGGTCTCAATGGAATGGGATGGAGAGTGCCATGTTGGGGTCAACATGTGTAGCAGTGTGTATGTTCATAAAGCATGTTGAAGAGAGTCTGGCGAAATGATGGTAGAGATGTTAGGGCACATAACAGTTTAGAAATGACTAAAGGTAGTGATGACTTCAAAACAAGGTTGTCCGCCATCTGTGGGGTCATTTATGGGAGCGTTTTCGAGTCCTGACGGCGGTCGTCAGAGGCAATGAAGTCATCCTCAGACATGAAGATATGTGGGCCAGTCTCTTTATCTGTGGACGGCACAGCAGAGCCCAAATTTGCAGCTGCTTGCAATGCCTTTCTGCGGTCCACTATGATTTGTTCAAGGTACGGTGAGGCGGACAAGGAGGGGTGGGGAACATTGTTCACTTGCGCTTTGCCCTTACGAGTTGTCGTGGGCGTGATGAGTGTGAGGGGGGTCCAGGTCGCTGCCGGAGGTGGTCTCAGATGTATTGGTCCGTCCAATCCCAGGCGTCTTTTGGGTCTGTGAAAAATGTAGTCATTCCATTGGTGATGATCTTCAGGCATGCAGGATCAGTTGTGAGTACTAGACCCCTAGCTGGCGCAGTTGGCGATTGACCTCCAGATATGAGGTCCATTGTCATTGCACTGCTCGTGCATAGTCAGGGAACCACATAACTGTTTTATCCTTGACGTGCAGTGATCCGCTTGCCTGGCCGCTCGTAGTATGGCATCTTGGTCCCGGAAGTGCAGGAGCTTTGCCAGCATGAGGTGCAGGAGCGCTCCCGTGGGGGGGCGCAAACTAGTACCCTGTGGTCTCTCTCTTGTGTGTAGAAGTGGGTAAGAACCGCTGCTGGGGTGAACGTCTTGAACCAAGTTTCCATGTAGGAAAGGGGGTCTTGTCTCTCAGGCCCAATATCCGGATGTTGCTCCTCTGAGAGTGTCCCTCAGCGCCTTCCGCATGATCTTTAAGTTGCTGGAGTCTGGTTTGCAGATCTCGGATTGCCGCCTGGTTGTCTGTGACCAAGGGTTGTAAAATAGCTAGGGTCTTTTACTCTTGTCTGTTACTTTGTCAGCCGATTTGTGTTGATCATCACGCAAAGATGTCAGTTCTCTGGTTACGGTTCCAAATCTGGTTTCATAGAAACTCTGGAATGTTTAATAGCTACTGGTAGCTGATCCAGCTTATCGGACATGGCGAGAGATGGGGAGGCTCCTGGTAAGGGGTGTCTGGTATAGAGGAAGGCAGAAGGGCTGTGGCCGGAGTTGGGGTCGCGGTCGGGGTAGTGGAACATAGGCGACCCATTGTGTACTCTTTGGAGAGACGCAGGTGCTGGGCAGCCAGGCACTGGAGGGCAGGTTACCTTTGAAAGAGAGGAAGGGCAAATGAGGGGACTGTGCGCCCAGGTCCTTGGGTCTTGCTGTGGTAGTAGTGGCGTAGCAGTCGGCCAGAGTTATTCTGCACCCCGCAGAGCCCTTTTGGTGTCAATTATAAAGTTGTAATGGCCCATGCTTATTGGCAATCTGCAAGAGTATCACCTACATACCCAAATTCGGGAGCTGAAGCAGAGGGCGGCTGCCAAGGTTAGCCCCCATGTGTCCCGGTGTGGACTCCTATGCGGGGGGAGGGAGAGCAGAGGGCTCAAGAGTTGGGGGAAGTAGGAATTCCCAGTCGCCTCCAGTCGTCCCCGTAGGTGAGGTACCTTTGTCAGCTGTTAGTTCCCGATGTAGTAGTGAGGTCCAGTTCAGGGGAAATGCAATATAAGGGGCTTATCTCTGGTGCGGGCCCACCCCGTGGTCCCTATGTGACCTGAGCAAAGTTCAGGAGGAATGGCACACCAATCCTATATATGGCAGTTCCCGCTATGTGGGAGGATTGTTCAAATACCTGAATTCAGGGGGCCCCGCAAGATCTCCCAGGCCCAAGCGGCACTGTCTAATGCAGAAGGCCTGTTATGCATGTACCAGGGATCTTCACCTCGAAAGGTGTACTTCTCCGGAGCACAGGGTGGGCCAGTGCAAAGGAGGTGAGCAATGCTGGACAGGTGCAGCGTGTAAAGTCTGCTCCCTTCTGGCTGAGCCCACCCTGCCTGCTCCTCATGCCGTCCAAGCCCCACGAGGGTATAGACTTCACATTCTACATGGTAGGCCCGGGGGTCTTAATTCCAGAGACCCGGGGGTCGTTGAAGGATCGTCCCCAGTAATTTCTGGACTTGCTGTCCCCTGGGGGCTGTCCTGAAAGTCATTGGGGGTGGTGATTCTGTGCAGTGCATTATGGGCGCCGGCTGGCAGGGGGGAGCAGTCTTATTGCCAAGAGTTTGGTGCAGGTCACAGAAAGAAAAAGGCCTGTGGGCTCCCCCGGGGCCGGCCGGTGCCACAACTCACTGTAGTTCCGTGGATCAGTCCTCTTAGATAGCTCCCGCTGGGAGCACGCCGTTTAGTGGCCGCATCGTAGGCCAATGCAGCTGCGGTCTGCAAGATCAGAGGAGGCCTCCCAAGTCCAGTCGGGATCCCGTGTGGAGGTCTTCCCCCCTTAGCTTGCTCTGCCTCTCTGCGTGCTGGAAACGCCTGGAGCGGGCAGTTGTGCAGGGCCCACTTCAAACGCGGCTAGCCCCGGTCTCTGGTGGCAAGAGTTTAGCAATGAAGGTCCGGTCTGGGAGTAGGTAGGCTGCGGGGGCACACAAGACCCCTCCCCACTGAGAGCTCTGACAGCGGCAGTGCTTTCGGGTGGGCCAGGGGTCAGAGAGCAGTGCGTGGGGCAGGGAACCGTCTAAGTGCCGCCACCGTCAATTCCGTGGTCCGTGCGGCCAGTGGCTGTCAGGGATCCCCAAACAGCTCCGGGATGGTGCTCTGAGTAGTGGCAGAGTCCCCAGGCGGTTCTGCAGGAGTTTTCGCTGCGTCTCCAACTCTGATTGTATCCGATTGTTTGGGCTAACAGACAGAGCATTATCAGAACGCGCCCACCATGTTGGCTGACTTGGCGACGCCCCCATCCGTGAACTATAACATGAATGCTGATCATGAAATAGTAAGCCAATTCCTGTCATTGTTTGATGGGTTGGGAAAACTATGAAGACTATACAAGTCCAATTACACATTAATGAGGATATCTGTCCTATTGCTCAAAGACACGGATGACTTGCATTTCTCTTTCAGGAAGCTGTTTAAAAAGAACTTGATTCCTTACTTAAACACAATATCATTGAGCGGTCCACTGGTCCAACTCCATGGGTTTCTCCCATTGTGGTGGTACCAAAAAGAATAGTGAAAGAGCTGCATGCATCTGCGTGGATATGCATCACGTGTCCCGATGTGGACTCCTATGCGGGGGAGGGGGAGCAGAGGGCTCAAGAGTTGGGGGAAGTAGGAATTCCCAGTCGCCTCCAGTTGTCCCCGTAGGTGAGGTACCTTTGTCAGCTGTTAGTTCCCGATGTAGTAGTGAGGTCCAGTTCAGGGGAAATGCAATATGAGGGGCTTATCTCTGGTGCGGGCCCACCCCGTGGTCCCTATGTGACCTGTGCAAAGTTCAGGAGGAATGGCACACCAATCCGATATATGGCAGGTCCCGCTATGTGGGAGGATTGTTCAAATACCTGGATTCAGGGGGCCCCGCAAGATCTCCCGGGCCCAAGCGGCACTGTCTAATGCAGAAGGCTCGTTATGCATGTACCAGGGATCTTCACCTCGAAAGGTGTACTTCTCCGGAGCACAGGGTGGGCCAGTGCAAAGGAGTTGAGCAATGCTGGGGAGGTGCAGCGTGTAAAGTCTGCTCCCTTCTGGCTGGGCCCACCCCGCCTGCTCCTCACGCTGTCCAAGCCCCACGAGGGAATAGACTTCACATTCTACGTGGTAGGCCCGGGGGACTTAATTCCAGAGACCCGGGGGACATTGAAGGATCGTCCCCAGTAATTTCTGGCCTTGCTGTCCCCTGGGGGCTGTCCTGAAAGTCATTGGGGGTGGTGGTCCTGTGCAGTGCATTATGGGCGGCGGCTGACAGGGGGAAGCAGTCTTATTGCGAAGAGTTTGGTGCAGGTCACAGAAAGAAAAAGGCCTGTGAGCTCCCCCGGGGCCGGCCGGTGCACAACTCACTGTAGTTCAGTGGATCAGTCCTCTTAGATAGCTCCCGCTGGGAGCAAGCCGTTTAGTGGCCGCATCGTAGGCCAATGCAGCTGCGGTCTGCAAGATCAGAGGAGGCCTCCCAAGTCCAGTCGGGATCCCGTGTGGAGGCCTTCCCCCGTGGCTTGCTCTGCCTCTCTGCGTGCTGGAAACGCCTGGCGCGGGCAGTTGTGCAGGGCCCACTTCAAACGCGGCTAGCCCCGGTCTCTGGTGGCAAGAGTTTAGCAATGAAGGTCCGGTCTGGGAGTAGGTAGGCTGCGGGGGCACACAAGACCCCTCCCCACTGAGAGCTCTGACAGCGGCAGTGCTTTCGGGTGGGCCAGGGGTCAGAGAGCAGTGCGTGGGGCAGGGAACCGTCTAAGTGCCGCCACCGTCAATTCCGTGGTCCGTGCGGCCAGTGGCTGTCAGGGATCCCCAAACAGCTCCGGGATGGTGCTCTGAGTAGTGGCAGAGTCCCCAGGCGGTTCTGCAGGAGTTTTCGCTGAGTCTCCAACTCTGATTGTATCCGATTGTTTGGGCTAACAGACAGAGCATTATCAGAAAGCGCCCACCATGTTGGCTGACTTGGCCACGCCCCCATCCGTGAACTATAACATGAATGCTGATCACGAAATAGTAAGCCAATTCCTGTCATTGTTTGATGGGTTGGGAAAACTATGAAGACTATACAAGTCCAATTACACATTAATGAGGATATCTGTCCTATTGCTCAAAGACACGGATGACTTGCATCTCTCTTTCAGGAAGCTGTTTAAAAAGAACTCGATTCCTTACTTAAACACAATATCATTGAGCGGTCCACTGGTCCAACTCCATGGGTTTCTCCCATTGTGGTGGTACCAAAAAGAATAGTGAAAGAGCAGCATGCATCTGCGTGGATATGCATCACGTGTCCCGATGTGGACTCCTATGCGGGGGAGGGGGAGCAGAGGGCTCAAGAGTTGGGGGAAGTAGGAATTCCCAGTCGCCTCCAGTCGTCCCCGTAGGTGAGGTACCTTTGTCAGCTGTTAGTTCCCGATGTAGTAGTGAGGTCCAGTTCAGGGGAAATGCAATATGAGGGGCTTATCTCTGGTGCGGGCCCACCCCGTGGTCCCTATGTGACCTGTGCAAAGTTCAGGAGGAATGGCACACCAATCCGATATATGGCAGGTCCCGCTATGTGGGAGGATTGTTCAAATACCTGGATTCAGGGGGCCCCGCAAGATCTCCCGGTCCCAAGCGGCACTGTCTAATGCAGAAGGCTCGTTATGCATGTACCAGGGATCTTCACCTCGAAAGGTGTACTTCTCCGGAGCACAGGGTGGGCCAGTGCAAAGGAGTTGAGCAATGCTGGGGAGGGGCAGCGTGTAAAGTCTGCTCCCTTCTGGCTGGGCCCACCCCGCCTGCTCCTCACGCTGTCCAAGCCCCACGAGGGTATAGACTTCACATTCTACGTGGTAGGCCCGGGGGTCTTAATTCCAGAGACCCGGGGGACATTGAAGGATCGTCCCCAGTAATTTCTGGCCTTGCTGTCCCCTGGGGGCTGTCCTGAAAGTCATTGGGGGTGGTGGTCCTGTGCAGTGCATTATGGGCGCCGGCTGACAGGGGGGAGCAGTCTTATTGCGAAGAGTTTGGTGCAGGTCACAGAACGAAAAAGGCCTGTGGGCTCCCCCGGGGCCGGCCGATGCACAACTCACTGTAGTTCAGTGGATCAGTCCTCTTAGATAGCTCCCGCTGGGAGCACGCCGTTTAGTGGCCGCATCGTAGGCCAATGCAGCTGCGGTCTGCAAGATCAGAGGAGGCCTCCCCAAGTCCAGTCGAGATCCCGTGTGGAGGCCTTCCCCCGTGGCTTGCTCTGCCTCTCTGCGTGCTGGAAACGCCTGGCGCGGGCAGTTGTGCAGGGCCCACTTCAAACGCGGCTAGCCCCGGTCTCTGGTGGCAAGAGTTTAGCAATGAAGGGCCGGTCTGGGAGTGGGTAGGCTGCAGGGGCACACAAGACCCATCCCCACTGAGAGCTCTGACAGCGGCAGTGCTTTCGGGTGGGCCAGGCGTCAGAGAGTAGTGCGTGGGGCAGGGAACCGCCTAAGTGCCGCCACCGTCAATTCCGTGGTCCGTGCGGCCAGTGGCTGTCAGGGATCCCCAAACAGCTCCGGGATGGTGCTCTGAGTAGTCGCAGAGTCCTCAGGCGGTTCTGAAGGAGTTTTCGCAGAGTCTCCGACTCTGATTGTATCCGATTGTTTGGGCTAACAGACAGAGCATTATCAGAACGCGCCCACCATGTTGGCTGACTTGGCCACGCCCCCATCCGTGAACTATAACATGAATGCTGATCACGAAATAGTAAGCCAATTCCTGTCATTGTTTGATGGGTTGGGAAAACTATGAAGACTATACAAGTCCAATTACACATTAATGAGGATATCCGTCCTATTGCTCAAAGACACAGATGACTTGCATATCTCTTTCAGGAAGCTGTTTAAAAAGAACTTGATTCCTTACTTAAACACAATATCATTGAGCGGTCCACTGGTCCAACTCCATGGGTTTCTCCCATTGTGGTGGTACCAAAAAGAATAGTGAAAGAGCTGCATGCATCTGCGTGGATATGCATCAAGCGAACAAGGCAATTGAAAGAGAACGACATTCAGGTTCGCACATTACCAACATGATAACACAATTGAATGGTGCTAAGGTATTCTCTCGCCTTGTAAAAACAACAATTGATGGACAGAATGCAGAACAATGTCGTACATTCACCCCAGTACAGAGATCTGGGCCTTAATCCATCGTTTTTTTGCTCACCATGCCATTCCAGTTTGGACCAAGCCATATGCAAATCAGTCTTGACCCTGCGCCCAATGGGAACAGTCCAGCCGGAACTGCCAGGCCAGGTCCTCCCTGGACTGGGAACAAGCATCCTAGGACCGGTTTCGGGCTTTCAGCCCTCATCAGCCAGGATAGCTTGACTCCAGTGCATGGAGAGCATGGGACCCACGTCTGGGCATACCCGTCCCACTCGGGGTGACAAATGCAAAAACAACAATTGATGGACAGAATGCAGAACAATGTCGTACATTCACCCCAGTACAGAGATCTGGGCCTTAATCCATCGTTTTTTTGCTCACCATGCCATTCCAGTTTGGACCCAGCCATATGCAAATCAGTCTTGACCCTGCACCCAATGGGAACAGTCCAGCCCGAACTGCCAGGCCAGGTCCTCCCTGGACTGGGAACAAGCATCCTAGGACCGGTTTCGGGCTTTCAGCCCTCATCAGCCAGGATAGCTTGACTCCAGTGGCATGGAGAGCACGGGACCCACGTCTGGGCATACCCGTCCCACTCGGGGTGACAAATGCAAGAACAACAATTGATGGACAGAATGCAGAACAATGTCGTACATTCACCCCAGTACAGAGATCTGGGCCTTAATCCATCGTTTTTTTGCTCACCATGCCATTCCAGTTTGGACCCAGCCATATGCAAATCAGTCTTGACCCTGCGCCCAATGGGAACAGTCCAGCCCGAACTGCCAGGCCAGGTCCTCCCTGGACTGGGAACAAGCATCCTAGGACCGGTTTCGGGCTTTCAGCCCTCATCAGCCAGGATAGCTTGACTCCAGTGGCATGTATCTGAATTAAAGGATATCATTAGTTGGAACTTGAGGAGAGCTGCATGTACATTACTACCTTTTCTACACATGTTGGTCTGTTCCGTTACAAAAGACTACAGTTTTGGTGTGTCATCACCTGCAGAGCTATTTCAAGTTGTCATTCAATACATATCATATAGCCTCTCATGAATGCTTTCAATTATAGTGATGACACTAGTTTTCAGAGTTACCCAGAAGGAGCACGACAAAGTTCACAGTAAAGTGTGTCAGTTGCTCGCTGATGCCGGTCTCACTTTGAATGCTGAGAAATGTGAGTTCCATAAGACAAAGTTAAAATTCTTTGGCCATATCTTTTCTGATGGGGGCATGACACCTTATCCAGCTACAGTGCAAGAGCTGTTGATTGCCAGTCCCCCACAAGATGTTTCCATGTTACGTTCATTTCTTGGCATGGCCAGCTATTGCTCTAGATACATGCGATCCTTTCCTGCTGTCAGTGCGCCATTAAGAGACTTGACGAAAAATAATGTTTCTTTTCTCTAGTCAAATGAATGTGAGCAAAGCTTCCAAAAAATCAAACACTAATGAGAATGCTACTGAAATTGCATACTTTGATCCAAACCTTCATACTGAGGTTGTTGTTGACTCTAGACCTGCTGGGATAGGCGCCATTCATTGCACAGCACAGTGTACACCCAAATTCTTGAAGACATATTGTGGTACATGCAAGTCGAAGTTTGTCCCGAACTGAATGTGCTTATTCACAACGTGGGAAAGAAAGCTTAACAGTTGTGTGGGCTTGTGAACATTTCCACGTATTCTTGTATCGAAAGCCTTTTATGCTTGTGACAGATCATCAAGCATTGTTGATTATCTTTGATGGTCCAAAAGGAAAAAGGTCTCCTCGCTTTGAACGATGGGGTCTACGATTGCAAGAATACAACTATATAATCTTGCATCATCCGGGTAAAGATCAAAACCCTGCCCACTACTTCTCATGAGTGCCTCTACAGTACCCTGGCACCCATTCTAACACAGCTGAAGACTACATAAATTTCATTGTGAAATCCAGCACCTCAGCTGCTATTTTATTGTAACACATTTTCACTGCCACAAGTCAAGATAGTGACATGCTAAAACTGAAGGACATTATTACACATCATTCTTGGTATCATAACACTCAGTGACAGTGAATACCAGAAGTTTAAAAATATCAAAGATGAACTGTCCATAACTCAGGAAGGTATCGAGGACTAAGAGGTTCAAGAATTGTCATTCCGGAGAGTCTGCGACAACAGATGATTGTACTGGCCAATGTAGGACATCGTGGAATTGTTGCCACCAAACGAGCTCTCCAAGACCAAGCCTAGTTTCCCCATCTCAATGAGAGTTGAAAGAAAATTGAAGGCATGTCATCTATGCAACTGCCTGTCCTCACAAACCACTCAACACACCTTAAATATGTCAGAGTTGCCAACACATGCATGGGAAAGAATTGCCGTTGTCTTCTTTGGTCCTCTTGACAACGGACATCACCTGATAGTGATTGTTGATGAATACTCCCGTTTTCCACTGATAGAGGATCTCTCATCTATCACTCAAGAACGAGTCATTGAGAGATAAGACTGCATCTTTGTGACATGGGGTAATCTTAAAACCTGACAACGGCCCACCTTTCAACAGCCGATAGTTCAGAGACTTTCTCAGTCATCTCAATGTGAAGCATCAGAAAAGCACACTTCTTTGGCCACAGACCAGTGGCTTTGTCCAACGTTTAATGAGTACTCTTAAGAAAGCTGTCCAGCGTGTTGTACTAGAAAAGCTTGACCTTAAGACGGTTTTAAATTCGACTCTTCGAGCTTACCATTCGACCACTCACTCGACTACAGGTGAAAACCCTGCAACCTTGATGTTCGGGAGAGCAATGACAACCAAGTTAACTCAGTGGACCAACAGAAGATCATACATTGAGGAAGAGACCCACTTGAAAAACTTGGATCGTAAGAGGAAAATGAAGGCCTATGCAGACAAGCGTTGACATGCGAAAGACGTTATGTTCAGCAGAGGAAACAAAAGTCTGATGCTCTGTTCGATGCTGAACCCTTTAATGTTGTGACCACCAAAGGACACAATCAATCAATCAATCAATCATGTCACTTATAAAGCGCACTACATACCCGCGAGGGTCTCAAGGCGCTGGGGGAAGAGGGGGGTGGTGCTGCTACTGATCGAAGAGCCAGGTCTTGAGGAGTCTTCTGAAGGCCAGTAGGTCTTGGGTCTGTCGGAGGTTGGTGGGGAGGGTGTTCCAGGTCTTGGCGGCGAGGTGGGAGAAGGATCTGCCGCCGGCGGTCGTTTTCCGGATGCGGGGGACTGTGGCGAGGGCGAGGCTGGTCGAGCGGAGCTGGCGGGTGGGGGTGTAGAAGCTGAGTCGTCTGTTGAGGTAGGCTGGTCCGGAGTTGTGGAGTGCTTTGTGTGCGTGGGTGAGGAGCTTGAAGGTTATCCTCTTGTTGACAGGGAGCCAGTGCAGGTCTCTCAGGTGGGGTGTGATGTGGCTGCGTCGGGGGATGTCGAGGATAAGACGTGCAGAGGCGTTCTGGATGCGTTGCAGCCGTCCTCAGGAGCTTAGCCGTCGTTCCTGCGTAGAGGGCGTTTCCGTAGTCCAGCCTGCTGGTGACGAGGGCCTGGGTGACTGTTTTTCTTGTTTCGGTGGGGATCCACTTGAAGATCCTGCGGAGCATTCGGAGGATGTTGAAGCAGGATGAGGAAACGGCGTTGACACATGGTGACTGCCCAATGTCCTGGAAAGTCTTACTCGAGATTCCTCATATTTCCGACTTGTGGCTCAACGCTTATCAGGCACTGATGTCACTGTAGAGACTGGGTCTGAAAGGACACGTGAAGAACCCCTGACTGCTGCTGCTTCTACATCACCAATGCCGGTCATAGACATTTCTACTGCCTGTCCCTAGTTTCCGAAACACGGTCAGGATGTGTGATCAAAGCGCTACGAAGACTCATTTGAGAGCTATGATTATTTATTTATTTGTAATTTTTTTTTATTTAACATGGGGGGGGGGGGAGAGATGTTGTGTCATGTGAGTTTGTAATAACGGAACCCTTGTGGCCCCTGATGGACTCCGTAAAACTGTGACATAAGCGTTGGAGCGTAGTGAAATGAATGCAAGTTTAGAATGTTGAGTTTGCGATTACACACAGAAGAATAAAGACATGTTATACTAAGCTCCGTGTGTGACGTAGTTATTGGTGAGTACCCAGGCTAGCGAGGACACTACAATTGATTGTACTCTTAGTTTACAGGGTGGCTGTGCTTAATTGAATGAGAGAATCAGATTTTAAAAAACTCCCACAGGTAAGTAACAATTTTGTTTTGAAGTGTGAATCTTTTTTGGGGTCACATGCTGTGCTGATTCTTTAGCAATGTTCTCCTTCCTTGGTATGTATGGATGACCATGTGGCTGTCATGCAGGTGTTATTTAGAGAAACACCGGCAATGAACCCTAGTGTGACTCCCTTTGTTCCCACGAAGTGCCCTTTTGGTTTCCCTTTGATACTCCTGCTGTCTTCGGACATGTTTGGATTATTTGCACTGTCCATCTTGCAATAGTCCCCTGGTGACTCACGAGCCCTTACTTGCTCAAGCAAAGGAAATAAAAGTTGTTATCCTTCCTAATTTGTCTTGTTTCTTGCAGGTAATACATGACTGCCCTCCTGACATCTAGTGGGTATAGTATCTTTCTGGGTGTGTGTTTGGCATTGGAAAAAGACTGGTAGTTGTACAGCTTAATTGACTTGAAAGTGTGACATGACCTTTGCGAGAAAACGCAAGTTGATCCTCATGATCACCTTGTCCCTATGTATCTGCAGATAAGGGTCTTTTACTGTGAGTGTTTGCAAATCAATGACCTTACGCAATGAGGTATCGGCAAGTAAGAATACTCTGTAGAATGTTAAGTATCTGAGTTGCGTTTTATACACAGGCTCAAAGGGTGGCTTCATTAACTGTACTAGAACCAGGTTTAGTTTTCATATTAGTGTTGGTGCCAACCTTGGTAGTGAGACTTATTTTGTTCTAAGAATATTTTGATCATTGGTGTATTGAATACACCTCTCCTTAAGGTGCCCCTTGTTTATACCACTGTGGATGGCAAGAGCACTTTTACTGAGCTGTAAAAAAGGTTCTCATCTAAATGAAGAGTTAGGTACTTGACAATAGTAATAGCTTTTGTACTGCTATTAACCTTCCCTACTGGACAAATTGGTTCCACTTGGCAGTGTAACACTTTTGGCTTGTTTTTTGGCTTGTTAGTCTTCTAACCTCTCTTAGGACTTGTACGCATATTTGTGGAAGTTCTAGATGTAAAAATGTTAAATTCTCAAGAGCCATGCTGCTAAGCTGAGACTGGCTGGCTCCAGGTGGCATACCTGTCCTTTCTTCATTGTTAGTAGGACCTGAGAGGCGGGTAACATTATTATCCTGCATTGTGCTGTCTTCATCAGGTTCGAAAAGCATGTCTGTTTGTAATTGTTAAACACTAATGGTATCTTCAGCACTGGGAGAAAAGCATATGCAAATTTCCCTGATCAATCTATCAATAGGACATTCCCATGGATAGGTGGTGTGGATACCTGGACGTAAAAGCTTCTCATTTTGTGTTTGTTGCAAAGAAATCTATTCCTATGGTAGCTGTAGGAAGCTGGCTCTGTGTATACTATACCAAAGTAAAGCATAGTGTGCACAGAGTCCAGGGGATCCCCAGAGGTATAGCAGAGGCTAAATTAGATAATCACTAACAGCTCTCTTTGTGGTAGTGTGGTCTAGCATTTAGGCTTATCAGGAGGGTGTGTTAAGCATTTATTGTATTCACTTAGGCAAGGAATGATAGCACACACTCAGAGACTGAATCCAGACCAATTAGGTAAGTATTAAAAAGGTATACTTAAGTTTTATATCTAGAACCAAGCAGTACTTGGAACAGGTAGGTAAAATATACTTTCAAATGCAAGGCTGTACACAGAAATGCAATTGTGGATGAAATTGGAATTGTTATAGGTTTGTATTTGCTTTCAAAACAGTACAGAATACATTGAAATTACTTTGGATTACTTTTGCATTACTTTTTAGTTACATCGACTACTCGGGGTGATATGCCTAGATATCATACAGAGGATCCTGCAATACAAAGGTAAGTAAGACAGTTTTCTCTTCAAAGCACAGTTACTTGTGTTCCATACAAAAAGCAGGTTGACAACATTTTTAGAGGAAAAACCACAACATGGATTCCTATGGGGGGAAAAAGAATGTTATTGGTTTGCAAGTAAGTAAATGACTTACAATGCTGGGTGTCTGGGGTTAGAGCCAAGGTTCAAGGAGGCGCTCGAGTGGCACCACCAGCGGCACTAGGACGGCCGGGTGCAGAATGCTGAGGCTCAATGTTAGCCAATGGTGCTAGGAGGTACTTCGGTTGTGGGCTGCTCATGGGCAGGCCACTCGGTCTTGGGAGCCAAGCTCCTAGGGTTAAGGTCAGGGCAAAGGGGGTCCCAGGTTGGCACCAAGTCCACACTACCAGCGGCTCAGGGGCGGCCGGGTGCAGGGTGCTTAGGAGGTGTCTGGAGCTCAATGCAATCCTATGGGGGTTACCGGTTTTGGATTTTGGCTGCAGGCCTGGTCCAGGAGGTCTTCCGGGAGGAACTAACAGCTGGGTAGGTACGTTGGAGGGCTCAGGGACTTAGGTGCACCTCAGGTCCTCTTCTCCAGGGCGCAGGGCGGCCAGGTGCAGGGGTGCCTTTTGAGGTTGGATTTCACCTTACCTGGGCGTTGGGGGGGGGGGTGTCTCTGTGTAGAAGCTGCAGGCGACATCAGGGAGTCCTGGAGGGGTCAACCCACGTGGGGTCGAACTCTGGAGCTCTGGGGGACCTCTCTGGGACTGGTGGGCCGCGTGGACTCGGGCAGTAGGCGACGGGTGCAGTGTTGGTTCCAGGCGTCTAGTTTCTTCATCCTCAGCAGGCTCAGAGTCTTTCGTTGGAGTTTCTTTTGAACAGAGCTGCTGTTTGCAGGAGATCCGGTATTTGTTGAAGGCAGTCAGTCCTCCCAGGGGCTCTGGAGGTCACTGGCTGCAGGACAAGTCAGCTTTCGGCACAGGATCTCTGAAAACTGCAGATGGGCCGGTAGGGCTGGGGCCAGGTCAGTTCTTCTCAACAGTCTCCTCTGCTGTGTGACTTCTTCCGTCCTTCTTCTTCGTAGGTTGCAAGAATCCGAGGAGGTAAGGTTCAGGGTCGCACCTAAATACAACATTTAGGGGTGTTACAGGGGTGTTCAGGTGAGACCAATAGATCCCTTCATTGGGGTGAGTACACCCCCTATTATGCCACCCTCCAGTGCGTTGGGGGCATGAGCCTCTCTCTGATTGGCTGTGTCCCCTCATCTTCAAGATGGAGGGGACTGAGCTGTGTGCTTCACCTCGCCTCTCCCACCTGAGGGTTGGGGTTGGCAAAGGTGGGCACACCTCTCCTCTTGACTTGGTTTTCCAGCCGATTCGCCCACCCAAAGTGGGGGTCAGAACCAGTAGGAGCCAGTTGCTGGGGGCAACAAAAAGCAGGCTCAGTTAAAAAAGGCGACATGCCTTTGAAGCTTCCCCTTCGTGGGCACCTCTGCCTAGGATGGGCTTTGTTTTTGGACCCGGAGAGCGGAGGCTCTCTACCCAGGGGTCCAGAAACCTGTCTGGTGGTGGCAATTGGTGGGTAGCCATTCAGTAACCACACCAGGGCTGGTCGTTTTTCTGGGTGCATCTCGAAGATGCCCTTTGAGTGCATAAAAAACCCACACTGGCATCAGTGTGGATTTAATGTGCTGAGACGTTTGCTACCAAACTTCCCAGGTTTCAGTAAAGCCATTATGGAGCTGTGGAGTTTGTAATGACCAACTCCCAGACCATATACTCTTTATGGCGTTACTGCACTTACAATGTCTAAGAATGGACTTTGACACTGTAGGAGTACATTGCTCAGGCAACTGTACCCTCACCTGTAGTCTAGTGCCCCCTGCTAGAGGGGTCACTTACCGAGGCCACAGGCAGTGGGTTGAAGGCATGGCACACAGGGATGTGTGCCATGTCGACTCTTCACTTTTTTCTGCACCAAAACACGCAGCCTGCAATGGCAGTGTGTGGGTGTTAAGGTGCTGGGTCTCTAAGGGTGGCACAATAGGTGCTGCAGCCCTTAGAGGCCTTCCCTGGTCACAGTGCCTTTGGTACCCATGGTACCTTGTACAAGAGGCTTATCGGTAGCCAGAGATGTGCCAATTGTGGATACAGAGGTCCAGTTTTGGAAAAGAACACAGGCCCTTGGAACCTGATTGGCAGGGACCCAGGGCGCATGAAGTCAAAGTGCATCAAGTGGCAGGCAAACAGTTGGGGGTTTACTGCAACAGAAACCCACTTTCCTACAGTGGCCTATATTTATACCAGGAACTGGCTGAGTATATAATTGCCCATGATCTATTGGACCCCTCACAGAATGGATTTCACAGTGGTCATAGCACCGAGTCGGCATTGGTTGCCGCTGCAGATGCCATACGTTGCCAGGTGGATCAGAGAGGTGCCGTTATCCTGATAATGTTGGATCTGTCAGCGGCATTTGACACGATATCCCCATCCCGCCTAGTGCAAAGACTGCATCAGGTAGGGGTGGGGAATACGGCTCTGGACCTCTTAACCTCCTTTCTGACCAATAGGACTCATACAGTCTGCTGCGGCAAGTTCAGGACAGAACCGTTCTAGCTTCCTTGCGTGATCCCACAGGGGCCCTCCCTCAGTCCTACCCTTTTTAATGTGTATGTTGCCCTCCTAGCTAGTCTGGTCATGCGGACGACACACAAATCATTGTTTCATTAACTGATGATTTGCCCGGGGTAGCTGACAAGTTTAAACTCTGCATGATCAGTGTCATCACATGGATAAAGAAGAATTTTCTGAAATTAAATTTGATAAGAGAGAGATCTTGGTCTTTGAGGCACAGCAATCAATGTGGTCAGAACTCTGGCGGTCTGAAATGTGTGGTCCATTACCTATGCCAGTGGCCTCAGCTAAAAACTTAGGGGCATATTACCAAGGGCAGTATCGCCACTTTAGCGGCACTTTTTGCCGATAAAGCGGCGATATTTTTATCGCCCTATTAGCAAGCTGTCGATAACAGCTGTTAGCGACAGCTTAATGGCGATAGCGGCCGTTTTGTTACCGCTTTGCATGTCAGCGATAATTATCGCTAATGACATGCAAAGAAGGCGTTCCCAACTAAAAGCGACTGCAAACAGTCGCAAACACAACTTCCCCCTATTACCAATAAAATGTCGCGCTAACCGCGATTATCTCTTGAATTTAACACCTGATAAAAACTTGACTTAACCTATTCTGTCAATGGGAGGTGGATTGTAATGTTAAGTCCTCACCTGCCTATTAGCGAGCTTTTCCTTAGCGCAGTGAATTTATCGCTGGATTTCTCGCGCTATTGCTGGGTTTTGCCGCTATCGCTGGATTTTCTATCGCCTTGGAGATAAACGTTGATAATAACGCGTTATCTCCGCGATGAAATCCAGCGATAGCCGGCGATAAAAAAAACAGCGCCAAGCGCGCTTTGCGATAATTATCGCAAATCCTTGGTAATATGCCCCTTAGGAGTCATTTTTGACACTCAGCACAATAGAATCGTAAGCTTCTGCTTCTGCATCATTAAAATTCTGAAAAAGGTTTCCCCACTCCTTCTGGCAGAGCTCAGAGTAGCAGTGGTCATTGCTTTAATAACATCATGCCTTGATTATTGTGACGCCTTATATTTAAAGATCAATAAGTCCTCTCTCAACAGACTGCAGGTCATTCTGAATACAGGCACTTGCCTGGTTCTGAATGTTCCAAAACAACTCTCAGTGAGGGAAGGCATGCGCTTCCTACACTGACTTCTTGTTAGAAAGCGTGTGACATATAGACGCTCTGCATGGTATTTTTGGCTCTTCATCACCAGGGGTCGGTTCCTCTGAGAAAAGCTTTTCACTGGTACACCCCAAAAAGACAACTTAGATCATCCTTTCTTAGGAAGGTACCATTCCAAGATTTTGGAAAGCCAGATGGGGCAGACGCTCCTTTTCAGTAGCTGCAGCTAAACTGTGGAACACCCTGCCCACTTACATCATGAGTCTGGACTACTTTGCTGCTTTCCAGAAGCAATTGAAAACTAGGCTCTTCTCCCTCCCATGATGGCAGCTCTTTGGATGTTAGCGGTTTCTCATTTTTTGGGGCAATTTCAGCGCTTTGATGGCTTCTGGCATAATGCACTTTCGAAATTCCTTTCCATTTCCATATTTGGAAGCCTCTTTCCACTATGCCTTGTTTTAGCTCTCGTTTGTGATTTTGTTTGCCTACTTAACCTGTCTGCTTCTGAATTTTCAATGCTTGGCAGGTGTATGCCAATACAAGGAAAATGTTACTTACCCTATAATCATCTGTTCATGGCCTGTAGTGCTGTAGATTTACATGCTCTGCATACTCCTGCCATCTAGTGTTGGGCTCAGATATGTACAACTTGTTATTCTTCGAAGGAGTCATCGAGGCATGAGATATAATGAGTGACTCCACCTATTATGGGAATGTGCATGAGCATCACCTCCACTTCTAGATTGTTTTTCCTGCACAGCGGCTGTGGTTGAAACTGGAGCATAGAAACAGAATTAGTTGAATATGCAAAAAAAAAAAAAGGAAGAAAAGCATCTGGCATCTGCAGCAACCTAAGGCCTCCGGAGGGGAGAGTGGGCGCATGTGAATCTACAGCACTACATGCCATTGACAGATGCTTACAAGGTAAGTAACATTTTACGTTTGTGGCATGTGTAGTTGTAAATACAACATATTTGCATAGACTGTAAAGCACTTCTCCCCTAAGCAGTGGCTATCCAGAGGATGTTGCAGGAGACTAGAAAAGTGTACGGAGTATAGCATGGCCAACATTAGCTTGTTCCTGTGCTAAGACAAAGAGTAGTGCTTGGTGAAAGTCTGTGGAGTGGACCAAGTAGCTGTTTTACAAATGCCAGCTATTGGGATGTTACCCAAGAAAGCCTTAGAGGCTCCCTTTTTGCAGGTAGAGTGGGGTCTAGGAAGGGTTGGCAAAGGCCTTTTGGCTCCTGCATAATATGTTTGGATGCATTCGACCACCCACCAGGCTATGCATGCGTTGGAGAGAGCTTGACCCCTGTGTGGTCTGGATAAAGGGGCAACCAGCTGTTGTGTTTTACAAAAGGGTTTGTCTGGTCAATGTAATACATGAGGGTCCTCTTGACATTTAGTGCGTGAAGAGTCCTCTCCACCACTGAATCCAGGTGTGGAAAGAACACAGTAGTTGGATAGTTTGAGGTGTAAGGAAGAGATTACTTTAGGGGTCTGTCCTATGGCCTAACCTATTGTTATGAGCCTGAAAAAAAGGTTCCCCCAGAGTTACAGCCTAAAGCTCACTCACATGCCTGAGGGAGGTGATGGCTAGTAGGAAGGCTGCTTTCCAGGAGAGAAACTAAAAAGGGAACAAGTGAAGTAGTTCAAAATTAGGGCCCATAAACCTTGTGAGAACAATGTTGAGGTTCCACACTGGGGCAGGTGGTTCCTTGAGTGGAATGACCCTTTTAAGTCCATCCATGAAGGCCTTAATGACTGGAACCCTGAAGAGTGAGGTGTGTTCACTGTTCTGAAAATAAACAACTGCAGCTAGATGAAGACTGATAAGTGAAACTCGGCTCCTGAAAGTGAAGCAGATAACAGACAATGTCTTGGGTTGCTGCCTTGGAAGGGTCAAAGTGCATGGGAAAACAGTAGGTCATAAACCTCTTCCATTTAGCTTTGTAGCATGTCCATGTTGTAGGTTTGCGTGCCTCCTTTAGGATGGTCGCATACTCTGGAGGAAGGTTGAGGTATCTAAACTCTAGGACCTCAGGAGCCAAAACGCAAGATTCAGCTGACTGGGGTTAGGGTGCCTGACTGTGCTCTGGTTCTGCATGAGAAGGTCTGGCTAGATGGGCAGTTTCTCATGGTGCACTAGAGATAGCTCAAGAAAGGTGGTGTACCATAACTGTCTAGCCCAGGTGGGGGCCACCAGGATGAAAGTGAGGGATGTTTCCCGAAGCTTTCGAACCACGAATGGAAGAATTGGGAAAGGCGGAAAAGCAGAGGCAAATATCCATCCATCCAGTTCGTCCATAGTGCACTGCCTAGGGACTGTGGGTGTGGTACCTGGAGCCGAAGCTTGGGCATTTTGCAGCAGTGCGAAGAGGTCTACGTTGGGAAACCCCCAATGACAGAAGTACTGGAATAGGACTTGCAAGTGAAGTTCCCGCTTGTGGACTTGTTGCTGCTTCCTGCTGAGGAGGTCTGCAAATTATTAGTCCACCCCCAGCAAGTACTCCACTAGAATGTGGACATTGTGGTGAAATGCCCATTGCCAGATGCCCTGAGCTAGTGCTGACAACTGGGTAAGGGCCAGCCCTGCAATAGATTGTTGCTGTTCCACCAATGCAGAGAGCGATGGGTGCTATCCCAAATCAACACTAGATCTTTCCAGGGACGCTTCACTTGTGATTTTTGTGCCAATAGGCACTACTAGAGCGGATGCATATGTAATCTGGCATTGGGCACTATGGCAATAGAGGAGGCCATCATGCAGAAGAGGTGCACGAGTGTCCTGACTGTTAATTGGCAATTTGGCTGAAAAAGAGGCAGTAATGAATGGAAAGTTTGGGTCCTTGCTCGGCTGGGATAAGCCCTTCCTGTGACTGAGTTAAGAACTGCTCCTAGTAAGGGCTGAAGCTGAAGGGGCTGACTGGGACTTACCCATGTTAGTGGTAAACCCTAGATTATGCAAGAGGTCTATGATGACTTTGGTTTGAGCCAAGCATTGCTGTTTGTTTTCGCTCTTAATCAGCCAGTCGTGCAAGTAAGGGAATATGTGGATTCTGCTACTCCTTAGGTGGGTGGCTACTACGGCAAGACACTTTATAAACACCCTTGGGGCATGGTGACCCCGAAGTGTTGCACCTTGAACTGAAAATACTTGCCACTTACCCAGTGGCGTAACGCAACTTGAGGGGGCCCCCCTGCAATACCAGCGATGTGCAGTGTGGCTCAGGATGTGAAAGTAGGCGCCCTTCAGGTCAAGGACAGACATGAAGTCGCCTTGCTTTAGTAGAGAGATGACATCCTGGAGCATGACCATGTGGAAGTGCTCGGACAGGATGTATTTGTAATGGAGCCAGAGGTCGATAATTGGGCGGAGGGACCCATCCTTTTGAGGATCAAGAAGTACAGTGAGTACACCCCTTTGCCACATTGGTTTGGTGCCACAGGTTCTCTTGCCCTTTGCAAATGAGGGCATTTACTTCTTTCTGAAGGAGGCGCTGATGTTCTGGGAAAAGGGTGTGTCTGCGGGGGTGAATTTGTGGAGAGGTTGCATTGAGTGCTAGACAGTAACCCTGCCATATGATGGAGAGGACCCACTGATTGGAGGTGATCTCCTGCCACTGCCCCAGGAATCCTGTAGTCTTCCCCCGACAGGAGTAGTGTGATCAGGGGGAGTGTAAGTGCTTGGCAGAGGTAGCTCCATTAGCCGCTCTGCCCTTCCCTCTACCCCTGGAGTTGTTCCCCATGTAGTCTTACTGTAACAATCAATTGTGAAGGGGTTTGTTGTTTCTGTGGCCTCTGATAGGAGGTAGTGGCGGAGGTGATTTTGCCCCCTCCTCTGAATTATGACCTGCAAAAGGCACTCCTTGGAGAAGGAATCTGGAGAGCCGCTATGTCCTTTGCGGTATCCATGCCCTTCTTAATTTGTTCCACCATCTGGTCAACCTGCGGTCCAGTGAGGTGCTCCCCATCGAAGGGCAGGTAGAGCAGATGCTGCTGTACTTCTGGCTTGAAACCAGAAACACACAGCCAACCATGGCGATGGATAGGGACCCTAGAGTAAATGTTGAACCTGCTCCTTGAACACCTCAGGAATGGCTTTCAGCATTCCCTTTAGTATAGGGAAGGTTTTATGGAGCACTAGGTAGAGGATACTGTCTTCACAAGGAAATCCTCATCCTCCTGAACTTTATGCATTTCCACTTTGTGATAAGTGGCTGCCCGGTGCAGGACCTAGTGGTTAGTGGTGGTGTCATCCGGCAGGGATGGCTTGGCTGCATAAAGGTCTGCATTAATATCCCTAGGTGGGTCTATATCATAATCATCCCACGGGTCAACACATGGCTGCAAATCAAATGGGATCCTGTGGATAGTCTGGACTGTTTCCCTCAAGTGCATAATGTGGAGAACCCTCTGGTGATTTGGACAGAGGGGCTGCATTTGGTTGAGTTGAAATGGGGAAGGGCAGAAGGTGGAGAGGAGGAGAAGGTGGAGGTGGATGTGGTGGGGAAGCAGAGGGCTGGTGCCCTGATCGTGGTGCCGCTATCTCTTGGCCAGTGGCTCGGGCTACAGGTCAAGAGCTTCCTCAGAAGTTAACTTTGTTTTAGGAGGAATTGAGTCTTCACACTTTGGTGGAGGCTTAGTGAGGATCCTGCTAGTTTGTGGATGGATAGAGATCCTCTCTGTCCTGGCATCGAGCTCTTCCTGAAGAGGTTGCAGGATAGGTTGGTCTTGGTTCTTGGATGCAGTAAAGGACGGAGTTCTGGGCATCGGGCGCTTTGGCACCAAACATGTTTTTGACTCGCTGGCATTGAGGTTGGTTTGGGTGCCATCTTGGTTGTTTAAGCTGAAGATGGTCTGCAGGTTGTGTACAATGCCGGTGCTGAAGGAGTTGTTCTAGTTGAGAGTGTGGTCAGCGATGGGACGCTGGGTGTCCATATGTGCTTTGGTGCCGAAAGCTGGTGTTGCACCAGATCTGAAGCAATGTTTTAGGTGCCAATCATGGCTTTTGGGCAGTGGCGGACCGGATTCTTGACGCTTGGCTTCAGTACTTGATCCCTGAACCCCGAGCAGTGCTTGGTCTCCAGGTGGAGGACAGAGGGGTGTTGTACTCAGTGCAGATGTCTTCCTCATCTGGACCTTGACAAGCAGAGGGTCTTCGGTCTTGGATTACAAGTGGGAACTAGCCTCCAGACTGAAAAGCAAAGGCCGCTCAGCCGAAGGCCCTGGCTGTGGTTCTTCTTCAATGTCCTGCTTCCCAAAGAGGTTGGGATGTCGTCTAACTGCTGCTAAGCCATGAGTCGTTGAGTGAGGTGGCGATTGCATGGATAATGCAATGTCTTTTTCTAACGAAAAGCAAGGCAGGCAGAACAGTAGTCCTTATTATGGTCCCGGGACAGATAGATGTTACACAACTGGTGGACATCTGTCCAGGATATTTGGCTCAACACTGTGGACTGTTCTGGAATGCAGTCGTCTCCATCTCAGATTGGTCATTCTTGGTGCAGAAGACGATAGAGCAGGTTCAAAAGGGGCAAAGCCCCGGACGGTCCGCCGATGAGATCACAGTCGTGAAGACAGACAGGGTAGTGTAACTACTCCGAAAAGGTACTAGATGCAGTGATTGCTTTACCAATGGATCTGGAGAATCCGAACAGGCCCGAAGACGATCACTGCAAGGTGTCGACGGGGAGCTCAGTGGAGACACAACCGAACCAGATGGCGGAGAAAAAACGATCTAACAATGGAGCTGATGCCCATGCACATTATCAGTAATAGGTATGGTCACTGTACCTCTTTACTCCAAAAGTTCTTTGAAGAACAAGTTGTACACATTGAGCCCAACACTAGATAGCAGAGTGTGTGTATATCTACAGCTATACATGCCACGAACATCTATTTCTCTGTATAGTCCATTTCCTTAAGTCCTGAGCTAGCTTGGACAGCACATGTAATTTTCTTCCTCTGTTGAGATAGAACATTGTAGTGTTATTGTCCATCTGGATTTGTATTGTTTTCCTCTTGACGTGCATGGGAAGCCTTTAGGGGCAGATTTACGTTCCCTGGCGCATCCCTGCAAATCAGCAGAGATGCGCCAGGGAAGATGCATGACGCAAGTTTACCCTTGCGCCACCACAGATGCGCCGCATTTACAATGCGGCGCATCATGGCGCAAGGATAAGCAGATGCGTGACGCATCTGTCGGCGGAAGGGTGGCGCAGTACTGGAGTCGTGTCGCAAGTGCGACGTAACTCCAGTACTGCTCAGGGGTTCCCTATACCTAACATGCTGCGTCACTCCTTACGCCTGCTTGAAGCAGGCGTAAGGATTTGACGCAGCAGGGACGTAAAAGTGACTCCGTGAAATCTTGTAGATTTCACTGCGTCACTTTTACGGGGCTTCCTTGCGCAGGAACGCCCCCCCCTGCGCCGGCACGCCCACATGAAACCTGACGCAGGTTTCATGTGGCGCAGGGCTTTACAACGTGACGCATTTCCCTAGATGCGTCACGTTGTAAATCCCCCGCAGCATGGCGCATGATTTGCGCCGCCGCTGCGTCACAAAAGTGACGCAACGGCGGCGCAAAAGTGGCGTAAGGGGCTTGTAAATCTGCCCCTTAGTGCTAACAAAGACCATTTTCAATTCTAGTACGTTTATGTGTTTACTGCTTCTAAAGGGTTTCAAAGCACCCTGATGCTCAGTTTTCCCATGTATGCTCCCATCCCATGTGGGATACATGTGTAGTAAAGGTCACAGAAGGAGTTTGTTTGATGGGTCTCTCAATTGTAATGTTCTCCGTGATTCACTATATTCTCTCTTATTTTCTCTCTTTTGACTTTTTCTGTGGCAACCAAAAGATCCTCCTAGCTCCCTGTTTCTTGTCACTGTTGGCTTTAAAGCCCTTCCTGGATTGGTGTCATGTAAATGTTGCAATTCAATACAATACAATGTGCAGCCTGGCATGAGTAATCAAAGTTAGACACAAGGCCAGCATACCCATTAGTTTCAGCACAGTCACCACTGTGACAGACTGTCCCCTCTGGTAGAGGCGAGTTTGTGGGGGAATCAGAGTCATGCACAAGGCCAGCATGCCCATTAGTTTCAGCACAATCCCCACTGTGAGAGACTGTCCTCTCTGGTAGAGGAGAGTTTACTGCATCAGAGCCAGAATTCTCGTTTGTATCAACAAAGGCTTTGACCTCCCACAAATTCAATATTGCTTGCAAGAATTACTTCTCCCTGTCGGGAAGGGGGGATGGTTTCTATAGGTTTAGGAAGAATCTAGGCTTGTGCAGCATTTTCATAGCTGTTTGTATGCTTCTCTGCCATGATGTCAGCAAACTTGCCTTTACTTGCCAGTCATCTAGGTAGGGGAAATCATTTATTCCCTGCCTTCTCCCTGCTACCACTGCAAGACATTTTGTAGAAACTGCAGTGCGAATTCCATCCCAAAGGGAAGTACTCTGAGCTGGTAATGTAGCTAGCCTGTGAGAAATTTGAGAAATGCCTTGTGTCTGAGTTCATCTTTACGTGCAGGTAGGCATCCTTGAGGTCTATGGTGAACATGTAGTCACATTTCCTTAAGAGTGAGATGACTTCTTGCAATGTGGACATCTTGAACTTCTGGCTCTTTATAAACTTGTTAAAAAATAGGTCCAGAATAGTTGTTGGTGTCTGCTATGATTTTGGAACCAAGAAGTAAACTGAGTAAACTCCCTGGTTGATTTCTTTGTTTGCCACTTTTTTTTTTTTAACATATCTTTATTGGCATTTTATGTTATAAATCACAGTCAAATGATCATAGCACTTTACAGAATCAGTTTCAACAAGGTCCTAACATCACAAATACTTATGGGGAGGCAACATGAAGGCCGCAAATATGCACAAGGGAATTGAATTTACACTCCCCTGTAGACCAAGTAACCATTACAGAGTATCCAGACAGCCCCCCATCCACCACCACTGGAAGGGCACTTTAAACCTGCCGGACCTTTGTGCATGCCTTCCTAAATATCCCTCCTCTGTCACCGTACCCCTGTCGTCAATCTGCTATCTCTGTCTCTCTCCAGACATAGCCAGGGGGTTGTTATCATTCGGAGCAGAACTCTCCATTAAAGTGTAGTGCTTTTCAGAAACATGCGAATGAACATTTGTTGTGTTCTTTGCCACCTTTTCTATTGCTTGCTTTACTAAGAGGTCTTCCACCTAGTGTCGTGGCTGAGTTAATTCTCCCTTGGTGTAAGCTGTCAGTCTTCGCTTTACTCTTGGTGGTTTGTGTAAAACTCTATACAATAGCCGTGCTGTATGATGTTGAGTACCCATTTGTCGGCGGAGATTGCTCTCCACTCCTAGGAGAGCCCTGCTATTCTGCCCCCTGCTGGTGTTGTGTGTTCCTGCTATTCTGTCCCCTGCTGGTGTTGTGTGTTGGGGAACTTTCATTTGAAAGTCATTTGGCTGTAGGTCATGATCCTCTTTAGGTCTTGCTCCTTTCTCTAGCTCTGCCTCAAAAGGGCTGTTGTGGCATACTGCCACAGTGAAGTCACACTCAGTACACTGGACTACGGTGTCAATGTTGTTTGCGGGGTATTGGTCTGCAAACCTCCCCTTCCAGAGGATTGCTTGGTGGGAACAGCTGGTCTCTCATAAGACCCTTGAAAGTGTGGGGGCTCCCATTTTACCATTCTTTGCATTGTTTCATCCACTGCTGTACTGAAGAGGTGTTTTTTTCCTGTGAAGGAAGTATTGATTAGAGATGTCTATACCTCCCGTTTGAAATTTGACAATCACAACCGGGCAGGTCTTCTCAGGGTGGTTCCTGTGCATGCTAGCTGTGTCCAATGTATCGACTGCAGATTTTAAGCAGATGGTAGATGTGATCTTTCCCTCCTATATCACCGCTTTAGCTCTCCTCCTGTATTGGTCAGGAAGGTGAAGCATCAGCTCTTCGATCCGCTCCCACTGCTGATATCCATATCTGTTTAGGCCATTTTAGTTAGCGTTAGCTGTGTGGCACTGTGTGGTGGCTGCCCTCTCCATCTTTTGCCTTAATATTTCTACACTCTTAATTTCACTGTCTGGTCCCATCAATGTCTGAACGTTGGCTCTTTTTCTGGATGTGGCGACCATTATGGAATTAGCTGTGGTGTTGCTACTGATAGAGGTAGAGGTTTGCAAACAGTGTTTATACTTCTATTCCACCATGGGATTTACGGCTTTGGATGAGGCTGGCTCCTGGAAACAAAATGTTTACTTACCTGTTAGAGAAATTTTGCAGCTTGAAGACTTTGTGGATGCACATGTTGTGTATTATTCCACCATCTAATGTTTGGCTCTGGAATTGTCTCTATTCCCTAGCCCTTTTTTTTTTGAGTGGGCATCATTGTCGATCATTTGGTGGCCTGTGGTGTCAGACGTACGCCTAGAAGGTCCCTTGCGCATTTGCCATCTTTAGATTCTTTTCTCTGGTGCCCTTGCATGTGTAGCTTCCTTCATGTTGTTATAAATTGTCCTGTCCTCCAAGCTGCAAACAAGCACTTGTTTTCTGGCGGAGGTGGGAGGATCGCATGTGAATCCAGAAAGTCTTCAAGCTGCAAAACTATTCCTACAGGTAAGTAACCATTTTGATTAGTTGTGATCTAATTAATTAAGCTATTTGTGGACAATACCCATGTATCAATCTTTCAAACATCCAATATAACAGAAGAAACAAGTTACTTATCTGTGTACGATGGTTTTGAAGCCTGAAGCTCTTGTAGATTCACATGATGTGCATATTTCACCATCTAGTGGTTGGATACGGAAAGTCTTACTTGTTTTAACCCTTTTTTCATCTCTCCTCTTGAAGATGGGTATGTCTGGTGAAACTAGATCCCTCTAGAGTAGGCTATTAAATCCTCCATTGTGTGGCAAAGCCTTCAGATTAGATTTTATTGCATGTGATTGTGCATGACAGAGGGCCTGAATACAAGTTTGGCAGTCTCGCAGCGGGCCCCGATGCCAGCGCCCTGCTGCAAGACCGCCAAACCCGTAGTGAGACCGCCCGCCGGATTATGAGTTTAATCGGAAGGGGCAGTCAAGCGGCAGTGGACCCACAGCGGTGCCTTTCTAAGGCTCAAAGAAGAGCCATAGAAAGGCAGCACCGTGGGAGCGCCGAAGCAGGTTCCTGCATGGGAAGAAATACACCATGTTGTGCATTTCTTCCCGTGCAGGAACTGGGGGTGCTAACATACAGGAGGGCACACCATGTGCCCACCTGCATGCACCCCCCTGCAAAGAGGCGACAGGGCCCCCTGAGTTGCCTCACCACCACCCTTTCCATTGTGGGCTCACCGCCGTGGATAGGGTCGCAGTGAGGCAACTCGTAATATGCTCGGCGGTGCTTCATCGGCACCACCAGCAAATTGCAGCCTCAGACCGCTGCGCCACCGCTGCACGATCAATGATCCCTGGTGGTTGTGGTGGTCCGACCCCCAAACTCAAAATATGGGAGTCAGACCACAGGTGCGGCTGTGGCTGCACCACCACTACAGGTTCGGCGGTCTGATGGACCTCCGAACTCGTAATTAAGCCCATAGTCATAA
This sequence comes from Calotriton arnoldi, assembly GCA_963921515.1. Classification (NCBI taxonomy): domain Eukaryota; kingdom Metazoa; phylum Chordata; class Amphibia; order Caudata; family Salamandridae; genus Calotriton; species Calotriton arnoldi. The sequence goes on from CAWUFW010002752.1 coordinate 1,056,217, forward strand.
CTGTATTGTATTATTTGTTAACTGTGTGTGTCTGTACTGTAAGGCTATTTTTTTTTATGTCCTCAGAGTGAGGGAGTGCAAAATGCTGAAACAGTGTTCTTGGACTTTGAGGTGATTTGGCATATTATTTTAAGTCAATGGCAATCTGTTGTTATGGATTCCTGAAATTTTACCTCCAACAGCTTCCCATCATGAGTCAATGTTGCTTTAGGATATAGATATTGATCTTGCAACTTATTTATCATATACTATTACAATAGTGTATATGTGACCTGTGCACACTGAAACCCTCTACTGCCATTGGACCTGTTTGGTAGTAAGTGCCCTGCCACATCCTCTTACTGATTTAAGACCACAGTATTCAGAGATACCGTTTGTATTTCATTTAGGCAGTGAGGTATGAGTGATGTGATATAAATCTTTATCCTTTATTGCAGTAGACTGAGTTTGATCTTGTGTGCTGGTACACCTTACATTTTAGCACAATAAAATGCTATGTATATTTATCTATATATACACACACACATATATATTTATCTATATATACACACACATATATATATATATATATATATATATATATATATATACACACATACATTATTATTGTATTTTATTTATTTATTTTTATTTTGCTTATTTCTGCGTTTGGTTGTAGCAGAAGAATAATGTGGTTGTTATTTTGCACATTAGCATTCTGCCTTTTGATAGTAAGTGTAAATATTGTATGAGAGCATAAAAGTGCTTTCCTTTATGTGGAGTGTGGTATATGTGGCTTCTCTTAAAACGATATACAGCACAAAGTACATATTTATGTAGTTATTGAGTGTACTTATTTGGGATTTGTTTTGTTTCTAGTTATATTATTTGCCCTTTTTTTTGCTTATTATATCCACCTTCTTTGGAGCGGTGGGAGGGTCTCATGTGAATCTTACAGCTGCAAAACAATTGTTACAGTAAGTAACTTGTTTCTTTTGCAGCATGAACTTCTTCTAGATTCACATGTAGGGGTATTTACACCTTACGGAGGAGGGAGTGAAGTTTGAATAGTGACTAATAAGTCTTCCCTATTAGAACTTTGATTGTATGTGTATACAACATAATTTATGCGGCATTTACTAGTAGCTGCTGCACCACTGACCTAAAGACGATGTCTGTTTGTATTCTAAACTAGCATGAAACAAACCTTTTACATATAGTTTCATTTCTGTGTTCTCAAACTGTTGTAACTGTATTTGTAATTGTATGATCTTGATTTCACTATTGCCAAGCACTAGTATGTTTTATTCACTGTTGTGTGACTGTTTTTGTATCTAAGAGTTAAACTGCATTGTCCACCTACATGACTCAAAGTTGCATGCTTTATTGTCCTATGTCTGAGTGTCAGGACAGCTATGCATTTCGCTGGGTCTTTATTTAACACAAACTGCAGTTGATCACCCATTATGGGAGGGTGCTGCGAAATCTTTTTTATTTATTTATTTATTTTTTGATTGTTGACAAGGTCGTCAACTTGCTATGGGTGACGATTTTGTTTAATTGTAAACTGGTGTCTTTATAAAAGCTTCTTGAAGCTTATTGTCTTGCCTTTTAAGATAAATTAGAAGTGGATTTATTTTCAAAGTAATTTTGTGCAATTTGTCCCTCCATTTGGGCCTTGTTTGGAGGCTGTTCCCCCCAACACATCCTCGATCGTCTGATGAAGCAGAGTCATTGACTGCTTTTACATAGACTCAAACGCCCTCCCAAGTCGAGCTGTGGACCTCCTTTACCTGACCTGTATGGTCGCTTTTAACCACGTCAATCCTCAGAGGAAGTGGAATCGTGGCAATGTTGCGCACATGCCCAATCGTCTTTTGAAGTCCAGTGGTGGCCCATTTTTGTGCTCTTACTGGTGTATTTTGACCCAGGAGATGTTGCACTTAGGCTTCACCAAAGAAATGTCACCCTTGTATCTTTCTGGCCCATAATTCTATTGCTTAGGTGTAAGACAGTGTTGTGGAGTATACCTCAACTCATGACACTCTTTGTTGTTAAGGTATTTAGTTACATTTTCCTGAGATGGCAACATTGGTCTTTAATGATGGGCATTATGGTGTGTATTTGAACCTGTGATTGTTTTTGTTATAAATAGCTTAATCTTTAGCATTTAAGTGAGTCATGTTGGAATGCAGCCCCAAGCACCTTAGCACTTTGCTTTGTCTGGAAGGTACTCCCAACCCTGCTGGGCAGTAGTAGAAGTCTCAACAACATAGGGGCCGATTCTGATGCGGGTTGGAAAAGCTTCCCGACCGAATCGGTTGGGAAATGGTGTCCGACCCACTCGGATCGGGAAAGTCCGACCGGCGGAGTAGGATGCATCCGGATGCTTCCAGATACGATTTGGTTGAACTCCCATTGACTTCAATGGGAACATTTGTTCCTAACCGCATCAGAATTGGGCCCTCGGTCGGGAAGACACGTTCCCGATCCGATTTGGAAGGAGCAAATGCCGTTAGGAGGCCTTCCTAACTGCATCAGAATCAGGCCCTCGGTCGGGAAGCTTTTCCAACCCGCATCAGAATCGGGCCCATAATGTTAGTAGTTTGCTTTGTCCTTACCCTACTCACACCCTTTGTGGGAGGACAAAAAGTGTCTCAATGTTAACACCTTCAGCGAAATTGTATGCAAAAATTTAAACCAAAGTTGCATTTTTTTTTTAAATGAGCACACCTTTTATTGTGTTTAGTTGAAAGCAATGTAGAAAGGCTTTGTGACTAGGGATTCTAAGTTTATTGTTGGGTAATCAGATCACTAGTGAAATATTCTGAGAATGTGTTGTAAAGGAGAGAACATTACACTTAATTTGAGGTCTAAAAATCATCAGATGTTGATGTATTTTTTTCTAATTAGCTCAGAAAAAATTGCACTATTGCAGGTCGGGGTTGTCAAGGATCTGTGCTGACAGTGAATCATTAAGAAAGCATGTTTTCCTGCACAGTAGGAGCAGATAGCAAGAGTGACCAATAGCATATGTCTTGTTACCTGTTCCCAACACATCATAGTATGGCTGTGTTGACACTCAGGGGCATATGTACAAGAACTTAACGCCGTCATAGCATCAATTTTTTGATGTTACGGTGGCTTTTTTTTCATCACCGTATTCACAAGTTGCCGCTAACTGCAGTTAGCGGTACTTTTCCGTCGTAAACGTTACTTTTAAAGATCAGCGCTTCTGTTAGCGGGACTTAACGAAAATGAGATGCAAGGTGGGCGTTCCCGTGAAAACATTGCCGCTAACCACACTTCGTGATATTTACAATGATTTTTCCTTCCAGCGATAATCCCCCAAAACTGCCGCTAAGTACAGTTAGTGACAGGTTTTTAAGACCAGAAAAAAGCTGGTCTAAAAAATGGTGCAAACACACCTGTACATAAGTGAGACCAGCCCAGACCCTATTTGGCCTTCTCAACGACACCATGGAGGTACTACTCTTGCAGCTTGGAGCTCCAAGAAGACCACCACCACCGCTGCTACCAGCACCAACACAGAGGCAGCACCGCAGAAGAGAGCGGGTTTTCCGCCAATGCATCACCCTGATAGACCTCCGTCCTGAGGATGTGATAGCCCACTACAGGCTAAAAAGGACCTCCATCATACGCATACTCACTCAGATAGCGCCAAGGCTGCAGGCACCATCCCAGTGCTGCACAAACATCCCTCCGCAGACAAAGCTACTTGCAGTGCTGCACATGTTGGCCTCCGGTACCTTCCAACCAACCACTGCCAGAGTGGGTGGAGTCTCACAGTCATCCTTCTCCAGGTTCCTCCCAATTGTCTTGGATGCCATCATCAGCCTAACACCGCAGCACCTACGCTTCCCCAACACTGCGCAAGAACAACTTGACAACAAACAAGGCTTCTATGACATTGCTGAGTTGCTGGGTTTCCACATGTGTTGGGGGCAATTGACTGCACACATGTGCAACTTGTGCCTCCTGCTGGCACTGCGCATATATACAGGAACAGGAAGCACACACACTCAATGAACGTGCAGGCAATCGTTGACCACCTGGGCCTGTTCATCAATGTTTTTACAAAGTTTCCAGGGAGTGTGCATGACTCATACATCTTTCGCCAGTCGATCATCAACCAGCGGTTTGAGAATGGCACATATGGAAATTAACTACTTGTTGGTAAGTACATACGGAACTCACCACACACCTCAAGTCCCCAATCCTTTAGCTCAAATATGTGAGAATGCACATGTAGCGAATTTAATACACAATACCTTGTAACAGGTCCACCTACTCTATACAAACACCCAATGCCAAATATTCAAGACATATGTAATTAGGCCCAACAAGAGAGTAGCCCAGAAAATCTCACACAAACCACTATGTCACTCTCGGAAGATAGATTTTGCAGAACTCCCCAGACAAACATTTTAAATAATCAATGCAGCACGTGCTGCAAGACATATGCTTCTGCTGGGCTACATCCATCCTGAAAGAAACACATGTGCAATATGTACAACAAGATGACAGATCACCCTGCTCTCACCTGTGATGGTGCACAATTAGCTGACATGTAAAAACACAGTCAGCCATGCACCATGCTGCAAGGGTGCCTGCCTCATGGGGATGCAAGTATTGCTGCATGAAGGGAGCCCCAACTGCACACAAACAATCACCAAAGTTGATTAAACATCAGTCTGCGTTGTGTCAGAATGGATCATGCATATAAAGAGCATACAAACAGTAGAAATATAAATCTCAGAACATGTTGTGCATCCATATGACTCCCCTGGTGAGGTGTAGCAATCTGATGCACAAATTCAGCCAAATAAATTTGTGTTGATTGTGAACATACACACACAGCAGTATCTATGGTTATTAGCCCAACATGCATACAAGCAGAACCAAAGTTAACGCACGCCCAGGGACATCAATACACATGTCCATTGTCTTCACATGTCCCAGTAAGTCAAGTGCACCAGGTAGCAGTGCTACTGTCACTCAAACACTGGGTGGATGTAAATAACCCACAATGAGTAAAACGTTTAGCAGCCAAGTATATTTGATCTCAGCTACCCTCAGCACAATAACTCACAATGATGTATCTTGATGATGTTTAAACATAGTAATCTGCCTAAAGTCAAGGTGGCTGCTTCACCAGGCCCATGCGCCAACGGTGCACCCTTAAAAATCTGTGCATAAGTGACGTACTGTTGGTGTTACATCCCTGTAAATCACCTCTAATCTTTTTTGAGTGATCCCGACAGTCACAACATGGAGGTAATACACAGGACCTGGCCGATGGCATCATGGTGATGTGTAGGCTGTTAAGTATGGGCAGGTCAATTTTAGTGATGCAGGTCAATTGTCTGAAACACCACATGACAAAGCAGAAAGTACCAAGTTACACAATGCACACACACCAAAAAAGCCACTCTGCAAACACAGCAGGTACAAATACTAATGTACACATCTCTACATTATCTGTTTCAGGTGATCAAGGATATGCTCTGTCACCATGGTTGATGACCCCCATCAAAGTGACCCACACACAGGCCCAGAGAGACTACAATGTTTCACTGGGATGCACAAGGGCCATCGTTAAACAGACCTCTTGAGTCCTTAAATCAAGGTTCCGGTGCATTGACATTTTGGGGGGGAGACTCTTTACAGCCCTGAACATTTCTGTAAAATTATAATGGCATGTTGCATTTTGAACAACATCTGTGTACGGACAAACACACCATTGCCAGAAGACCAGGAGGAGCAGGACAATCCGGAGGATGGCCAGGACGAAGAAGCTGATGCAAGACACACCACAGCTTCTGCTGCTGGAACAGCAAGGAGGGATGTCATCATCCGCAAATTCTTTACCTAATCTCACTCAACAAATGTCACGTCACAAGCATTTCTTAAAACCAAACTCCACAGATTGTTATTTTTGCAAATAAAATGACACTACAACAAACCAGTATACTTGGTTACTGACTTCTGAAGCTGATTAATCTGGTAAGTGAAAGTTAACAAAGCAACAGTGCCACACAGCTTTCACACCTAGCAGGGGACATGACACCAATCAAAGGAAGAGTTGGAATGGAACAACGTATTGGGCATCTGTAACAGTTACTGTGTATGGTCCCTCATTGAGAAACAACAACTGTGTGTTGTGCCATCACAGGACCACCTTCAGGTCTGTTTACATATAGGAGCGTAGTACAACATACACTGTATGTCTGATACATCATCATTGCTGGGGCCACGTAGATACAAATCCATCATGATATGTGAAATCCTACATATCTGTGTATTACATGACACAGGAAACAGGGAACTGACAACAGTATCAAATGTACATTACTACACTGCACTGCATCCATTTGTGGGTGTTGAGGATAAAGATACAGAGGATATTACAGAAACAATAACTAATGTATCAACACGGTGCAGGGAATGCTACAAACACAAAGCATACACAGTCAAACAACAACAGAAAGTGTGAATACCGCCAAAGATGACACATGTGTCATTGGAATGACCGATAGGCACATGTCATGCATCACTAACACTGTGCATAAATCATCCTACAACACAGCACTGATCTGACAATTCTGTAGTCACAGAAGCACAAACAATGAAATATATGTCACCCATGGGTCAACTGGCAAGACAGCAGCACACAACAACGTGTATGTCAGACCAGGTACCTGCCAATGCAATGTCAATGAAGTGTTGATGTCACATGCACAACATGAGTATGTCATGACAATGAAAGGGTAGAATGGGCTACATCCAATTACTCTTGCTCTGTGTTCACACCCACAAGACAGAGAACAGACATACACATCAGTGATGTGCTACAGGGAATACAATAAGTACAGACCAAACATGCTAACAACATGCAACATATGACTACTGTAATGGACATTGTTTTGGGTCATACATACATAAAGATAATTATTTTAAGTCCCCAGAAGGTGCACCACATTCAACTGGATTATCACTATAAGTTTACTCATGTCAATTGCATGATGTGTGTAATTTTGCTCTTCATCACTACTACAACAATCAAAATAGCCACACATCTGGTGGCACATTTGAACACATAGACAAACGTGCTCATAAGAATAAATGTTAATGTCACACAACGTTGTATCTCTCAAGCAATGTACAAATACTCATCATGAAACGGTGTTGGCCAAGCTGGCCAGCCATCATGTATAGTTCATGTAGATGTCCAGTGTGGACAACAAGCCACTCCACTCCAGTCAGGAGTATGCCTGACAGAAATATCTGTCCTAATAGCATCCATGGAAATCCTATGTACACCCAAGGGCTCCATAACATGTGTGGATGATAGGCTGCACCACATGGTTGCCTCATGAATGGCAACATTGGCAAGCAGATCACGTGTTCCATACTGTCCATGGATAACCGTTTGGTACAAGCAGTTTGTTCACGGCTACTGTGCAGATACAACCCCTTGGCCTCCTCTGCTTCACACAGAACCATCTCCCAATCTTGAAAACTACACCAGGCCTCATATCACAACATCCTCTCCAAGTCACTGACTCAGCCAGCCTAATCCTCACTTAGTCCAGATCATACAAGCCTGGGTACAGCATGGTACTCTTAAGTTTGCATTTGAGACCAGCGATACAGGAGATGCAAGTGGACCCTCTTAGATGCCTACTCACAGGTCCCCTGCATCACAAGTCTTGTAGAGTAGAGGGGCCTCACCCTTGACATCATCAGACAGCACAACGTACTTGGGCATAATGACATAGAGAGGCACTGCAAAGTTATAGGATGTCTCCCCTGTCATCCCAGTGTCCTCTTGGTGCGTGTCATGCAATGCACACCACCCTTTGTACATGATCAAAAGCACCTTGAATGATCAACACACCAAGTTGCACCATGCGTACTTCTCATTTCAGCAATTTGTGAACATTTAACATGCCAGGCTTTGTCACCAGGTAATGGTCATTGCTGATGCACCAATGGCAAGAGCCAGGGCCCACCATCTCACGCACAACACAGGCATTGACGGCAACGTCAGTCTGCTGTAACTCTGCAGTATTTGTCTAGCCACCTGTGTCTCATACCAAAGTACAGCGTGGTCTCCAGGCCATGCATACTGTTTGCGCTTACAGGCATCGCTAGCTTTGCTGTTGCAAGGATTGCAACATGCGAAGTGCTGCTTTGCTGTTCCAAAGGAAAAATGTCATGTTCACCTGTGACTCTGGTTCTACAACATGTTTGTACATGGCTCAGTGGGGCTTGTTGACCTTTGCATAATTTTGAGTTGGCTGCTCCATTCTGATATCTGTCACACACATTTAACTATGCATTATCTGAGTTGTCCCAGCTCTCGTAGCCCTTATGGGGTAAACAATATGGGACGGCACACTGACATCAATAAATTATACTGATATCTGTCCAGCCATACCATCATTGTCCATAACAGCTACTATCTGCTCATTGCTGTCATGCTAGACTGATTTTAAAATGTTGCGTGCACAAGAAGATCCTTCCACCATGTAATGTATGTTTTTGCATATTTTGTAATGGTGACAATGGATCTGGTCATTAGACACCGGTCATAGATCATGTCATGCATAGCACAGCATGAAATGCACAGACATATCTTATGAAAATATGGCCATGAGTCCCTTTGCACAAACCGTCGTCAATAGGCACCTCTGTGCCTCTAGCTAATCAAATACTTAAATGTGAATGTGCAGTCATAGCTGCGCATTGTATGCTGCATCACTAATCTCATATACAATTAGTGACTGCCTGTTGGTCAATGACATGTGTGTAGCAAGCCCATCTAACTGGCACAGACATCACAGCAATGTGTGATGTAAGAGTCTCACATGTAGTGACACATACCACCAATGCTAACCCTAATGAGTGACACTGAGGCATACTTTTTCTTACACACATAATCAGTCATTGACAGACAGAAATGTGAGTAACTAGTGCCTCTTGACAGAACAGGATCACTCATATCAGGACAGTGCAGATAGACTACACTCCAGTACACCACACAGGTCACACCACATATCCATATTGTGTTGTTAGGCCTGCTCAATCATGAAAAATGGTACATATACTGATCATATACCGCCATTAAAAATACTCGCAAAATACAAGTATATAGAGGAAATATCCCTGCTTACCCCTTAGTGGGTAAAAATGTGTCGCTAAGTCCGAAAACAGGCCGCAAACGGGCCAGGAAGTGATGTCAGTCTGTATCCTGTTCCATGGAGGAGTACTGTACACTTTCACTTTCTCTTTCAACCACACTGTTATTGTCTGTTGTGAGTTGTGGAGGTGTTGCAAGGTGTCTGCTGGTGTTTTGGAGAGAGTTTCTGTGCGTAGTGTACTGTCCATACTGTCCTTGTTGAGTCCTGTGTCTTTGGCCATACATGTTTTTTGCGACTGTCTGATTGTTTTGTCGGGTGTACGTCTTAGGGATATCTTTGTAATTTACACAGTTATTAGGGGTCATTTGTTGGTTATTTTTTGGTTTCCTGGGGTCACTTTTGTTTGGGAGATGTTGGATCAGGGTAGGGAGGGCAGGATGTCTGAGGGGGCCTTATTTGCCAAAGATGGTTGAGGCTGGGGGACGTATCCTCCAGGGATACAATGTTAAAATACCAAAAGTGAGGTGGGAGCATATTCGTAAAAAAATTATGAGAATGTTTGGTGTGGACAGGCTGTCCAGCAGTGGAAGCACTGTTGGCAGGATTGCGTTGAGCGTGAGGGAGACCTCATGGATTACCTGGGAATCATCGTTGGCAGGCAAGGTGGTAAGTGCATGACCAACTGTGTTTCAGATCAGGGGATGAATCCACTGAAAACTAATTAGGTTCTGGACAACATCTAAGCCCCCCTCATGGAATGTGCTACCTGGCTAAACTAAATGCCTGTAATGATGTACTGTCTATCGCTACGTGCATTGAAATTGGTACACTTCACATGATCAACTGGCTGTCAAGCTCTGTGAGATACACAATGTGGGTTATCAACATGTCAATGGTCGTAATACACTTGTGGGGAGTAAAATGGACCCATTTGACCAAACAACTTCACGTCTATTGACGTGACGTTGAGGAAAAAAGTTACTCATGAACCTGATGAACAAGTTGTAGTCTATTTTGTCCTACTGACCCTGGCAGGGATGTCCATTAGGCCACAAGGCTGAAATTGACATGTGTCGGGTGTTAGACAGGCAAAGCACATTGCAACATGTAATTAACGTGGACAGACGCCTGACTTTTACAGTGAATGAAATTGTATCAAGAAGACCTCGATGATGTACGTGAGTCGTGTGAAATGTGATGTTAATGACATTTATCTTCCTTCCATACATTTTTCACAACTGGAAGACCCTTGATCACACAGGGAGATGTGGATGCCTTCATGGACTCACACGCCACTGGTGAGTGCATTGCCCCTACCTTTGAATTGTATGTGTTGACATATATATGTCATGCCACAGGCCCTGTATGTTGTTGTACACAGTCTAGATGTGCATCACATGGACCTCACCTCTAGTGTGATGATGCAGCATCTAGTCAAGAGTTATGCACATCAGCATCATGTGCTGATGGAGGACAGCATTGCCCTTCTTGACTTGATATTGCAACTCCTCATATGATTCACAACATCCCAGCCACGTACAAGCAAATAGTCTATGATTTTGATGATTTCATTGCAATGAGCCGATCATGCAGCATCCAAAACATCTATGCACCCTGACATGATTGTGCAAGGGGGCCAGATGTGGTGTTGGCCATTGCAAGTGTAGACTGTTGTAGATGATGATATGTTTCTACCCCTGATATGTCACATCTATTGTTGAGTATCATTTGCTACATGCTGTAGCATTTTGACATGAACTTGGGACAAACATGAAAATACAGCCTTATTTCCAAACTTTGGCTATGTACATCCATTCCCATATGATGTTTGCCCCCATGGTATCAACTGTGTCACCACAACTCAATGACTTCATGTAAGCTGTGGCTGTGGGTACTCATGCCACGTTGAATGGAATATGTCAGTTGTAAACAATGGCCAAACACCTTTGTGATGTAGTGTGCGTATTCTCATCCAAATTTCCAAATGATCATGGCTCCTTGACATGGTATAATGTGTACAGGTCAGCTTGGGGACATGTTGCATGTCCACTGCTACATCAAGTTAAATATGTTTACTGAGCATGGAATTATTTGTCACATGAATATTGTATAGTTTCAGATACAGTATTTCTGAGCCCATTAATACAAAATTTGTACATCACTCCAGCCATTGCAGGTATATTTCAGAGTATACATACTTAAGAGGATATATTTGAGTAATGTTGTTGATGTGTATGAACAGACCTGGAATCCATTGACATCCAGCACTGATGTGCCTGTCGGCAATTGTCATTTCTTTTTGAGTTACAGTTGTCATTGACAGTTAGTTGTCCAAAGAGCAGGTCTCATAACCACAATTACAACTTGAGTGCGTCTTACAAATGGCTGACAGACTTGAGCAAACTTTAACAACTTTGGCAAATGAATCTTGTCCAATGTAACACAGATTGAGATAACCTAAATATGTTCCAAAGATTACTTACAATTTGGATAATGATTCTCGTGATTCATTTCCATGTTGATGTAAATCACAAGGCCTCTGTAGCCAATGCAAAGTTTTGTGGCACAACATTGTCTTGGCAAGACTGTCTCAGCCTCAGTGCCAAAGCAGTGATAATCAACTCAATGTAGGACAACATCAACTCATGTATTAGACACCCTTTCACATAACATTTAGGGGATGAGGGGTGGGCATTGTTACACTGCAAAGCCCATTCATCATCACGCAGAACCATTTCCACAGAAGAACCTTGAATATTGTGGCGTACGTAATAGTTTAGACTGTGAACAAAATATTTTTCTAACATGCTCTTTACTGTGAAATGCTCAACAGATCATCAATGTATATGTTATGAGTTGTTCATCAGAGTGTGACACACATGAAAAACACTATAGTTCAATGATTGATCAAGTGCCTGACGGTGATCCTTCCATCACATTGACTATCATCTGCTCAAGTCAGACACCATAGCACTGTTGTGCAAGGGTGTATTCCTTTGCACTAGCATGAAGGGGTTCACACTGACACTATTTGAAAAGCAGTGCAGCCCAATTCGATGTGGAAATGCAGCAGCTTTGCTGTTTCATTGTGTTATAGCACAGCAAGGTGCAGAGCAGGCTAATACCGCCACACAATGATTCATGCAACATATGCCCTCTTTACTTGCATTGATTACAATTTATGTGCATGCTTACACAGATTTTCAAGTAAATGTATACATCATCTATTATGGATGTGTAGATGTGTTGACACCTCCAAAGTGAAATTCTATTTCTTCAAATGTCCTACATGACTACCACTGTTGTGATTAGTCGTCTGCCATGATTGCAGACAGTGCATCCTACTGTCTTTGTGTAGTTGTAATGGTCATGGTCTACTATGGGCCTGTTAAACTTCATCCTTACGGAACTTCCCCGGTTGGACTCAATCGTTGTTTGTGGCCACAGCCTAATTGCAAACAGCTATTCTACAACTGTTGTCACTGCACTCTGCGCTTGCTTTGTCCCATCCTAGGAATCAACATGTTGTTATCAGATTAGGATTACTGGTATTATTTACTTAGAAGTTGTCAGGTCATGTGTGATGTACCCTGCTTTTTATGATGGTGTTTAGAGAACATATTGTGAGATTTTTGTTTGTGCCAATTATGCAGAATGCCATAATTTATTTGGAGTCAGCAATGTTTTCTTTGTTTACAGACAACTGCGTAAGGAACGGTACCTACACATTAGGTGTGTAGCAAAGGGCTCTCACGACATGGCACGAAGAGAGGGCTTCCGGCAATTGGAAGTCAATTACTGACAGCACCAAGAAAGGTGGCAAGAAACATGCTAACCTGCCTGCCTCCTCAACACGCCAGAGCCAGACACAGCCAATCCCTGGCCCTTCAGATGTACAACATAGTAGCACACATCCACAACCATCGGCAGTTCCCGGTCCTTCCACACATGCTCAACATGCTGCACCCACCTCTAGTCAACCCATCGTTGCCCCATCATAGAGTGCTCAACCAGGCACATCATCGAGACCTGCAGGACACAAACAGATGTCAGTCCTGACAAAGAGGGAGCAGAGGTTACTTTACAATTTGAATGTTCGAGTGGCCCGTCTGGAACGTGACCATGACGAATTCAAGGGACACCTCTTGGACATTAAGGGGGCCCTGGAGCTCCCCTATTGATGCACAAAGGATGGTTGCTGCCCCCCCCCCCTGTACAGTCCCCCAATTCCCTTCATCCAGTTTCCATCCATTTTGGACAATATTTTGTTATTTGGTAATAAGTGTAGTTTAGTGTAGGGCTAGTATAGTGTTAGGTGTAGTTAGTTCTTAGATTTTGCTGATTCTTTACTTAGTGTTTTTGATTAAGTTTCCTTTTCCTTAGGGTGGGGGGTTGATGTGTTTTTGGACTTGTTATAATAAAAAAAAATTTTAAAAAAATATATTTGTGTCTAGTATGTATGTTTAGTTAGTTCATGTATAGGTTAAGCTGTCTTTGTCCCGTCCCTGGATGTGCCTTAAGGGGGAGGTGGGTTGATGTATATGATATGTTGTTACGTGTATAGTCTTAGGTAAGCTAGTTAGTTTAGTCCAGGTTAATGTTAGTGCACGTTAGGTTAGTGTAGTTTAGGATAAGTCATTATTATTAGTTTAGTTAGATAAGTGGGTATTTAATAAAAGTAAATTCCTACTGTTTGATGGTTTGTGCTGTCAATGATTGTTGATGAGTTGGCATCTACTGTTGAATTTGTAGTTGGTTACAATAGATGCATCACCCGCACAATCAATTTGAATGTCTACAAATGTGATTACGCCATCTTCAATGGACAGGCTACCGTCAATATGCATTTTGAATGTGGGTGAACCAAACTGATTGATATATAGGGTAGCAAAGTTCAGTTTCAAGAATGTTTTGGAGTGGTCTGAGGAATTAGTATCCATATGATACTATTTTGCAAGTACAGATATACACATGATGCACTGTAGGCATTGTGTTCACTCAGCATTGGTTACATGCTGTAGGTATGTTGTTAGGATACTTAGGGGCATCTTTGATAACACCGGTCCCCACAACAGCTTCACTTTCCATGTGGGAGTGTAGGGGATATGTGCTTTCTATTATTTACTACTCATCCTAACGCCTCTGTATGTGTTTCAACACAGCCTTGTACATTGTGGACAACACTGGAAATTGTTTTGCATACAAGTGTAGGGCAAGGGGTGTTGTGATGTGCGTTACAGCACAACAGCGCTAGGATTTAATCCAGAAGCACACTTTGACATATGCTATCCTACACCATTCCTCTTCTTACAGCTAGATAGCTTTGTTGTCATATGTACCATGTTGAGGGAACTGTCTTTACATGTGTCATGGCATGACACCCATCTATTCAACCATTGTCCATCACATTGACAATGAGTACATGTTCTGAGTATTCCCTGTTTGCACGGAAAAGTTTCAGCCACTTCATGTGGCTTGACACTGACTTGATTATTATTCCAAGTCACGATCAACATCCTGAGCATAGAGTATTTTTATGGTGCTGAAACGGTGTTGTCTTAGAGATCTGAGCATTGGTAGAGTCACCCCTGTCCGGGCTTCTCAATGCCTATCAGGGACACAGAGTCATCAGGGGGCATATTATCAAGAACGGCGTTAAATTATCGCCGCTTTAGCGGCAGAAAACTGCCGCTAAAGCGGCGATAATGGGCTTGATAATATGCCCTTGAGAATTCCAATAGAAGCCCATGTTGACACCAGAACATGGGCTTCTATTGGAATTCTCAAGGGCATATTAAAGCGGCAGTTTTCTGCCGCTAAAGCGGCGATAATTTTAACGCCGTTTCTTGATAATATGCCCCCATAGTCCCTTTTCCAAATGTCCCTTGATTTGTAGTGGTGGCTAAACTGACCATGCATTGTTGGCACGTTTAAACGTAAATGGTCACAGGCAACACACATCTTAGTGACATAAGTTATTTTATTTACATGTGCATTAACTGAGGTAGCAGACTGGCCCAGTTCTTTGTACAACAACACCCCCATTGTGTACATGCCCAGTGGAGGGCCAGGCAGAGTCCTGGGGGGGGGGGACATGTGCGGAGACATGTTGAGTAAGAGGCAGAGTTCAGTCAGCAGGCTGATTGCAGTGTCATTGGGGAAAATAGCAAAGTTGGCTCTCCATATTAAAGTCCAAGGTGAGTGTAGTAGAGTCATTCAGAGGACAGTGGAAGCTGATGTTCCGAGGCATGATGGTAAGTACAGGTCCAAGCAGAAACAGATGATTCCTACTGCTGACTTATTTGCCTGAATGTTGAATCATCCACATCTTCCTCCTCTGATGTGTCATGTGCCTCCTGTGTGCCTGATGGTGGATTAGTAGGAGCACTGTGAGGCAGTGACACATCAGGGGGGTAAGAGGTAGATGTTGAAGGTGCATCAGCATTCATTTGTGCTAAATGATGAGGCATCACTGCAGTGATGATAAGCTGCAGGGCTTGCAAGACTCCAGTAACGTCTCTGTGGTATGCAGCCATGGCAGCCAAGTGTGAAGCCTCCATCCGCTCCATGCTCTCCATGATCTTTTGCATTTCACGCAACTCCTTGGTGATATCGCTGGAGCCACTTTGACTGGACAGTTGTTCTTGTCTCTGAGTTAGTACTCCAGCGATGTCAGCCATGGAATGCTGGAGAGCATGGAGCGGACTGTGGGTGCCTCTGATGGACTCTAGATGGTCCCTAATGGGACTGAGACACCCACGGATCCCATCCATTTTTGCCGCCAGGCTGTCAAACCCCATCCGCACCTGACCAGCCATCTCACGCTGGACTTCTACCACACTAAATTGAAATGTTAACAGTGGGTCCTCAAAGTCCTGGGAGACAGCTGTGGTGGTAGGTGCTTATTGCTGGGTGTTTTGTGCTGCTGGTGGAGCAACCACGATGCTGCTGGATGTCTCTGCTTCCAGAGATGGGCTGCCAATGGAGTTGAGCAGCTCTTGGAGAGTGTCCTGGTTGATGGTTGAGAAGTCTTCTTATCCAGTATTAGGGTATCTTTCATAGATTCACATGCCTGAATCATTCCCCGTCGTCGAGATGGGAGTCCCCGGTAAATTAGAAAAGTAATGTCTTATTAGACATAGAAAACAATAGGCCTAAGGCCTCTCATTAGTAACATATCCAGGTCCTTTTGTGAAAAGGACCAAACTCTAAAACCACAGCCAATCAGCTGTCACCACCCTTTGGAACCTTCCTGACACGAGCTCTGGTCCCTCAGATTTTCTACCGCACGTCGTGCTAAGGGAGTCTCCAACTGAGCTCTGCTCAGGTTTCCTACTTTACAGCGTTTAATATCTCAAATAAGGTATTTCTTCATCCTTACATTTGTCTGAGTGAAGTCCCAGTTTGTCTTCATGTCAGACACACAGAAAAAGGCCTTTTTTGGCCCTGTGCAACCTGCAGGAAGAAGAGGCTGCACGTTGACGATCCCCACAAGGACTGCCTGTATTGTCTTTACCCGGACCATTCATCTAAGGACTGCAAGGTATGTCGTACCTTTTCTTCAAAAACCCTAAAAGACCGGGAGGGACGGCTTTTAATCTGGCTGCAGAGGCTAAAGGACAAACAAGACCCCTTGTCCTCTGAGGAGAGTGAGACTTCGTCAAGGGCCTCCTCAAAAACTCCTCAAAAAAGGTCTAGAGAGGTTTCTCCAAGCCCTTCGGCGCAGCAACCTGCAAAGAAGACGCACAAAAAGTCTTCAGAGGTTTCCACAAGTAAAAAATTGCCATCTTCAGACCCTGCGACTCCTTCAATTAGAGTCCAGCATTCATTCAAAAAGCCCTCCTCAGGCTCGTCGACGATGACATCGTCGACGATCTCAACGACTACGTCTCCTGTACTGCCAGAGTTACAACGTCGACGACGACAGTCTCTACTATGTCTGTCTCGTCCGCATCTCGTTCGTCGTCGACGACCACAACATCTTCGTCGACGGCACACGTGGTCTTGTCGTCGACGATAAAAATCAAGAAGTTGTCGTCGAAGATGCCGTCGACGGATCAGTCGACGACGACCCAGACGATGAGCCTCCCGTCGACGGTCACAGCCACATCGACGGCACCTCCATCGATGATCATTTCACTGCCGACGACCCTTCCATCGACGGCGATGTTGCCGTCGACGGCGCCCTTGCCGTCGGCGAAAATTTCACAAAAGTTGAAGGCTTTACCCGACGACGCTCCGCCGTCGACGACGAGTGTCCCGTCGACGACCCTGATGTCTACACCAAAAATGAAGGCTAAATTGACTGTTTGCCACCAAAAACTCAGCAAACACAGGTTATCACCTTCTTTAACTTCACCCAGTAGGGTCCAGGCCTTATTACCCTCTCACCTATTGGATGTGGATGATGATTCGGACGACGAGAGTGCTTTTAGGGCGGCAACAAGTCCTTCGGAACTCAATGTCAAGTATCAGGAGGTTTCAGATTATGATGATCAGGACATTGATGATCAGACATATTATCAAGAAGAACAAATACCTCCTCAGCAATCTCAGATGGTGTGCCTTCCGGTAGCTTTAGTATCGGATCTGCAATTCTTGATTACAGATTATAAAAAGAGGTTCCCTGCTGCTGCTCCATCTTCAGCTCCAGAACATTCTCCACCTCCAGTGGTGCAACTTCCGTCTCAACCCGCCTCCTCGGCAATGCCTAGACCATCTCCCCACTCTACTGATGATGAGGAGGAGGTTCCTCAGGAAGAGGGAGAAATCCCGGATGATGAATCCCATCACGATGAATGGGACGACTACGTTATACCACTTCCAGCGTCTCCATCCCCTCCTCCAGTAGACTCGCCTCCGGAGGACATAGGAGGCTTTCATAATCTCCTAGAAAGAGCAGCGAAGCGCTTTCAGTTGCCAATGCCTTCCCAACAACAAGATTGTTTTTTGTATGACTTTAAAGAGCCTTTCAAAAAGTCAGTGCGATCCATGCCTATAATAAATTATATCTGGGAACAAGGGGTCAAGATAATGAAAAATCCTTCGTCAATTCCTCCAGTCCTGCCACGGCTGGATAAAAAGTATAGGGCACCGGATGATGCCCCGGCTTGTCTTACTGGCCATCCCAAGCCAGATTCTGTTGTTACACAAGCAGCTCAATGCCGCTCAAAAAACCCTTCTACTCCGCTTTCAGCACCACCGGATAAAGAAGGTAGGCGTTTGGACAACATCGGAAAGCGTTTCTCTTCCATGTCTGCACTAACGGTGAGGGCTGCTAACTCATTGGCTTTATTGGGAAGATACAATAGACAGATGTGGTCTGATGTTGCACCTTATTTGGACAGCTTACCACAGGACTCTAAAGAGGAAGCAAAGAAGCTGCTGCAAGAGGGCGAGAGGTCAGCTTCTGAAATTATAGATTGTGCGATGGACATCGCATCTACTGGCTTCCGTCAGTTGGCGGGGGTGGCAGTCCTAAGACGCCAAGGCTGGCTTAAAGCGTTGACTTTCCGGCCTGAGGTCCAGACCAAGATCCTGGATATGCCCTATGACGGACAGTGCCTGTTTGGATCTCATATCGATGAGGCCCTGCAGGGGATTAAAAAAGATACGGACACCGCCAAATCTTTGGGAACCCTCCAATATAGAACTACCTCCTTTCGTGGCTCACGAGGTAGAGGTCAATCGTCCTATAGAGGAGGCTATCAACAATATAGATATCCTGGTTACTCCTCCGCGGGCCAGCAATACAGGCCGCAATTTCAGCAGAGGCAGCAACAACAACAAACTGCCTACCACAAATCTTCTTTTCGAGGAAAAACTGGTCGGCAAAAAGACTCTGCCCGGCGTCAATGACTTTTCCCTGCCACCGACTGCAACCCCCCCCTCACCATCCAGAATAGGAGGAAAAATATCCCACTATTTGCACAATTGGGAACAAATAACTACAGATCGGTGGGTCCTCCAAATAGTGAAGTTCGGACATTCCTTGGAATTTCTTCAAACCCTCCACCAACTCCACCTCAACCTATGGTTCACAAACATTTGAACCTTTTGCAGAACGAAATATCATCCATGATTCGCAAAGGAGCTATAGAGCGAGTTCCTGTTCATCAACGGGGAAAAGGCTTTTATTCCCGATTCTTTTGGTGCGCAAGAGAGACGACAAGTGGAGGCCGGTACTAGATCTAAGAAATTTGAACAAATTCCTAAGGAAGCAATCGTTTCGCATGATTACCATCCAGGAAGTCCTACAACTTCTCAATCCAAACGACTACATGGTATCTTTAGACCTCCAGGATGCCTATTTCCATGTCCCAATCCACAGAAAACACAAACAATTTCTGAGATTTGCCGTCGCTGGCAGACATTACCAATTTCGAGTTCTGCCATTTGGGCTCAGATCAGCTCCACGCATATTCACAAAATGTCTGTCAACAGTCGCTGCGTACCTCAGACAGCAGCATCATCAAGTGTTTCCATATCTCGACGACTGGCTCGTCAAAGCACCATCTCTTCAAGGCGCGATGCAATCTTCCAGCGCTTGTCTAAAACTTTTCGAGCAATTGGGTCTCACCCTCAATGCAGAAAAGTCAATGCTTCAACCTTCTCAAAGGATCACATTTTTGGGAGCCGTTTTGGATACTGTCCAAAAGCATGCTTACCCAACACAGGAACGACAGCGCAAGCTCTCACAATTGGCAAACCGAATAAAACAAAGAAAGTCTCTTTCTGTTCGGCTATTCAAGTCCCTCCTGGGAATGATGTCCTCTTGCATCCTACTCATTCCACATTGTCGCCTCCATATGCGTCCTCTCCAGGAGGCTCTTGCCACTCAGTGGATTCAAGTGGAAGGGTCTTTCGACGACATCATACAAGTCACTCCTCAAATAATCACAGCTTTACACTGGTGGACTCGTCCAGAGAATCTGTCACAAGGCCTGTCTTTCCTACCTCAAGCGTCTCCTCAGGTCATAACTACGGACGCATCCCTGGAAGGTTGGGGAGCCTTTCTCCATAGGCTTCAAATCAGCGGAAAGTGGTCAATAATGGAAAGGGCTTTGCACATAAACCTCCTAGAGCTCAGAGCTGTTTATCTAGCCCTTCGGGCTTTTCTTCCCAGAATAGCAGGTTCTCTAGTGCTTGTCAAAACGGACAACACCACAACAATGCACTACGTGAACAAGCAGGGAGGGACTCGTTCTCTCTTGTTATCTCAAGAATCTCAAAAAATTTGGAACTGGGCGCTTCAGCACAAAATCTCTCTGAAGGCCGAATATGTTCCGGGAAAGGAAAATACATTGGCAGATTCGCTGAGCAGACTACAAACCTCCTGCCACGAGTGGGAATTACACCAGGGTATTCTCGACCGCATTTTCTGTCAATGGGGCGAACCAAATCTCGACCTGTTCGCTTCACGACTCAGCGCCAAATGCCGACACTTCGCAAGCTGGCATCCCCAACAGGGATCTCTGGGGAATGCATTTTCAATAGCCTGGTTCGGCGTCTTTGCTTACGCCTTTCCGCCGTTTCCACTGCTTCCCAGAGTCCTGAAGAAGATGAAGGCAGAGCCCTGCACACTGATTTTAATAGCACCAACATGGCCTCGCCAACATTGGTTTACAGAACTACATCTCCTATCCCAGCAGCCTCCAATTCCATTGAAGCCATTTCCGTCTCTTCTCACAATGGATCGTGGGCAAATACAGCATCCGGACCCGGCCTCGCTCAGATTATCGGCCTGGCTCCTGAATACAATGAGTTCCAAGCTATAAATATCCCTCCGGACTGTAGGGCGATTCTGTCTCGAGCAGTAGCGGACAGTACAAGCAGAACTTATTCTCTCAAATGGAAAAGGTTCTGTATATGGTGTGCATCTGCTGAAGTGCATCCCTTCAAGTCCTCGCCCGAGGAGATTTTACCATACCTCCTTCATCTCGCAAATTCGGGCCTCGCTCACGCTTCCATCAGAGTTCATCTGGCAGCGATATCCCGTTTCAGAAGGTCCTCCACAGGCCCTTCTCTTTGGTCCAATAGACTCATAAAACAATTCCTCAAGGGTCTTTTCCGGACTTTCCCTCCAGTAAAGCTTCCTCCTCCAACATGGCAGCTTAATACGGTTCTAGCCCAGCTTATGAGGCACCCTTTTGAGCCAATACACAAGGTGGACCTCAAGTTCCTCTCCTGGAAAACTGCACTTCTGCTAGCCCTTGCTTCAGCGAGACGAGTCGGTGAGCTTCATGCTTTTACAATACAGCATCCATTTATGCAATTTAAGGACAATAGGGTAATTCTTCGAACTAACCCGAAGTTTATCCCTAAAGTGCCATCGCACTTCCATCTTAACTAACCCATTGTTTTGAAGACCTTCTTTCCAAATCCTCAGACACCAGCGGAGAAGGCTCTTCATTCCTTGGATCTAAAGCGATGCCTTAAATTCTACCTTCACAGGACAAGACCATTCCGAAAGTCCAACCAACTTTTCGTGGCCTACAGTGTACCTAGGAAAGGTTTCCCCCTTTCGAAGCAAAGTATCTCTAGGTGGATCTCTAGCGCTATCACTCTATGCCACCAGCAGGCTGGTCAGCCCTTAGAAACTACAATTCGTGCCCATTCCACCAGGGCAGTCTCTACGTCCATGGCATTGTTTGCGGGCGTCCCTATTGTGGACATATGCAGAGCGGCAACATGGAAGACGCCGCACACATTTACCAGGCATTACTGCTTGGATTCAGAACTGACGAAGGACGCTGCAGTTGGACAGGCGGTACTACGTCATCTATTTCAATAGAGGTGAGCCTTTCTTCCTTCCCACCAACCTTTATATTACCGCACATTTCTATGTTACCTTCATGTCTGCTTATTATTATTATGCACTATATCTTTGGTATATTGACTTGTACAGAGTATGTACAAATGTGTTTTTTCTCAACTGATGCATCTATACCCTTTATGGGGAAAAGAAATGTGCTCACTATTGCTTGCTACTCTGATTCAGGCATGTGAATCTATGAAAGATACCCTAATACTGGATAAGAAATGCGTTACTTACCTGTAACTGCAGTTATCCAGTATTGGTATCTTTCATAGATTCACATGCAACCCACCCACCTCCCTTGGAAAAGCTCTCTTGGTTCTCTCAGTAGTACTGTTATATAGCACTCCGCTTACGAAAATCTGAGGGACCAGAGCTCCTGTCAGGAAGGTTCCAAAGGGTGGTGACAGCTGATTGGCTGTGGTTTTAGAGTTTGGTCCTTTTCACAAAAGGACCTGGATATGTTACTAATGAGAGGCCTTAGGCCTATTGTTTTCTATGTATAATAAGACATTACTTTTCTAATTTACTGGGACTCCCATCTCGACTGACGGGGAATGATTCAGGCATGTGAATCTATGAAAGATACCAATACTGGATAACTGCAGTTACAGGTAAGAAACGCATTTCTTCCTCTTCATCAATGAAGAGTGGGACAGGCTGCTGAACAAGAGGTGATGTTTCTCCCTCAACAATGTAAAGGGGAGAATCTGTTATATGTGTGTCTCAACTCTTGTCAGGCATTTAAGCAGTGTACAGGCAGACTGCATGACAATGTCCATTCACTATTTTAAAAAGCTACACTTATTACACGCAGGTTTGTAAATCATCGTACAACATCAATGATGTGACATTTGGTTTGGACATGGTTTTTGACAGCTTCCCTGTATGCCATCTGTGAGGAGCCTGTTTCTACACACATACTGCACCTGTTATATCCTCTCTTCAGTAATGACAGTGGTGCAGGTTTTATCACCTTATCGACAATGCTGATTTGATCTGATTCATGTGTGTTTACACTTCATTGTGGTTGTCACCCCTACTCAGTCAAGTTTACATGTAGTTTTTATTAGCTTGTTTTAGAGGTGTAGATTGGATGGCACCACACCTTGATGTTGGCACTGCCACATAATTGTTAGTGTGGCATGAGGAGGGCAATCATGCACTTGAGATCATGGTTGCTGTGATGTTGCCCATGATATGAGAAGTAGATGTGCTTGATTTGCCATGCCCCGACAGGTGTCTATGTATTTGAAGGTGGCCAAATCACATTGACACATGTCATTCACATTGATGTATGTTGATATGCAGGTAGGGGACACCTTCTTGTTTATTGCCCCTTATTCACTCCACCCAGTCACCCTTGTACTTTGGTGCATTGTCAATGGTGATATGTTGCAAGCCGGAGGACATATGACTCTTAGTCAGGCTTATGAAACTTGTGCATTGTTGCACTGCAGATGTTTTTTGTGCCCCACACGGGCATAGTTACAATGAAGTGACAGAGTGAGGCCTTCTCCTTACGGGATTAACGCCGCATTCCTCCACTTCAGTAACACAGCCCAGCACCATAGTTAAAACATTATGGTGCAGCCCTGTGTTTCAGCCTGCGCTGGCACTTAACTTATCAGCATCGCGCCAACACAGGCACCTTTGCAACATAGTGCAAGTGTGTCTTGGTTCAGTGGAAGATTGTTTATATGCAGGGAGGGACCCCTTCATGCACATAAACGCTGAATGACAATTTGCTGTTTCTATGTGTGCTGCACAACGCAGTACACATGGAAACAGCAAAAACGATGAGAAATGAAGCATTTCTATTTGTTTACCTATTTGAGATCAGGTTTTTTCTAGGCTTAATTTTTAAACAGCCTTTTATTTACATCACCTTGTGAATATAGGGCAGCGTGTTTTTCAATGGGTGTTGCGGGGGGACACCCAACACAACACCCATTACCCTCCCCTTTCACGCCAAGTGAAGTGGCCCTTGATCACAAGGCAGCACTTTACGCTGGCTTGTAAGTGGGGTGAAGCCCCTATCACCATCCCAACATCACTGCAAGTGACATTGGTGTGGTGATGGGGGCTTGTAAATATGCCCCTCAGATGGACACATGGATGATACATGCTGTTCTGCTCAGGGTAATTGGATGCCTTTGTTTGTGTAAGGATGTTTACAGACATCACTGAATATGCATTTGTTCACTGCCACTGTTGACCTTACCTAAGGACCGGTTTCCATGCATGTCAATGTGTCTTGGACATCCCACACCAGGACCATGATAACAATACAATACTGGTAACTGTACGACACATGTAGATAATTTTATGTGAATGAAGACTGCATTTTGATGTAAAGGATGAAGGTGACGTAGCAAAATGACATGCATTATTGCAACATTGTAAATAGTGCTCATTGTCATATTTCACTTGACATGCACGTGACAGGGAATGTGTGGTTCTGTGAGCATGGCACACAGAACAACATGTCGTTGTTTTAGGGGACACATTCCTGATGTGCAGAGTCCTTACACTGTACTTTTGAATGCCTATCCCTCCTGCTCATAGTTGAACAGCACATTTGCCCTCCAGTATGTTCATTTTTGATAATATGGAATGTGCACCTTTTAGACACAAGGACGCATATTTGCAATGGAGTGGCGATGCATGTGTTTAAGCCAAGAAGACTCACAGCATGCTTTGTCACTTTGGGAACACAGGGCTGCATCTCATGAACAAGCAAAGGGGCATTTTGACTGGAGAGATGGCAGAGTGTTGCATTAGCCTCATTGGTTCAACACCACACTCAGCCAAATTGGGAACACAGGGCAGCATCTCATTGACAACAATAAGATGAAGCCCCGTGAACCATCCTGTTCTGGGGCAAAAGATAGCAGGCCACCATCGATGCAGGCACACTTGCACCATTGTGCAGGGGTGCCTGTGTTGTGGGGAAGATTGTGTATGTGCAGTAAGGTCCCCCTTCATGCACATGTAGAATCTTCAACTCGACTCAGACACCCTTGCACAATGGTGCATGTGTGCCGGCATCAGTGGTGTCCTGCTAACTTTTGCCCCAGAGCAGGGTGGTTCATGGAGCTGCATCATATTGTTGTTAATGAGATGCTGCCCTGTGTTCCCAGTTTGGCTGAGTGTGTTGTTGAGCCAAGGAGGCTAATGCAACACTCTGCCACCTCTCCAGTCAATATGCCCCTTTGCTTGTTCATGTAGCCCATAGTTTGGAGACTCATGAATGGTAATTTTTCTATATATTTGATTATTTTTATGTGCTGAATTACAAGTCAGTGACACCACCATTATGTGTCTTTATACGTATTCAACAGCTAAAGTGACATGTGTATATACCCCCAGGTACCTATGTATCTTGAATTAGATCTGTACAGTGTGGGTGTGCACTGAGGTATATTTAGTTGGACAGGAGCAACATTAGTCCCCAGCCCCCAGTCCCTGGTTGTTACTTACCCTGTTGCTGATGTAGCTGGTCATGTTCAGCACTATCCTGTCCCTGGACTCCAACCACCGACTCCTCGCAGATGACTGCAGACACCTGTTCCTCCAAGGCATCCATCTCTTCCTGTGGCGCTGGACTCCCACCTCCGGTCTGCAGTGCTGCCTGCCGATTGTTGGACAGTTTCTGCTTGGTCTTGCGCTTAGCATCATGCCAGCGCTTCTTCAGTCGGTCACTGTCCTCTTGACCTCTGCTACTGCATTCACCTTGGCTACGATGGACTGCCATATTGAATTTTTGGTCCCCAATGACACTGTGGAGCTGACAAAGAGCTGGTGTTGTTTCTCTGGCACCTCCCCAATCAGGATCTCATTTTCCTGTTGGCTGAACCTGGTTTTCCTCTTCCCCCGGTTCTCTGGCTGGTCCTCCTGGCTGTTAGGGGGGTTGTTGTCTCCTGCAGTACTGGGTCCAGGATGCTCCATGTTGCTTCCAGGGTAGTGATTTTTTAATTCTTTATTTCTTTTTGTGCTTTGCTAGCTTTTTGTAGTTTATTTTTCCCGTGAAGCGTGAAAAAAGTGCCTTCATGCTGATTAACGTGCATTTTCTGCCCGCTGACTGGCCGGCCGTCACTTTTTTCACGTTAGCGGAAAGATTTTTATCGCTGTGACGTTGGTCTTAACGTCAACAATTCCTGCCGCGATGAAAAACTATTTCCATGTAGCGACGTATTGTAAATACGTCGGTACCATGGCGATTGTTTTCAGCGGTACGCAGCGATAAGAAAATTGCCGCTAACTAACGCTAGCGCTAGTTAGCGACAATTCTTGTAAATATACCCCTCAGTGTGGAAACAGAACTGCTATATCACAATGTAGGGATGCGTTGTATGCAGATTCTCGTGTTGTCTTTTTTTCTGCATGTATAATAAATGTAAGTAGCCAATGCTTAATTTCTTAAGCAGGTTATATTTGTATTTATTTATTTTTTGTAAACGTACCCTTAGCACTTCTTACAAGTGATTACTCCATGTAACCCTTTCTTTACATGATGGTGCCTTTAAATATAATTTGTAAAGACATAATGATGTGAGCAAAGTACGATGTAAGATAACGTGTTATGCCTTGTAAAGCATATACATTCTATAATTTTACGTTTTAAGAATAGTGGAGTGCAAAAGATATGATTTATATGACTTGCCCCATAGAATTTGCTAGTGGAAGTTTTATGAAATGTTTGTCAACAGTGTCCCACTGAGGAAAACTATACTTACTATCTTGGTCCTTTGAAATCACTATATTCTGAATACCTTATTACATTTTTTTTTTCAATCGCATAGTTTTTTCTTTATTTTCTCTTTTGTAACTCAAAAGGGCCGTAGTAATGCAGAAATATACAACCGCAATTGTTGTTAGCCTTATTTAAAGTTATGTAGGCCATCTTAACTTGTGCCCTCTGTTTTGAGTTTAAGAACTGTAAATGGCCAATTTTAGTTTCAGCAGGAAACTCAATCGAGCTATTATTCGAAAAATAGACATAAAAGAACTCTTTGTATTAGTTAAGACGTTCTGTGTAACTACGCTGTGTGGCACTTTATTTGCAAGTGAAACCTTTGTTTATACGAGTATAGGCACAAGTGAATGTGTTCTGCATTCCAATGTGCCGGAGTTGACCAAAAAGAGAAAATACACGTGCACACATGTATATTTAAATGGATTTATATATATATATATATACTGTTGTGTACCTATATCTAGATCCATTTACACATGGAAGTCCACATAAATTTCGGGTGAAATCTAGTTCAACACTAATTTTTTTCCATCTCTGTATAGAAATAGACCAAGCCTATTCTACTGTTTGTCAGTAGTTGTTGGTAGATTGAAAGTTCAGCACCTACATGGTTATTGAAGAAAATAGCGGCAGACTTTTAAAAGGAAAAACAAAATAGATGTGGTCCATTGAACTGCTCCAGAGTTCTTGCTCTTGCCTAGCTTGAAAGTGTTTCTGTGCCTTCTGTCTCTGGACAAAGCAGGGGAATGTTTGCATTCCTTTTAAATAAGGCCGACTCGAACATGACTCTTGATATACAAGGCTATAAAACAAAATGGTTACTTAACTGTAGGAGTAGTTTTGCAGCTTGAAGAGTTTTTTGGATTCACATGCTGTGTATTATTCCCCCCCCCATCAAGTTGTTGGGTCTGGAACTGTCTTTTTAGGTCTCGCCTAGGCAGCGCTTGCGCTGTCTCTTTGAGACATGCTGTATTCAGGATATGGGCATAAAGCGCTGCCCACTTTCCGCCCATCTTTTAAATTGGCTCCTGTCCCTGTCCTTTATAAATGGCATCTTTTCATTGGTCAATAGGCTTATTAGTCCCTCCTTACTACCGCCTTGTCTCTTCTTGTAACCTCCCATGAGGACACCCCTGTTACATGTGTTGTTACTCCCTAGGTTTTCATTACAGCCTCAACTGACTATTTTCTTAAAAGGCTTCAGGCAAGACACACACTTGGTCCTAAGCTAGGCTGGAAGTGGTTACTTCGCTCACTAGAACATCTCACATTTATATGGTACCGTCTATTAATTTCCCTTCATCAGCTCCACACAGAGTACAACCTAATCCGAAATTAATGTAATAATTCTTTTGTCACATTTCAAAGCTACTAATTGTATATATGGACATAGCTATTTGAATGTACTCGTAGTACTGTCTTGCATGCAATGCATTATGGGTAGGGTGGATTTACCAAATCTTCTGCAGGGTGCAGTACCGTATGTTAACAAAAGAGGTCTGCAGTGCTGGTGCCTTGCTCACTATGGACCTCTAGGAGCAGCTTGCGGTACCACACCAAGACATGCAGTGCTGGTGCCTTGCTCACCAGGGACCTCTAGGAGCAGTTTGCAGTACTGCACCTAGACATGCAGTGCTGGTGCCTTGCTTACTAGGGACCTCTAGGAGCAGCTTGCGGTACCACACCGAGACATGCAGTGCTGGTGCCTTGCTCACCAGGGACCTCTAGGAGCAGCTTGCGGTACTGCACCGAGACATGTAGTGCTGGTGCCTTGCTCTTTAGGGACCTCTAGGAGCAGCTTGCGGTACTGCACCTAGACATGCAGTGCTGGTGCCTTGCTCACTAGGGACCTCTAGGAGCAGCTTGTGGTACTGCACCTAGACATGCAGTGCTGGTGCCTTGCTCACAAGGGACCTCTAGGAGCAGCTTGCGGTATTGCACTGAGACATACAATGCTGGTGCCTTGCTCACTAAGGACCTCTAGGAGCAGCTTGCGGTACTGCACTGAGACATACAATGCTGGTTCCTGGCTCACTACGCAAGCATTTGCAATGCACTAGGTCTTGCATTACTGAAAGTATGAGCTATTGGCGTTGCATTATTATTTGCAACGCCAATACCTCAAACTATCAGTAATGCGAAACCTATTCCATTGCAAATGCTTGGGTTTTTTTGTCGTTGGGCGTCAACTGTCTTCACCATTTGGTGCTTAGTCCAGCCTCTCCTTACGTCAGATGAACCTCCCCGGAAGCATCTGTGCATGTTCGCCATCTTCAGATTCTTTTTTTCCCTGGCGATAGTTTGTCCATTTAATGTCCTGTGGGCTTTCCCTTGATTGTACCTTATTTATGTCCTTGTTTACTCTCTCACCTGATTTCCATGGGAGACAGGTGAGTCACATGTGAATCCAGAACATTATCAAGCTGCAAAACTACTCCTACAAGTAACGATTTCATTTTGCAGTGTGAATCTTTTTTGGATACACATGCTGTGCATCGATTTTGTAGTTGTTGCTTCACTGTGGTGGTTGGATTGGAGAGGAGGTTGAGCTTGTAAAGTAGTGCTTCAGTGCTCCTTGCCCCACTTGTGACTCTCTGTTCACCTGGACGTCGATGCAGTAGTGTCTTGTGAACGTGTGAATTGACGACCATGTGGTTGCCATACGTAGGTCGGTCAGCAAAACATTTGCCAGGAAGGCTACCATAGCTCCCTGCTTTCTTGTGAAGTGTGCTCTTGGTTTACTTTCTAGCTGCATGCCAGCTTTTGTGTGACACCAAGCCCTTAGTTTATGTTGTCTGCACAATGTGCTGGTCCTACGGATTGGTAGGAACTACACGACATGGCACCGCCAACATTGGTTAGGCTCTTATTTAATGGTCAAATCTGAGTAGTTCTGTCGTGCTTTCTCAGAGACCCCTACTCACATTTTAACCAGAGAGGTCCGTAGTGGGAAGGGAGTAGCCCGAGTAGGCTTACCCTATGTATTGGCTGTAGATTAATCAAGCTTGGAGGATTAAAGGTTCCCACACTGTGCACACCATATCTCTATAAAAAAAATAGGCTTAGTACTACTTCTCTAACAACTACCAAACAGGATGAAAACATTGGAGAACTGATAGAGGAATTAAATATTTCAGAAAATTGCAGACAGGCAGCTACCATGAAATATAACAGCAACTGGTGGAGATGTTACCTTCATGGTTGAGGCACACAAAGCATTCAGAACAGAGGTATTCTATTCTTGGGTTAAATTCCAACGTGCAGATGAATACACAAGGTTATTTCATGAATACGTTGAAGATGATCCACCTGATGAGTGTTTTCCAAACGTGGACTTAGAAGTCCCATTAACATACCAAGAGCACATTAATTGGTTGAAAGGCGCCCTACCCAACAGAACATGTGAGACTCGGTCCGCTCAGTAGAGAAGAAGCAACTTGGCCAGTTTTAACTTCATACTCACCGCATCCAGACATTGCTGCCCTAACACCAGCAGGAATGCGCAAACTTTACAAAGATTTAGTAAACATTTACAGGAATCTTACACAATATGTAATGAGAACATTAACAGTTCAACCTGTGGTGGCTACTCAGGCTATACAACCACACATGGCTACCTCAGGTATTAGCCCACTAACACTAAATGCGATTATGGGAAAGGTTCCCACCAGCCGGGAGCAAATCCTGTTCTAGATAGCACAAAAAACAGCACAGCTTGAAGCAGTTTTTCCCCATACGGACCCACAAGAAAAACACAGAATACGGACAATTTGCTTGCCGATGGGGATGGCTCCCTAGTTAGAGGATTGCGCCACTTGGGGTACAGTCTTCGCTGCCGTATACACCAGAACACATGGTAGCCCTTCAATAGCAGTCATACCAGATGTACTGAAGCAGATTCAGAATGAGTACGGGGCAGAGCCTGCCTTAGATCTGGGAAAGAAACTGATGGGCAATTTTGGTCTGGTATCTACCATTATGTTGAGTAACATAAAAAGGAAGGTAGTAGCGGTGGCTTTACGCCAACGCCTAAGGGAACTCACTCCCACCAGCAGGAGCGCAAATTACCTAAGATTATCGAAGACACATATGCCTCTCTAGGCAGAGATAATCTCAGAGCCAAACCTGGGAAACCAATAGTAAAGAGTAGCTCTGAAAGAGATAACTCTAAGCAAGCACCCGATTCTTCAAAGAAGAAATGGGATAAAAAAACAAAATATAAGCAGAACAAAACACAGTCACAGGGTGGGTCTCCTTAACAGGAACACACCGATCGCAGATATAATTTGCAAAACCGTGACAATATTAGAAAGCCTGCTATGTATCAGGATACTGATACACGTTCATCTTGTTCCTTTCAGGAAACATCCAAAAAAGCGTTCAGAGACAGACAGTCCGATTACAGATCGGAAGAGCGAGTCATGCCGAAAGAAGGAGACATCATACTTCGGATTACATCTTTAAACAGGAAGAAAAACAAAAGACTTCAAAACCTCAATTTAAAAAGAAATAGGTAGCCGGGATTAAAATTAGAAATGCCCAGGCTACTGAGGACTCTGCTTCTGAACGGGAATGGGCAGTGACGGTGCTGGACGGCGGCCAAAGTCACAATAGCTCACCAGAACCTGATGGACTTTGTGGGGGTAGTAGCGCTGAGTGAGCATATCACGGTGGAAACACCTGATACAAGGGTAAGTGTCCCACATCGTTTATATGAAATAACGCTCCAAATGGAGGAGGGGGGGGGAGGGGACATACCCAGGAAAGTGTTGGGTCTCTTTTGGAAGAACCTGACCTTTGGTTGCAGCATTCTTTTGGCTGAAAATAATTGGCCACCTGAGTTCGTAATGGATTGCCCAATGGTAGAAGAAGTTATGTTACCTGCTTTTTCCGACCCGTACTAGAATCAGTTAAAAATTCATCCACGCAGGAGTTAGCGTTAGCACCTACACTTTACCGCAATCATGTTGGGTGGGATGATGAGTCACCTCATCACGAAATCCCATTGAAATCAATTCCTGAACCTCAGAGACAATACCCGATTAAACATGAGGCAAAGAAACAACTTGTGGGACACAACGCCTCACTCAGCTGCTGCTGTGGGAACTGGATGGAGGCACCTTTGCTCCATAAACATGCTACGAGCTGCTCTCTCTGGGAATGTCTGCGGATGTGGGCAACAGCAATGTTACGTCTACCACTCTAAACACAAACAATTGCCCTTTTTTCCGTGTGGGAACAATGTTTTTTGTTTTTTTTTTAAACAAAATGTACCAAAACAGCTTTTTCTTTTTCTAGGCACCATGGCTTTTTGAGGGGCTTGGGATCTCAAATGATTTAATGGCCTTTTTAAGGTTTTTATATATTTTATTGGGAAGCCCGTTTTAGATACTTTTAAGAGTTTGTTTTTATAAAAAAAAAGTTTTTTTAAATTGTCTGCTGGCTTTTTAGATATCGGCCCTTAGTTTGAGGAGTGGGTGTTATATTGCAGAGTTAGGCCCATGTAGCGAAGCAGCCTATTTCTTACATTGTCCTTACGAATAACATTTCCAAGCTGTGACCTTTTGCATACATTTGCACGCAAGACAATGTTGGAGTAGTTTCTCTGAAACTAGACTCGTTTTACATCTAGCTTTGTACAACATTATCACAACGCCCTGAACATCATGTACATGGTCTTGTTCCTTACTACATACAAATGTCATCACTATCTTCTTCCACGGGGTGACAGGGTTATCTACATATCCACAACATCACTAATCTACGCGTTCATCACAAGGCTGCTTTCTATTATAAAACATGAGCATCCCGATAGATTAGTAGAGGAGGTACTTCCGCTGACACCGAGGGTCCTTGCATGCTGAGAAACCACCACACAGCAACCTGACATCTCGTGAGGGGTGTCCAGTTCGTGACCAAGTCGGGGTCCTTCACCCTATCTCATCAGGTAATGGGGTTGGATCGTCCCTTGGGGGGATTCTTGGCTCTAGACCCACACACACTCTAGGGACACTTGGAACAGGGTTTGCATTGTAAGAATATGCTAGATTGCTGCCTTGTTTATATGCCTGTCTACAAATCATGGCAGCACACGTATTTTATGCAAGAATAACGTTGGTTCAATAAATATTAGTGAAAACGTCCCCCTGTGTATTCTCTGTATATTTCTCTGAGAAAAAGTGAGCACGAGTGACTGAGCGAAAGGTTTGTACTGTTTCCACGATTCCTGAGGAATCTGGGTTGTCATGTTCAGTGGCTGCCAGAAACCATTCGCTCCCTGGTAGGTTAGGGGGGGGGCTTACGGTGGCACTGTGAGCTAGCTGCTCTATAGGCCAAAATATCCTGCGGTGGTGTCTGGAATCAGTCTTGACACCAAGCCCTTAGTTTATTTTGTCCGAACAATGCACAGGTCCTACGGATTGGTAGGACCTACACGACAATTTGAATTGTCCACCTTGCTTTGGTGTTTTGGTGACCGGTTTCCCTTCTGTATTGTCTGTGAATGATACAAAGAGGTTTCCCTTTCCTTATTTTGTTCCCTCCAGATAATACATTATTGCCTTGCAGGTGTCCAATGTATGCAGTGCTCTTTCTGCCCGAGTCTTTGGATCCTGGAGAAAAAAAAACTCAGTATATGGACTGTCTGATTTATGTGAAAATGGGAAATGACTTGCAGTAGGAAACGTGGGTTGGCCTCATAATTACCTTGTTCTTGTGTATTTGCACGTTTGGCAAGTGGTTGCATCTCACTTACCCTGCAAAGTTATGCCACTGCAATTAGAACCACTGTCTTAAATGTGGTGAATGTTAAGGTGACTCTGTGGAGTGGTTTAAATCGTTCTTTCCATCAGTTGGGTCAGCACCACATTTAGGTTCCACATTAGCCTTGGTGCAGCTATTCTTTTGGCCCCTTCTAGAAACCGTTCGACCACTAGTGTAGTGAAAAAGCATCTTTCTGTGTATCCCCTTGTGTAGGCTACTATCGTCTCTAGATGTACCTTTAGTAATGCGTAGGTTAGGCTGCTGTCTAGCAGACGTGTAAGATATCCGATGACTAGTATCTCATGTCCTGTCCTGAAAAAGAACTGATCTATGGCACCACCTTGTGCATCTCTCCCATTTGGCTGTGTAGCATTTCCTTATCGGTCTTCTTCCCTCGCATGGAAAGCAGAGCTTGTGACACTGGCAGTCTCTGTACATTCTGTGCCATCTCAATCTGAGAACCAGATTAGTTTTGCCCACGGTGTTGGGGGTGGGGGGCGCGTATTAATGTCATTCATGATTGTCTGCAATTGTTGATCACTATTGATAACAGTGGAATGGGGGGGCTTAAGCAAATGTCCCTGACGAGTCTTTCGACAGCGCATTACCTAGGGAATGACAGTGTGATGTCTGGATATGAAGAACTGGCATTTTGCGTTTTCTGGTGTTGCGAAAATGTCTAATTCTGGTGCCTCCACTTTTTGAACACCTTCTCGATCACTGCTTTGATTCAGCTCCCACTTGCGTGAGGTGTTTACGTGACTGTTCGCTTCTATGTTGTCTACCCCCAGTAATTATATCTTTGTTATGGTTACTTATCCCTGGGTAGCCCACCTCCATATCTCCTGTGCTAGCTTTGATAAGGTGAAGGATTTTGCCCCACCCACCCACCCTCCCTCCCTTGTTGAGGTAGAACATTGTTGATGTGTTGTCTGTTTGAACTTGTATTGATTTGCCCCAGAACTGCTTCTGAAAGGCTTTTAAGGCTAGGTACACTGCCCATAGTTACAGCAAAGTTATGTGTTGTACCACTTCTTGTAGGTTCCAGACTCCTCCGATGTTGAGCTTCCCCATTTGAGCTCCACATCCCATGTGTGAAGCGCCCGTGGTGATGGTCACTGTTGGAGTTGGTGGTGTTAAGGGTCCTCCAACTGTAATATTAGTCCTGTTCCACCACATAATTTCCTCCTGTACGCTTTGCATGACAACCACTAAATCTTTCCCAGGGCTCGAAAAATCCACTCGCAATGGCGAGCCAGATTTAATCAGGACAAGCAATTTGTCAGGGCCTACTCGCCCTTTCTGACGAACTGACAACAGGTGTTCTGCTTGCTCACAAAGTGAATAAGCAATAAAGAAGCCTTTAAACCTTATCTTGTCACATTTGCTGGGCTTTCAGAGACAGAGGTCAAAAGTCAGTTTGTTTTCCTACATTTACTTTTCTTTCTGGGACTGAAGTTAGAGGATTTTGTAAAGTGAACTGTGTGACAATCGCGCTGAGACCAGTTCTCGGGTCAAGTACCTTACAGTTAGTGCGAGTAGATTATTAAAGTTACTAGACCTGCAGGTCTAGTAAAAATGTTATGATTTTTCGAGTCCCGTTTCCAACTGCCTGTTGCTTGTGACCATGGACTAGGGGCGTGTTAGACCTGGCACCATTGGCGTGGGTCTCCCCTCCATCTTTCACTTCTTGTCTCCTCTGTGTTTGCTGGTGTTAGATGCTCTGGGCGCTGTGCCACTGCCATTCAGTGCTACAGCGCGAATGCTCCCTATTGTAAATTGACTGGATGAAATGGTATTCCCATAATTGGCTCATTTGATTTACCGGTTAGTCCCTAGTATAGTGCACCGTGCGTGCCCAGGGCTGGTAGACCGAATGCTGCTGGTGGGCCTGCAGCACTGATTGCGCCACCCACATAAGCAGCGCGTAAAGTGTGTCTCAGACCTGCCATCGCAGAGTCTGTGCACAGTCCAGAACTGCCATTCTTTGACTGTAAAGTGAACCCACTTCCCAGTCCCTCAACCTTCCCTTGGCATCATGTAAGTCATCCCTATGGCAGGGTGCGTTGTATGTGAAAGGTAGGACCTGCCTTTGTCTGTGTGGCATGTCCTGATAGTGAATTACACTCCATTTCGTTTTTCACTATTGCAAGGCGATCTGTTCCCTTAGGCCAGAATGGGCAGTTTTGATTATTATATCCTATAATCCTAGCTGACCCAAGGAACATGTTTTGAAAGTCGAATTTAGTATGCCTGAGCTCAGAATATTAAAATACAGCTTTTAGTGAGGATTATTTTTATATTCTGTGTTTGAAAATACCACTTCTAGAAAGTAGGTATTTTCTTGCCTAAGTCGTCCAGTGTGCTCTGATGTTATGTGTATTGGATGTCTGGTCTTGGAGGGTCAGGGCAGGCTGAGCCCGACCTGGGTTGAATAGCGAGATCTGCAGCTGGAGTATGGGGAGGGGTGACCCTTTGATCTGAGCAGGGCTGGGCCTGGCAAGGAGAATGATGGCTCCAGCCCCCACTGTGCGTCTGATGGCAGACCCCCTCTTCCTCAAAGGCAGGATGCAGCCTCGTAAATAAAGTGCTCCAGGACCACACCGAACTGGTTCTGGCTGGGTTCAGTGACTTGTGACTTTTGAGAACAAAGACCTGTGGGGTATAAAGATCTGCGCCGAAACCCCTACGGTGTGTGTTATTTCTGGATGTCAAGATGAACCTCTGTCCGTGTAACGAGAGGAAAAGGACTTTGAAACTTCCATCCATCTTGCTGAAGCAACTACCCAAGGGCCTGATTTGAGCTTGCCTCCTGCTGAAGTCTCAGGGACATTAGACTTCACCCATCAGCCTTCTGAATTCCTATTGAGAGGGGTTCAACTCGCAGGTGAGGCCTCTGTCGAGAATTCCAGAGCCTCGGGGTCTACTGCGGGGAACGCGGGCTGAGAATCATCGCTATCGCGGGCCGCCGCAGCTGAGGAGCTGTTGCCGCTGAGAGCCCGAATTTGTCTGTGCTACGAGAATCATCACTATCGCTATTGAGGGCCGCTGCAGCTTGAGGAGCTGTTGCCGCCGAGAGCCCGCATTTGTCTGTGGTACGACAATCATCGCTATCGCTATTGTGGGCCGCTGCAGCTGAGGAGCTGTTGCCGCCGAGAGCCCGCATTTGTCTGTGCTACGAGAATCATCGCTATCGCGGGCCGCCGCAGCTGAGGAGCTGTTGCCGCTGAGAGCCTGCATTTGTCTGTGCTAAGAGAATCATCGCTATCGCTATTGTGGGCCACGGCCGCTGCAGCTGAGGAGCTGTTGCCGCTGAGAGCCCGCATTTGTCTGTGCTACGAGAATCATCGCTATTGTGGGCCGCTGCGGCTGAGGAGCTGTTGCCGCTGAGAGCCCGCCTTTAATCACCGTCCCAGGATCATCGGGAGTGCACGCCGCAGACCGCTGCAGCTGGGAACTGTGGCCATTGCGAGTCCACCTGTCATCATCGCGGCTTCCTCCCGAAGCTGCGTGCCGTGCCCCTTTAAACCTCATGTACATTGTGCATCACCGGGTTGCGTAGACCCCGGCCTCGAACTAAGTTAGTTTCACCCGCTTTTGAGTGCTTTATTGCCTTTTCAGTGAACTTATATTAACGTGCATTGTGGCTTGTTGATAGTCTTCGAGCCTTGTGTTAAACTGATATAAAGCTACTCCTTTTTCTATAGTTACTTATGTGGTGTCTTCACTGCGTTATTGTGTATGGTCACGAATGCTTCACACACTGCCTCTGAGATAGGCCTGTCTGCTCGTGCTACGTTACCACAGGGTTGAGCAGGGGTTATCAAAGGGTGTAGCCCCCTTACTCTGACTTAGGAAGAAGGGTACCTTCTTGGACATTGGCGCCAGCCATTGCCAACCAGAGATCCCCATTTCTAACAGGGCCCATTTCTGGACGGACTCATTTATAGCCTTGCATGTGGTATTAAGGAAGCCATCATTCCCAGCAACTTCCCTACAGTCCTCACACAGTCAGAGACTGACCTTTCTGGAAGCAGCAAGCTTCTTTCATTATTGCCAGTACTCTTTTTTTTAGCATTGGGAAATTGCGTTGCATTGATTCTTACTCCCAAGAAGAGCTTCTGCTATTCTAGTGTGGATGAAGATTTTTCTGTGTTTAATGGAGAACTCCAGTCGGTGGAGTGTCCTCATGCCTGTTTTTATGCAGTCTCTACATTTGTGGGTGCAACTTGCCTTTACCAGCCAGTCATCTAAGTAGAAGTACACATGTATTCCTTTCCTTCTTAGGTAAGCAGCTATGGCCCCTGAGCACTTTGTGAACACTCTGGGAGCTGATTTTATCAAGAATTTTAGAACTTTGAATTGGTAGTGTGCCTTGTCTATTACGAAGCATAGAAACTTCTTGTATTTGTGATTTATTGGGATGTGCAGATAGGCGTCCTTTAGGTCTATGGTTGCCATGTAATCCTCATGCTGGAGTTGAGGGACAACCTCTTGTAAGGTTGTCATTTTGAAATTCCGTGTCTTTATGCACTTGAGGGCCGAAGTGATTGGTCTGGATGTGGTACTAGGAAATATGTCGAGTAGATTCCCTGCTTAATCTCCTTCAGGGGCACTTTCTCTTCTGCCTATTTTTGAAGCAATTATTACACTTCATGGCAAAGATAGCTTTTTTTCTTCCTTCTTATAGATTGTTTTCTTTGTACCCTGTCTTGGCAGGCGTTTTACCAGTTCTATGCAATAGCTGTGTTGAATGATGTGGAGTATCCACTTGTCTGATGTGACCTCCCTCTACTTCTGAAGGAAGGCTCCCCTTCTTTCCCCCACAGGTGTTGTGTGTGGGCAGGGCCTCTGGTTTGTGTGAGTCACTTGTCTGCTGTTGCCACCCCTCTGGACGACTGTCCTCTGCCTCTTGCTCACCCAAGAGAGGGCTGTCTCTGTGGCGCCTGATATTAACACTGTTGCCTCAGTGTTTGTACGGGACTTGCTTGCTGGAAGGCCTGGTGTGTTTCAGCGGCTTCGAAGACTTCTCTTCCCATTGGCCTTATAGCTGGGATGATTCCCCTTCTCTGCTGTCCTCTAAACTGTACAGGCCCCCCACCCTCGACTTTGCAGCGTTGTTGTCCTTCTTGAACTGTTGCAGTGTGTCCTCTACTGCACTCCCAAACTGGTGTTCCCCGTTGATAGGGGTGATGTTAATGTTGGCCTGAACCTCATTTTTGAACCTAGAGACTCGCAGCTGAGCGTGCCTCCTTCGGGTTGTCCCTGCCACCAGTTGCCTACTCGCTGTGTCAGCGGCTTAGAGTGCAGATTTTAAGCACAGGTTTGCTATGTTCTTTCCCTCTTCTGAGAGGGCGTTTGCTCTCTTCTGGTACTGCTCTGGCAGATGTTTTATCAATTCTGCCATCTCCTCCCAGTGTTGATGGACATATCTGTTAAGTAGGACGTTCAAATTTGCAATGCGCCATTGTGTTGCGGCTCCCCTCTCCAACTTTCTTGCCACCATTTCTATCCTTTTGCTTTCTTTATCAGAGGGAGGATCAGAGGTAGTTGGCGCATTAGCTCTTTTCCTGGCGGTGGCCACAATGATGGAGTCCGCCCCAGCATTGCCCCGAATGTATGCAGGGTCCTTCGATGAATGTTTGTATTTCTTTTCGACCCAGAATGACAATGACATGCAGGTTGC
This sequence comes from Calotriton arnoldi, assembly GCA_963921515.1. Taxonomy (NCBI): domain Eukaryota; kingdom Metazoa; phylum Chordata; class Amphibia; order Caudata; family Salamandridae; genus Calotriton; species Calotriton arnoldi. The sequence continues at coordinate 1,095,387 of CAWUFW010002752.1, forward strand.
TGTTTCCTTAAACTCCTCTCTCCCCCCTGATGCTCAGTAGCATTGGCCTTTTCTTTCTATGGGTAGGAATGTCTGGAGCAGAAAATATGTCTGCAACTGCTCATCCTTCAACTGGACCTTGTAACATAATGCTGCCCATTTCACAATCTGATTGTACATTGCCATGTCTTACGGGGGAGAAGGCCTCAATTAATAGGTGTCCACAACCTCTTTGGGGAAACCTGCATTGTGGTGTTGCCATTGCTCTTTGATGCCTTCTGACCCCTCGATGTCCTGGAACAGACGCTGTGACTGTGGGTACTCATCTTCATAGAAGAGTTCTTGTTCCTCCTCTTCCTGTGGCTCTTGTGTCATTGAGGGTTCCAGTTCTCCAGAGTCTTTCTCCTCCTGCACGCTTTCCAGCAAATGTTTTTATTAGTATTCGGAATCCCCAGAAGGAAGTGACAAAGTCCTTTTTTATGAAGGATTGTATCTATTTTGGCCTCAAATTTTCTTGCGGCCAATTTTGAGGGTATGTTCTTCGGTGTTTACTGTGGCTGCTGGTCTTTTCTTCGGCGTCGAAGTTTTGGCCACCGGTGTCTGGACTGCAGTCTTCTTGGCTTTTTCTCGACCTCGATCAATCAATCAAATGATATGGACTGTCTCCTTCTGCAACATAGCAGGCACTTCCAAGATCCATGACAGAAACAAATACGCTTGAGGGATCTGGTTTCACCAGAAACACCCATCTTCAAGAGGAGAGGGGAAAAAATGAATTAAAACAAGTAGGAGTTTCCGGCTCTAACCACTAGATGGCGGAATATGCACAACATGTGAATCAAGAAGCAATTCATGCTGCAAAACTCAAATATTATGTTACGGGTTCTAACTGTAGAGAACTACCATATTTGTTGTTAACTGAATAGGTTTGCTTTTTGTTTTGAGCTTAAAATTGGGCTGAAGAATAATGCGTTTGCTCTATTAACACTTTATCTGTGTATTTGCTATGCAGATGATCTATTGCAGAGGTCTTCAAACTGTAGGGCGCGCTCCCATGGGGGCCATGGCTTCATTGGGGGAAATCGCAAATGTCTCCGCAAGTACTTGTAAATGAAGATCGCCTGCAAGCGCAACTTGGCACGTTTCCAGGCTGTCTTCATTTACATGCATTTCATGAAGTAGCCAAACAAACATACATGGGAAATTTCATAATGTAAAATAACATATTTCCATCCAATTAACTCAACTTTATTATTTTATATGCAGGTAACTCAAAGTGGAAAAACAAGACATTTAAGGAATATTTAGTTCCTTTGAGCCACGTGGTGTCGGGGTCAAAAACGTGGCTAAAAAGAACAACATTTTCTTCAAGGGATTTTTTTTTTCATCTTCAGTTAATTGCATATAAAATAATGCAGAAACCTTTTAACGAAAAATAAATGCAAGCTAAGCAATCGAATAGAAATACATTCTTTTATGTTATGAAATGTCCTTTAGGTAATGTGACTAGCAGATACGAGGAATAGTGACTTGTGTATTCATAGTGCTACAAAGTTTCAGCCTGGAGCAGAAAGCACTGTGAATATACAAGTAATTATTTTAAAACTGTATTGTACACAGTATAAGGTAGAATGCTGCAAACTGATTTGGTGTGTTAAGATCAAACAAGTGCTTTCAACATATATATTTTCATACTAGGTAAACTAAACCTAGTGCAAACATTTGTCTATTATAAGTACACTTTCTAGTACTCCGTTTATAACACCCTGACATTACCCCCAGGTCTCTCCTGTCCTCGTCCCATTCATAAACAAAGTGAGATAATCCTATCTCACCAACAGAAAAAAAGAACAGAGGAATTCTGGCCCTACCTCACCCCCTCCTACTGGGAGTACATAAACGTACGTATCCCAGGATTCCCTCTGTACTTTTTTTCTGTCTTCCGACAGAATGGGACGAGGCAGGAGCTGGGAACTCCTGGTTTACTTACGTTACTGCTGCCGGGCGGTGCTGGCGTTTCCTGCCTCATTCCCTGCCTGGCTTGGGGGGAGACGTGGATTTCCCTCCTGCTTGGTTCCTGTTGACGCTGGGGGAGTCCGGGCAGTGCCTCCTTGGTTGCCGGGCATGTCGGGAGGCACGGCGTCTCTTCTGCGAGGTGGTTCCTGGGAGGAATTCCCTTCTGGGTCTCGTTGCCTGACTTCCGGCTTGGTGGCGGGCCGGAAGTCAGGTGCTGGTTTGCTGGTCGGCAGCGAGGCTGCTTTCAAGACCCGTAAGACGGCCGGCCTGGGCAAGTACCGCAAAGCGGTTTTTGTGTGCATCTTTACGATACTGCCTTAGTGTTGTGCTGAACCTTGATTACTTTTGCTGTGGATCGGAGGGAGGGGGGGGGGGGGTGTCAAGATGGATCTGTGCCCGAGTGGACCGTCTTGAAGGCTGCCTGGTTCTCACTGCTGTGGGTCAGTTAAGGCTGGTCTTCTTGCTGTTTTGGCTGCATCTGGCAGGGGGATAGCGCCTGGTGTGCCCCTGTCCAGGTTGCTTTGAACTCCTGTGGCCATTCTTCCTTCTAGCTCCTGAACTTTCTGACACTTATGAAATCGCACAGGGTCAGGTCTGGTTAGTACCTAGTTGGGTGACCGCCTGGGACTTACAAGTTCTGTTGGGGCCTGGTGGCGTCTTGGTGTTCGGTCAGTCATGGGGAAGCATTCCAGGAAGCGCAAGCATGTGGATCACCCTCATCTTACTCTTCGGAGTCTTCTTCTTCTGTTTTTCCTGCAACTGTCGAAAAGCCGCAGGGAAGGTGATGATGCTAGGATCAAGAAGTTGATTAAGGAAACTCTGCGTGAGATGGGAGGGGGGCGTTCCAAGGGCTCTCTTCCTGTTCATTCCTCTCATTCTTCCAGTTCTGAGGAGGATTGGATTGGGGTGAGGAACATAAGGGGAAATACATTGACACTTGCTAAAACATGACAAATCCAACATGGGTTTTCCTTCTGAGGAGGCGCCCAGCACGTCTGGTGGTTCGTTGCTGCAGCAGTTTCAAAGTTCAACTACTGTGAATGTGCCGGTCCATCCCTACATTGATGAGGTTATGAAGCAGGAGTGGAGGGATCCTGATTGTATCATGCTTCCCAGTTTCATGGCTAAACTTTACCAGCTTCAGGACATGTCAAAGGAGTTGCCGGACTCTATTCCAATTGATTCTTTTGTGGCGAGTCTTGTGGGTTGTACTTCCTTGGCTGAGGATGCTGTGATTAAAGAGCCTGTGGATAAAAAGGTGGATGCTTCCCTTCGAGTATACTCTGGTTCTCATCAGGCCCTGCGGGCTGGCATTTATGGTACTTACGTTGCCCGGTCTCTGATTTCGGATATCAAGGCTCTGTATCAGTCATTGGATGATACGTCTGACTGTTCTGGGCTTTTGGAGCACATTGAGCAGCAGGTGGAGCTCCTTTCTGATGTGTACTTCGATGTGGTGAGGGCTTGGGCCCTTTCGGGGGGGGGGGGGGGTGACAGCCCACCACAATCTTGTGTTGTAGTACTGGAAGACTTGGCCCTTCTGGTGGCTCCTCCGCTCCTCTCTGCCCTGTGCTGGTGGACGGTGCCGGACAATCTTTCCCGGGGTCTGCCGTTGCAACCCTTTCCTACGGCAGTCCTGACGACTGATGCTAGTGCTTTCGGGTCGGGGGGGGAAAGGACGTTGGAGTCCGGCTCCCTTCAGGGTCGCTGGTCCCTTACGGAGGTGCAGCGTTCTTTACGAATTGGCGGGAGTTGACGGCAGTGTCCCGAGCTGTCATGGGATTCTGCAGTTGGTTGTTGGGGTCCAGGTCCAAGCTTCTGAATGCGGTGGTGATCCCCTTGTTTTGTTGGGCGATGGGGCATCTATTGTGTCTTACGGCTGTTCATATCTGGGGTGTGGACAACAGGGTAGCGGATGCCCTCTGTCGTTATTTCCCCGCTTCCCAGGAGTTGTCTCTGACTCCAGTGGCTTTTCGGCTTGTATGCAGGCGGTTTGGTCTTCCCCATCTCGACCTCTTTGCTTCCCGGCACAATGCTCAACTACCTCGGTTCTGCTCCTGTGTCCGTCAGGAGGGGGCGTGGATGCTCTGACCATTCCTTGGCCGTCCCACCTGCTGTATGCTTTTCCACCGCTTGCGCTGATCTCCTAGTTTTTGGCTCACGTGGGGTGGGAGTCCCGGGAAGTGGTAGTTGTGGTACCGTTTTAGTCCCGTCAGTCTTAGTTACCCCACTCTGAGGCTGTTGGCGGTGCAGGGTCCCTGGTTTATCCCTTGCTTTCCGTCTCCCCAGCAGTCTTCTCCGATGTTGTCTCTCCTGCGGCTGTCGGTGTTGAAGTTGAGAGGCAGGGGTGGAGGCATCGGGGTTTCCCTGAGCATTTAGCCTTGGCCCTGGAGCAGTCTCGTAAACTTTCTACTTTGAAGTTCTATGGGCGTCATTGGGGGAATTTCCAGCGATGGTGTCGGGCTCTGGAATTGTCCCCCCTGGATTGCTCGCTGCCTGAGGTGCTACAGTTTCTCTGGGAGGGGTATGAGAAGAGGTTATCTGTTTCCACTTTGTGGGCTCAGTGGGCCACGATTAAGGCATTCCGTTCCCCTTGGGGGAATTTGTAGGATGTGGAGGACTTGGTTTCTCGGTTGTTGAAGAGCATTTCTTTGGCCAGTCCTGTGGTGCGGCCATCCTTTCCCTTTTGGGACCTTCCCCTGGTGTTACGGGGTCTGGAGGCTTCTCCCTTTGAACCTTTGGCTGAGGTGGACATCAAATTTGTGACTTTGAAGGTGTTTTTTTTTGGTGGCCATTACTTCGGCAAGGCGCCTGGGGGAGTTGGGGGCTCCGATGGCACAGGAGCCCTTTTTGTCTTTTTCGGATGATGGGGTCGTCCTCCGGTTGGATGCCTCTTTTGTTCCCAAGGTGCCTTCTCAGTTCAATCGTTCTCAGGAATTGGTGTTGCCTGTTTTGAGTGCGGATACCGGTGTCTGCCGATTACCTTCCTTGGTCCTTGCTTGATGTCTGCCGGGCTTTGTGTAGCTATGTTGATCACACGCGTCCTCATCGGAAGTCGGACTCCCCGTTTGTTTCTTTTGGGGGTTCCTCTCGTGGGAGGAAGGCTTCTTCTTCTTCCATTGGGGGCTAGCTGAAACAGGTCATTATGTTGGCCTACTCCCTTTCAGGTTCCCCTCCTCCGGCGGGTGTGCAGGGGCATTCTACCCGGGCGGTGGCGGCCTCCTGGGCTGAGGTTCGGGGGTTTCCCTGTCAGGAATCTGTAGGGCGGCTACTTGTGCGTCCTCTAATACTTTTGTGAGCATTATTGGATCCAGAATTTGCTGGGGGATGATGCTAATTTTGGTTTGGGGGTCCTGTGAGTGTGTGCTCCTGACTTCGTTTTTCTGTGTCAATAAATAACTGGGTTTTGCTGCAAGTCTTGTGTCCTGGTGGTTTGATGTTGATGAATGCCAGTTGTTGCTTGGGTATTCTCACTTTGTTTTTGAATGGGGAGAGGAGGGTTAGGTATGTTTATGTACTCCCAGTGCGAGGGGGTGGGGTAGGGCCTACATTCTTTTTTTCTGTTAGTGAGATAGGATTATCTCACTTTGTTTATGAATGGTTAGAGGACAACAGGACCAGGAGTAATGAAGATTGCTGGCAAGAAATAGGACATTAGGTATCAAAAAAAGAATAACTCATTGTCCACATGAAGCCTCAGGTGACTCCCTTAAATTAAAGTCTAAACTTGGTTCCAAGAAACCTTTACATTTGGTGATTAACAAACTGGACACATTTACATTCTTTCAGGTAGTGGGCACCCTGGTGAGAATGTCCGTTTCATCCTTAGCTCTGTGTCCCTCCCTGAGCTTCACAGCATCGGAAAACTCCAGCCCACCCCAACCCCGCCCTCCCTTGACTTTTAAGCAGAGGTACTTCAAGGGCCACAATAACTGTTCAGGGATGGTTGTTGTTTTTAACAAAAAGTATGGGAACTGCTTTTATAAAAATTAAAAAAGCATGGGGCATGTGAGTCCCCGTAGATCCTGTCCACTTCGACCTCTGTTAATATGCACATGTCCTTCAAGGTGAGTAGAGTGGGTGACAGGGAGGCAGCCACCAGGGTCACATTCAGATGGAGTGCTCTGATCATCTGAACCCCTTGGGCCTCAGAGTAATGGTCCAGGAAAAAGAGGAAAGCAATGATATCCTTGGATAGCATCAAAGAGATACCACCACAGAGGAAGTGGTACTACATGGGGCGGGTCATTTTTTTAGATTACAAAATGATAGAGACAGCTTTCTCAGAGAGAATCGCCTTGAGGAAGGTAGGGAGTTTTTTTGTTCAGCAGGGGAAGTTGCATTGAGACCCAGGCTCACAACACCCCAATTCTGGGGCCTAGTGTTTATGGTCAATTTCGATTTTGGTTTGATATACTTTTAGAACTCTCACATATAGCGTAGATTATGAGCTACTGAAAAATAACCCTGAAATGAAGTCCTAAGCGCCGTCCCGGAGCTCACCCCCTGCCCCTCCCACGCTCCCTATTCTTGCCATAAATTTTTGAAGGGGGGCCAACTTCAAAACATTTGGCTTAGGAGGGGCTCAGAGCAACAAAAAAAATTTGAAGACCTCTGATCTATTGTTTTTGGACTAGGCTGCACTCAGCTTACAGTGAACGCTTGTGGTGCATCAGCGTTGCATCACCTTTAATGCTGAATTATATTGTATCAGTATTTATATAGCACTTTCCAAAACCCTTAAGCACTTTCTGGTGATAAGACTACATTATTTATATGGTGCTTGCAACACCACTGGAGAAATCATGAAACACTGATTTGGACCAGATTCCTTGGCACCCTTCAGACTGCATGGTTGAAAAGAGGTTTCTTTTTTACAGTTTTGTCTACGTTTAATATACACACTTGTCTCTATGCTATTACTGTCTGTCTGCAAGGCCACCTACAAGTGGTGACTATATTTATCAAATTTATATAGATTTATAAAATTTCTGAACTAGGTGGACAGGTTTTTAGCAAGTGCATTTGAGTAATAACTTTGCACCAGAGCAGTCTGTCACTATGATCTTAACTAAAGAGCAACTATTACTATCTAATGCATTCACAGAAAATATGTTAATCGGAACTTTACTCATAGGCTTTGTATGCACCTTGATCAGGCATTATGTGGTTTGTGCAGTTTTATTTTAATAAAAAAAAATTTAAAAAACGTATCTGTTTGAACAGTATGAACCCTAGGTTTACTGTTCTATATGTAATAGTTTAATTAACTGAAATACAGATATAGTCTAAATGGTATAAAAAATTTTTTTTAAAAGAGTGGGTTAAGAAAATACAAATTAAGCCAGTGCCATATCCAGGGGCGCAGTGAGCATACAAACTTCCAATTTTTTATTGTTGAATTTCCTTCCGCGGAGTGAGATATTTTGTCAGAAACTTGTACATTATTATCAAAGTCTGTGCTGAAAGAGTCTGACCCCGACCCAGTTACTGGTCAAAGGATCACTCAGAAAATCATTTAGTGCACCCTTCTTAACACTGCAATCCAGTTAGTGACTACTTTTGAAACCTCCAGATTCTCTACCTGGCAGTGGCACCCAGCCCATTACCTTCAACAGTTGCCACTTTAAGTAGCCAAATTGACGGACTGAAATGCATTCCATCCATCCGTGTGGTTACTGGTCACTGCATACACATGGTAAGTGTCTGATGGACAGTGCTCGGAGCCTGTTGCCCTCCTCCCACTTGCACAATCTCCAAGAAAGAGGAAGGGGGGGGGGGGAAATCAGGGAAGGTGCCTTTGCGTGTGCTGAGGGCGATGCATGCCCACACTACTCAGCAGAGACAAAGACCTTCTAGTTTGCGTAAGGATGCTTGCTCACCTCGCCCGTCCAACAGTAAGAGTGACGACATCCCCATATTCGACCTGCCCCCCCGATTAAAGGACAAACCACAGAGCCAAAGAAACCATTAATTCCCATACTGCTTGTAGACGGTTGATTTTTAGCTAACGTATGCTGTAAAATGCACAATTCACCTTAACTTTTACCAAATTATCTTGGTGGAGAACCTGTTGAATACCACCTACCCCTGCCTGGCATTCAGTAGTAATGAAAGTAGTAATGTTGATATGGTTTCCTTAAAATCAATACTATACTACTAAAATATAAATAGTACCCGATAATGCTCCCCAATACAAGCCATAACCTCTTAATAAAGGCATTCACTTTTGGTCTCTCTAGGTAGTCTTGCAGGAGAATGTCCACACTTGCTGTAAATGGTAGCAGAGGATGGACATGTATTCTCCTTGGGAGGATGCAAAAGATGAACAGCAACCCTTAGTAAGTTCAAAAGACTTATGTAAAAATTCATGATAAATTATGAGAGGATGTTCACAAACTAGTACATTCCAATGTCACGAATGCTCATAAGACATTGTATTCCAATATTTATATAGCTCTTACTACTATGTCGGCCGCTGAAGCACTTGCCTACATAGGCAGCATGCCACACCGTGTAGGGTGTGTTCTTGGAAGGACGTGGTCTTAGTTTTGATCGAAGTGGGAAGTAGTTCCATGTCGTGTGCAATGTACAGACAGGACTTGCAGCACACACTTAAGTTTATAAACTCATTTGTTCACAGTAACCATCACTTTATTTTGCAAAAATAGAAAATTCCTAAATGGTTTACAATTTTGAGACCGGTCAGCTGAAAACGCTTATATGAAAGACCGAAAGAGCTGATGTAAACACAAGAAATGACAGATGTCTCTCACTCTTTGCCCCACACAAAAATATCCCCTTACAAAACCAAAAAAAATATGAAAAATAAGACACGACGTTGGCCTGTGGCCTTTACTGTGCTCTTGATTTTTCGTTGGCAGCTAAATAAAAGCGTTGGAAAATACATATATAGAGCAGATTAATACAAAGGTAGACTGCGATCACTGGGGAGAAAACACTTTGGTATTCAAAGGTCTGCAGAAACTCATGTAAACATAAGCAATAAATAACCAGCCACTTGCCCCGGGATAGCTTGGAGATAGTGGGCTCACACTCTGCCAAGGGAGGTCACAGAAGAAGTGTTCCGTTCCTTTTTCCTAATGGAACACATAGGTGGATCCGACCACGATGCTCTATCCCTTCACTGCCTCCTAAAACGTCGGTGACACCCGGTGTGATCGGGGCAGGAGATCCCCAGCAGGAAAATGTAAACTTTACAGCCAACAAACCCCAGCAGATACCAAACACAGCACTCCAACATGTGGCTGGTAGCAGCAATCTACCTGTAACCACTGCTAGAGCGAAAGGTAGGAGGCGGAGCTTAGAGTAGAATGAGAGATCGATGTGATCTCACAAAGTGCGACTAGGGATAACCCCCAACTGATAGGCACGGACTGAGAGCTCTACAGAGAGACCTCTTCTTTGGAATGTAACAAGCTGCAAAGTCAGATGGAAGCATCAGACACAAATGGATGGGGTTGGAAATTGGGTTGGAGAAGCATGGTCAAGCCGAAAGGAGTGTTTTTTGTTAGAGGATCTGAACTTGGGAATTGGGGCTAAAGGAGATAGCAACAGGGCAAATAAGCCGAGTCTCTTAGCACGACCGGCACATCACTGGCTTGAGAAAATGATAAACCCTTGTAGTGTAACATGTTGAAGTCATGAAGACACGGGAGCATAAAACCATCAACAAGAATCGCCCTAATCTTTGGCATTAAGGAATCCAGTGGGATCTACTTCGGAGTAGCAGGATCTGCTTGATTGGGGCAGCCTTTCCATCTTTATTGTGGGCTTTACGGCAGAACTAACGCAACAAACTACATGTGCTCTAAAATAGAATTAGTTATAACAAGTCCCCTGAGAAATGGTAGCAACCCCAAAGATGTGCACGGGGTCAGTGTAATGGGAATGTGCGACTCAGATGAAATCCAGGGGGTCAGTGACATGAGAAAGGGAAGGATTCCGTAGAATTGCATTGGGCTGAGTGAAAATGGCAAGTCTGGTTGTGCAAGAAATTGACCCAGCAAAGTGAGAATCAATGGAATTCCACTGTAGTGCATGGTTTTGGTGACATGAAAAAGTTCAAGACTGCATCGAGCAGCATAGGGTCAGTGAGGTCGTAGAGTTTGATATTAAAGGGCTCTGTAACATGACAGAGCTGAATGCCTTGAAAATGCTTGGAACCAGTGATGTAGCAAACAGCATTCCATGGAAGAACATGGGGACGGCAACGGGGAGAGCGAGACTCTGAGAGAGTGCAGCAGACTTATTTGGAGAATCTGGCAGGTGACTATATTGTATTAGCAAAATGAGTGTAAAGTGATTGAAGTGCTTGAGAACACAGATTATACTAAGGAGAGTTCGGGTTTCTTTTTTTTTTTTTACATTAGAGATATGAGAATAGGTGTAGACGGGAGTACCCTTGATCGTGGAGCACACCTCCAATGATATGCATGAAAGAGACTGCGTCAAAGCACATCTAGTCTGTGGCCCTAGAAACGGGGAGGGTAGGAGGCGGAGAAATGCACGCAAGGTGTAGTCTGTACCTATGTTCGGTTATGGCTTCAGAGTCTTCACAGACATTTCCTTTTCTGGGAAGCATGTGGGTGATCTCAATGGCAGTTTGCGAAGAGCATTGAAGGCAACAGGTAAGGGGCCAGGTGCGGGGATATGATTAAGACCCAGTCCCTTCCTCTTGGCACAACTTATTCTTTGAAAATACGTCTTCTGGGTGAGGAAACAGAAATTTCTCCTTGACACATGGCATTGCGGGATATGGGTGGAGGGTAAGTAGACAATTTGCATAGACTGTTGTAGCATAGGCTCGTCTTCAATACACTGCTCTGACAAAGCCTGAATGATCGTTTTAAGTCTTGTTGCCCTGTTGTAGGGCTATTCTAAGCATTTACTTACTCATCAGCCAGTAGTCTGATGAGATAGCAAATTTTATACCAGACACTGTACACTTTCCAACCAAAACTACCCAGTAGGTGTAGGCCTACCATCACGGCACAACCTTCTGCTCTTTGGCAGCATAACTGGGTTTCGAATTCAAAACACAGAGACGAGACGTCAGGTCCAAATAGATGTTGGTGAAGTTTCCCCTCTCCATAACCAAACCTCCATCAGAGGCTAGTAGGTGTAGCAATACAAATCAGTATGTAAGAAGGACAGTCTGCGTACACAGGCATGAAGAGAGTCATAGCCAATCCAGAGACGGGGCAGAGAACAAGGAGGGTAGGTTGATGGCGGGGGCACCTTTCATATACGGGTGGGAGCAGAATGGTCTCATGTATGCCCTTCTTCTGCCTTAGCTTTCGGTTCCAGCCAGCATCTTTGGCAAATTATAGTCTTTTGAAAGAAACAGAAGCTCCTCTTTTAACGGATTTTTGGGTAGGGGTAAGATAGGAACCTCGTGCTCCAGGGGCTAGCTGAGAACCCAGCACACTGAAGGACAAGGGATGTAATCCCACATTCCAAGCTCATGTAGCCATCACCAACCCTGGTTACTGTTCTCTTACACAGAGGTAACTGCTTTGCACATTTACAAAGAGGTGCGGGGTGGGTGTATAGTTTGGGGTTGGGAACAAAGACAATAAAAACAATGTTCTTTGTAACAAAATAAACCTGTAACATTTCTCCAATTAGGAGGCATTGCACTGCTGCAGTCCTGCCTCCCCATGGTCAGCCGGGACTTTCTCCACCATGTTGCTGAGAAAGAGGCCCAGAAAACCCACAGGGATGGAGGCCTTTTATTTTTTCCTTTTCTTCAGATCCATCCCTCTCTACTGCAAGAGGGTCCATCAATACTTTGGCAAAAGCGGCTGAGGGGGCTGAGGCCTTCACTCCGTCATGGCCCCGGCCCAAGCTTCCCCGCTCGCGAAAAGTTTAAGGCAAGAGATATATATATATATATATATATATATATATACACACCTCAAATCCAGACGATCCAGTATAAAAAATGAAAGCAGTTTGTGTTTTTGTCTGGGATTCCCATAGTGCCCTGAGTGCCATTTTCTCCTGCTGAGGAAGGGTTTTCTTCCTTTGTTTATTGTTCATTGATGTTGATACAGAGAAGGGCAGGAGGGCTGGCCCCCTTCCTAGGTTTGCTAGGGGTCTTTGGTACTAGTTTTCTCTGCTGGCTTTTCTTCTACCTTGATGGGCTTCTGTTCCGTTTTGGGGGGTGGTGAAGCATCATCCTCAAAGGCTTCAGGGTTTTCCAGCATCTCACGTATGAGTGGTGGCATTGGGCCAGGAATCTCCATCTTTAGTGTTATAGCACGCTCCGCACCTATTGGGAGAGAGGGCACAGTATAAAAGGAGAGCAACAGGATGTAATACTTAAAATGCAAGCCACAGCATCGCACACACCCTTTCACAGACAAAAATCAGATTTCATAGGTTTGCTGATCTACACTAGTCACAGTACATACCAACACAAGAAGTTTCCATATGTGGTCCACATGTAAATGTGTAGTGTATTGTAATTGTATTTATGAAACCAGTCAATTACTTGCACTTGTGGTTTTGCCGCTTGAAACGCTTCTAGATTCAAATGCTTTGCACAATTCAGCCATCTAGTGGTTGGGCCCGGAAGTGTCCTTTTCGTAAAGCTTTTGTTGGTTCGCAGGAGTCGACGACATAGCCGGCCCTTGTATGACATCAACCGTAATCCCACAATGCCCATGTGCGTGCGTGCCCACCATGTGAGATTTTTTTCCCTTCTACTAAACTCCTTCAATGGGAGGCTGGTGGAGAGCATGTGGATCTATCGAGTTTTAAGCTGTAAAATCACGATTACAGGTTTACTGGTTTCTTTTGCAGCACGAAATCCTTTCTAGATTCACATGCTTTGCGCAGTGTATGTAATTGTATTACCTGCCCTGTGGTGGTGGGTAGAAAAGAGTGGTAGCAAAAGTGTTTCTAAGTACAGCTTGTCCAACTTAAACCTCCTTGCGTGAGTGTAAATCAGTGCAGTAATGCTTCATGAAAGTATGCTCTTAAGCTCATGTGGCTGCTTTGTATATTTCCTGCATGGAGACGTTGGACATAAAAGCCATAGTAGCACCCTTCCTCCTGGTACAGTTTGCCCTGGTTTTGACGAGGAAAAGTTTGTTTGCTAGTGTGTAACACAGCTGTACAATCCATCTAGCAATAGTGTTCTTCGATACAGCAGTTTCAAAAGCCTCAACTGAATGGCCCACGAGGAACCGCAGTGTTTTTCTGATACTGTGCCCTCCTAATATCCAATGAGTCTAGGACTCTTGCTGCCCCGTTTGTAGGCTTTTGGAAGTGGCTGGTATAGTAATAGTCTCTTTATGTGAAAAGATGAGAACTTTTGGAACGGATTTTGGGTATGTCTTCATTATAAGCTTGTCCTTGTGTATGGCTCTTGCGCTGTTAGAGCTTGCATCTCACTCACTCGTCTTAGTGATGTGATAGCTGCCAAGAACTAAGGGTGGACGGAGGTGGTGGAGTGCCACTACTCGGAGTTCCACGGAGTTGGAAAAAAAACTCAGTGGGACTCCACTCCGCTCCACCATAATAAAATAAAAAAATAAAAAAAATAATGGGAAATAATAAATCACTTACCTGCTCTGACGTCTCCGGGCTTCCCTCCTCCTCACCGTGGTCTCCTCGCCGTCCTCACGTCCTTGCCAATCGCAAGCCCCTATGTTGTACGTCTTGCGAGGACTGCGCATGCGCACATGTGCACGCATTCGCAGTCCTCCCAAAACGTACAAAGTAAGGGTTTGCGACCGGCAAGGAGGAGAGACCACGGCAAGGGGGAGGGCAGCCTGGAGAAGCCAGAGTAGATAAATGATTATTTCCTGTCTGACTTTGGGCGTGGTGATTTGGGAAGAAGGGGACCCCTACAAAAAACATATGAACTTGCTAGCTGTAGGGAAAATTACACTGAGGGGAAAAACAAATGCTAGATGCAAGTTATTCAATGATTATAGGTTATAACTTTCAGGCTACACACCAAAGATAATACATAAAGCAAAGGGCATTATGATAAATATATACACATGACCATGTTGTTAAATTGTATGGTTTATCAAAAAACTCTTTATTCAAACTATTAAGTCGATTTTTTGAGTACTGAACAGTAGTGCCCAGAAACATTGTATCACTCCATCAGGAACAGGCTTATGGTTACTTACATCCTGGATTTGGCAACAAGCTACAGCATTTATTTGTCAATTACGTAGTGCTTGTACAAATATATTCCATGCCTGCTGAACTTACATTAGTGTTGCCATACATTCCTCCAGGAGGTTTAAATAGCCACACTATGACCCCAGGAGCTGAATAGCCAGGTTGAGCTGCTGAGGGCTAGGATGTTGGAGAGTGCAGTGATTTTGTTTGAGAAGGTCCTAGAGAGCATTCGAGCAGTGTGGTGTACCATGGCTTGCGTGCACAGGTTAGTGCCACCCAGATGAGAGGGAGGCCTGCCTCAGCCTCGGTACCTCATATAATAGAGGGAGAGGCCGAAAAGCGTAGGCAAATATCCCTGACCAGTTCATCCATAAAAAAAATTGCCCATGGACTGTGGGTGTTAGCTTTGTGGCAAAGTATTAGTATTTTGCATTTTCTGCTTTGGCGAATAGGTCTGTTTGTGGGAACCTCCAACATTGAAAGTAGGGGAGCAGGACCTGGGGTGGAGTTCCCACTCATGGACTTGTTGATGCGTCCTGCTGAGCAGGTCTGCCAGATCGATGTCCACATGTATTGAATGGTCAGATGTACTCTGAGGTTTCTATCACCCACCGCCAAATGCTCTGTGCCACACTGGACAGCTGTAGAGTGTGCCCCGCCCCCCCTTGTTTTTGTAAGCAAAACACAGCAGTTGTGTTGTCTGTGTGTATCAGGACTGTCTGGCTTTGTATTAGAGCATGAGATGCCTAGAGAGCAAGCTGTATAGCCAGCAGCGCTAGGTGGTTAATGTGCAGGGATTGCTGGACGGGTGTCCACTTCCCCTGAATGGTGAAATGTTTGAGATGTGCGCCCCAGCCAGTAAGTGAGGCATCTGTGGTGATGGTCTCTGGCGGAACTAGGTTGAGGAAGGGCTGCCCCTTAAACAGGTTGTTTGTGTTCCACCAATGCAGAGATCAATGTGTGTGGCCCCAAACCAACACTAGTTCCTCTAGATGATCCTCTGCTTGAGACCACTGTGCTGCTAAGCACTCCTGTAAAGGATACATGTGCAGTCTGGCGAGAGAAACTATGGCTATGCAAGATGCCATCATGCCGAGCAGTTGCATCACAGTTCTAACTTACCTCACGATCTGCCTGAAAATGAGGCAGCATGTTTTGCATAGGTTGCACTCGCGATGGATTGGGGAACACCTTCCCCCACCAGTGAGTCTAGGATGGCCCAGAGGAAGAGCTGCACTTGTAGGGATTGGAGGTAGATTGTGTAAAGTTTGGATGGTGATCTGGATGTGCGCTAAGCATAGTTGGTGCGTAGCTTTCTTGATCAGCCAACCGGCCAGGTAAGGAAATACGTGAATGCCGCTCCTCTTGTGATGAGCTGCTATCACAGCCAGACATTTGATAAAGACCCTTGGGGCGGTGGTAACCCTGAATGGAAGTACTTTGAACTGGTAATGTTGTCCACCGACCACAAACCGCAGGTATCTCTGATGCGCTGGGTGGATGGGTATGTGGAAATAGGCGTTCTTCAGATAGAGGGCAGTCATGAAGTCGCCTTTCTGGAGTAGTATTATGACATCTTGTAGAGTAACCATGTGGAAAAGCTCTGACAGAATGTATTTGTTGAGAGGCCTTTTTGAAGATAAGAAAGTACAAGGAATAGACTCAATTACTGAGTTATTGTTGCGGAACCAGCTCTCCAACCCCTCTGGTGAGGAGGGAATATATCTTCTCCTGAAGGAGTCTCAAACTTTCTATGAACATTTTGAGTTGGTGGGGAGGAATGTTTGGTGGTGCTTGAGCGAGTTCTAGACAGTACTTCTCCCTTATAATGTCGAGAACCCAACGGTCAGAGGCGATTTCTGACCAACGTGGCAGAAACCCCTGCAACCTTCCCCCGACAGGTGTTATGTGATCATGGCGGGAGGTGGAATGTGTCACTGTTTTGGAGGGGCAGCCCCTTTGAGAGCTGCTCCCTATTCTCTACCGTTACCATTATTGCCCCTGCAACCCCTCCTGTAGTATTCCAGGGAATGCCATTGCTGTGTGGGCCATGTGAAGGTGGAGGAGATTTCTGTGGTAGACGTTTTTGCTTCTCCACAGTATTGGGAACATCGAAAGGAGCCATTGTGGGAAGGGTGTCTGTAGGGCGCCCATCGCTTTGGCTGCGACAGTGTCTTTCTTGATTTTTTCTAGCATCTCATCGACCTGAGGGCTGAAGAGATGTTGGCCATCGAAGGGTACATTTAAAAGGTGCTGCTGAACCTCCAGTTTGAAACCAGACAAGCACAGCCAGGCATGGTGACGTAATTGGATGCTGGTGTTAATGCTGTGAGCAGCTGTGTCAGTGGCATCCACCGCACAACATATATTAGTATCTAATTTCTCCCTCTGCCACCAGTTCTTGTCCCTTCTTGTAGTACTGCTCTGGAAGATGTTGGATAAGGTCCGCCATCTGATCCCAATGGGCACGGTCATACCGGGACATTAGGCCAATGGAGTTGGTGATGCGTCAATGTGTAGTAGCCTTTGCTGCCACTCTTTTGCCCCCCGGCATCAATTTTCTTGCTCTCCCGGTCTAAAGAGGGAGCATCAACTGTGCCCGGTGTCTTATTTTGTTTTCTAGCTGTATACACAACTAGAGAGTCCGGTCTCTGGTCTCATATGTATGGAGGGTCATTGGGAAGGCCTTTAATTTCTCATCAACCCTAGGTGTAACCGCCCTCGCTTTAACTTGCTCCTTAAATATATCGGTAGCCATTCTGAGAACCCTTTTGAGCATGGAAAGGTACTGTAGGGAGCGTTGGGTGGAGGAGAGGGTCTCCATGAGGAACCCATCCTCTTGTTGCACATACACCTTTACATTGTGCAACCAAAATACACCAAAGCACACCAAATTGTTGTGACTGTTATCCAAAAAAAAATAAAAAATCGGTATAAGAGTGCAGCCACACTGTGTATATCAATTCGCCATAGATTAATATCCTTTTAATAGTAGTCCACATAGAGTCTTGATTCAAGTCCTTTTGTTTATTTTATTTCATATTCTTTAAGCCACGAAGAACAGTAGCAGCCGACGTATGTTTCGCCTCTCTCTGGGCTTTCTCAGGCTCGGATGTGAAGATTGATTCATATCCATAAAATTAGTATGCAAAGGGTTGATTGACTACCCTCACTGCTGAAATGTCCCGAGTGAATATACTGGGTGAGACGTAAATCAACACTCGACGATGTTGTTAGCTTCTTAGCGAATGTATTTATCTCCTCTCAAACAAATAATATTAATCACCATAACGTTAAAGTTCTGTATTTCAGACCTTGATAAGTCCTCTCTCTGGATTTCCCGCTTCTCGTGACTGGCAGCAACGCGTTTCTAACCCGCGAGTTAGAAACGCATTGCTGCCAGTCACAAGAAGCGGGAAATACTGAGAGAGGACTTATCAAGTTCTGAAATACAGAACTTTAACGTTATGGTGATTAATATTATTTGTTTGAGAGGAAATAAATACATTCGCTAAGAAGCTAACAACATCGTCAGTGTTGATTTACGTCTCACCCAGTATATTCACTCGGGACATTTCAGCAGTGAGGGTAGTCAATCAACCCTTTGCATATAATTTTATGGATATGAATCCAATCTTCACATCCGAGCCTTGAGAAAGCCCAGGGGGGGGGCGAAACATACGTCGGCTGCTACTGTTCTTCTTGCTTAAAGAATATGAAATAAAATAAACAAAAGGACTTGAATCAAGACTCTATGTGGACTACTATTAAAAGGATATTAATCTATGGCGAATTGATATACACAGTGTGGCTGCACTCTTATACCGATTTTTTTAAAGTTTTGGATAACAGTCACAACCATTTGGTGTGCTTTGGTATATTTTGGTTGAATATTGTTCTAGGCTGTTTGCAGTACTAGTGTAAGCATACCCTGGTGGGTATTGTGACACCATGGGAGCACCCGAAAGAAATGTTTTTATTGAATGATATAGTCAAAAACTATTGTAAATGGATGTGCAGGTCATAGGGCAAACCCACAGTTTTTGGAATGAACCTCTACATTGTGGAAAGCATCTGCCCTATGGAGTACCTCATGGTAAGAGGAGACATCATCTGGGGGTGAAGGTCTTGTGGGGGTACATGTCTGTCTGCTGGGGGGCCCCAGGGGCCTGAGTCCTGTGGGCGATGAGGAAGGTCATAAGGTAGCCTTGGACTCTTCTTCCCCCCCCCCACAAAGGGTGGAGAAGAAGGTCTAGCAGGGGCAGTGGAGAGTTAGCCCTGTCGTGCCATTTAGGCCTTTTGGAAGTGGGAGGCACAGGAGGGTTAAGGGCCTCCTCAAAAGGTAACTTTGTCGTACGAGGATCAGAGTCTTGCGGCAATTGTGGAAGTGCTGCCAGGATCTGACCAGTGCCCGGCTGGATGTGCTACTGCTTGGTGTCGAGATGTTCCAGCAGCCACTGGAGGATTGGTTGCTCGAAGTCCTCAAAGGCAGTGAAGGACGCAGCAGTAGAAGGCAGCCTGGAGGGAGCTGAAGAAGGTCTACGCCCAGATGGCGCTGAGATCGATCTCGTCTCCGAATGCTTCGAGTCAATGCCCTTTGCCTCCAAATGTGTCGGGCAGTGTGTTTTGGCTCCGAACACCAAACGGTTTGTTTCTGGCCAGAAGCAGTGGTGCACCAGAGGCCTCAGGTGGCCGGGAGCTCGGGCTGGTGCCTCCATTTGGTGAGTACAAGGGGTGCAAGTAATCACTGTGATCTTCAGTGGATGCTGGCCTAGCGCATACTCTTCTGTTTCAACGTATGTCTCTGTGTCAATGCTTTCCCGTGAAAAAGCTGCATCAGCTTCAGCGCCTGGAGCATCCAGGTGCTCGACATCAAACCTCTCGCTCACCGAAGATGTCCGGGTTATCTTCCTACCCTCTTCTATGCGTCATGGAGGCCGAGGCAAATTGAACATTCCAGTTCCAAAGGGTTTTTTTTTCCCTGGAGTGCAGGACACGCCGAACAGGAGTCTTCATGGTGATCTGGAGACAAGTAAAGGTTGCAAATCTAGTAGAGATCGTTTCTCAGGTACTTGGTATGGCAAGTGGGGCAGAACCGAAATGGAGTCCTTTCCATTAAAAGGACTTGCTTGAATAAAACCAAGGGAGTCGAAAGGCTGTTGACCAACACGGAGTGGAAGGAACACAACGGTGGAGACCGATTAACAGCACGATTGTTTATAACAACTGTCGAGGAAGTAATCTGAAGGCACGGTGAGAACACCCCACGGCGTCAAACCAGAGCTCACTTTGACACATCTGAACCAGACGGTGAAGAAAAAAAATCCAACAATGCAGCCAATACCACTAGTGGGTGGAGTCACTAGGTCAAAAGACTTATTTAGAAGAAAAACAGAAGGCTCATTGCTATATTACCCTGACTAAGCCTAGTAAGACCTACAGGATGACAGCAGTGCCCTGTCCTTCTTCAGGGGCTCATAAAAAAAAATTGGAACAGGTAATACTGACCTTTGGTACTGATCCCTCGCAGATCTGTAATTTTCATCAACATGCGGGGGAACATGTATGGCTTGTTTGGTCGTCGTCGCCGGGCATATATTTTTAATGCCTCTAAAAGAGGTTCCTGCAGTTTGTCGACCTTCTCCGGTTCCTCCAAATCCATCCGATCTGTACAGAATTTCAACAGGTTAGTTTGTTGCATTACTGACAGCACTTAAAGAATGTCTGCTCCTACTGCAAAAATATTTATTTCCACTGCAATAATTAACATCGGTTCCTTCTTTTCCAGCACAGCAACAATGAGATTCTGTAGTCATCCTGCATTAGGCTTGGCCCCACAGCCAACACTCCTCAAAGTTTGCTCCAACTGCCAGCCCTGCAACAAAGGTCTACAAACTGGTATCACTGCAACATTTTCTACTTCTGCTGCCAATACAGTTATTACGTCTATACCATACAATGTATTCCCACTCGCATCACTCCCACAATACCTGCTCCTATTGCCATCAATGGAACATCTGCATCCACAGCCATCTTTTAAGTATAGTCGACACCATTGTCATGACTTCCACAAGGTCTACCGCACTTCCATCACCGCCCTCCCACTGATTAATAATAAAGACCATATTCAATAACATCTACTAGAGCCATTACTGTAGCAGTATACCCTCAACTAGCTTTGTAATTATATGCCCACACAAGGCCAGTACTGCCAAACAGTCATTGTTGCAACACTGCTTGTGCTACTGCAGTGACTGCTCTCCAGAGTATGCCTGCACTGTGCATCCTTGACAGGGAATGCTCCTAGAAATCCTGCCTCCTCCCCCAACCAGTGCATCTAGATAGGCTGTCCCCCAGAGCTAATGAACTTACAGTGCCAAGACACCTAAAATGTGCCTATAGTGTGCGCAGTCCACAGCCTGTGCTCACACATTTCCTGATGCATTTTGCCTACAACTCCCAACTCCTTTATCAAGTATGCCAGCCCTGCCTGCCGTCCACTTCTATGTGCCTTACTCTGCCCAACCACTGTAGCCAATCAATCAATCAGGGGTTTGTTAAAGCTCGACTACTCACCCGTAAGGGTCTCAAGGCGCGGGGGGGGGGTGCAGGTTCCATCCATCAAGGAGGGGGGTCTGTCGAAGAGCCAGGTTTTGAGGTTTCTTGCGAAGATGGGGAGCGATGTTGTCTGTCTGAGGTGGAGCGGAAGGGCGTTCCATGCTTTGGCCGCGAGGAAGGAGAAGGAGCGGCCTCCCGATCTGTTCTTTCTGGTGCGGGGGACCACGGCGTAGGAGAGCTGGGCTGATCGTAGGGTCCTTTGGGGTGCGTGGAATTTGAGTCGGCTGTTCAGGTATGCTGGTGCAGTGGAGGGCCTTGTGTGCGTGGGTGAGCATCTTAAAGGTGAATCTCGCCTCGACAGGGAGCAAGTGGAGTGTGCGCAGGTGCTGGGCGATGTGGCAGTGTTTTGGCAGGTTGAGGACCAGTCTTGCGGCGGCGTTCTGGATGTTCTGTAGCTTGCGGGTGAGGTTTTTGTTTATTCCGGCGTAGAGTGCGTTGCCGTAGTAGAGTCTGCTGGTGACCAGGGCGTGAGTGACGGTCTTTCGGTGTTCGAGGGGGATCCATTTGAAGGTCTTACGAAGGAGGCGGAGGGTATGGAAGCAGGAAGACGAGACAGAGTTGATCTGGCGGTCCATTTTGAGCTCGGAGTCCAGGATGATTCCCAGGTTGCGTGCGTGGTCCGTGGGGGTTGGCGGGTTTCCGAGGGCGGGGGGCCACCAGGTGTCGCTCCAGGCATCGGGGTTTGGGCCCATGATGAGTACTTCTGTTTTGTTGGTGTTTAGTTGTAGGCAGCTGTTTTTCATCCATTTGGCGACGGCTTCCATGCCTTCTCGAAAGTTGCGTCTGGTGGTGTTGGGCTCGTTGGAAAGGGAGAGGATGAGCTAGGTGTCGTCTGCGTATGACACGATGTTGAGTCCGTAGGTTCTGACGATGGGGGCGAGTGGAGCCATGTAGACGTTGAAGAGCGTCGGGCTGAGGGAGGAGCCCTGGGGGACTCCACAGGTGGTAGGGTGTGGGGTCCGAGAGGAAAGGGGGGGAGTCTGACCCGCTGCGTCCTGCCGGAGAGGAAGAAGCGGATCCAGTCGAGAGCCTTGTCCTGGATTCCTGCGTCGTAGAGTCTGCGTATTAGGGTGCGGTGGGAGACTGTGTCGAACGCCGCTGATAGGTCGAGGAGGATGAGGGCTACTGTTTCTCCTTTGTCCAGTAGGGTGCGGATGTCTGTTGCGGCGAGGAGGGCGGTTTCCGTACTGTGGTTTTTTCTGAAGCCGGATTGGGAGGAGTCGAGGATGTTGTGTTCTTCAATGAATGTGGCGAGTTGGCTGTTGATGGCTTTCTCGATGACTTTCGCTGGGAACGGGAGCAGGGAGATGGGTCTGTAGTTTTTGAGGTCGGTGGGGTCCGCTGAGGGTTTCTTTAGGAGGGGGTTGACCTCTGCGTGTTTCCAGTCGTCGGGGAATGAGGCGGTCGCCAGGGAGCGGTTGATGGTGTGGCGGAGCATGGGTGCGATAGTGTCGGCGGCTCTGTTGAAGATGTGGTGGGGGCAGGGGTCCGTGGTGGCCCCTGAGTGGATTGACTTCATTGTCTTCAGTGTGTCTTCGGTGGTGAGGGCTGTCCAGTCGTCAATCGCTGGTTTCCGGGTGTCGGGGGTGGTTGGTGAGTGTTAGACCTGGCATCCTTGGCGTGGGTCTCCCTTCCATTTTTTTATGATGCCTCCTATGTTACCGATCCATTTTTGCTGGCGTTAGATGCTTTGGGCACTGTGCCACTGCTATCCAGTGCCACAGTGCAAGTGCTCCCTAGGATAAATTATGTTATGTATTAGTGACTCCATGATTGGATGATTGGTTTACTTGTCAGTCCCTAGTACAGTGCACTGAGTGTGCCCAGGGCTTGTAAATCCAATACCGCTGGTGGGCTTGCAGCACTGGTTGTGCCACCCACAGAAGCGGCTTGTAAATGTGCCTCAGGCCTGCCATTGCAGAGCCTGTGTGCAGCCTAGGGCTGCCATGTCGACTTGGTGAGTACACCCACTTACCAGTCCCTAAACCTTCCCTTTACTGCATGTTGGTCACCCCTAAAGTAGGCCCTAGGGCAGGGTGCATTGTAAGTATAAGGTAGGACATGCCCTGGTGTGTGTGGCATGTCCTAATAGTGAATTACAGCCATTTTCGTTTTTCACTATTGCAAGGCTACCTGCTCCCCATAGGCCAGAATGGGCAGACTGACTATTACACCTTATAATCAGAACTGACCCAGGGAACATGGTAGAAAAACGAATTTAGTATGCCTGAACTCAGAATGATAAAATACATCTTTTAGTGAAGTTGGTTTTAACATTCTGTGTTTGAAAATACCACTTTTAGAAAGTGGGTATTTTCTTGCCTAAACTTCCAAGCCTGCCTCTGCTAGGTTGTGTATTCCTTGTCTGGAGATTGAGTGACAGGGGCTGGGGGTGGCTACAGGAGACAGGGTGAGTCAGCACAGGGCTGAATAGAAAGATCTGCATCCAGAGTGGAGGGAGGAGTTGCACCTGGGTCTGAATAGGGCTGTGCCTGCCTTCCACAATGCTGGCTCCACCTCCTGCCGGGCGGCTGAGCACCCTGCCCCACATTCTGAAAGGAAAGAAGGAGGCAGAAAAACAAAGTGCTCCAGGACTGACCAGAACTGGTTTTGGACTAGGCAGAGGCCTCTCTGCCTTCAGAGAACAAAGGAAAACTGTGTATAAAAAGGGGACCCAGACCCCTAGGAAATTAGATCACTTTGGGAAAACAAGAAGAAACCTTTGCTGAGGAGCGGAACCAAGAAGGAACTGAGGAGAAGACTATCCCTAAGCTAGAGGGATCTGCCTGCAGTGGTTGCCCGACTGCCAAAGGAAGGAGAAAAGACTTTGTGTGCACTTTTATTCAACTTGTAAAGTATCTCCAAGGGCTTGAGAAAAGAGCTTGCCTACTGCTGAAGTCTCAGGGACAACAGACTTCAACCACCAGCTCCCCAATAATCCTTTGGAAGTGCCTGCTGCTGTTTTGGGCCTTCTGAAGGGACTGCGTGTCGCAAGGAGCTGGAAGCGCGACTCAAGAGGAAGAAGCGTGTCGCCGTCGCTGCTGCTGCCGTCGCAACTCCGAAGGAGGGTGTCGCCGCTGTAGCTGTCGTATTGCACCGCATCGAGAGAAGCGTCCCGCAACGAAGAGGAAGCGTGTCGCCGTCGCAGCCGCTGCCGTCGCAACTCCGACGGAGGGTGACGCCGCTGTAGCTGTCGCATTGCACCGCATCAAGAGAAGCGCCTCGCATCCACGGAGAAGCGTGCCGCCGTCGGAGCTGCTGCCGTCGCATCACGAAACCAGGGTGTCGCCACTGCAGTTGTCGCATCGAGCGGAAGCGTCTCGCCACGTCGGAGAAGAGGGTCGCCGCCAAAGCCGCTGTCGTCGCATCGCTGAACAAGGGTGTCGCCGCTGTAGCGGACGCATCGAGTCGAGACTTCTCGCAACCTCGGAGAAGCGTGCCGCATCAGGAAGAACTTGACGTCTTTATTTCTTTGCACCCGAACTTTGTCGCATTTCCATCGCTGCAACATTGCTTGTTGTGGAAGCGTCCCGCATCGTAAGGTACATTGACTTAAAGTGTCGCATCTTAAGAACTGAACTAAGCTAAAACTACCATTTTAAGTACAGTATTGTGGATTTTTGTCGTTTATGGTCTTGTGTTAAAACTATATAAAGAATACTTATTTTTGATATAAACCTTGTGTGGTGTCCATCTGTAGTGTGTCACTAGATTACTGTATGTGTTCACAAATGCTTTACACACTGCCTCTGAGATAAGCCTGTCTGCTCGTGCCAAGCTACCAAGGGGGTGAGCAGGGGTTATTTTAGGAGTGTACCCCTTTACCCTGACTAGAGGCGAGGGTCCCTATTTGTCACAAGTACCTACCTGTGCCAACTAGAGACCCCCAATTCTAACAGTGAGGGTTCAGTGTGTTGGTTGTCTTCGTCGAAGTTGTCGTAGATGCTCTTGATTTTGTGGTGGAAAAAGGTGCTGAGTTTGTCGCAGAGGTCTTGTGAGGGAGGGATGTCGGTAGACTCGCTGGTGGGTTGGGCGAACTCCTTGATGATGCTGAAGAGTTCCTTGCTGTTGTGCGCGTGGGTGGAGATTCTGTCTTCAATCGCTTTTTTCCTCGTTTCTCTGATGAGTTGATGGTGGGCGTTGGTGGCGGCTCTGAAGTTGTTGTGGGCTTCTGTGGATTTGGTGTTCCTCCAGGCCTTTGAGGCGGCGGCATGTGCGTCTGGACTCTCGAAGTTCGGTGGTAAACCATCTGGCTTTCTTGGCGCGGGTATTGTTGTTTTTCTTGAGGTGGGGCTATGGTGTTGGTGCTGTCCGAGATCCATCTATGCAGGGTTCGGGCTGCGGTGTTGGGGTCGTCGTTTTCCGCGATGGTTGGGGTGGAGTTGTTGAGTGAGGAGGTGAGCTGGTCGTCGGTGATTTTGGTCCAGTTTCTTCGTGGAAGGAGGTGCTGGTGTCTGTGGATGGTGGGTTTTCTGAAGGTGAAGTGGACGCAACGATGGTCGGTCCATGGGAGTTCGGTGGTGTGGCTGAAGGTGATGGAGTTTCCTGTAGTGAAGAGGGGGTCGAGGGTGTGTCCTGCTGAGTGCGTGGGCTCGGTCACGATCTGCGCAGTCCAATGTTGTGGATGTGGTGTTGGGGTCCAGTTGGTTGTCGAGGTGGAAGTTGAGGTCTCCCAGCAGGGTGTAGTTGGTGGATGCGATGGCCTGCGGGGAGATAATGTCCGTGATTGAGTTGGCGAAGGGTCCGCGGGGTCCAGGGGGTCGGTAGATGAGGGTTCCTCGGAGGGTGGCGGTGGGGCTGGCCAGTATCTTGAAGTGAAGGTGTTCCATCAGTTCTGTGGGCTCGTCAGGGAGTGTGCTCAGGCGGAGGCTGGATTTGTGGACGATGGCGATTCCTCCTCCTGGGCGGGTGGGGCGGTCCTTCCTGGAGATCTTGTATCCTTGGGGGATGGCGATATCCGGTCCCGGGGTGGTGTTGGTCCAGGTTTCGGTGAAGAACGCTACGTCCGGGGTGGTGCTGTAGAGGAGGTCCCAGATTTCTGTGGCGTGTTTGTGGAGGGATCGGACGTTGAGGAGGATGCATTGCAGGGTCTTCGGTTCGGTTGTGTTCTTGTGGGCGGATTGTGCTGGATCCGTGTTCTTGGCGGTGCTGCAGGTGTGCCGGCAGCGGTGACAGCTGAAGGGTCCGTGGGAGTCGGCTGGTGATGCTAGCTTGCAGTTGTTGTTGTGGCCTGGGTTGAGTGCGTGGAGTGCTGCTGGGTCGTAGCGTTGGCGGGCGGAGGTCCAGGGTTCCTGGCGCTGGTCGGGCTTGCCTTTGACACGCCAGCGGCGCGCCCGCGCAGTGGCCGCCATTAAGTAGGGGTCGGGGAGGGCTGGACAGCTGGGAGAGGGGAGCTGGATTGGGCCGGTCGCGCTGGGGGGGGGGGGGGGGAAGGGGCCGCGGGGGCAGCAGCGGCAGGGAAAGGTAAAGGGAGGAAATAAGGGATAAAGAAAAAAGGGAAAATAGGCAGAAATAAGGCACAAAAGAGCAGAGATGCAGAAAAGTGCAGAAAGGTGAAAGATAAAAAGGTAGAAAAACGAGTGAAAGAGCAGAGTTAGAGGAAGGAGACAGAGGTCCACTGGACCACCAGGGATGAGGCGCAGGGAAACCTGCGGGTGGAGGAGGGCCTCGATCACCAACACTCGAGAGTGCAGGGGCAGGCCTCACTTAATGGTGGAGCTGCGAGGGTGGGAGAGCAATTTCACTGACAATGAGTCAGCCAGCCAGTGTACCTAAATGTCCTCATCAAGGATCTTGCCCAGTATTAAAGTGTTTTAACTATTCCCAGCCATCACACGTTATTGCAAACATCATCATTTTATTTTTAAATATTATTAGCCCACATAAAATGTATTTTGGGAGGAATTTTTTAACACTGCTGTATCGGGAAAAGGAGGGCTCCTTCGTTAAATTTTGTGTTTTAAATGAGTGGTGCTTCCTTCAGTTCAACCAGCTCAGCCCAAGAACTTATTTTATCCACTCTGTCAGAGGCTCTCTGTGTAACACTTCTGTTACTCACACATTTTACCATGGACTTTATTGTGCATTTGCGCTTTTCTTCAACTAGAGTAAGTGCCAAACTCTGCTCTATATTCCCCGCAACAGGTACAGAAAGAGTGCGATTCAGTTTCTCTACTCATGTCTCTCAGTATGGCAACGCGAGTTCCTTCAAAAACTGTTTGCAGTGAGATGGAAAATTATTAGGCATATACACTCCAGGTGCCTGTATTGCCTGCAGTGGACCATAAAATTTCTGCATGCAGGTGCTTTCTGTAGACGAAGCCCATAGGCATATGGCAGATAAAGCTCTTGGTGCCAAGCATGGAAAAATCTTCTCTCTGCCAAAAATAGGCCTTCCAGACCAGAAGCTCTTCCAAAGAAAGGTACATAGGTGAGGCCTTTAAGTTTTTTTTTAGGTTGTCTACTGGAAATCCTATATCTAGAAAAAACTTGAGTCTAACGGGCTGCTTTAGTTTTCTGTTCTCGCGGCTCTTTTTGTCCTCTTCTTCTTGATCTGTCGAATCCGCGTTTCTGGTGTCAGGGGTGCCACCTAAATACTCAGTTTAGGGGCATTACAGGGCATGACAAGTAGTAGCCAATGGGCTACTTAACTTTAGGGTGTCTACACCCTCTATAGGACCACTTCCGGTGGAAAGTGGGCATAACCCGGACCCAGAAAGCCTAATTCTGCCAAAACTAAGATGGTGGAATTCTAAAAGTTGTGTCCACTTCAAGTAGCCCACCTTAGGGGTGGTACTAGCCTGAGAGGAGGGGGAGGGGGGTCTCCTGACTAGCCAATTTTCCTTCCTGTCCTGGTGCCAAATGGGCCCAGGGGTGGCATTTCCCCTGTATGGGGAAGCCTTGGTTTGCATATCAAAGGCGGCAGAGGGCCTTCAAGCCTCCTACCTTGATATGCTGATCACTTAGCCATCCTACTTGGAGGAGGTGACACCAACTCCAGCTGAAGCAGGCATTGTTTCTACCCTCAGAGAGCACTGGTTCTCACCTGGAGGGGGTCCGAAACGTGTCTGTGGTGGCAGGCTGGTCCACACCAGTCAGCCAGCACACTGTAGTTGGTAGGTTTTCAGGGGGCACCTCTAAGTTGCGCTCTGGGTGCATGTATTAATAAATCCATCACTGGGGTTTATTAATACGAGATGTGCGTTACCAAACATCCCTAGTTTCAGTGAAGCCATCATGTAGCTGGGGAACATGTGAATACCCGTGCCAGCGCATGTACTCAAAATGGCTTCACTGTTCACTTGTAATAGCCAAGAAGCGACTTAGACATCACAGGAGCATATCTGTTCATGCAGATATGTCCACACATGTAGTATAGTGCACCCTGCCTTAGGGCTGTAAGGCCTGCTGTAGGGGTGACTTACCTATACTGCATGTAGTGTCTGCAGGCACGGCATACAAGGGGTGTGCCATGCCAGGTCTTCACTTTTCTTTGCACCATGACATGCAGCTTGCAATGGCAGTTTGCATGTTGGTGTGGAGGGGTCTCTTAGGGCGGCACAATACATGCTGCAGCCCTTAGGGACCCTCTTTAGTACCCCATGCCCTCAGTACCAGGGGTACCATTTACTAGAGACTTACAGGGAGTGCTAGAGGTATTGCAAATTGGGGGAACTATAATACAGTTTTAGGGAAAGAGATCTAGGACTGGGGACCTGGATAACAGGAACCCAGTGCACTCCTGTCAAAATTACATCAGATACCAGGCAAAAAAAAAGGGGGGGGGGGGGATGACCATGTCAAAAAGGGGCCCTTTCCTCCAGTGGCCAAGCTGGAAAGAAAATACAGGCCATCGAGCACAGCGACTTCCTGAGATAGGGAAAGCTGTATGCTGGGCATAACGGTGAACAAGGTTTTCATGATAGAGGCGGTCTCCCTTTAATGACTTAAATATTTGTTTTCGAACCTCCTGTTGCTGTAGAGGAATGGGTTTGTTCTCTCTTGTACCTTTGTTCCTTGAATTAACTGTAGGTAGTTTAAATATTAGCACTATGCAAAATTGAGGTTTATGATATGGAGTACTCATGTCGTAGCTGCCATTCTTTTTAACCTGGTTTTATTTGTTCTAACACAAAGGACAGTTCCTCGGTGCAAATAGTACAGTTTGCTAGAATAGTGTCACACATTCAAGGAGTTTCATCACCTACCATTAGAGTCAGTAATTCCTCAGTCTGCCCCTTGTAGTGTCAAATGTAGTGAAGGCAGAATAAACAAAATCATTTGCAGGATTTTGCAGTAACCCTTGAGGCTTATACTCTCACTCCAATTCAAAAGGACTGTCTTGGCTGCCTAGGTTGCTGCCACAAAGATCGTTGCTGAAGTCATGCACCAGTTTGCTTTTACTGGGACTGTGTTTGTGAAAATAGACACCTACCTTGTCCTTTTTTGGCTTGGTGATTCTAAGTGAAAATGATCATGTTTTCACAAGGGTCCACCAGCACCTGTGGTTCCTCGGATTTTGAATTTTATTGACTTATTACGGATGTTACAAATACATTTCCGCCTAAGGTTGGTGTATCAATAATAGTTAACTGAGCTTCTGATTTGATCCCAGATATTCTCAGTCATGTAGGTCTACTTAATATTATACCCATGCATAGCTCTCTTCTTGCTGTGTCCGCTAAGTGCAGTATATCCTGTATGATACCTTTTGCTTTCTTCTTGTACTTCTGTGGGAGGTGATGCATTCGTTTCCATATCCTCACCCACTGTTGATGTCCCTAATCTATGGGTGCAACTGACCAGTCTCTATCCTAGCCCGTTTCCACGTCTGGTTCTTTGGGACTTATAGGTATTTAATGCCTCAAACCTTTTTTTTCCTATAAATATGCGGCTGCTTCATCTTTTAGATCGTTTTCTTGTTGTTTGACATGAGCATCTTAAATGACTGGCCTCTTCCGATGTTTAAGATTTTTGTGTTTGGAGGCAGAGGTGCACCTTACTCCTTTAATGTTGATCATCTTTCAAAGGGGAGTCAGATTTGGAAGACCTCAGAAGGATTTTCCCCCCCCCATAGTGGGTTTTTCAACTATCACGGATTTCTATGCTGAAGCTTTATGTTTGCCATGGAGTTTAAATCTTTTTGCTCGGAGGACCTACTGTCCTCGGGCATTGCATGCTTCTGATTTTAACACAATGCTAAAATGCCCTTAGACACTATCTAAGTAACCTCCACATTATAGGATGCCCTATCCACAACATTTGGCATAGTTCCTGCTGTGCCTCTTTGGAGCCAACTGTTCCGTCTAAGCCACTGTCTTCAGGGAACCCCACATTCAACATAGTAAGTTGTTTTACTTGTGTCATCTTAAATAGTGTGGTAGTAGTAGCACCAATTATATTTTTCCATTTCTTTTAGTTTGAGAAAAAAGCATGCAGCCCAATCTTCAGACATATGGTCACCATGTAGGCAAAGATTATAGACAGTGGGCTTGTTGCAATTTGCTTATTTCCAGACAAAAATGTAAGAATATTGTCCCTATTTTAATTACTCAAAATGGCATTGAAGGGATCCATGGAAAACAGCAGCCTCTGAAACATGTACTGCCTGACCCAAGTTCTCCTATCGTTTGTGAAAGAATGAAAGCGTATTAAATAAAATTAGGCATTAGTGTAACTATTATCTGCTTCAGACATGTTTTCTTGCTCATGCGAACAATGCACAAAGGAAGTACCCATTTAATGTAGAACAACTTTTGCATTTTGGCTCCTAAAGCATTAACAACTGAGAACAGTTTGTTGATCTGAAACCGTTTACATCTTTGTAGCTATTTGAAGACCATCCTTTCTCATTCCCATGCTATCAGACAGACACCTGCTAGCACCTTTTGTAAGAAATCGACATGTGACTATATTCAAAACGTGTATCTTATAAATGTGTGTTTCATCTTCTGTTTACAAGCTTGCTCCACTAACTGCTGCTTGGGAAAACCCCAATTTATGTATATATTTTTGGGGTTCTATATAGCATGAACTTGGGCCAAGAAAATTTGATTTCTTAACAAGAGAGCAGGTAGTCAATCAATCCACTTTATTCGGCTTTTGGATAAAACCATAAAAGTCAAATAAAACAGTATATACAAAAAAGTCTTATCATAAAAAAAGTCTGCCAAATAACATCAAATGCTGTACATAAAAATAAAATATAGATAAAGGGAATGTATAATTTTTGTTTAAAAAAATAATAAAAAGACCACACAAAGACTGAGTACAGGGTAATGCTACATCCAGGGTCACAACTAAACCATCCCATGTGTACCTCAGAAGGTTAATCAGAACTGGCTTGTAGCTTAACTGCAGATTTTAGAAAATTAAGGACATAAAAAAACAGTATTGCAGATAACATTTGTAAAAAAGTAAAAGCAGGGCGAACCTGCCTGAACTTAAACTTTTTCAAAAAGGGGATAATAAAAGCCTTCCGGGGTACCTCATAATAGCTACAGAACATTGTCAAGTGGAGCATGTCCTGTGGAGACTTACCGTCGCAGCCACAGGACATTAGGCTCTGACCCCTACTACACCCACATGGCTGCGCCAATAAGGGATTAAAGCGATCAAAACCAAATCCAGTCAATAAAAAGCGATCGTAACCACTTAGAGGTCCCAGGAGATATGGTTCAATAGTTTGCACAGTTTTCAAGATGACATATCTGCATACGCTAGGCTTCCTTAGCTCCCGATCTTCCCTATCTGAGGTCCGCTGACTAAAAAAAAAAAAAGGACTCCTTTTCCAACCCCAGATCCTTCCTGTTCACCGATTCTGGGTTGGAAAATAGGTAGTCAAAATAAGTAAATGATCATTTTATAATAACAGTTAAAAGTTAAATAGGAGAGAGAGAAAGCAATTCCAATCAAAAACAGATAGGTCAAACCAAAAAAAAGACAGTTTCTTTATCCAAAGTGTCTCTGAAACAAGAGAATTTTGAGTTCCATTTTAAAGGAAACATAATTCGCGGTTGTGCATAAACCTGGTGGGAAGGAGTTCCAAATCCTTGTGCCACAGCCAGGGAAGGCCTATTCCATACAGCGTTCATGCTTGAATGTCAGACAGCAGAAGAAGCAATTCAGCATTCCCTGATCCCTGTTGGGCACCAGAGAATTTAGGCTTTTCAGTCAGATAGGAGGGATAAAGCTGATAAGAGCTTTATGAGTAAAACATACCGTCGCAAACTTGAGCTCTTGCTTCAATGGGGAACTACTACAGGATTTGAAGGATGGGGTAATGTGGCTGAATTTCTTGTGACCTGTGTTGAAGTGGACAGCTCCATGAGCAGCTGCCAAGCTAATGGAGGAATGTTTGTTTGCCTGTTTAACAACGTCGAACATACGTTTTGGATGATTTTAGAGGCATCTAGAAGAGATTTGTTGTGGGAGAAATTTTTTTCTGATATGTTCAGTTTGAAAGTTTTTAGCATCCAGAGTCTAGTAAGATTAGACTGGGTGGGTGCTTCTTCACATTTTCTCGAGATATCTTAGTAATTTTCTTTCGACATATATATCCTTTGAGAACTAGGGGCAAAAAAGTTTTGGACTCATCATCTTGCTTTTTAGTGGAGCATGTTCATTAATCATGTCTTCCATGCATTTATTTTAGTCCTTTGTCGCAACAATAGTGTTACTTTTGGCGTATGGGAAGAGGAGCTTATCTCAAGCCATGTTGGTCAGGGCAGTACATAAAGGTTTCCAGTGAACAAATTAAAGTGTGATGGGAGAGTGGTTAGTACAGTCAACTGAAATGAGGTCATCAGCAGTCAGAAGGGAGTCCTCTGAGAGGATCAGGCCCAGAATGGAGCCTTTATCGTGGGCGAATATTAAGTAGTGTTGGAAGAGGTGGTTGCTAAGGAAAAAGGAAACAGCTTAACAGATATGTTGTTAACTTCACTGTAGATTAAAGACTTGTGGGACGATTGTGGTCTCAGAGATTTGCACCAGAGAGGAAATAAATTCCATACATTCAACAAATGTGCTGTTTTCAACTAGATGATGGTATACAACATTCATCCAAAGACTGGATGCTCTATGGGCAGAGATTCTCAAAGCGAGAGAGAGATTGGAAGTGATCAGTGCGAAGACGTCTTTAATTTAAAGTGTTTCTGTGAATCACTGCTCCCCTACCACCATGTCTGCATTCGCAGTCACAGCATACTATGGCAGAGGGTGGGGTCGGTGAAGTTCGAGGATATGCTTTGAGGTATAATTAAGCAAAGATTGTCAAAACCAAGATGTCTAGGTTGAAGTTAGTAATATTGTCTCAGAGCTGCAAGCAGTGTTTGAATGAGGATCTGCAATTATGTAGCATTCCACGCAGTGATGAGTAAATAGGTTTTGTGCCAGGATTTATTTGGCATTCAATTTGCACCCAAGTAAGACTGGCTCATTTTTTTCCTGGGACGTGGGCCTTGATAGTACTGATGGGGAAGTTGTCTTCGGCTTGGCAGCAGACAGAACCTGCGATTCACAATTTTTTTTTTTTTTCCAATAACCACTTTCAGGCTTTGATTGGCATTTAAACACTTTTTTTTGCTAGATTGAACAGCCCAGTTCGCTTTGTTCACTAAAACGTCTCAATTAACTGGGTTTTCTATTTTAAAATCTGCTGTTGATCTACAGCGGTTATGCTTGATTTGAAAACCATCATCAGCAAAAAAGAATCTGAAGAAAGCCTTTATATAGAGGCACTTGTAGGCCCATGCCCTGTGTCATAATGAGTCATACTGACTTGACTCCACCTCCCATGGCCAAAATTCGACATAAAATTCAGCTCATTTCTGAAACCAACCACTAGATGGCAGAATAATGCACACTTTGTGAATTTAGAACAGTTTCGAACTATTGTTACAGTGAAGTAACTAGTTTCTGCTTGCATGATGACTGTAAGAGACAGTAAGTATGAGGTCACTCGCAGTGGTGAACCATTATGTGTGAAAAAGTAAGAGTTTAGCACTGGAGGTGTATGCGTGGGCTAGTGACAGAAGTACCGCATTAACAGAGGCAGAACGAGTAGAACTGTAGCGGAGGGGAAGTTAGAATTTACAATTATATATAACAGTAGTTTTCCAGAGAGGGTACTATCCCAAGTTTCATAACCTTTAGAGCAGTTATTTGCTGCAATTCTGAACATCAAAAAGCCTCAATATCTTTTAACTAAATATGAAATGTATTTGTTTTTTCAAACAATCAATTTTTACAACTGAATAATGTAGAGAGAAGAGTGACCAGACACAAACATTAGACCGAGGAATAATATACACCTTGTAAATTTGGAATAGATTCACACTGCCAAATTGCCCGTTTTTACAACCACACTGCCTGTTTCCCACCGTCTCAACTTCCACAGAACTTGCACCCTGACCAGTGCGCATACACTTTCAGCTCTCTGAAGCCTGTGCTCGCACGCTTCCTATAGCTCTGACCGCCATATCAGGCACAATTCACGTTTGCCACACTAGTTCTACTGCATCTTTTTCTCAAATGCTTCATCTTTCTTTATATAGCCAGAGCAACAACGAACACTTCCTGGCACCACCTGAGAAAGAATACTCTCACATTCTGTTGAATCCCCCTTCACCGCTGAGCCAGTAGTCTAACTCTTGTAGTGCCCCCCACTGCCAGTGTCTGGCTCACCATTTTACCCCCAGAGGCAGTCCTCCTATGGTTTACATTGTTCTCCATAGCCAATTAACCACAGTTTATCTCCTTTTAGTTTTTAACGCCTAAACACACCTGTATTGTCAGTCCAATACACTGAGATTTGTCAAGCGCTCACCTCCGCAGATCAAACAGATGGCGCTGAGCAGTCCAGTTTCGGTGTCGTCCATCTCCAGGGGCAGCAGCTGCTCAGCAAAGGCAAAGACCAAGTCCGTTAGGGGCCCGAAACCAGCATTGTGCATCTGTGTCCGGTTCAGGGTCAGACCATCTGAAAAGGTCATGGTGTCCTGCTCTGGCGTGTACCGAGTGCAAATCCGCAACATCTGAGGTAGACAAGAGAAGCTCTGAATCAGAAACACCAACAACAACAAAAAGTAAATAAATACTACAATTCCGGAACCAACCACTAGATGGCGGAATAATGCACAGCATGTGAATCCAAAAAAGATTCACGCTGCAAAACTAGGGAAATTACGTCTGCTCTCTACATAACTGAAGGTTCACTTTGCAGCCAGGAAACCTGAATGAGACGTTTTCTGTTATTAATATATAATATAATCTTTTTTTTTAATCCGTAGTAACAGTAAGGGTCTTGCATTACCTCTGGAAGCAGGGCTTGTAAGAGTGAAGCCATGCAGTTCCTCCTCAGAGTACACTAGCATCAGTAGGAGACCCACAGTTATACCCTCAATGATTACACCAACATCCATCTGCCTGAGGGGTGATGCGGAGTTGCCTCCTTTTATTAACCATTATAACAAAGGGTTGTCTATCCAAGCAAAGATACAAAAGTCTCTCTTCTGCCCGATGGTCCAGGATCCCTCTTATCAACCCCAAAGAAAGAGATGCAAGAGCTCCTACTGTGCCAGAGGTGTGAGATAGGAACCCAGCTTTTATCTGAGCAGCGGTGCACAATCCCAGGGTGTACCCAGTAGATTTCCAGGATCCCACACCCACTCTTAGATAAGTAATGCATCCAGTCCCTTACATGAGAAGCAGAAATCCCTCCATTGACTAATGAGAAATACAGGAAAGTCTATCTTAACACAGGAATCGTGCCAAGTTCTGCTTCTCACCAGAATGTCCAGGCATGCTGCCTTCAGCAGAGTGATCTGGTCCGCAATGGTCAAAGTGGCAAAGCCTGGGAGCCGCTTGGCAAACTCCACAATCTTGATGATGCATTTGGTGGCTAGCTCGCTGAATTTGTCCCAGAGGCCAAGGTCGAGCTGGACCCGGTGGTCTGCACTGGAATTCTGAGGGTGTAGAGGCAATAGAAGTAATGACAGAAAAGATAAATTTGAGATAGATGGGGCAGGAGAGTGACATATTGGGAGAAGAATAATGGAAAAATGCATAACATGAGAGATCGGGAGATATATATGGATAGATGGTATAGCGAGAGTGAAGGGTGACCATGAAACAAATTAAGAAATATAGGCAGAGCAAGAGGCATAAATATTAGCCATAACTAAAACATCACAATAATCTACATTTCTAATGCTACCTATGCGAACAATGAAACTCTGCTTTAGAGCATTCCCAGTTTACAATGGAGGTACCAGCAGAAGGAGGTATGTCCAAAACTACACAGTATCTCGGCTGGGTAATTCCAGGGATTATCAAACCATGTTTACAAGAAAAACAAATGTGAACAGAGGGCAGCTGCAGTAAAGGATGTGTACTACAGCGACTCTTCCAATGCATCTTACACTTCAGCATACATGCCAACATTTTAAGACAGGGACGTGGGAGATTTAAAATAAAAATAGGGAGAATGAAAATTCCCCATTGACTTCTATTGTAGGAAATGCAATTTCAGGCGGGATCCAGCTAAAATAAAGCCATTATTGGCTTGAAAAATCGGTAGTCTCCCGCCTGAATCGGGTCTATTGGCATGTATGCCTCAGCTATATCATCTATCGAGATCTGTAACCACCCCCCCCCCATCCCTGTACTATTCCAACACGGATACACAGCTGTACCAACGCAGGCCAAACCTGCCCACATGGTAGCTAGCTGTTCCAGCGCTTGGACCCACGTACAACTCCATCAGTGCACCCCAATCATGCTCTGCAGCGCCTCTGGCTTTTGCAGTACGGAGACTCACACCCCATTCTGCCTGGGCTCCTCAGTCATGACCTGCAACCCCACCACTGTTCCAGGGGTGGGACTGACTCGCAGCCCTTGTCTCATGCACATTTCTGAGGCTGTCTGTAAGTCCTTAGTGCGAAGTGTGAATTGTGTTGCCATACTGAAAGCTAAAAACACTTCAATGCCAGCTGTGTTACAATTTTCACTAAGTTGTTTTGGCTAAAAGATTTATCTGTTCTAGAGTAGGTTAATTTTTTATTGCCCTGGGGTCCTCCTGCAACTATCCTTCCTTTTCCATCCTGAGCACCCTTAGCCTGCAGCGCCACCCCTTATTTCCTGCAGTGCTGCAATGCCAGCCATGCTGAAACCCGCCAGGAGGGCCTTCCAGTGGGGGAGGGAGCAGGCATCTACTCAGCATAAACTGCTCCTCACGGCCAGACGTTCTGCCCCTCCCTCAAGCAGGAAGCTGCCAATAAAACACCAGGACTCTTAACAAAGGCAGCTCTGTCCCGGCCTCGAGTGGTGGAATTCAAGCAAAGACATTTATATCCACATTACGCTGCCTGTGGGATACTTTTTTTAAACCCCGTTTGGAGACTAAAGCTGCTAGGAAGCGTTGGAACAGACGTGTTTTTGTAGGGTGTAGTGTGATGGAGGGACGTAATGAACACCTTCGTATTGGGAGAGGTTTTTGATGCAAGACACGATAGTGGGAGTGAGATCTCCTGCTCACTAGCAAGGGTGATATCGTGTAGGAGAGAAATCTTAGTGGCAGGCAGTACAGTGCTAGGATGAGGCATGTGCTCAGACATGGATGAGACGATGAAGATCAGTAAAGTTACCCAATATCAAGGTCGAGAGCCGTCTGTTCAGAAGTGGTACCATTTTGAGTGTCTTTGAGTTAGTCATAATTTGAAAAAAACACTATTATGAAGTTAGCCCCGTGGTATTCGATCTGGGCAAATCCACACGCCTCGCTTAAATAGGGAGGTTATTGAGGATTGGCTTTTTGAGTGAGAGAGCCCTGAAAATCCCCTGGTTCAGCTATGTTAGGGCAGAACTGGTGAGGCTGGGAAGGCCGACCCTTTTTACTAACCCAAATTCCCCAACTAAAACGGACTTGACCTGGGTGAAATCTGCTTTCAAGTCTAGGATGAAAACCAGTAGGTAGGAATTAGAATTAAGTAAACCAACTGATGGGGAGTATTTGGACTTGCAGTTTGTTAAACCTGGAACCATATTTAGGATGGATGGATGGGGCCTGGGATAGACAACTATGAACCAGGTTTCGGTTAGGATTTGTGAGGCGGCATCTCGGGTTTTCCCTTGGTCAGTTTGATGCATCTAAAGATTTAATATGCCCCTGTGACGAATCCTCAGCACAAAGGCTGCTGCAGTTTACCTTTTTCTGCCCATTTTAACTTGTTTTTTACTAAAAGGTTTTTAATGCCTATTATTAAGTCGCAGGCAATCAGAAGTTCCAGACTAGCTTTAGACCATCTGCAGCAAATAAATTCTACAATCAACTGTATCAACATTTGCGACTTTCCAAATTGTGCCCAAAATTGAAGGAAATCATTTTTGTTTTAATGGGCCAAAACATTGCAGGGAGAGATATTTTCGGTTTCGTAAAAATGTTTTTTTTTTTTTTTTAAATGTGGCAGTTAATCTCTATTGAATTGTGTGATCAGGTTGAGTATGTGGCTTCCTCTATGGCTTGCTTACTAAAACTTTTCTGTTATTCGATTTTAAGATTTTTTTCTGTAACCAGTGCTTAGGCAGGAATGACATTAATTGATATGTCGGTCTTGCTGGTATATGGCGGAACAGTGGTGTTATCTTAATGTGAATTAGTCATGTTAGCCCGGACTAATGTACACGGCTCTGTCAAATGTTTGTTTTTAAGACCTAGATTTGCATTAGTTTTGTTTTTATGTGCTTTTATGGCAACGTTCTGTAACCGAAATAAAGTGATTTGATTGATTGCTTGATTAAACACTGTCACTGTGAGCCCTGCCTGCCCGGTTTATACGGGAGATAGAAAAGGACTAAAATAGTGCATTTTCCGCGTTATAAACAACTGCACGTGGCAGAGGTAAGAGAATATGAATATCCGTGGATGCTGGAGAGCAGCTTGCTTTGACCCAGTGGTTGGGTCTGATCACTTAGTAAAGTCAGTGGCAGGAGCAGTGCTCTGTCTGCAGGTACGGGTGTACCCATACACCGGGGATTTCCTCCCTCGCTCCAGTTACTTTTTTTCCTGTTAATTCACTGTATTTGCCAAGTGCTTCTTTAGATGTCACCTATAACAAGTTCAACGGATTTTCTAAGAGTCCTGGTGACTCTTAAAAACAAAACCTAGAAGGAGCAGGGGCGTAAATCTACACAAAGAATATATTGGGTCCATTCGTGGAGTAATTATAAAAAGAGGAAGCAAAAAGTTGTTAATCTAGAATTCAGACTGATTTTTAATTATACATTTTTAAGACATGGCATGAATTGCTGTCATTTTGTTCTACTGTTACATGTTACATTACTGAAACTAAACGGCAGCAACGCCAGTATCCTCATCTGCATAAACAAATCTCACTAGACAGCAAGGGTTTGACCAGATATGCTGGGACTGTGTCTGGTTCCGTACTCTATGGTAAGTAAGGAAAATGCTACTTACCAGTATGCATCTGTTCTTGGCATGTAGAGTTGTAGATCGTATACTTGTGCATAGACTATACAGCAGTTACCTCTTTAGCGGTGGCTACCTGCATCTGTTGCAGTGGTTTGAAAAAGTGTTCTTAATACAGCCTGGCCCACATTAGCTTGTTGTTTTGCTTGCACATCTACACAATAGTGCTTTGTGAAAGTGTGCAGTGTAGACCAAGTTGCTGCTTTGCAGATGTCATCTAGGGGAATGTTCCCTAAGAATGCCATAGAAGCCCCTAGTTTGCATGTGGAATGGGCTCTAGGGGGAATGGTTATTGTGCGTTTGGCTTTAAGATGGCAAATTTGGATGCATTTAACAATCCACCTTGCAATCCCCGCTTTTGAAATGGGATTGCCCTTCTGAGGTGGGGAAAAAGCCACAAAGAGTGGTTTAGTTTTCCTAAAAGGATTTTGTCACTGTAGTAAATATTGCTCTTTTAACGTCTAGCTTGTGAAGAGCCCATTCTGCCACTGAGTCTGGTTGAGGGGAAAAAAACTGGGAGTTCAACAGACTGGTTAAGATGGAAGGCAGAA
The DNA here is from genome assembly GCA_963921515.1 of Calotriton arnoldi. Taxonomy (NCBI): domain Eukaryota; kingdom Metazoa; phylum Chordata; class Amphibia; order Caudata; family Salamandridae; genus Calotriton; species Calotriton arnoldi. The sequence continues at coordinate 1,135,200 of CAWUFW010002752.1, forward strand.
ACGACTTTAGGTAAAAATTTGGTGTTAGGCCTCAGAACCACTTTGTTATGATGGATTTGCAAAAATGGTTCTTGTATGGTGAATGCCTGTAGTTCACTAACTCTTCTAAGAGATGTGATAGCGACTAGGAAGGCTACTTTCCAAGTGAGGAACTGTAGTTCGCATTTGTGCAGAGGTTCAAATGGGGGACCCAGGAGTCTGGTAAGAACAATATTTAAATTCCATACTGGAGAGGACGGAGCTTTGGGTGGAATTATTCTTTTAAGTCCTTCCATAAATGCTTTGATAGCGGGTACTCTAAACAGAGACAAGTGTTGTCTGTTTTGGAGATAAGCTGCTATTGCAGCGAGATGTAGCCTTATGGATGTATATGCTAGGTTACATTGTTGTAGGTATAAGAGATCACATATAATGTTTTGGATAGAAGCATCTATTGGATTGAGTTTGTTATTTGTACAGTAAATTACAAATCGTTTCCATTTTGCGGCATAACATGCTCTGGTGGTAGGACGTCTAGCTTCTTTAATGATGTTCATGCAGTCTGGCGGGAGATCGAGGTAACCAAACTCTAAGACTTCAGGTGCCAGATCGCAAGGTTGAGTTGATTGTGATCTGGATGTCTTATCTCTCCATGGTTCTGAGTGAGAAGCTTGGGTGAGAGGCGTAGCTTTTGATGAGGAACTACTGATAGTTCCAAGAGGGTTGTGAACCATGGTTGTCGGGCCAATGTTGGAGCAACCAGGATCATTGTGAGGGAATGCTGTTTGAGCTTCCGAACCACTAACGGAATTAGTGGGAGAGGTGGAAAAGCGTGAGCAAATTTGCCTGACCAGTTCATCCATAGAGCATTGCCTTTGGACAATGGGTGCGGATACCTGGACGCGAAGCTTGGGCATTTTGATGTGTGGCGAACAGATCTATTTCTGGGTGGCCCCACATGTGAAAGAATGGAAGAAGAACTTGAGGATGAAGTTCCCATTCGTGGATCTGCTGTGTTTGACGACTGAGCAGATCTGCAATCTGATTGTGTACCCCTGGGAGGTGTTCTGCAAGGAGATATTAGTTTTGCGGAATGGCCCATCTCCATATGCTTTGAGCTAGGTGTGAAAGCTGTAGAGTGTGTCTCTCTCTCCCCCCCCCGTTTCTGTATGTAGTACATTGCTGTGATGTTGTCTGTACGGACCAGGACAGCTTTGCCTACTAGATGTAGTTGAAAGGATTTTAGCGCCAGAAACATTGCCAGTAATTCCAGGTAATTTATGTGGTGTTGTTTTTGCCGAGGGGTCCATATGCCCTGAATGGTATGGTTTTGAAGATGAGCTCCCCAGCCGGTGAGCGATGCGTCTGTTAGCACTAGCTGTGGAACGGGGTCGAGGAACGGCCGCCCTTTGGAAAGGTTTTGTGTGTTCCACCACTGCAGAGAGCGATGTGTGCGGCTGTCCACCAACAGCAGATCTGTTAGCTGACCTTGAGCCTGGTTCCACTGATGTGCCAAACACTCCTGTAAGGGACACATTTGGAGTCTTGCATAAGGGACGATGAGAATGCAAGAGGCCATCATCCCGATCAACTGCATGAACACTCGAGCTGGTAATGAGTGTTGAGGCTGTAATTTGGATATTAGAGCTTGCATAGTGCTTATCCTGAGAGAGTTGGGGTATGCTAAAGCTTTTGAAGTGTTTATCGTAGCTCCTAGGTATTGTTGTGTGTTGGACGGTTGGAGGTGGGATTTGGTGAGGTGGTTTCACCGTGAATCCCAAGTGGTGAAGCAGCCGGATTGTTTTGTGTGTGTGTTGCACACAGCTGCTGTGTGACTTGGCTTTTATGAGCCAGTCGTCCAGATAAGGGAACACGTGAATGTATTGTCTTCGTAAGGGAGCCGCCACTACTGCGAGGCACTTGGTGAAGACTGGGTGCTGTAGTGACCCCGAACGGAAGGACTTTGAATTGGCAGTGTTGACCGTCCACCACGAACCTGAGATATTTCCTGTGAGTGGGGTGAATGGGAATATGAAAGTAGGCGTCCTTTAGATCTAGAGTGGAGAGAAAGTCGCCTTGTTGAAGCAATGGGAGCACCTATTTGAGAGTGACCATGTGGAAGTGGTCTGACTGAATGTAGAGGTTTAACATTCTGAGGTCCAGTATTGGCCTGAGAGCCGTCCTTTTTTGAGGATTAGAAAGTAGAGGGAGTAAACCCGTGCCTTGATGAGGTAAGGGGACTGGTTCTATTGCATGTTTTAGTAATAGAGAGAGAGAACCTCTTGTTTCAGAAGAGTTAGATGTTCCAGGGACATTGGACGTTGTCTGGGAGGGATATTTGGGGGAGTGGAGGGGAGTTCCAGGCAATAATCATACTGGATAATTTGTCTTACCCACTTGTCTGTTGTGATAGAATTCCGGACAGGTAGGAACTGTGAGGTGCATCCCCAGACAGGAGTGGGATGATCAGGGGAAGTCACTGTTTGGTGGTAGGGGAGTTGCGGGTATTGTTACCGCGACCTCTTCCCTTACTATTGTTGCCTCTGTACCCTCCACAAAAGTATCCTCTGGAGGAATTAGTTTGATTGGGGCTTTTATAGGAAGAAGAGGGATTCTCCGAGCCAATAGTTTTGGAGCCAGCCCTGTAAAAGGAGCGACAAAATGAACCTCTAGGGGAAGGTAACTGCAAGGCCCCCATGGACTTGGCAGTGTCTGTATCCTTTTTCATCTTCTCCAAGGATGTATCTACTGTGGGCCCAAAAAGATGCTCTTGGTCAAAAGGCTGATTAAGAATAGCAGACTGCACTTCCTGCTTGAATCCGGAGCCAAGCATGCCTGCGTAGCAAAACGCTGGATTAATAGCACGAGATGCTGTATCAGCCGCATCAAGCACACATTTAATAGATGTATTTGTTATTAACTTTACTTCCTGTATAAGGTCATTGGCTTTATATTGGTCAGGAAGATGTTGCATACGCTTTTCAAGATCATAGTGAGCTCTGTCATATCTAGCCAACAAAGCTTGGGCATTGGCAATTCGCCAATGATTTGCCGCCTGTGACACGATACGTTTTCCAGATGCGTCTATCAGTTTGGACTCCTTATCAGGAGGAGGGGTGTCACCTGTGCCTTGTGAATTTGCCCTCTTGCGTGCATTAGACACCACAAGAGAATCTAAAAGGGACCTGACCTTTAATGTAGACTGGGTCATTGGGAGCTGCCTTATATTTTTTGTCTACCCTTGTGTTAAGAATCCTGGCTCCGACGGGGTCCTTAAAATCTTCTGGTGAATGTTTTAGCATGCCTTTTAACATTGGCAGGGTGTGCGTGGACTTGTGTGGGTGCAAATGTTTCCAACAAAAAGTCTTCCTCTAAAGGGTCAGAGTGTAATTGTACCCCGTGGTATTGAGCAGCTCTATTAATTAGTTGCGCAAACCCAATATTGTCATCAGGTGGTGATGGCCTAGAGGGATAGAGGCCCGGGTCAGGATCTGTGTTGTAATCATCCCAAGGATCTGTATTGAGTGGAATGGTATGTGCTTCATCATCCTTATCTGGATCTCCATCCCCACCCTCATCAGTATAATCATCTTCATCATCATCCTGTGGTTGAGGTGAAAAATGTATGTTGTGGGGAGTGTGCTGGAGAAATTAGCAGATTTGGATCAGCTGGAGAAGGAGAGGGAGGTGGAGAAGTATTAGTGCCTATCTCTTTCCGCTTCATGGGTATTTGAGGGTCTTCTGAAGTGTCCAATTTTCTCTTTTTAGGAGGCTTGGCGATACGTTTGCCAGTTTCCGGGTAAATGTAGAGAGTTTTTTGTTTCGGATCCGAAAAATCTGGTAGAGGCTGTTGTGTGGGTACAATGTCCTTTTTCGGTGCCGAAGACTTAGGGTCAGAATGTTGTTTAGACCGTGTCTGAAGCCTTTTGTGGGGTCTTGGACTCCTTATAGCTTTTAGTATAGGAGTTTGTGGCTCCAAGACTTTTTTCGGCTCCGAAGGTTTGTTTGGCTCTGAAGATTTTATCATTTCCGAATGCTTGTCCTTTCTTTGTTTCGACGCCAAGGGCTTCGGCGTCGAGGCTGTTTTCGGTGCCGAAGAAGAAGGGCGTGGCACCTCTTTGGTTTTGGACTTCGGTGCCGAAGGTTATTTTTCGGCACCGGAATGGGATTGGCTCGATCATGAGCCGGAAGGCTTTTCTTTTGCTTTCATAGCCGGGCCCGAGGGCGGGGCGTCTGAAATGTGTTGCCGGTGTCGACCTGAGCCAGAGGGCGAAGGTGTTACCGGAGCCTTAGGTTTGGTTGGGAGAGGGGTTTCGGTACTCACGGACCGCTGAGCTGGGGTGACTGTCTCGTCTTCGACGTCGGAGTCGTCGGCTTCAGAGACGGAGAGGTCTCCATCATCTTGTTGCCCCGGCTGGAGATTGGGATCTGCTCCAAAGATGTCCGGAATCGAGCTGCTTCCGCGAGACATTTCGTGACGTCGAGCCTGACAGTCACGGATGGTTTTCTTCGACCTGAAAGATGCACAGGCCTCACAGTTATTGTCTTCGTGCTCCGGGGAGAGGCAGAGGTTACAAACCTGGTGTAAGTCCGTGTGTGGGAACTTAGCACCACACCCTGGACATTTTTTTAAAGGAGTCCTTTCCATTGACTGCTGGCGTGGTCGGCGCGGATAGGCCCAATGGCCCGCGTCGAGGATTTTATATTTCCCGAAGATACGCGTCGAAAAGGAAACGCGATCGAGACAATACCGTCGAGTGGTGAGGGATTGCGCGTCGAAGGGGGTTCGAGAACGACACCGGAGCGCTTCAAAATCACATCCGAACCCGATGGCGGAAAAAACAATCTGGAGATGGAGTCGATGCCCATGCGCACTATCACCGTAAGGAGGAGTCACCTATCTTGTGACTACAAAGACTTCTTCGAAGACAAAAACAAAGTGCAAACATCCGAGCCCAACACCAGATGGCGATCTATGCACAAGTATACGATCTACAGCTCATATGCCTCGAATACTGTGTTTCCTATTGATGAAAAAACAATCACTCGCTAACAAAATAGAGGCAGTTGTGGAGACTGCATATTTCCTATCCTGCATTTTATGGAAAATACCACCAAGGCTGCCAACCACGCTGCGTGCCTGGTAGCAAGAGCTCCATTTCATATCAGATAGCTACTGCAGAAGTCTTTTTTTAGGCCTTGCCAATGTAAGCTGTCTCGGGTCGGGTACTTTCAAAACTCTTGTGTTGCATACAGCTACCATTACCCCCAGGTCCCTCCTGTCCTCGTCCCCTTCATTAATAACAAGTGAGATAATCCTATCTCACCAACAGAAAAAAAGAATTTTTGTTTGGCGTTAGGATTTTCTCTGAAGGTAAGCCATAGATGCATGCATCCCGCTGGTAACTGCCACAATAGTGATTTTTCTGCCATGTCTTGCGCCCCTCTCCTTTGCCACCAGCACACCTATTTTTTTGTTCCACCCTTCATCAAATTTTTTCTGGTTTCCCGGAAAGTGCTTGTCTATTGAGGGTGAGTCGTGACCTGGAAGTAAAGTTTGTTTTATAGCAGGGGTTCTCCCTTACCCCCGGCCTTTTTGTTATATAATCGTTGTATGCTGTTTAACGGGGAATCGTCTCCCCGTGCTTCCCTCTGTGTTTTTCCTCCCCGTGCTCCTCGGTGCTCTTTACTTTTCTCCTCCTGCATCATTACCGCCTCTCTGCCCGCATCTAACCAAATACAGACTTTTCTCAGAATATTTGTGAAGTAAGATTTTGGCATGAAACGGAGAACACCTCTACTATGGTATCCCTGAAGAAGTCTAGGGTGGCTACTAGGGGACGGTCACTCCCACTACTGACAAAGTAAGGTTTTGGCTTTGAACTACCATAATTATACACTCCTTAGAAAGTAATGTAAAGGTGCAATGTCAATATCCTTCAGACTTTATGCCATAGACATCAAATGCATATTTTGGGGATACACACATTACATGCATAGGGTATCTATGCTAACGCATATGATCTACAGCTCATATGCCTCGAACATAGCTATACTTCATGATTTCCTGCAAGTTCATATAGTAGGCATCAGAGGTTTTTGTAAGGATTTATATATTTTAAAAGTGTGTGCCCTATACCACTACTGGACTATTCTTGAGACGAGTGCAGTTTAAAAATAATAATAAATAAAAACAATGCTTTTTTAGGGAGAATATAGTGATGAACTGACAACATTTTAGCTTCTCACTCTCCCACAGTAGTCTTCCATCCCGCTCAGAAAGTCTTTCTACACACTGAATTGGAATTCTTTACTGGAATAGAGACATGAAATGTGATTGTTCTTGCAGCTACTTGTCCCAGATGTGCTTCACTTAAACCAGAACCCAATTTGAGATGCTCAAGATTTGCCTGAAAGGAGCCTGGTTTCTTCTGACAGTTAAAACCCCCATGTACGCAGTGTCTGAACCTTCCATGGGAGAAGCCTGCCGTTCCAAATGGCAGAGGGCTTTCAGTTTAGAGCTTTAAAAACCCACTGATCTCCTATATGGAGTCAGACTTTTTATCTTTTTTCAGTATTGAGTGCACGCTCAGTCTTTACGCAAGGTCCATGAAGTAATTTTGCGGTCATTTTTTTTGTCTACAGAACAAATGGAGAATATGGATATTTCTTTATTTTGAAGAGTTGTCTCAATTTTAAAAATATGGTTTTGGTTTTAGGGCATTTTATGGAGCCCTTTGTGGGAACCCATTCATCTGGGTCCACTATTGTCAGGTCTTACGACTGCAATAACATCTGAAGTAGCAGTCAGAGTTAATCTTGCTTTTTGACGAGCTGTCCTGGCAGATTTCAGCAAATGTAGCACATGTCCTGGTTTTCTGGGAGGGGCAACTGAAGTTGGAGGGAGGTATGTTTTGTGTGTTCAAAGGCTGGACTAAGTAACAGCTTATATCAGAAAATATTTAAATGAACACTCCTGATACTGGGTATAAAAGTTGGATTTAATTTATTCACTTAGTGCCTCGTTCTCTGTATTTTTATGTTGACAAGCGCCATCATTTGAGCCATTTTGTCCTACTCGGTGGAGGTAAAATTGTAATCTTTCTATTTTTGTTAAATGTTTCAGTTTTTGGTCTTCAAATTCCGATCACCCTAAGAGGAAGAAATGGTTGATCTTATCAGAGAAGTCTTACTTGGGAATCTCCCGAGAGTCACTGCTGCATCACCTCAGAATTGCCCCTCTTGAACAATAATCAGGAGACTTGAGTTAAAGAAAAAAATCAGTCTTATTCCAAAATCCCATGGTTCTACCCCAAGCCAGCTCAGAGTGCCTGTAGGCATCAACATTCTTATACATAAAGTTTTTTTTTTTTTTATTGAAAGAAAAAAAAGGTATGGTCCAAAAAAATCCATTGTGGGGGACTTTGAGTGAGAGTCTCCTTTGGGGATTTCACACATCTTCTGAAGGAAAATCAAATGCATCCAGTTTGACTAGGGTACACAGAACACGGCTGGAATTTTATACCATAGTAGTACCTTCATATCGACTTTGGCAAAGTCACAATGGTGTCCCGACATTTGGGTAACCATACACACACACCACCCCCCCCCACTTCAGTTACTAACCCTGCTTGGGTTCAGTCCTTGTGCAGTATAACCTATCAGGGCATCAGCCGCTGGGGATCACATGAGGTATGTTGCAAAACAGTTCCTCTACTTCTACTAGATCTGACCATGCAAAAGGATGTATCCCCTACACCCTCCCACACACACAGCCAGTCTGCACTGATGGTTAGTTCCAGTGGTGTGCAAGGCTACTTACCGTAGTGTACTTGCCGAGTTGGCACAGCGAGGGGAAGGTCTCCTGGTGTGCTTTGCTGACCTTTTGAATCAGTGCTTCCATTTCAGGTGGCATCTCATAGCTATCAGTCACCACCTCCTCCTTGATCTCCTTCTTCTTCTTGTTTCGATCATTCCTCACCGCTGCAGCAGCCACAACAGAACCAAACAAGATACAAACACAGTAAGTACGTGCTGCACTGCAAAAAACAAAGAACCACAGAGATCAATAGCTTCATCAGCTAGGCTAAACTTGCATTTCTGGCTCATCACTATCTTGAAAACCTTCCATCTCATTTCCTGCTAAGACACAAGGATCAATCTCAATTCAGTGACTTTAAGATATGACATCTAATGTATCACATCTAACATATGCCTCTCTCCCCCATTCCTGAACAACAGATAGTGCTCTTTGACCACTAATTATTAACTTTTCAAACGCATCCCTACTGAAGTTGCGCCTACCATCAATGTATTCAACACAATTAAGTAAAATGACTGAGAACAAAAGTAAAAAATCATTTAATGCCACTCCTCACCTGGGCACCTCCAATACTTTACACTAGCGTATTTAATGTATATACCAACATTGTTCTGTTAAAAAAATAGGACAAGGGATGATCTCAAAACAATTTAACCGTTTTCATACTATACTGCAAAGAAAGCATCTTCTGTCTTTGAAGATAATGCACCCTTTACAGCTTTGATTATTTTTTGCTGTTTTGATTATTCTCCCAGCATTAAAAATAACGCATGTTAGTTTATCAGTGGTTGAATTTCTCTGGTTTGTGTACTCCCCATTAACTAAGTTAGTCATATTTAACTGAAAATTGCCTTACGAAATACAATTTAAAAGTCTGACATCACGTTTGGTTGCCATTGCTTGGTTGGGTTTGGTTGCCTGCTCGATAGGGCTCGTGATAGATAAGGAATCTTCATGGAAAACAAAAGGCACATACGCAGCTCACTGTTGCAGACTGAATTAGCATATGCATCTCATTATAGACTTGCTTCTTGGTGGCAAAGGCAAAGCCCAAAAATAGAGAAAGTAAGGTTGAGTTTTTCCCCAAACAGCCCTATAATTTTTATTAAACAGCTGCCTATAACAGCCCAAAAAGATTCAATCATAAAACGTTGGTTTCAAGAAAACCAGGCCATATATTCATTATTTTAAGTGGTTTGTTCCAACAGTAACATGTATGTGCAAGGACAGTGCTTGAAGGCAAAAAACCTTATATGCGGTGTAATATTTTTTCTGTTTCATTTAGAGACTGAGGCTTCACTGGCTCCCCATACGCAAACGAGCACAATTCAAACTCCTCACCCACACTTTCAAAGCATTACATAACACTAGCCCAGCATAAGTCAATAACTGAATTTGCTTTCACAAGCCTTCTGGACACCTCAACTCGTCCGGACTCCTACCCGCACTCATCCCACACATATGGAAAACCAGATTCGGCAGTAAGCCTTCTCTTATATTGCAGCTAAAGCATGGAACGACCTGCCGCTACACATAAGAGCCTCCTCCTCACTTCTTGAATTCCACAAGAAGCTGAAGACCTGGCTTTTTGAGTAGTCCCACTAGCTCAGCGCCAGGATACCCTCCTGTGTGATATGTTATGCAGATTTGTAGAGCAGCCTATCAGTCACAGTTTTAGGTTTTGTTATTCATACCAAAGAAGTAGACAGACTGCCTTAACACACAAAAAACATCTTTATACCTTTAATGGAGAGCTGAAAATACTCAAAAATTACTCTCCTTAAGGTTCCTTCAGTCCGTTGGGTTCTGTGGGGTGATCTTTGGATTTACTATGACTTTGCATCACATTGCAAATTTGATACCAGTTATAGATTTACTGGATACGCATAATAAGGCCTGCATCTAGTTGTCGAATCTCGACTAATTTCAAACATTTCTAATAGAATGTGCTCCACTTTAAATGTAGTTCAAGGGTTGTAAGACTTTACATCAACAATCCCTATAAGCGGCAGCCCAGACTAGCAGCACAGGGAAGTGGTGTAGAGAATACTAAAACTTTGTTGTATAGGCAAGTTGAGTAAAGTGTGACTGCCCACCTGTACCCCCCATAAAAATATGCTCATCTCAACAGGCAAAAAAGGCAATATCGCATCGGTCACTTGTACTGGAAATATGAGATACGGGTATAGACCTTTTCACTGTATAGGCTAATGGAGGGTGATATAGGATATGGACCTGTGCCCCTCATAAAGGACACTTTAATCTCTAGAAATGTGGAAGATAAACCATTACTTATTACTTCGGTAAAATAAGGAACAAATAGTTTCTTACCTGTCGGTGTAGTTTTGCAGCTTTAAGACTTTCTGGATTCACTATGCTGTGCATTATTCCGCCATTTCGTGGTTGGGTCCGGAATCGTAGTCTTTTCCTTCTTTTTTTTTTGTTGGCCCAGGTGGGCGGCGACGCCCCCACCATTTGGTGTCCTCGGTGACGTCGTCGCGCTTCCTGCGGAAGCTCCCACCTTTGGTCGCCATCTTCGGATTCTTTTTTTCTTTTCCTCTTACTGTTTTTGTCGTCTATGTCTTTCTCTTTTCATCCTCCTATTTTCCTTTTGATCCCTCTAAACTCTGTATGTAGTCTAGTTTTACCCTTGACCTCCTATGTTATCTTCCTGGAGGAGGCGGGTGGGATCGCTAGTGAATCCAGAAAGTCTTCAAGCTGCAAAACTACACCGACAGGTAAGAAACTATTCGTTTTGCAGCATGAATCTTTCTGGATTCACTATACTGTGCATAGACTTTGTAGCGGTTTTCTCTCATTGCGGTGGTTGGGTGGAAGATGAGCATTGGTTGCTGAAAATGTGCTGTAAGACCCTCTGTCCTACTTGTGCCTCTTTGTTCATTTGGATATCCACACAGTAGTGTTTGGTGAACGTGTGCACGGAAGACCATGTTGCCGCTTGGCAAATGTCTTGGATAGGTGTGTTCGCTAGGAACGCAACCGTTGCTCCTTTCTTCCTTGTTGAGTGAGCCTGGGCGGCTCCCTGTAATTTTTGTCCTGCCTGCTTGTGGCAGAGTTGTATTGCCTGCACAATCCATCGTGCGATGGTATTTTTGGTTACTGGTCGTCCCAAGAAACTGCTTGCGAAGGAAACGCGACACCACCTTTGGCAGGAAGTGTGGGTCCAGCCTCATGACAATTCTGTCCTTGTGTATTTGCAAGTAGGGCTCTTGTAGTGTCAGAGCATGTAGTTCACTGACCCTTCGCAGTGACGTGATAGCCACCAAGAATGCCGTCTTTAGTGTGAGCATGTGCAGTGTAGTTTTGTGTATGGGCTCAAACGGTGATTATCAACTGTGTTAATACAGTGTTGAGGTTCCAGCTCGGGGCTGGCATCCTTTTTGGGGGTGCTATTCTTTTAGCCCCCTCCAGGAATCTCTTGACCACCTGGGAGGTGAAGAAACTTTTCCCCGCTTCTCCCCTGGTGTAGGCCACTATGGCTGCTAAGTGAACCCTTAGTGACGAGTAGCTCAGTCCGCTGTGTAGTAGGTGCGTTAAGTATTTTAGTACCGTTGATTCTTTTGTGACCTTTCGTTGCAGTCCCTCTTTAAGGCACCATTGCGAGAACCTTTTCCACTTTGCAACGTAGCACTTCCTTGTAGTTGGTCTCCTTGCTTCTCTGAGTACTGCCATAGTGCTTGGTGGCAGCTTGAGGTGTGCGAATTCTAGGTCCTCAGGAGCCATGCTGCTAGGCTGAGGCTCTCTGGTTCTGGGTGGAGCACTTTTCCGTCTTGCATTGTCAGGAGGTCTTTCCTTCTGCTGAACCTGTGCGCTGGTTCCTGCGCCATCTCCATTATTTGTGAGAACCAGGACTGTCTGGCCCACTGAGGTTCCACCAGTATGAGTGTCATGCTGCTGCTCCTGCATTTGCTGAGTACTTTGTGTATCAGTGGTATCGGGGGAAAAGCGTATGCAAATTCGTTCGACCAACTTATCCATAGCGCATTCCCTAGGGACCCTTGGTCCGGCTGTCTGGATGCATAATGTTGGCATTTTGCATTCTGGAGTGTTGCAAACAGGTCTATCCGTGGTGTACCCCATTTTTGGAACAGCCGCTGCACTTCCTGTTGGTTGAGCTCCCACTCGTGGGATGCCGACGTCTGCCTGCTGAGTCGGTCTGCTTCTACATGGTCTATTCCTGGAAGGTGTATTGCCAGCAGGTCTATCCTTAGAGGGATGGCCCATCTCCAAATCTCTTGTGCCAGGCTTGATAGCGGTGCTGACTGTGTTCCACCTGGTTTGTTGATGTAGAACATGGTGGTTGTGTTGTCTGTTTGTATCAGCACTCTCTGGCCGTAAAGCTGCTTCTGAAAGGCTCTTAAGGCTAGGAACACAGTTTTTAGTTCTAGGTAGTTGATGTGTCTCACTGCATCTTGTTGTGACCACAGCCCCCTGATGCGGAGTCTGTCCATGTGCGCGCCCCAGCCCTGCTGTGAGGCGTCTGTTGTGATGGTCACTGTTGGAGTTGGCTGTGTGAATGGCTTTCCCTGTAATATGTTCTCTTTTTTCCACCACGCTATTTCTTGCTGCACTGCATGTGTGACAACCACTAGATCTTCCCAACTCCCTGTTGCTTGTGACCATTGTTGCTGGATCCATTCTTGGAACGGTCTCATGTGCAGCTTGATATTTGGGACCAGGTGGATGCATGATGCCATCATCCCCATTAGTCTGCTCACCGTCCTCACTGTCAGAACTTGCCCCTTGCGGTAATGACGTGTTTCCCTCAGGAGGGCTATAGTTCTCTTCTCGCTGGGGAACACTTTGGACTGTGTGCTGTCGATCTGTGCCCCTAAGAATATCTTGATCTGCTGCGGTTCTGTTGATGATTTCTCCCAATGGATTGAGAAGTCTGGACAGTGTTTGTATGACCGGTTTGATGTGATCTTTGCAGTGCCTGTATGATCCTGCTTTCACAAGCCAGTCGTCGAGGTAGGGGTATACATGTATGCCCTTTCTCCGTAGGTGCGCTGCCACTGCTGCTAGGCATTTTGTGAACACCCTTGGTGCGGACTTGAGTCGAAGGCTAGCACTGTGAACTGGTAGTGATTCTGGCCCATCACGAATCTTAGTAGACGTTTGTGTTTGTGGTTGACGGGGATGTGCAGATATGAGTCTTTCATGTCTTATGGTCGCCATGTAGTCCCCTTGTTGGATTTGAGGTATTACTTCCTGAAGTGACGTCATTTTGAATTTTTGAGTTCTTAAGAACTTGTTCAGGAATCTGAGGTCCAGTATTGGCCTTAGTGTTTCGTCTACCTTTGGCACCAGGAAATACGTTGAGTAGACTCCCTTGTTCCTTTCGTTTTTGGTACTGCTTCTATTGCTCTTTTTTTGAGCAGCTCCCCTGCGGGGAGTGGGCGGTGTCTTGGTTTTCTGCCCGGGGGGTGTTTTTGGAGTTCTATGCAGTATCCGTGCTGTATGATGTTCAGTATCCACTTGTCCGTGGTAATCTTTCTCCATTGTGTGAGGAAGTTTCCTATTCGGCCCCCCACCGGGGTTGTATGCTCGGTTGTTCTTTGTTTGCTGTGGGTGTTTTTTTTAGTTTTTCCTTCTGTTGACTTCTCCTCTCCCTTGGTGGTGATAGGGGAGGGTTTGGTTTCTTTGCGGAGTCACTTTGAGGTGGGCTGCTGACCCCCTCTTCGGGACTGTCCCCGTCCGTACCCGCGTCCTCGAAAGGACTGTCCTCTGGATTGATACTACCAATTTTGCTGTTGTTGTCCCTGTTGGCGTTGGCCCTGGTTGTTCCCCCGGTATCCTTGCTGGGGAGATTGGTGGGAAGTGGCGGGCGCATTGCCCCCTCTACCATTGGGCCGCCTTGAGGGGGTTCCTCTTCTCATCCCCCTGAACTGCAGTGCTCCCATGGACCTCGCAGTTTCGTTGTCCTTCTTAAGCTGCGTCAACTTCTCGTCGACTGGGGCTCCAAACAGTTTCTGGCCGTCGAACGGCATGTTCAGGATGTTACTTTGTACCTCCGGTTTGAAACCCGAGATCCTGAGCCATGCGTGTCTCCTTTCAGTCACCCCTTTCATCATCTGCCTGCTGGAGTTCTCTGCTGCGTCCAAGGCTGACTTTAGGCAAGTGTTTGCGATAGCCTTGCCCTCTTCCACTAGGTGATTAGCCCTTTGTTGGTATTGTTGTGGCAGGTGTGTTACGAGCTGGCTCATTTCATCCCAATGCTGGTATGCATGTCTGCTGATGAGGGCGTTGGAGTTGGCGATGCGCCAGTGTATGGCTGCGTTCCTCTCCACCTTTCGTCCTGTGAGGTCTATTCGTTTGCTCTCCTTGTCTGGAGGTGGACCTGTGTTAGTGGGCACACTGGCCCTTTTCCTGGCCGTTGCCGTGATAATGGAGTCTGCTGGCACTGACCCTTGGCTGTACGCAGGGTCTTTTGAGGAGTGTTTGTACTTCTTTTCGCTCCTAGGTGTAACAGCTTTGCAGACTGCCGGTTCTTTGAAGGCCTCCCTTCCCTGGTCCAGGACGCTAGGAAGCATGGGTAGGAACTGGGACCTGGTTTGTTGAGGAAGTAGGGTTTCCAAAAGGAAACATGCTTTCGCCTTCTCTTGCATTTCGACCCCATACGTTGCTGCAGCCTTTTGGACGACCACATTGTAGACTCCAATGTCGTCTGGCGGCGAAGGCCTCGAGGGATAAGAGTCTACCCCTTCTTCTGGTGATTCTGCGTCGAGGTCTTGCCAGTCTAAGTCTTGTGCTTCCGAGGACGTCGAGTCCTGGTAAGACTGCAGCTCTTCTTCGCCTTCGGCTTCGAAGTAGTAGTCCTCTTCGCCCTGCTCGTGGAGCGGTTCAGGGGGTTCGATGTCTTCGGTGTTGGCCCCAGAGTGCTTCGCGTGTTGGCTTCGACGGAATGGCGTATAGCTTCATTTTTTCGTCGAAGTCTTTTTTCCGTTGCAGGATGCTCGCCATCTCTGCTTCGAGCCTTCTCTTTTTTTTCTCCATCTCGTGGGCCTGTTCGGCGTCGAGGGATGAAGCGCCTCTCTTCGTGGTCGCGGACGTCGAGGATGACGCCGGGCCTTCTTTTCTCGGCGTTGAGGCTTCCTTTTCGGAGGTTACCTTCGACGCCCTTGGTTTTTCGGAGGCTTTTGCCGATTGGGAGTCCTTTCCGAAGGATCCGCTCGGCTATTTGTCCCTGGATGCTGTTGCTTTCGTCGAGGGCTTTGGCGGCAACGCTCCCTTCGAGGCCTTGGCTTCACTCTTTCGAGCGTCGCTTGGGTGCTTAGGGGTCGACGCCTCCCTTACCTCCTTAGACGTTTTCTTGTGGACCTCGACGACTGAGCAGTCCTCCGGTCCCTCCGCGATGTTGTCTTCCTCTCCACTCGAGAGGCCCAGGTCTCGGAGCTGGTCCCTGGCCCTGCATGTTGTAGTTCGCCCTTCTTTGCCTCTCTCTCACCCGGAGGGTTTTCGGGGTGAACGCCGAACACGCGTTGCAGTTTTCGCTGATGTGGTCGAGCGGCAAGCAGAGGTTGCACACTGGGTGCTGGTCCTTCTGGGCGTACTTGTGGTGACAGTTTTGGCAAAACTTAAACGGTGTCTTGTCCATAACCACGCTCAGGGGGACCCCTGTGAGCTCATGCTCTGTAGGCGTCGAGATTTTGGTCGTGGACCTTCTACCTCGTCGTCCTTCTCGTCGCCTCCGGTACTAGTCTCCTCGTCCGGTGTCTCAGGAAACGATACTCTGTGGTGATATTTGAATTTGAGATTCTTCGTCCAAAGTTTCTGGAACTTCTCGTCAACGATCCAGACCCCCACAGCGGAAAAAAGAATCTGAAGATGGCGACCAAAGGTGGGAGCTTCCGCAGGAAGCGCGACGAAGTCACCGAGGACACCAAATGGTGGGGGCGTCGCCGCCCACCTGGGCCAACAAAAAAAAAAAAAAAAAAAAAAAAAGAAAGAAAAGACTACGATTCCGGACCCAACCACGAGATGGCGGAATAATGCACAGCATAGTGAAACCAGAAAGATTCACGCTGCAAAACTCTGTAGTCTAAATACACTTGCTGAGAGGAGATGGGCTTCAGGTTTTTCCCTCTAGCTTCGGTCCACAAAGTCCGGTTTTTGACCGGGATTCCCGAACATCCATAATCAACATATAATTGAGCCAGGCTTTTTTTCCAGATCTTGTTAGCTGTATGGAGCACCTAACAGTTGCAAAAGGCGATACTTTAACTATCAAATCAATTCTATCTTCTTTGAGGTTTAAACACAGACAAAACATTCCGTTTTTTGTTTGTGGATTTACTCTCTCAAGCTGTATCCGAATTCCTTCCAACCTCCTAAAGTAAGCTCTGCTTTGAGAATTCTCAACAGACAAAAATCGGATGTCCTTGCCTTTGGCTGTCTTTCTCCGCTAAGGGCAGTTACACGAGATGCATCCGAGAGGGGCAGGATCTCTTCAGTTCATTCAATATTCTGGAGCCTGGCACAAGAGACCGTATGATTCGGCTCCCATTGTAGATTTTCATATCAACAGATGGGTTCAGGGGCTATTTTAAGTATGGGGAGAAGGCAAAATTTAGATTTCCTGTGATGAACAAGAGAAAGGTCTTTTAACCGGTCTAGGCAGTCAACTGCTGCTGTGTGGCGCCCACCTTTTCTTTTTGAAACTGATCATTACAAAACCCATCATCAAAAAATGTGCTAAAGGCATAGAAATGCAGCTCTCACTAGGCTAAGAAGCTTTTACCCATTTCAATCGAATCTGATGGTAAGGGCTATTACAGAAATCCTGGACAGCTGTCTCTCCCTACACAATAGAAAAGGGTCCTCCTCCCTGCAGCCGGGGACACTCAAAAGTGGGTGTCGCCTGTTGCAGAAAGGTCGAGCTCATTTTCAAATATATTTGGCGACGAGGTGGTAATGCGTTTTCAAAAAGAAGTGGGGGCAAACTTGTTTTGAAATAGAAAGCAGCTATGCTCCCATAGGACAGATCTTCCTGCGCTAATAAATAAAGAATCCACAAAGCCCAATGATGGCCAGGGGTACCCTAAGGGGATTCTTGCTATCCGCCAAACCTGCACCCCTTGAAAGGGCAAATGTGAAAGACAAAGACACAGGACTGGCTGCTGCAATTTTGCGTCCTTATCTAGATGTAGGACCACGAAGTTTGGTAAACTTCATCTGTACAGACGTTTGCACAATTTTGTGATCTCAAGGTGCATTCGGAACCTGGGCACCACTTTTCTCTGTCCTCCAAAAATCCAGCCTTGGTGGGCTGCAGCTGCTATGAGATGCAACACTTGAATCGTGGCTGCCCTCAGATTCTGGGGCATCACTTAAATGCTTCATTGTTCCACCAAATGCCCATCAGAGCCTGCACACACTTAAAACACCAGTACTCTACACCACACGGAAGATAGCTGGCCAACAGTCTGCCTCTTCTAAGCCTGTATGACCAAACGAAGATCACCATAAAGTAATAAACTATGAAGATTGTTTTTCCATGTAGAGCTCCTACAGCGCCCCTGAATCTGATGTGGTCTACCCTCAAAAAACTGAAAATACCCATTCTCATAAGCATTCGAACCACTTCTGCCCCAAGCAGTATAGTTACTTCACCTACACAGGCTTCCAACATATCTCTGACCCCACCTCACTTCACCTAACACAGCTCCTAGCACCAATCCTAGTACTGGACAGGTAGGTGGAATTCTGTGCTTTCGGGTACCGTATATGCAGAGTATGCACTCTGTACTGGTATATAAAAAAAGAAGGCTACATAAAAAAAAAAAAACAGTGGCACACGTTTTCACTGTGCTAAGGTATTGACGAGATCGTTACTTATGGAATAAAAAAAAAAAAGAGCTAATGCATTGTGACCAACCAGCCCTCCTTAGAAAAGATCTGTGCAGCTTTCTCAGTAAAATCAGTGACATGTTACAAAAAGCACATTTAAAAGGAAAAGGCTACGTTTTCACCCCCGAGATCTGTGCAGGTCAAATGTTTGAATCCCGGGCAAGTAAACCCATCACCCTTCCGAGGTTTATAAGCCCAATAACAGCCCAGAAAAATTGACATATCAAGTGTGATGCTCAAATTATTATTCCTTTGTAGATTTTATCCAGTTGTAACAGCGCGCCTAGCTCACATTCTCTCCTGCAATCAGCCGATTCTCACAACTAGACAAAGTGGTGCTCCTACGTAACATTCTCTCAGCTGCAGTCGGTAGAGGGCGCTGCGGCCCCTCGTAAAACGGAGCACCTAACTACTTCGTTTTCCAAAAGCAGGGTAGCTCACATTTATGCAAAGCCAGACGAGTCAAGACCCAGAGGAAATCCCCTGAAATATTCCACAGAAACGCCCCCAGTCCAGAGCAAAGCTTATGTGATTGATACCAACTGTTCCAGTGCAGCTCTACAGGTACAAACTCCAAAGCAGTCCCATGCTGGCCAATTCTCATCCCCTGGAACCATCCAAAAATCACAGATTAGCAAAAAGGTACAAATCTCCACGAAAAGGTTTTGCAGTTTATTGTGGTCACATTAAAAGGATTCATTCATCCAGGCTCAATAACTTATTCATTTAAGGAAGAGAACGGCGAGTCTCTTAACTTTGTTGAATGGGCCGAGGAATAGTTCAAGCATCCGGAAAAAAACAAAAAAAAAACACAAGAAATGGCATTCTTTAGAGCCATTCCTCTTTTAGAACAGTTCTTAGGATTGGACAGACAAGATCTAAAGAAATCTCATGCTCTGTGACGTTTTTTACACATCTCTTTCTGCTTTCGATCCTGCCACTCTACCGAGTCGGCACTGATAATGGCTACAGAAGGGATTCGCGGTCAGGCTGACAGTGGGGGCCCGGCCATCCTCATCCTCCTAGACCCATAGTAGCATTTGACACCGTGAATCACACAGTGTTAGTGCAGCGGCTGAAGATCTTAGGGATTGGGGGTAGGGCTCTGGCCCTCCTCACCTTTTTTCTAGCATCCAGAGAGCAGAGTATAGTCTGGGATCATCTGCAATCTGACACTTTTCATCTTCCTTGCGGGGTGCCGCAGGGCTCGGCCCTATCACCCACTCTTTTTAACATATATGTCACCCCACTGGCCAAAATCGTTAGAGAGCATGGTTTCACCGTGGTCTCTTATGCGGATGATTCCCAACTTATTATATCCGTATCAAAATATACAGAAGCCACGGCTGTTAGTTTCCACTCCTGTTTGACCGAAATTATGAGCTGGATGGGTCAAAATTTCCTGACGATTAATACCAAGAAAACTGAGGTGATGGAATTTGGTAAGTGCCCCTCCGTGTGGAACCAAACCTGGTGGCCAACAGAGGCGGGCGAGTGTCCCTGTCCTATAGCCAAGGTTCGGAACTTAGGAATCATCTTGGACAATGAACTAAAATTCGCAGGCCAGATAAACCGCCTTGCGTCTTCCTGCTATTTCCTATTAAAGATCCTACGAAAGATTTTCCTTTTTATCTAGTAGCTCTTATTCTATCCAGAATGGACTACTGTAATGCTCTTTTGTGGGCATTGATAAAACCCAGCTGTCCAAATTACAGTCTTTACAAAACGCAGCTGCCAGTCTGCTCTTAAATATTCCTAAAGGTAATTCTACTTCAGCTGGAATTAGAGCATTACACTGGCTTCCCATCCAGCAACGAGTGGAGTTTAAGGCTCGGTCAGGTCCATAAGGCACTTTATGGTGGCGGAGCCGCTGACATCCAAAAATTGTTCCCAAGGTATGTGCCCACGAGGAACCTAAGATCAACGAATGGGGGTCTTGTTCAAACTCCCAAATTTTGTAGAGCTAGATGGGGTGGCAGGAGCTTTTCCTATTGTGCTTCCACGTTGTGGAATAAAATGCCAACCGCCATGAGGCTGCAACCAAACCTGCAGCTTTTTAGGAAATCACTTAAATCCTGGCTGTTTCCCTCTTAAATCAGCTATAGCAACTCACAGTGCACCACTGACTCATCGTTTCAGCGCCAAGACGCCGCGGCATTCGAGTGCTTTATAAACATAATTTTCTTTTCATTTCACAGACCCTAGAGCCATATGGACTTTTTTTGCAGACTTCTTAGGATACAATACACATTCTCAGAAGACACTGCACTTCGAAAAGGAGTTCTGGGTTTAAGCATTTGCTCGTGTACTGTGTAATACCGAAGATGACAGAATCAGACTTTTTACGTTTTCCAGGCCATAATTTGTGACAGGTTCTTAAGCATAGTCATCCCGCCCCTACCCCAAAATGTAGCTTAGCTGGTGGGACGTAGAAGCGTTAGTCTACTTTTATCTAGATATGAGACCTCCATTTTTAAATCCCTGTGTATTGCCAGAGTCAAACACTCTAGGGGGCGTCCAGCTTGCTTGCTTGCCTTGGACCAGTTTTCCTCTTCGCGACCTGCTTTTTTTCTATGCTTAAGCTTCAAAGCTGAAAGTAGCAAGACAGCTTCAGAGCCACACCACCACTCATCGGTTCCTCCACACTAACGAAACTGTTTGGCAAACGGAGGATCTCGAACCACCGTGTCTCTCCCTTTTTCAAGCAGATTCATACTTGGATATTTGCATCCATCCTTTTGGCCATCTGTTTAGGACATGGCCGGATACATAAGGGCCTTGTGGTAAACCCTGGATCGGGTGCTGGTAACCCTTCATTTCAATCAATGTAAAGCAAACTATCAGTAAATGTTAAGGATATAAGCTGAGTGGTAATATTCCCTACTTGCAGCAACGATGGACTTTTAACTCTACACATACGGCCAACAAAATGAGCTCTTTGCCTCTGCGCTTGCCGGCATTAAAGCCTTTCCTTTATCAGGTGCCTAAGAAGTTCTACAACTTTAGAAACACTGACATGATACCTGCGCCCAAGGTTAGAGAATCAGTCCATTGGAGAGGCCTCTTAAGCCTCCATGCAGCAACAAGATAGGTAGCAGTGCTGCCCATTACACCTCTCCTCAAATCACAGTACTGGTTGTTTACCTGGTACATAGCCCAAATTTTAATTTCCGGCCCAGTCTAAAAGGGAAGGGTTGTGGCAGTGTCATTCAAACTACTGGGCTTATTTGTTCTTCAATCTTCAGAACAATCTTTCCCTGGTGCGAGTGATTAAACGAGAGCCATCTTTTTATAAAGCCCTTACAATTTAAAAGCTTAGGCTTTCGGAAAGTGAACATTAAAACTAGTTGGTCCCGTCCTCAGAAGCTAATTTCTTGCTTTGCGGTTAAATGAGGTTTGGCGATTTGTGCACTCAAAGGCCTTTCACTGCCATCACTGCACTCTTGTGGACTTTATGACCACCTTGGCGCCCTCATGCTGGCATTAGGAGGCAACTATCTGGACTTAACGACTGACCAGGGAGGAGGCTTTCACACTGATGCGAGAGCGTTAGCCAAAACTTGTTCAGAAAGCTCATTTTCATAGGAGATTTTGGTGTCTGAGTGCACCTGGTTCATCAGCTTGTGGAATGAACCCTCCATCCTTTCAAGTTTGAGTTAAAGTGAGTATCATAAATTAGGTAATAGTAACATCTCTATTAGTTATGGCATTTAGAAATGGCAGGTGTGGTATGAAGCACTAAATAAGTTAATAGATAGCGTAGCTCTCCTATTTCTCTTCACTTCTGTCACCGTTTTGAGAGGTTCGGGCAGAGCTTTTTCATGAACACTTCCTGGTAGATTGAAACTGTTAGGACCACAAAATATATAGAATGCTGGTACAACTGTTTATATTCAGGGTCTCTGTGCAAACCCGAAACACCTTTAAGAAACTGTACCACGCGAAGGACTGCCTAGCTTCACTGCGAGTACTACCAGAACAGCATCAGCACTGGTACTCCCGATGTTCGGATAATATGAATTTTCTAGGAGTTCATGGGACCAATTGTAGAAGAGGGCAGGGATCCTTCTTAGTGTAGCATATCCCTGAACATCCTCTTCCTGGACATTTGCAACATCTTTTAGCCTCATGGGATGCAGGATAGAACTAAAAATGCTCTACCCAATATGTTTTTTATAATTCATTATTTTTCCTGATGCATATGAATGAGAACCGTTGTCAGTCATAACCATACTGCACCCTCTGCCTTCAAATGCCCTCACCCCTGAACCTACGGGATCACTTTATACTCTGTACTGGTACTTGTGGAGCTCGATCAAGGTATTGTCTACAAGCACCACAGCCCATCTGTGACATGCACATTTTGACCACCATCTGTCTCAGTGCATCGTGTAACCAAAATGCAATCACTAATCTAGCACAAAGAAGAAATGAAGGTCTGCTGTGGGTGCTATATACATTCATTTTTAAAACGGATGGATGAGACATTTTCCTTTTATAACCCAACTAAATAATTATGTTACCCCATTAACCTTTACTTCTTCATTCTAACCAAACATCCACTCTACCTGGATATTTCAGCTCTTTATTTGATGCTGAATATAATAGAAGTGCTAGTGGGTTGTTCTTAGTCTCCCATATTATTTCTGAGAGATTCTGGTCCCTGCAATATTAGAAATCCAGATACCTACCAATTGTTCCTCCTTAAGTAACGCACACTGACACTTAGTAGATTTGTGCAATATAAAATTTGTGAAATAAATACAATTGATCATAGCCTTATATCTATCGGGATTCTGGTTCATGAATTTGAAATTCTTCCAAACCTGTGCAGACCCCAGGCACCTAATCCCAAAAGGGGCTCTATTTTCAATAAATAAAATAAAGGCATTGACTCTGGTTATCTTTTATGCACGTTTTATATCACACTTAACTGAAAACAGCATTTTCCTGTCCCTGTTCGTT
Organism: Calotriton arnoldi; assembly: GCA_963921515.1. NCBI lineage: Eukaryota > Metazoa > Chordata > Amphibia > Caudata > Salamandridae > Calotriton > Calotriton arnoldi. The sequence continues at coordinate 1,157,836 of CAWUFW010002752.1, forward strand.
TTCGGTAGGAATGGTGCGCAGGCCTCACAGTCCTTGTGGTCTTCGGGCAGGCAGAGGTTGCAGACGGTGTGTGGGTCGTGTTATGCGTACTTGTGGTGGCACTTGGGGCAGAACTTGAAGGGGGTATTCTCCATTGCCCCTACCTCGCCATTTGTGGACCGGCGTGGTCCTCTGGTTCTGCCTTACTCACGACGTTGATGATCGCTGATAACTTTTCAGTGATGTCGATCGATGCTTTTCTTCGATACTCTTCTTTTTCAAAGTTTTTCAGGAAAAAACGAAAAAATTCTTCGGAGCTTCCAGTCTTGCTTCCAGACCCAACGGCGGAAAAAAGAATCTGAAGAGGGCCACCACGCACGTCGACCTCCAGGATACCGTCCGACGTCACACAGGGGACGTACCTGGTACCAAATGGTGGTCGACAGCGACCAAAACAAAAAAAACAAAAAAAAACGGACAATTCCGGACCCAACCACTAGATGGCGGAACGATGCACAGCATGTGAATCCAGAAAAGGATTCACGCTGCAAAACAACATTTTCCTGTCCCTGTTCGATGCTACTCTTTTGTCATCTTGCTTTGGTCAAACTAACATCCATTTCTCATTTTTTTTAAAAGACAAAAAAGTTAGGCGTTCAAATGATTTCTATCACTGAAACCGAGCCAATATTCTTACTCCAAGTTATCTACAAGTCGTGCCTTTAAGTCTCCTCTCGTAATGGCAAACTTCTCCGTAGTCTGTAGACGTGAACGTTTCTTGAAAGGCATGCGAGTGACCTACCTTCAGACAATAATATAGCCTTCAAGTCAGAGACAGCAAGCCCCCCATGTTCATTCTGAGAGGAACAAATAATGCAATATGATGGTAATGAAACAATCGGGGGATAGGGGTTTCCGTTTCTTTTAAGATTGAACAGCAGCACTTCAGTTTCTCTCCTTCTGCTTAAGTGCTGCGGGCACTTCACGCCAGATTGCCCTGCACTTACAGGAGCCCCTAGATCTCCCACACACTAGCTACATAATTAGATACTACGGAATATACCGGTGGCGTGACCTACAACGTCTTAGAGTACTGTTTAATTCCAAATAGGATACTAAAAACAATGCTTCTCAAAGTCGAATCGGGAGAAGTCTTCTTTGAATGTCAAGGAGGCGGTGGAGGGCTTCTGCTACACCTGATGGAAGAGAACATTACAAAGTACTCTGAATGGGACCCCTGACCCCACTGGCTCACCTCCGACCCCGTGCCCACAGGTGGCAGGGGCAGCGCAGAGATTGATGGGGAACGGTGCAGTGCACGGGCTATGGAAGGAGGGGCTGCTGCTGCCTGGCCAGGCAGGGAGGATCCCAGGCAAACAGCCCTCTGCGGGGGCTCTGTTGCATATATAGATGTGGTACAGTTCATGAACAGCAAATGACACCGGCTCTATTTCCATATGCTTTTTCTTGGCCCGACACCGGCTAGGCTTCTGGTGTGGCATGCAGCACAAGAGAAAATACGTCTCTGACAAGAGATGAAGGGTAAAAAGACAGAAATAAGTATCCGAAGTCCTACGAAACTCGTATCTTAATCTCCTCCGGAGATGAGGGGCATCTTGCCACATTTGGTCTCCTCAGTTTTCCTGCCAGGTCTCCCGCATGTCCAACTTTCTTCCTTTCATTCCCTTTTTAATTTCTTCCTCGCCTTTTATCTTACTTCTCCCAGGCGTCGTATATTTTTTAGATGTGTGGTCATCTTCGAGCCTTTCTTTTGGTCCTCTCAGCCACTCATTTCAACCCGTGCCCCAGTATTTATTTACGGGTTTCGCCTGCTATTTTCCGACCTTTCTTTTGCTCCTCCCTCTCCCACGTTTCCTCTACCCTTCAGTTATCGCCCCACCCCCCTTGTTGCTCTCCCAGTTTCCATGAATGCTGTTAGTTTACGGACCCTAGCTCCATCCTAAAATCATCCTTTCCACTTTCACACAGAAGCCTGTGGCTTCTCACTCTTCCTCTGCTCCGTCTTCACTTTGCTGCTCAGCAGAAGCCTCTCTCCCTCTCGCCTCCGAGTTCCCCTCCCTGCCTTTGCTCACACGTTTCCCTCATGCACTTCCTGTTCACCCCAGGATAAAGTGCGAGAGAGAGCTGGCAACAGGATACCCGAGCTGCAGGAAATCCACTTATAGACTGAGCTGGGAGCCGACGCAGGCCTGTGTGCCAGGGCCCTGCTGTTCCGCAGCAATCCGTTCATACCAGGGAACAGCGGCCATGCTGTCCTACTGCAGGCCTTGCTTACCAGAAGACAAGGCCTTTCCCCCTTACAGCAGCCCCTGCTTAGGGAAGGATAGGACCCTTCTAAACCCCTCTCTATCATGGTAAAGGATTCTTCGCTCCTAAAGCGGCCACTACACGGCAGCTCTTACATTGCAACCTTTTCTTACCAAGAGAAGAGCCCCGTTTTAAGTTTGTAGGCCCTTCATACCAGAAGACAGATGCAGCTCTTTACAGCAACTCGAAGAAGGAGCACATTTTTCCTACAGCAACCATTTCGCTATAAAGGGGTGGCTGTAGGAGAGAGCGACCCTATACTCTGCTACGGAGCATAGGCCACAGCCTTTATTCTGCATCATGAAGGTGAAACTCAGCCGTCTTGCAGAACGTATTCAGGAGGATAGAGCGCAGCTCTTATTGGGCAGCCTATTTCACACCTGAAGATACAGCCCTGCTCTATGACCATAGACCCTTCATCCTAGTGCATAGGCCCTTCGACCGTAGACCCTTCATTCCAGTGCATAGACCCTTCTATCATAGACCCTTCATCCCAGTGCGTAGGCCCTTCATCCCAGTGCGTAGGCCCTTCTACCGTAGACCCTTCATCCCAGTGCGCAGGCCCTTCGACCGTAGACCCTTCATCCCAGTGCGTAGGCCCTTCATCCCAGTGCATAGGCCCTTCGACCGTAGACCCTTCATCCCAGCGCATAGACCCGTCTACCGTAGACCTTTCATCCCAGTGAGTAGGCCCTTCGACCGTAGACCCTTCATCCCAGTGCGTAGACCTTCGACCGTAGACCCATCATCCCAGTGCGTAGGCCATTCGCCCGTAGACCCTTCATCCCAGTGCGCAAGCCCTCCGACCGTAGACCCTTCATCCCAGCGCGCAGGCCCTTCGACTGTAGACCCTTCATCCCAGCGCATAGACCCTTGTACCGTAGACCCTTCTACCCTACTTCAACCCATTGAAATCAGAGGATGGAGCCCAGCTCTTTTACCGAACCACTTCATACCAGAAAATTGGGCAAGGCCCAGGTCTTATGCCACCATGCAGTTCCTCATACCAAAGTGAAGGGCCCGATTAGTATACCGCATCGTGTCTGTGGTTAGACCACAGCTACCCTACTGTAGTCCTTCTTACCAGAGCATAGAAGCCAGCATTTATACTGCTGCTCTCTTCACACTGTACAATAGGGCCCTACTCATGCTGCAGCTCCTCCAAAGTACAACCTTTAAATCACAAGATGCACTTAGAGCTTTGAGTAGTGGCCCGGGTGGTGGGGAAGGCATCTGTTTACGTTCACAGACCCACAACACAAAATTAACCTTGCACAGCAACTGCCTCTGCAAAGGATCCCCTGACCATGCACAACCATGGTCCGGCTTTCAAACCATATACATTTTTCACTCCAGTTCTGAAATCAAGATGGTATCAGGCAGGCACATACATAAGACACAGTCTGGCTAGGCTCCAACTGAGTAACGTATGGCGATTATTCCCACGGCACTAATGAGTCTCTCATAAAGGTCCACCTACCGGGTACCAGCAAGTCTGGAAGTTGATGGGTTCTCAGCTAGTTTACATAACCAAGCATTCCCCTCCATAAAAGATGCCATGGCTTTGTCCTGCGTTGTCAGTACGAAGCTCAGAGCCCCTGTGCTGCTGCTCTTCACTCACCACATTCAGCAGAAGACTACCATTTCTGTTAGGTGGAAGTGGCAGATTTACAGAAAAAAAAGGTTCTACTCCTTGGCATTTTATTGCAAATCTTCCCCAAATTAGCAGCATAGCGCTTTACTCTAGAAAATCCTGCAACCAAATGATCCTGAAGGGCTTTGAACATATCCTTGTTATTTCCTGTCGCTAAGAATTCCTTAAGCTCCTTCAGGAGACTCGGTGCCTGAGTGGATCTACAATAGTTCATCCATGAACCTAGTGGCCACTTCTCTAAACCAGATTTCTTTCGAAGGTCCAAGATCTGTACTTGCGAAGGATACTCCAGTGGACTGAGTAGGTTTCCTCCTGTACACTGATTCAGATATTGACTGCTATCACATATGATCATTTATTGCTTGTCGGAATAACTTTCCGATGGTAAACTTTGTACACCTTGCTCAGAAATGTAAATACTCTGCTGATCGCATGGCATTGTACATGTTACCTACAGATGCATCAATTGAATTCTCTCTCCATCGAGCACTGAGATCTTTTGGAAGATATGAAACTTAATCTTGTGACACGTGGGAGTGCATCAGCAAAACCTACGTGTTTGAAATTGCATCACGCTTTATACATTTTAAGTATTGTGCTTGAACTTTTGTCACCTGTGCGTTGGCTTTCTGGAATTAGCTTATTAAGTGAGTTGCGTGCACCAGGTATTTCAAGCAATCACTTAAAATTAAAGTATATTAGTCCACTTTTTTTTTAGAACAGGATTTATACAGACACCTGAAAAATGTTTCATGTCCTACATGTCCCAGAGGTTTCATTATCTTTTTCTAGCACTTACAAGTGCTTATTTTTCTTTTAAATATTCACACTTCAATTAGGGGTGAGGAGATACATCATAACAGAGGTCGGAGAGAAGTTCTTGCTGGTAGGAGAATGGACACCAGGAAAACTCAGGCTATTTGTAATTTATATAGGGTTGCTCACAACAGGCCATCTTCAATAGCCCAATGAATTGTCTCTTGCATCTCCTAAGGCCATTTCATGCTGAGCCTTCACTCCCAGAAGCTCACACAAACAAGCCATGACCGTTTGGTCTCCATTCATGATGTGTATCCTTTATCTGTGTACTCCCCACGGTAGGTATCTTGTCACATTACAACCCTCTCTAAATATTACTGCTTGAATACCAGTTCTATGGCGGACCTCAGTCCACGTTCCTTATCCAGCCTAGCTGTAGACATGGTCGACTAAAAGTTTATAAGCTTGATAATCTTCCCATATGTTCGAAAGGTTTTGATGCAAAGGTAATGTTTCAATACTGGTCTTTTGTAGAAATAAGGTTTGTGCTCATAAGCGTAGCTCTCATTCTTTAAAAATGGTCCACCCTTCAATTCCCTCAGCTTCAGGCCACTGGATATACCATACCGGTAAATGGCAACTATTTGATCAGGAGAGTCTCTGGAAGGTAGCAGGGGCACATGTGTCTTTGGTCTCACTTTTACTGTAGGCTCTGTAGTTTCCAGTACTATTTGGTAATGGCAGTGTTCCAATACCCAAATACAAAAGTTACAATAATAGAGAGGTTGCATAATCTAAAACCCTGCTTCTGCTAGGCAATGATTCAGCGGTAACAGAGGAAGCAAACGTTCATCCTAAAAAGTGACCCATTGGCAATGGAAGTGATTTCTCATATTAGATTATAAGCTAGCATTAGAGGATCCATATCGGATTCTTCCATCAGAGGAGTCAATAGCTCAACCAACACGATTCCTTGAAAGCATGTACCAAGAATTAATATGCCCTAAATGGAGAAGTCAATAGGTCATCTTTACCACGCACCATTTTCCATGCACCAGTATGGCTTAATGGCAGAAGCGATGAAGCTAGACATGCTAAGCTATGATACCTTCTTGGACATGCCAATGTTGGTAGACATGTAAAGGACAGTTCATGAATGAACAAGGATCTTTCCCAGAATCAAAAGCTGGCTGTGACATACGAGGCACCCAGTTTACAGCCAACAATGAATACAGACAACTCTCAAAAGAGCCTCCTCAGACTAATCATCCTCGCTCTGCTTAGCATTCTTGGAAAATATCCAAGAATCCTCAACGCCGACTCTACATAACAGTATAGAGATGAAGTGTCTTTTTAACTTGATAGTGTTTCAAATAATTTAGTCTGGAACAAAGAAAAAAAAAGGCAAAATGCTCTTAGCACATTCATAAATAACTTTAGTTTTAACGTCTTGAAAATATTGCTGACATCAATGTTTTGCTTACCAGACCAGGCTAAAAAAGACACTGGTGCCGGAAAAGACTGGTCTGAACAAAAACAAGCTGGTGGACTGAGTCAGCAAACAGAAAGTGTGTGGATGGAGAGGAAGTTCACATGGAATGGGTCAAGGTAGGAGAGATGAGATAGAAACAAGACGCAGAGAAAGGGGATAAAGCGCAGAGGTGCTATTGAGGTGAAATTAGGGGAAGACACAGTAACATGAAGAGAAAAGAGGAAGAGTAAAACATGGAATGGAAGGTAAAAGAAAGTCAATGACTGAGTTAGAATTGGGACGAATAAATGGAAAGGATGAGATCATGGGTAAAAAGGAACATATTGAAAGCATGCAGAAATGTGGACAGATAGAGGACAGAAAGCTCTGGGAGATCTTGCCGAAGAGGGCTAACTTTTGTCAGGAAGTCAGAGAGTAAGTCAAGGACATGCCATTTCATTACTCTCCTATAGTAATATCCAGCAATACAAAGTACAATAATAAAACATGTAGTAGGTGCGCATTCCCCTTTACCGACTCCAGGAAATAGTGCCCGAAAAAGAAACTCACCCTCCTTAGACATGCCGACCTCAAAACATTTCTGCAGTCGGCAGTACTGACAGCGGTTCCGTGTCACCTTGTTGATCTGACAGTTCTTGTCCCTGTGGCAAGTGTACACCATGTTCTTTTGTATGCTTCTTCTGAAGAAACCCTGGAGTTTGTGGCAGGGAAGAGAGAGGGCGAATGAGAATGGGGTTTACATGTCTAGGGAGTTGACACGTTCCAGGACAGACCAAGTAGGGGAAATGCAGAGTGTGAAAATGCGACACAGATCTAATGAGAGACCATGCAAGAAGACTAGCACCAAAGAACGTGTAACAAAGCTCCTCGCTTACCTTGCAGCCTTCACACGAGCTTACTCCGTAGTGATAGCCAGACGACTTGTCATTACACACGAAGCAGGGCTTGTAAACCCTGGGTGGAGGCGGAGGGGACGGCGAACTTGGGACCATCTCCTCTGAACTCGTGCTCTGTGTTTCCACAGCTGTGAAGGAAGAGAGACGCTCGTTTTAGCTAGGCTTGGCATTGCCCCCTTTTCTGACAGAGTAATTCACATGCCCCGACACAGGGTACTTAAAGTCCATGAGGCCATCCCACCCAAGCCTGTGGCACACTTCTGGATCAGATAGGCAGAGCACAAGACATTGGGTGCGATTGGACATTAAACTTATGGTTTACACTGTTTACCCATTTTGAAAATGTTACATTGAGGTCCTGAATGAACAGATGAGTCAGCTCTGAACATTCAGCCAAGCTGTGCTGGAGCATGATGGGCCTCGCCCAAGCGCTCATCACAGGAAGCGTCTGCCATCGACTCCAATAAGACGCCTGCAGCGACCTCACCAAAGGCACTGCTTGCCATAACGTCTTGCAGAACACAGAGGTCTACAAAGAAGGTACAACAGGCCCCACATGTAGGTCTGTCTGGTTCTCATGAGTTTATCAAATTCCTGAGGCAGAGGGGAGTGCGGAGACCAGCCATGTTGAATGCTGTCTTTCCTCCTCAGTGTCCCTGGATGCTGTTGGTTGCAGCATTAGCCATGATTCCATTAGTATTTTTAATTGTAGCTGTGGTCAAGCAGTCACTACTTATTAAGAGGTGGTGTGAGAATTGATAAGAGATACCATTTAACAGAGAACTACATTTAATAAAGATTAATATCTGGTGTGTATTGAACACAAAAAATATTACACCTCAATGAAAACCAGACGAGCCAAGCACAATCAGCTTCTAAGATACAGCCTAAATCTCTTCTACACTCTAAAAAATTAACATAGTTAAGACCTGGATTTTAAAAGTTGCAATAATATCCTCTGGCATTCCTTTTAGGATCCTCATGAGAGCTCAGTTCTTCAGGCAGTTTGCTCCTAAACAGACACTGAAGGAAGGGACACATGGCATATTCAGATGCCAGCTCACTCTTGCACAACAGTCTGATAGAGTGTAAGATAACTCAGCATGTTCGCCTACTGCGCAGGAATTTTGAGAATAAAGTTCAGCAAAAGCAGCTTAACTTAAATTGGCAAAAGACTGAGGCACTGTGCATTTCTAATTAAAGTCCTTCCATGGCTTACGGTTGTGAACTGCCGGATAGATTTTAGGTGCCACTAATTCCTAAGTGGTTAGTTGTAGTGAAGCCGGCTTGTTTGTGTGCTCTTGTTTGTGACTGGAAACTCATGCTTAGGTTTGTGGTAGAAGGCCCTTTATTTGGCCGCTGTATTGTAACAGGCTCGTTGAAGTTTATTTTCCTATACCCAGGTGGTCTTTGGGTCTTAGGAACCCAGGGGGGCAAGAAGAGCACTAGCAGAAAGCTAAAATGAAAGTTCACTCCAGAACTGACTGGCAGTGCCCAAGACACGAGTCTGAATGATCCAGAGACATAGGAACACACGTTACAATGGCCAGAAAAGTCTCTGTAGATCCACCAACTGCGCCCGACCTTGAACCAGAGCCTCAACAGACAGGGTTTGTTATGAGGTTCAGATGTCTCCAGACATCCGTACAGTTGACCAACGGCATCTCAGTCTTTGGGTAGAAAAGGGCGAGCCAACAAATTAAGAGCCTGAGCATGAGCCGAGCCCTGGAAATGTTTTGCAAGTAAATCTTGCAACAAATATTATGTAAAAAGATATGATAAAGGAACTTCTCAAAAAACGATATTTATTTAGCATGTAGAAGCGTTTTACCGTGGTACATTAGATTATATCGCTGCATTGAGAATGGTTTAATACATTTGATAGTTTTTAAACATGAAATTGGAAACATTTCTGCCCATCCCTCTCCTTCCCCGGCAACAATGGCATTAATAAATTAAGAGACTAGTCAGTCGTCATTTATACCCTAAAATCCGAAAAAACATTATTAAAAATGGTTCAATTATGTAGTCTATTAAATAAAGAACAAAGTGGTTTTTGAACAGTGTGCATCCTGAACTTGCTTATCTGAAGGTGCTCTCATATGTGGGGATAAAGAAATAAGCTCTGTGAAATAAAATATTTGCCTTGGATCACTCAATTTTCGAACATGGCATCCGAGATTGATCACTGGTTTTGCGCAGTTCAGCTCCTAGATGTTTAACTTTTTCAGTCTCCTGTTTTATATCGTGGAGGATTTAGAGCCCCTTGGGCTAAATGTATGTGGTCACTGGTGCAGAGTAATGTCACGATCCACAGTCAGTACTCCAAAGCAGCTCACTGTACTTTGTCAGACTTTCTTCTAAACAACTACTCCTTCATCACTGCTTGTTCTTTTCTCTGGAGGAGTCCATAGTAGCAAAGGGTCGAGTGTGCAGGTGGTTCTCACCTGGTCACTGGCTACTCAGAGTATGGTTCTAGTCCTTCATGCAGCTCTTACAGTAGACAAGAAGGTCAGTCTTTTCATATAAAACAACTCCTAGCTTGTTCATAGGTGAAAGTGTTGCAAGCCTTATGCAACTACAAACGAATCCCAGAAACACTGGCACAGGCAAGACCAAGTTCTGTCTAGCTCTTCAAAGTATGGGGACAAGTGGGTCAATATTTCCTCAGTTCTGTTGGGAGGTGGGCATGGTCCGAACTCCAATCAGAAGTAAACTTTTATCACATCACCTCAAAACAAACTGTGTGGGTGATGGTGACTATTAAGACACCCCGGGACATTCATTTATTTTTTTAAGAGTTAATAGATTACTTCAGTATAGATTCACATGCTTGAATCTTCCCCATCGTCATGGTGGGAGTCCCACAGTAACAGAAATAGTACTGAATACATTACATGGACCTCCATTTAAAGAAAATTCAATTGAGTACTCCATCAACCTCATTTAATAACATCCAAAGTTCAGCCAATCACAGCAGAGACCTCAGAGTAACCCTCTCCACAGAGCCACCACACCTCAGATTTCTTATGTCGTGTGAATGGGAGTCTCTCAGAGCTCTGCTCAGTGACAGTTGATTTTTTTCACCTTTTGACCTCCAACTTCCAGCTCAAGGTATTCCTTTCTGGGACTTACAAAATGCCAGAAAAAAAGGGTTGTTTAGGCCCTGTAAAACTTGTGGGAAATCTAGACTTTTCTCAGAAGATCCCCACAAGCAATGTCTCTATTGTCTCTACCCTGACCATAAACCCAGAGAATGCAAATACTTCCGAACCTTCTCAGAAAGCCCCTCAAAGATAGGGAAGGAAGACTGCTCCTCTGGCTCCAGAAGAAAAAAGCTGTTTCTGAATCTGACCCGGAGACAGAGGAAAAACCCCATTCTTCCTCCAGAAAAAGAAAAGGCAGCAGCTCCTCTTCTCACCAAGGGGACTCCAAAATATCTAAATCGCAGGAGCAGGAAAAATCTGAAGAGAAACGCCACAGAAAACAGGTAGAAGGGGCTTCAAAGTCATCTTCTGCTCCAGTCTCTGCTTCTCTGACTCCTGTGAGAGATCTTTCTTCTCGCCGTCGATGAGAGCCATCGCTGTTGGTAGACCTGAAGTGATTTCGACGGCTTCGACGGCGACAAGGTCGACGGTCACAACGTAGACGGGCCCGCCATGGACTTGGACGACGGCGCCATTGTCGACAAGACCATCTCCGTCGACGAGACCTTCGTCGAGGAGTCTTCCTCTGCCGACAATATCTCCGTCTACTACAACGCCATCGACGACGACGCCGTCCTCGTTTCCGCCGACGGTGGTGGTATCAACGTCGACGCTACCGTCGACTGGCGAAAAAATCCATTTGGGACCTTCAAAAATACAGGATTTTTAAACAAAGATCTCCTTTGCCTCCAGCACGTCTGCTTGACTTTCAGGAGTCTGAAGATGATAGCATGTTTGGCCCTGCGTATAGTCCTTCTCAACTAAAAGTTAAGTGTCAGGACTCTGATGATGAGGACTTCGAGGACATTAACCCTTACCTTGCAGGAGAGTATTCATTCACCGATACGGCTACTGTACAACAGCCAGAATCTTTTCAAGAATGTTATATGACGAAGAAGATCCTCGCCATTTTAGGGAACCATCTATTAACATCCCAGTATCGTTGATAACTGACTTGCGTCATATGTTAAGTGATTATTACAGACGCTTTCCAGGGGAAAATGCTCCGCAACATCCTCCGCCTCCTCAACATTACCTGGTACAGCACGCAGGACAAGTAACACCTAAGCCCATAAGGGAAAAGGTTTTGCCTCCTTCAATTGTTATTCCTGACGATACCCAAAATGTGGACCAACAAGTAGAGGAAGGAGAGATAAACACTGATGTTGACACCCAGGACGAATGGGATGATTACATAGTTCCCACACCGTCATCTTCTATCCCTCCTCCAACAGACTCTCCCCCCGCTGACATCGGGAGCTTTCATGACCTACTAGAAAGTGCCTAGAAGCGCTTTGATCTACCTATGCCAGTTAAACAAACAGTGTTTCTTGTATGACTTTAGGCCAGGCACTCCGCGATCCATTAGGGCAATCCCCATAGTGGATTACTTACGACAAGAAGGTCTTAAACAAATGCGGACACCAGCTTCTATCCCAGTGGTGATTCCGAAACTGGACAAATAGTACTAAGCCCCTGATAATTCACCCACATGCCTCAGCAGTCATCCTAGACCGGATTCTGTCATTATGCAGGCTGCACAAAGAAGAGCTAAAAACCCGGCATCTCAGTGTTCTGCACCTCCGGATAAAGAAGGTCGCCGGCTGGACAACATCGGAAAAAGGTTTTACGCTCTGGCGGCTACCTCTATAAGATCCTCCAACGCTATGGCCATTCTGGGAAGGTACGACCGACAGATGTGGTCGGACATATCTTCACTACTAGAACATCTTCCTGAAGATAAGAAAAAGGAAGCAAGGGATATCTTATCAGAAGGAGAAAGGGCTTCCACTGAAAATAGAGATTGCTACGGATATCTCTTCTACTTCCTTTCGTCAAATGGCAGGAGCAGCGGTGCTGAGGAGTCAGGGGTGGCTGAAGGAGACTAGCTTCCGTCCTGAGGTTCAGGCTAAGGTGCTAGATATGCCTTTTGATGGCGAATGTTTTTTTGGCAGTCATATAGATGAAGCCCTTCAATCTATAAAGGATTCAGACACTGCTAAATCCTTGGCAACGCTGCAACGTCGTCGATTCCAGTCCTTTCGGGGCAGAGTTTGAGGGCAGTATACACCTAGAACGCAGTTCCAACATTGCCCTTGGATGTCTTACGTCACGGTCACACCCTAGAGTTTGTACAGTATCCTCCAACTAAAACTCCTCTGAAGGTACCACATCGTCATCTACCAGATCTCAAGAGGGAAATAAAAACTCTTCTTTCCAAATTCGCCATAGAAAAGGTACCCTTACATCAGCGCAATCAGGGGTTTTATTCCCATTTCTTCTTAATCAAAAAGAAGACAGGGAAATGGAGGCAGTTCTTGGACCTCGTTACTGAACAAATTCATCAAAAACCAATCGTTCAAGATGTTGTCTCTGCAGGAAATCCTTCTTCTTATGGAAAAAGGGGATTATCTGTCATCTCTCGATCTTCTCAATGCTTATTTTCACATTCCCATTCATCCCAAGCATCGAAGATATCTCAGGTTCGAAGTGGCGGGGTGCCATTATCAGTTCAGAGTGCTTCGCTTTGAAGTCAGCCCCCTTCACCAAATGCATGGCTCCAATAGCTGCCTTTCTGAGACGTTCAGGTCACCAGATATTCCCCTACCTGGACGATTGGTTAATAAAAGCTCATTTGCTTCAGGCAGCCAGAAGCTCTACTCCAACTTGCCGGATCTTTTCCAGTCTGTGGGTCTTCACCTCAATCTGAAAAGGTCTTCTCTCATTCCTTCCAACTCTCCGACATTCCTAGGAGCTCGCATCGATACAAATCTCGGAATGGCCTTTCCTACTCCCGAAAGGGTCTCGCGTCTCCAGGAGATGACACGCCTCCTACCATCAAAAAGGTCTGATTCTGTCAGAAAGTACAAATCTATGCTTGGGATGATGTCTTCATGCATTCAACTAATTCCCAATTGCAGTCTTCGTATGTGCCCACTGCAGGAGCAACTGGACACTCAATGGGTTCAATCCAAGGGATCACTCAATGACATGATCCAAATCTCGACGACTATGAAAGCTGCGTGGAGGACCAAGGAAAACCTTACTCATGGTCTTTCTTTCATTCACTCAACTCCTCAGTTCGTGATGACGTTGGATGCGTCCATGGAGGGTTGGGGAGCTCACCTTCAGGAGCTACAGGTACATGGAAAATGGACCAAACAGGAATTGAAATGTCACATAAACCTTCTAGAGTTAATAGCGGTGTTCTTGGGCCTGAAAGCTTTCTTGCCTCGGATTCAGGGGTCTCCAGTTCTAGTCCGGACACCACCATGTTTTATCTCCAAAAAACAGGGTGGCACGAGATCTCAGGCTCGCTCGCTCTCTTCAAGCACAGAAGATTTGGGAATGGCTTCTCCTCAATCAAATCTCACTACGAGTGGAGCATGTGCCAGGGGTCCACAATCAGTGCCACGAATGGGAGCTGAACGACCAGTTGTTGCAGATGGTCTTTCGGTCTTGGGGCTTCCCAACATTAGATCGGTTTGCTACGTACCTCAACAAAAAGTGCACCTTTTACGCAAGCAGAACTCCTCAGCTCCCATTCCGCGAGTTCTCCAAAAAATTAAACAGGAGCCCTGCCGCATCATTCTCATCGCTCCCGGGTGGGGGCAAGGCAATTTTGGTTCACATAGCTACTTCACCTATCAGAGTGCACTCCGATTCTCTTTCCTCCGAGAGAGGATCGTCTTTACATGGAGCAAGTGATTCATCCTCAAATTCTCTCTCTTCACTTGTCGGCTTGGCTTCTCACTTCATTGAATTTGGGAAGTTGAACACACCCAATGATTGCAAAGCAATTTTACAAAATTCTTGAGCCCCTTCCACGCTCAAGTGTTACTCTGCAAAATTGAAAAGGTTCTGTGTGTGGTGTATCGCTCATTCATTACATCCACTTTCATCCTCTCCCGAACAAGTATTGCCCTATTTCTTGCACCTAGCCAAGGCGGGACTCTCGCATTATTCCATTAAGTTTCACCTTGCTGCGATTTCTAGATACAGACGTCTAGATCAATCTTCGTTGTGGTCTTAGACTTATTAAGGAATTTCTGAGAGGCCTCTTCAGGGCCTACCCACCGGTGAAATCTCCTCCAGTGCTGTGGCAATTAAATACAGTCCTGTTGCAACTAATGTGTTCCCCATTTGAGCCTATACACAAATGTGACTTAAAATTTCTCTCTTGGAAGGTGGCCTTTCTCTTGGCCATTACTTCAGCCAGACGTATCAGCGAAATCCAGGCCTTCACTATAAAGGAACCATTTCTTCAATTTCTGGCAGACAGGGTTAGGTACGAATCCTTCTTTAATACCAAAAGTGCTTTCGTCTTATCACCTCAACAAGCCTATAATTCTGCCTATATTTTTTCCAAATCCGTCCTCGGTGGCGGAAAAATCTCTCCATTCTCTGGACATCAAACGCTGCTTGAAATTTCATCTACAACGAAGAAGATCCTTTCGCAAGTCTTCTCAACTGCTGGTTTCTTAGTCTGACCCAGGAAGGGACTCTCCCTAACTAGGGCCAGTATTGCTCACTGGGTCACTTCAACTATTGTCTTCTGCCATGAAAAGGCTTGACATCCATTGCCTGCAAGGGTGTAGGCCCATTCGACGAGAAAGGTCGCAACTTCTTCTGCCCGGTTTGCGGGGGCTTCTCTCCCCGACATATGCAGGGCAGCAACGTGGGCGAGGATGCACACGTTCTCAAAGCATTACTGCCTGGATGGTTGGAGGAAGGCAGATATAGCCGTGGGACAAGCGGCTCTTCGTCATCTCTTTGCCTAAGGGAGGAGGCTTGTAGCCATCCTGATTTCTATATTTACTTATTTTGTTTATTCTTGTATATCTATTGGATTGTTGTTTCTACTTACATTAAGAGAATTCTGGTTATATAGATTTTTCTCTGGTACTGTCATGGTGGGATTGTTCGCCTTCCCGCCTTCATTTTTACTTCTTTTTATCAATATACTGCCCTCTATAAAAGATACAATACTGGAGAAAAAACAAGTTACTTACCTGTACACTGTGGTTCTCCAGTATTGCTGTCTGTTATAGATTCACATGCGACCCACCCTCCTCCCCGGTTAGGCTCACCATTTTACCTCAGAGTACTATATATTTGCACACTTGTGCTCGAAATCGGAGGTGTGGTGGCTCTGTGGAGAGGGTCACTCAGAGGTCTCTGCTGTGATTGGCTGAACTTTGGATGTTATTAAATGAGCTTGATAGAGTACTCAATTGAATTTTCTTTCTATGGAGGTCTATGTAATGTAGCAAAACCAAAGGGGATGATGGACGGAGTGTTGAACATTGCAAGCACTCACCCCCAGTCAACTGATCTGGGTTTAATCCATCATCATTCTTTAGCTCACTCCGCCACCCCAGTTCAGACATGGCCATATGCAAATCAGTCTGACCCTGTGCCTCATGGGAACAGTCCAGCCCGAACTGCCAAGCCATGTCTTCCCTGGACCGGAAACAAGCATCCTGGGACCGGTTTCTGGCTTACAGCCGTCATCAGCCAGGCTATCTTGAATCCAGTGGCAAAGTGAGCAAGGGACCCACGTCTGGGCATACCCTGCCAACTTAGGGCGAACATAGCAAAACCAAATGTATGTAATGTATTCAGTACTACTATTGCACAAGTTACTAACTTGTGTAACGATATATCTGTAAGAGACAGTAGTTAGTGACAGATTCCTTACCTTAGAATATCCCCAGGCGTCAGGCTGGATCCGGAAAAGTTTTTGCGTAGCAGTACCCTTGCGCGTCGGTAGGAGGCGTCGTGCAGCTCCGCGTCCGTCGTCGGAGTCGTGATCGCCGGGATGACGTCGCGGGCAGTACTTGAGACGCCGCCCCTGCGCGCTGAGCGTCCAGTTCTGTACACGACTTTCCGCGCCAGGAACGCAGAGCCATGCAAGAAGCTGACATAGGTGTCTGAAAAATACTAGGGCCCTGAAAGGGATGTCCTTAACCCTAGAAATCAGTTCGCAGAACGGGGAGGATGGGTGGGCGGTAAGGAATCTGTTTCTAACTACTGTCTCTTACAGATATATCGTTACACAAGTTAGTAACTTGTGCATCTGAAAGAGACACGTTAGTGACAGATTCCTTACCTTAGAATAGATACCCCAGCAATACCAACCCCGGTGGTGGGTCTGCGAACAAAGATCAGACAAGGAAGTCCCGGAGGACAGAACGGCCAAAGAAGCCGTCCCTCCGGACCGGACTGTCAAGGCAGTAATGCTTTGTAAACGTATGCAGCGAGGCCCACGTAGCTGCCTGACAGATATCCTGCAGCGGAACACCGCGGCCTAAAGCCGTGGTAGCAGCCGTTGCCCTGGTGGAATGGGCACGCAGCCCAACAGGAGGCTCCTTCTTAGCCAAAGAATAGCAGGCTTTGATACACAAGGTTACCCAGCGGGAGATGGTTCTCTTGTGCACCGCCCGACCTTTTTTGGCGCCCACGTAACCAACAAAGAGCTGGTCATCCAACCGGAAGTGTTGTGTGCGGTTGAGATAAAAAGAAAGCGCACGTTTTGGGTCCAGACGGTGGAGCCTCTCTTCCTCTCTGGAAGGATGCGGAGGCGGAAAGAAGGTGGGCAAAGTGATGGTCTGCCCAATGTGGAAGGCAGTAACCACCTTTGGCAAGAAGGACGGGCGCGTCCTAAGAACAACCTTGTCTGGATGGACAGACAGAAAGGGAGGTTTGCATGAAAGAGCCTGGAGCTCACTCACCCGCCGAGCGGAGGTGATGGCCACCAGAAAGGCGGTCTTCAGAGTGAGAAGACGAAGAGGACAGTTATGTAGAGGCTCAAAGGGAGCGCAGATAAGAAAGGTAATAACCAAGTTCAAGTCCCACTGAGGCATTACAAACGGAACAGGAGGGAAGAGGTGTGTAATGCCTTTTAGAAACCTGTTAACAGGGGACTTGAAAAGGAGGGCTGATCAGGAAGCCTGAGGAAGGCCGAGATGGCACAAAGATAGCCCTTGATGGTACCCAGGGCAGAACCCTGTTGGGCCAGGGAAAGAAGGAACAGAAGAACCTCAGAAAGAGGGGCAGAAAGGGGATTCACAGCCTTTGCTGTGCACCATGCCACAAATTTGTTCCACCTGCAGGCGTATACCACCTTAGTGGAGGGACGCCTGGCTGCCAGAATCACATCACAAACTTCGGGAGGCAAGTCGAAAGGAATCAACTGCCGCCGCTCAATCTCCACGCAAGCAGGTGGAGGCTGGACAGGTTCGGGTGGAGGACCGTCCCCTGCTGCTGCGACAGAAGATCCTCCCGAAGAGGCAGACAGATCGGGGGATCGACGCTCATACTGAGTAGCTCAGGATACCAAACTCTTCGAGCCCAGTCCGGAGCCACAAGAATGACTTGGGCCCGGTCGTGCCGAATCTTCTTCAACACTCTGGGTAGAAGTGGTATAGGCGGAAAGGCGTACAACAGACCGCAACTCCACTCGCGACGAAAGCGTCGCCGGCGAGTGCCGCCTTGGAAATTCCAAGCGCAGAACTGATGACATTGCGCGTTCTCTTCGGTGGCGAATAGATCTAACCAAGGCTCTCCCCACTGTAGAAAGAGTCCTTGCGCCACTTCCGAGTGAAGACGCCATTCGTGATCCATCATGCACCTGCGGCTGAGTTCGTCCGCCCTGGGGTTCAGGGAACCTGCCAGGTGTTGAACCATCAGGAACATGCCCTGATGTTCCAGCCATGTCCAGAGGCGCAGAGCCTCCTGACAGAGGGTCCACGACCCCACCCCGCCTTGTTTGTTGCAGTACCACATGGCGGTGGTGTTGTCTGTGAACACCTGCACTACCTTCCCTTTGACAGAGGGAAGGAATGCCTTCAGTGCAAGTCGGATCGCCCGGAGCTCCAGAAGGTTGATATGGAGCCGGGACTCCGCCCGGAGACCAGAGGCCTCTGATCTCCGCCTCTCCCATGTGACCGCCCCATCCCAGAAGGGACGCGTCCGTCACAACTGTGTGCTCTGGCTGGGGAAGGGAGAGGGATCTGCCCATGACCCATTGCCGGTTCGAGAGCCACCACTGCAACTGTTTTGCAGTCCCCTCCGAGATCTGGACGTGATCGGACAGGTTGCCCTGGTGCTGCGCCCACTGGAACTTCAGGTCCCACTGCAGAGCCCGCATATGCCATCTGGCATGATTGACCAGCAGGATGCAGGAGGCCATGAGGCCCAGCAGCCTCAGGGTCATCCGTACAGAAACCCAGGATAAAGGCTGAAAGATCGGAATCATAGCCTGAATATCCCGGACTCGCCGTTCGGGAGGATAGGCCCGAAACTGCGTCGTGTCCAGAACTGCTCCGATGAAAAGGAGCTGTGGAGAAGGAATCAGATGAGACTTCGGCACATTGATGGAGAACCCCAGCGAGTGCAGGAGTTCGGCCGTAGCCTGGAGGTGGGAGACGACTGCCTGGGACGAGCCCGCCTTCAGCAGCCAGTCGTCGAGGTAGGGGAAGACTGGAACCCCTGCCCGGCGCAGATGAGCTGCGACCACCGCCATCACTTTCGTGAACACCCGAAGGGCACTTGTAAGGCCAAAGGGGAGCACGGTGAACTGAAATGCTCGAGGCCTACCGTGAACCGCAGGTAGCGCCGGTGGGCCGGCAGGACGAGGATGTGAAAATAAGCGTCCTGCAAGTCCAACGCTACCAACCAGTCTCCTGGGTCGAGGGCAGTCAAGACCTGAGCTAGGGTGAGCATCTTGAACTTCTCCTTCCGGAGGAAGCGATTGACGTTCCGGAGGTCCAAGATAGGACGCATGTCCTCCTTGTCCTTTTTGGGCACCAGAAAGTAGTGGGAGTAGCAACCACGTCCTACTTCTGGGGTCGGAACATGCTCGATGGCCCTCTTGGCCAAGAGGGCCGTGACTTCCTTCTGCAGAAGCACCAAGTGATCCCCTGACATACGGTGGAATAGAGGTGGCATGGCTGGGGGGATGGTCTCGAAGGGGAGGTAGCAGCCCCTTCGGACAATGTCCAAGACCCACCTGTCCGAGGTGATGGGACGCCAGTGGTGAAGGTGATGGCGGACCCTGCCCCCTACTGGCGTGCTGTGCACCTGAAAGGAAGGACTAGGAGGGCTTGGAGGCCGCGGACGGGTTGGAGGTAGTGGCCTGACCCGCACGCTGGTTGCCCGAACCGCCACGGCGGTATCCACGTCCTCAGCCACGCGAAGACGCTTGCTGCGCGGACCGGTGTCTGGGCAGCTGACATGACTGGGCGCCCCTTCCGTGGCCACGAAAGGGGCGAAAAGCAGAGGTTAGCGGAGGGCGTACAACAGAAAGGGCCAGGGACTTGGCAGTAGCCCGTGAGTCCTTAAAACGCTCCAGCGCATGGTCTGCCTTTGAACCAAAAAGACCGACTCCATCAAAGGGCATGTCCATGAGTGTATTCTGGACATCACCCAAGAAACCAGTTGTTCTCAGCCAGGCGTGGCGACGTAGCGCCACCGTCGTCGCAAGCGATCTGCCCAGCGAGTCGGCGGTATCAAGGCCACAATGTATGGTGTATTTAGCCGGATCTCGCCCTTCCGCAATGGCGCAGGTAAGCAGTGTCTGGACCTCCTCAGAACACTGCGGCAAAACAGCCGCCACCGAATCCCACAGGGAGTGGGTATATCGGCCCAAAAGGCAAGCGGTGTTGACGGACCGCAAGCCAGCACTGGAGGAAGAAAAAGCCTTCTTCCCAAATTGGTCCAGGCGTTTGGATTCCCTATCCGGAGGGGCGGTAGGGAAGGCGGTTTGGGAGGCAGAGGCTTGGACAACCAAGCTCTCGGGGGTGGGATGTTGGGAGAGAAACAAGGGGTCGCCCGGAGCAGGGCGATGGCGTCTGGCCACGTTCCTATCCACAGGAGCCCCTGTGGTGGGCTTGGACCAGGCACCCAAAGAACGTCAGTGAGTGCATCATTAAACGGCAGCACGGTCTCCGAGGAGGAAGCCGCCGGCTGAAGCACTTCCGTCAGGAGATTAGTCCTGACAGCCACAGTAGGCAATTGGAGATGTAAGGCTCAGCTGCTCTACGCAACACCGTTGCAAAATTAGCTCCCTCCTCCGTAGCCACGGGAGGAGACAGCATGCCAGTGTCAGGGAGGTGTCTAGACCACTGGCATCCCCAAGTTCCTCAGCCCAGTCCGGATCATACTCACACTGTTGTGTGAGAGGGTCCTCAGACCCCTCCCAGCTCTCCTGGTCCTCCTCTTGTTCAAAATATGGAGGAGGAGGGACATTTGGGACCCAAGGTCTCATCGGCGCCGGAGCCGGCGTCGAGCGACGTCGATCCGGCTCCATGTCCGGAGCCGGAGAGAGCCGGGGACCGACGCCGTCCGGAGCCCCGGACGGCGTCAGGAACGGCACCGGGGACGTCGGCGGAGGCGTGGTTAGGTCAACCGGCGTCGATGGGGGTTGCGGTACCACCGGAGCCGGGATCGAGGCCGGAGCCGAGGCCGGGATGAAGGCTGGTGGGACAGGTGGCGCCGGGACCGGAGTCGACGGCGACGCCGGAGCAACCCCATCAGGGCCCGAAGGCGCACCGGAGGGACCTCGAGGCCCGAAGAGGCGGGCCATGGCCGACAGGAATTCCTGTATTTCGGCCGGAGTCGCCCACGAACCCGGAAAGGACAGGTAATGCGGGGGCGGCTCCATAGGCATGTCCGGGGCCGCGGGGACGGTGCCGACTGGGGCCTCAGCAGAGTCGCGAGACCGGCAAGGCGAAGTCTTAGAGCGATGACGCTTCTTAGACTTTTTGTGCTTCGACTTACCCAGGGAGCGCGAAGACTTGGACTCCGACGACCGGCGGGGACTCCGCGACCGGCCCCTCGACCTCTCCCGGGACCGGGGCTTGGTGCGGCGCGGAGCCGACTGCCAGACCTCGAGTAGCTTTCGAGACCGCTCTCGCAAAGCCTTCGGGTGAAGTTTCCGGCAGTCAGGGTACGACTTCGTGTCGTGGTCTCGGCCGAGACAGAAGAGACACTCCAGATGCGGGTCTGTGATCGACATCATGCGACCACAGGCTCCACATGGCTTGAAGCCAGGCATCCCTACGACACCTAGGAGTCGTGAAGACTCGATAAAGAAACAGTGAAAAAATTCCCGGATCTGCGCTTACTGGCGCGGAAAAAGAAGAACTGACAGCGCGCAGGGGCGGCGTCTAAGTACTGCCCGCGACGTCATCCCGGCGATCACGACGCCGACGACGGACGCGGACGACGCCGCCTACCGACGCGCAAGGGTACTGCTACGCAAAAACTTTCCGGATCCAGCCGGACGCCTGGGGATATTCTAAGGTAAGGAATCTGTCACTAACGTGTCTCTTTCAGATTCTACTGTTACCGTGGGACTCCCACCATGACGACGAGGAAGATTCAAGCATGTAATCTATAAAAGATAGCAATACTGGAGAGCCACAGTGTACAGGTAAGTAACTTGTTTTTTTTTCCTCCAACTATACTGATATTTATTAATGGAGATTTCAAATCTGGACATGGCAGGCAAGTGGCCTTAATTGTAATTGTATTTATATAGCTCTTACTACCCCCGACGAGGCGTTGAAGCGCTTTTTCGGCGAGTAGCACCCTACTCCGAAACCCATAAAGGATTAGTGTTGAATTAGTATAGTGAAATATGAAAGTGATGTAAGTGGTGGATAGGTTAGTCAATTATTTGGATTCAGAAGGACAGCTGAAGTATAGAAGAGGGAAAAAAGGTTTGTATTTATATAGCGCTTGTTACCCCTGATGGGGTGTTGAAGCGCTTTTTTTTTTTTCTGGCGAGTAGCACGCTACTCTGGAAACCCATAAAGGATTAGTGGTGAATTAGTATAGTGAAATATGAAAGTAATAGGAGTCGATATTAGTCATTTATTTGATATCAGACTGCCTGAACCATATACAAATATTGACTCGGTGGGTTAAGTCAGTGGTGCAAAGAGCCTTACATATGATTGAGTTTTGACCAGTGAATTAGTAAGCTCTGAAAAAAGGCTCTGGTACAGTCAAAGCTCTGAAAACTGTATAACAGAACTTTAAATGCTGAAGGAGAAGACAAGTATATCATTTATGAGACTGAAGAAGTCATAAAAAAAAATCTAATTAAATACTAATATTGCAGCACGCTTAGAACATCTCAGCAGTATCAAATATCTAGCGAATACTGAGGATCTAGCATTACAAATACTTCAAATGACAAATGTCAAAATATAGTTTAAATGTTTTTTTTAAAGAAAGAATGATGGATTAAACCCAGATCCCTGTGACTGGGGGTAAATGTTTGCATTGTCCAGCATTCCGTCCATCATTTGTTTGCGTATCACCTTTCGCCCTAAGTGGGATGGGTATGCCCAGACGTGGGTCCCTTGCTCACTTTGCCACTGGATTCAAGCTAGCCTGGCTAATGAAGGGTAATACCCCGAAACCGGTCCCAGGATACTTGTTTCCGGTCCAGGCAGGACCTGGCTTGGCAGTTCGGGCTGGACTGTTCCCATGAGGCACAGGGTCAAGACTGATTTGCATATAGCTGGGTCCAAACTGGGGTGGTGTAGTGAGCAGAAGAACGATGGATTTAACCCAGATCTTTTGACTGGGGGTGAATGTATGATTTATTCAGCATTCCGTCCATCATTTGTTTGCGTATCACTTAAGTAGGCATGGACCACCTTTTTACTCAGTAAACCATTGATGGATCCAGCAGGCGAATCACTGGTATGGCATTACTCGAAGAAGTCAGTGAAGAAAAATGATACCAAGGAATCATTCTATCATATTGAAACTTTGTGTTTCGGTTCACTCAGGCTTTAGTCATGTTGTGGTACCAGATCCACGCTGCTAGATGTAAGGACACAGTTTTACGGTGATGGACCATATAGTGGAATCGTTTCTGGCAATATTGGACACGCTCCCTGTATTCAACATAGTGGATTATGAGATTCTTTTTCATTGGCTAAGGTGGATTTTCAGTGCGACGAATGGCTTGCTTAAGTTCTACCGGCTTGACAAGTAAAATGTAATAGGTAAAACAGGAAGAGCACTTACTCATGCTGTCACCTTTATTTTTTAACATTCTGATGAATAGATTTTCATCAACAATAGGCAACAAATTTTGCGATTTCAGGGAATGTTTAACAGAATTCTGGAATTTTTGGAAAAAACAGTCACAAAGCTGGATGGATCTAAAGTGTTCAGCACTGGACGCCAGTAAGATCATAATTGCATCACTAGACCCTCAAGTAACATAAGCTAAGCTAAATAAAAACTTCCTAAAACTGAGCATAGGCAATGTTTCAATCAAATTAATCCTCAAAGAGTAAATTAAATGTCTTGAAGTTAACTATGATCAAAGGTCCACTCTGGAAGACCAAGCCAACCGTTTTGATTTCACATAAGGATTTGTGTCCAGTTAAGATCAGGTCGTAAGCTGCAATATTCATGCCAAAAGAGAGTTAAAAGGTAGTGGGGTTTGTTTTTTTATTTTTTTAAGACGAACACTTTATAAGGCGAGGCATTCCCATAAATCAGAGTCAAGTAGGGGTGGAGCTTGCCTGGCTGCAAAATGGCCGCTCGGTGATCGAGCTCCGCCAGCCATCGACATAATCCGGCATTATTTGCACCTTCCGCAGCTTGGTTGGGACACACGCGGACTGCTGCGAAGACCCCCTCGACCTGCTGATCCGGATGAGGCGTCCCGATCCAGCCTTGAGCCCTCTACTCTGAAGATCCGGGCCACCGCTGCTCTCATCGGCGCGCGGCCTAGTGACGAGGCCGACGTGCGCGCGTCGGAGCGCTGTTGGAGCCGGCCGCGTCTGCTGCTGGAGGGTGCGCGGGGCTCCATCGGCGTGCGCCGGCGGGAGTTGCGGCTTGGCGGGGAGCGGAGGACACGACTCTGCGCTCCGTGACATATGAGGTGAGCTGCGCACTCTCGAGGGCAACGGATCTAGTGCCGGGTGGAAGTGCTCCCGATGCCTGCATAACGCCCCTACCGAGCGGCTGCGACGTGGATCTCTGCCGACTCCTACACAGGTTGGGGATATTGAAGCCCTGGTGTGCTGATACAGCGCTGGGTCCGGCGCTGGATTTTGGTGACATTGGGGCTGCATCAACAACTATCCCTTCCTAGGCTCCGGACGAAGGGCGGGGGCCTGTTAACCCCGGGAGTGGAGCTGGGCCCTGCAGTCCCATCACTGAGCAGTGAACAATCTGCAAGGAGGCATTTGCGGATTGATAGCCCTGATTGCGGCTCTGGCCTTGCTCCCTGGTGCCCATCGACTTCCTGGCTCGTGGTGATCTGGGCCTGGTGCGTGTGACTGTGCAGCCCTTGACATTCTTTGATTGTGTGGTTTGTGCGGTTTGTGCATACCCTCGCGGCGGCCATGGGCAAACCGGATAAGACCCAGCCGAAGCTCACTTTTGAACAGTGCAAATCGAAGCGGCATGAAGACACGGCAGATGCGGCGACGGCTGACTCGGACAATCCTAATGACGACCCTGTGAGCGACATTAAGCAAATAATTGCATCCATGCAGTGCGGCCTGACAGCTATAGACGCCAAAATTGATACGCTGGCTTATAGGATGGACAGAATGGCGGAAAGAGTCGATAAGCATGCGGAACGCCTAGATATGGCAGAGCGTGGTATCACTGAAAATGAGGAAGCCCAAACGGATACCAACAATACCCAGCGACAGGTCGAGAAAGGGCTGGTTGCACTGCAGGACAGGGCGGAAGATTTGGAAGCGAGATCGCGGCTGTGCAATCTCCGCATCACGGGCTTACCCAAATCAACGTCCACAGGCCCCATGGAACTTTTTATCGAACACCTTCTGCAAACGCTACTTGGGGCTGAAACTTTCTCTGCCATGTTCGTGATTGAGAGGGCGCATCGTTCGCTGGGTCAGCGGCCGCAGCCTGGTGCTCCTCCTCGGCCTATCATCGCCAAGGTCCTCAATTATCGTGATAGGGACGCTGCCTTGCGCAGAGCAAGAGAGCTGGGCACGCTGCAATATGAAGGTTCTTCTTTATCCATCTTCCCTGATTTTACCATGAAGGTGCAGGACGCCCGGAGGCAGTTTGCCCCCTTGAAGCGCAGGCTGCGAGACCATAGCATCAAGTATGCTATGCTGTATCCAGCGCAGCTGAAAGTTATATTTGATGGCAAACCTAAAATCTTTTCAGATCCGCAGTCCCTGCAGAAAGCTCTGAAGACCTGGGAGGTGGCTGGCAAACGCAAGAAAGTTCAAGGCGCTGACGGTGATGTCTCCTCACAGAACATTGATGATAACGACTGAATTTCGAGGACTGGGTTCATAATGTTTCTCTATTAATATTTTGCAATGCCCTCTAATGTGTTTTTGTTGCCTTGCTATTCATGGTCGATGGGGGGGGGGGGGGGGGTGTTTCCTTCCCGATGATAGAAGTGTATTGATAAGAGTTGTAATGTTATTTTGAACAACATCCTGAGAGTGGTGGTCTGGAACGCCACTTTGGTGGTCTCGATCTTCCGCAGTAGTTTCTCCTGTGTTAGAGAAGAGTTAATATATGCTTATCGGTGGTATGGTGTACTAGTATAAAGTTCGGGATTGCTGGGTAACATCCGCCCCACAGCATTACCCGCTGATGTTGAAAATGTCTGGGAATTCGTTAGGTTTGTTTCCTTTTTTTTTTTTATATATGCGACGATGGAGGTGTTTTTGGAACAGGGAGGGTTGCGTATCGCCTCTGCACAGTTGGGGTATGCAAGGCGTGGGTGGAGGGTGGTATGGTGGGGATTCGTGTTGTGCGTCTTTGACATTTTCTTTTTACAGGTCACATGCTGTTGGTTGTATCTTTATGGTCTGCGAGGGGCATGGTCATGTAGGGGCGGGCACAATACAGGCACGTCACTATCCTGCGTGCAGACTGCACAACAATATGGCCCATAAGCCACGTTTGAAACTTTTGACATGGAATGTTAGAGGTCTAAATGACCACAGAAAGGTGCGCAAAGTTCTGGCTTATTTGAAGAGGAAGGAGGTGGACGTAGCTTTATTGCAGGAGACGCATCTCCACCCAAGCTGTAACTTATTGACGGGAAGCCGTGTTTTGGGGGGCTTTCATGCTGCTTGCTTTACCGCGCATTCTAGAGGCGTTATGACTTGGATCAACCCCGCCTCGAAGCTCAAGATTGACCGTAGTAGTGCTGACCCTTCTGGTAGATATGTCATTACTCGCTGCTATAACTCCTCTTTAGACATTCTCGTAGTGAACGCCTATGGCCCGAACTATGATGATCCCCAGTTCTATCAGTCCCTATTCCGGGCTATTAAGGCACATCCTACTTCATCTGTACTATGGGGCGGGGACTTTAACTGTGTTTTGGATCCAACGTTAGATCGCTCCCGGGGGTCTATTAGAACTCCATCTGCTGCTGCCAGAGCGATTGTGGATATCTTGGTTCAGCTGCAGATGGTGGATGTGTGGAGGACACGCTCTAATGCCAGAGACGGGTTTACGCACTATTCGGCCCCTCATGACACACACACGCATTGATTATTGGTTCATCTCGCAATCATTGCTACCTAAGGTTCAGGACTGAAGTATTGGCCCGGACGTTTTCTGATCATTCACCTATTCTGTTGACTATATCTGTCCCTCCGCGTGGGCCCCTTCCCTTTTTGTGGCGGTTCCCTCCCTATTCGCTATTAGACGCAGTTTTTAAAGCAGAACTAAATGGGGCTATCTCGGAGTATTTTGCGATTAATATCGGTACAGTTGACTCTTTTGCGACTGTATGGGAATCATTTAAGGCCTATATTAGGGGCATAACCATTAGTAAACAGGCTGGAGTGCTCCGCTCCATTCGTAATAGGCTAGCCCTACTGGAAGCCCGGATAGCCGCTCTGGAGATAGATCTGGCGCGGGAGTCCTCTCCACGACTCCTTGAGCTCTTGAACTCCACGTTAGCCGAGTTTAATGCAGAGGCGGACAGGGAGGTGAAGCACATGGGCAAGTACGCTACAGCCAGAATATATGGAGAGGCGGATCGACCGGGTTCGGTTCTCGCATCTATGGCTAAGTGCAGATTAGAGACCAGAGGCATTCCAATTTTATCAGATGCCGGGGGTTCGACCTGGTCCGATCCGGCAGATATTACTAATCGGTTTCGGAATTACTATCAAGAGCTATATAGCTCGAAGGTCTCACCTAGTGAGGAGGAGATATCACAATATCTAGAATATATCGAACTGCTTTGGTTACAAAACTGGCAGAGGGAGTTCTTAATGCGCCCTATTGAACACCAGGAGATGAGGTTGGCACTGAACTCTATGAGGGAGGGTAGCGCTCCGGGCCAAGATGGCCTAACGGTGGCATTCTACAAGGCCTTTAGCGATCTGTTGACCCCCCATTTAGCCACATTGTTCCAGGAGATCGGGGCTGATGGGATCATGCCGCAGACCATGCGGGAAGCTTTGATTGTCACTCTCTTGAAGCCGTATAAGGACCCTCAAAAGGTGTTCTTCCTACCGTCCGCTATCCTTGTTGAATGTAGACACCAAGAGTTTTGCCAAGATTCTTGCTAACCGTCTCTCCCCATTATTGCCTCAGCTAATAGGCTCTGAGCAAGCAGGCTTCATCTCAGGCCGCTCTCTCTCCTATAATCTCCGGACGGTGTTTGGAGTCCTTCAGCATACCCGTCCAGATGTCCCGGCTGTGGCTGTTTTCTTAGATGCCGAGAAGGCGTTTGATTCCATTGAGTGGCCATTCCTCTATGCTGTGCTGCGTCGGGTGGGGGTTGGTGAGGTGTTCCTGCAGCTGGTGGAGATACTCTACAACTACGCCGATAGCTCGAGTCCGAGTGGGTGATATGGTGTCTGACCCCATCTTTATTTCAAGGGGCACTAGGCAGGGATGCCCCCTTTCCCCGCTCTTATATGCACTAGCTGCCGAGCCTTTACTGAGAGCACTGAGGGAATACCATGGGCACAGGGGCCTCCGCTTTCCTAACTATAATTTAGTAGTATCAGCCTACACTGACGATACGCTCTTGTTTATCAGGAACCCTGAAGTGCACCTCTCCCCTGTTATCCGTGAAGTGCTGCGATTTGGGGGGTTATTGGGGTTGAAAATCAACTGGGATAAGTCTTTAATCTTCCCGTTGACGCCGTGCACGACGCCCGCTCAGCTGGATTACCCTTTGCAGTGGACCACAGATCCGGTCCGATACCTGGGGATTCAAATCCACTCGGAAGCTGAACTGGTGATCCGTGCCAATTATGGTAGAGCGATTGCCAAGTTGACTGAGGATGTTGACCGTTGGATTAGTCTCCCGCTTTCACTGGTTGGAAGAATCTCCCTGATGAAGATGGTGGTATTGCCTCGCTTTCTTTTTCTGTTCGTTAACATCCCCATAGTAGTTCCTCGACACCTGCTTAGGGAACTGAGAGTGTTGATGACGAGGTTGGCCTGGGCGGGTAAGGCGCCACGGGTATCCATGGACACTCATGTTACCTTATTATGCTGGTGGTTTGGGTGCTCCGGATTTTGACCTTTACTATCGTGTTGCACAGGCATCGCATGCACATGCCTGGGTTCATGGTCCCCAATCCCTTCCACATCTCCAGATTGAAAGGGTAGCTGCGGCCCCTGAGCCATTACCTTGGCTTATATCTAAAGCTCCAGTCAGGCGTTGTGGGAGCCTGGACTCTGAATTCTGTGGTGCATGCCTGGCACGTCCTCCTTGGGTTGTTTGCCGGAGCTCAACTGTATTCGCAGCGGATGTGTATTGAATGGTGTCACTGGTATGTTTTTAGCTCAGAAAAAGGCATGCTCCGCTCTCTGCAGAGTCTAGGTCTCTGAGATGGGAGAGCTTTTTAAGAATGGCCGGTTAGTTACTTGGGAGGAGGTCATCGCGAATATAAATCAGCCCACAGCGCTGACACAGTTTCAGTTTTTCAGAACAAAACATGCTCTTCGTGCGGTGTTGGGAGCCGAGCTGACAGAGCCTATGGAAATCCCTCCACTAACTATACTGCTCAACTCCCGTTCCCCTATTAAGTTGGTTTCTAAACTCTATGCTTCGGCCTTGCAGACCAAGATCATCTCTCTCTAGACCCCGACTTGCATGGCAGAATGATATTGGAGAGCCACTCCCGGACGACATATGGTTTTACTGTTGTGAGGTAACTCGTAAGATTTCATTTAATGGTAGGCATAGACTAGCACATTTCAAGTTTCTAAACAGAGTTCACTATACGCCAGAGCGACTACACAGATATGGGCTGCGTGAATCAGACTGTTGTGAGCGCTGCGACATGCCAGGTGCAGGTTTTTACCACCTGGCGTGGTAATGCCCTCCTGTTGCTGCCTTTTGGAGCCGGGTCTTCTCGGTTCTGACTGAGATAGTGGGTATTCCCATCATACCTGAACCCTTATTGGCGTTATTAGGCTACACGAAACCGCTGCGTAAAAACGTGCGTAAATTGATAGCCATGGGCTTATTATTAGCTAAGCGCAGGCTTGCTACGAGATGGATACGTGGGCCTCTACCTACAATGGCCGAATGGCAAAATGATATGGTGTATTGTAATACTCAATCGGACGTTTATAGTGAACTGCTCCCACCTACCTCCCGCCCATTGAGTTTTTGGGGTCTCTTCGCTCAATACCAAGAGTCCACACGTAGTGAGGCTGAATCACAGAATGAATAATATTGTGTTCTCTTGTTCAAATGTCAGACTGATGCTTAGCTACTGGAATATGGTAAACATTCCACGCTACATGTTCATGGGACACAGCTGCTGGCTTAACCAGTTCTCCTTTTTTCATGGGACGTGCCACTTTAGCACTGCCGAAGTATCTACGGCCTTGTGCCCTTGGACCTCCTCCTACTGTTGCAGATTGATGATGTAAAGCGTTTTCATGTATGAGACCTGCTTTCCTTTGTGTATGGCTTTGATTTTATATTTGTTAATTCTGTCCTTTTGCTCTTTTGTAAAATTTACAAATAAACAAAAAAAAAAAAAAAATCCGAGTCAAGTTATGGAATCAGCTTCCACAGTCAGTCGGTCAGACAAATAATTTCTCTGACCAGCTTTAGAAAAGAATTTTAAAAAGTTACGAAAACCTTTTTATTCATGAATGAATTAACCAACTTTCTCTGCTTGATGTCTGATGGTTCTTGGACACTGTACCAACACTTTGGACTAAATTGAGGGTTCTTTGAAAATGGGGGGTTGTACAGGGGCACTGGCTGCTTTGTGGCCTTTTCCATTAAACTGGCACAGGGAAGACTGGTTTGGACCACACTCAGACGTAAATGTTGTTCCAAAGTCAAGCATCTAGAAACAACTTTTGCTACATACAGTAGGATTGCTTTACAATAACTGAAGCCCTTCCTAAAACGTGTAAAGAAGGTAATGTACACTAGTGACCGTTCATAGTGAACTTTCACAGTAACTCCTTCAAACTGCACACACGCAAGGGAAACGTGGAGGTAGTTCACACACATAAAGGGATAATAAATGCCTCACTATCAGTAACTACACCTGGAGTACAATTTAAACAAATGAAGAGTTGATAAATTACTCCTTCTGGTTATGGAAAAGGGCTACTATACCCCAATTACCAATAAAACTAATAGCAAACAGGTGCTTGCCCCAATGTAGAGTGCAAAGACAACTCCCTCTCGATGAACAGTGTGAGGGGGGGGGGGGGGAATTTTGGTTGGTGCTTGACTACTTGTGGCGCTTGAGACATGGTATTTGGGTGGTATCCAAGCTGTGAAGTCAAATCTTGCCTGGTTTGTTGCAGTCCATCATAGTTTGGGGTTGTGTCCATTGTAACTTACCTCTGCCAGGTTACCAGTTCACCCTACAAGTCCTTCTTTCCACTGTCTACCTTATGGCTGCAGTACCCATGCTGCCAGACCAAGACAGTTTACATGTATGCCCCCCCACTCAAGAGTGGCTGGCTACCTAAAATTCCAAACAAAGCACCTCACTAAATGGGCACCGCACCCATGTCCAACTCCCCTGGTTTAAGTAAGTAATGTGACTCTGTAGCCAGTACTCTCAAGAACTACACTTTGAGGTGTAATTTCTGGGCAAAAGAGCTGAATGCTACCACTGCTCCAGCTTGGACCAACATGGGAGGAGATTCGATTGGGCCTTTAGTATCAGCCTGAGGAACTTGTCTGAATACCAGAAGCATGCATCATTATGTGGAGAACATAAGCTTTGCATGGGAACCAGACTGCCCAGACGGGAACACTAAACTGCCCTAAGGCACCAGACCAAGCTTTACATGGTAGCGTAGGAGAAGAGGATGACAAATGCCGGTCAACGCTGTGGAGTAGAGTCCCTGCCTAGCAGGCATACTTACTATGCACCACCAAAATGATGCAACCTCCAGTACCCTTTAGTTGCAGCTCCCTCACCTGGCATCGAGCAGAGAACCTGTTCTACATGAAGCCGAGCCACCGGACCATTCTCATGAATATGGTGTTTGTAAAATTTATACTAGAGGTTCAGGGTTTTAGTGTATAGGAAGTAATGGCGCTCAGCAGATTCACGTCAGTGTATATGGGTCGCAATAGTGTGTATGGTGCTACCTAGGAAGGGGAGACCCTTGTAACCCCTTGATGTGTGTAGGGAAACCCTACAGCAAACAAGTATAGCTAAATCCCGTGCACACATACATAGTTTTAAACAAGAAATACAAGTGTCATTCAAAGCAAATTGTACAGAATTCTTGGGTGATGTCGTAATTTCTTTATTGTGATGGAAACGCAACCAGCCGACACGTGTTCTCGTCAGGAAAAGTAGTCCCACGACTCTTCAGGGCTGAAGGGAGTTGCCAGAAAACTGTGATGTCCCTAGGCCGGTGAGAATTCCAACCCGGTAGGGCACGAGTACAAGATATATTATGGATTCCAAGATAATTTGAAGTAGGGCGTCTGAGAAGTGGATCAGCAGTGTTGCGTGATCGGAATTCCGGTGATACTTCCAACCCGGCAGAACTCAATCGGGGTCAAAATATGCGAAGCGAGTGTCCTGTGATAATCTTTAATAGGTTAGCGAAACAGCCAGAACCGCCAGTAGAGTGCAAGTGAAAACCAGTTCGATATCCCTATAGTCTATGAGCAATGATTATTCACCTATTGGTCGGACTTAGGTAAAGTCAAGGCTGAACACGTGTGTTCTCCATATCCGTTTGGATGAAGAGAAATGAATGCCAGGACGCATTCATTTCTCTTCATCCAAACGGATATTGCGTGTACACGTACACACACACACACACACACACACGTGTACACACACACACACACACACACACACACCCCTTTACCCAAGTCCGACCAATAGGTGAATAATCTTTGCTCATAGACTATAGGGATATCAAACTGGTTTTCACTTGCACTCTACTGGCGGTTCTGGCCGTTTCGCTAACCTATTAAAGATTATCACAGGACACTCGCTTCGCGTATTTTGACCCCGATTGAGTTCTGCCGGGTTGGAAGTATCACCGGCATTCCGATCACGCAACACTGCTGATCCACTTCTCAGACACCCTACTTCTAATTATCTTGGAATCCATAATATATCTTGTACTTGGGTGCTCTACCGAGTTGGAATTATCACCGGCCTAGGGACATCACAGTTTTCTGGCAACTCCTTCAGCCCTGAAGAGTCGTGGGACTACTTTTCCCTGACGAAACACGTGTCGGCTGGTTGCGTTTCCATCAGAATAAAGAAATTACGACATCACCCAAGAATTCTGTACAATTTGCTTTGAATGACACTTGTATTTCTTGTTTAAAACTATGTATGTGTGCACGGGATTTAGCTATATTTGTAAAATGTAACTGTCCCCATCTGGAAATCAAGGTTACCTTGCACTTAACCAGTCTGGTCACGGGGTCTGGATGTACCCTCGCCCTAAAAAACTCTGTAGCGGGGTAGGTCGATCCATAGACGTGGTCATATGAAGCTCCATGGTGTTCAGAGCACTGTGGTGCTAAGCCAGTGGAAAAATCAAACCATAAATGAAGTAAGTTTCCGGTATAATTAGGCCTGTTTTTAGCCCAGATGTCCAAAGCTCTAACAAAACAAGCTCCAGAGTACCAGCAGACGACTAGAAAAACTTTAGTCGTGACATGGGGAACATTGCTTAGAAACACTGAATAGCCCATTTTGATTTCAGAAGTTTTTGTAGGCAGCCACAGCACCAAAACTTTGTGATGTCTAAAAACTTTTTACTTCTCAGTGGCATGATTCACACTTAAGTAATGAACTGGAATTAAGCATGAACTGGAATAATTTTATATTACTCTGCTTTACATACCACACCTCTTACCACCTTCAATTACTGACACCATGACTGCTTGGCCACTGTTACCATAAGAATGTCAAGGAAACTTAGTACTGTTTAACCACTAAATGACTAGTACTTAAAATTGTTTATCGTTGGGACATCATGCATATTTGAAACTGCAAGGTGCTCCCTAAAATTAAAGTATCAGGGACAAACCCTATCCTGACAGAGAAATGGCTGGGTGGGTGCTAAACAGAAACCAGCGTAGTGAAAGCAGCATTAGATGCAGTGTCAGGATAAGAACTTGACCAAAAGGCTCCTTTGGCACCCTTTTTGATTTTTGAAAGGCTTTTGTTGATTTCCAGATGGGCTGGGCCAGGGTCACTGGAATTATGCGCCTGGGGAGAACCAGATTATGCGGGAGGGTTGACTAAATTATGTAGCAAGAAAAACAAATGATGTGGTGTAATGAGGCACATTTTATGATAGTCTTCATTATTATATAATTTTTTTTATTATTTTTTTTACACATAGTAAAAGGGTCGGGGCCAATATTTCACCTGATTAGTACCACTTTAAATACCCAAAAACAGTAATGGCAATTGAAAGATGACCAGTCAACCTTGGCGAAGGGCTTTCCGTTGCCCAAGACACTTTTTAGTAACTTTTTATCCGTTTTAGCAGAAACAACTTTTTTGTTACAATCTGCAGATTATGCAATAGATGATCAATTATGTGGCAAATCCATAATTATGCGTCTAGTGCTGCAGCTGCAGAATTGCACGATTATAACGGCCCTGGCTCAATGTTTCCATGATGCAGACCCACTTTACTGGAAACTTCTGCTGTGGAACACCAGTTTTCTGAGGACTTCTGACTCAAATGGGAAGTGATTATGGGGCTGCTGGTTGTTGATGGATAGCCTCTCCTGAAGCCGCCTCAAAATGCACCGATTTCTAGGCCTGCAGTCGTGGTTACGATTCACAGGGACCTTCTGTTAAGACCCTCTCTGATCTGGGGCCGGAAGTCCTCGATTTGGGTGGACATTGACTTTTCTGCATAGGCCTAGATCTGGACCAGGGCCTGCAAGCGAGGGACGTTGGGGGCGGGTGGTCCTCCATAGCTGATCCATGGCCCACTTTCATAAGGGTATGGGTCTTAACGTTATGGCACCCCCTCCTTTTAAGTCCGTAATCGAGGGGCTCTTTAATTTAATGTCCCCTCTGAAATCACAGAGGGTCCTAGAAAGTCAGAATGCCATTTGTTTCCAATTACAGCACGGCCCGAAATAACTAGAGAGAAACAAACACAGCCTTAACCCTAAAATAACCTCTCCACTCGCCCCCTGCCAGCCCCCCTGAAAGGCGAAGAATGGAGCGAATGTCCCCGGGCACTGCTTTCAGTCCCATCTTTCAACACACATTGAATTTCCTGTTACAAAGGCCCTAAATACCTCATTCTGGTCGAAACAGGTTTGAAGAGTTAAATGTCTTCTGTAACACAATCCTCTGCCTCTCCCTGCCAGGCCGAGCCCCATGGGAGGGAGCCCGGCTTCCTGCTCTCCGACTTCCCCTCTCTGCTGCCAGCCCTAGGGCCGCCTCTGGGTTCCCAGCCTCGGCTCTGCTGGCATCTCGTCTCCTCGCCTTTATGTGCTCCCACTGCTCCTTTCCCCCACTCCTTTTTGATTTTCCTTTCTGCAGTTACTTCTAAATCTTGCCTCCGTATCCCCTGACCTTTCCCTGCTCTCATTTCCTATTTTTGCACGTCTTTTTGCCTGCTTCACTCCTCACACTTCCCGTATGCAGCATTTGCTCCCGTCTACTCTTTCCCCATAATAGTGCACTTCCCGCCCCCCTACCTCTTCCCCCATTTCTACCTCTGTTTTTTTTCATTATTGTACCCTGGGTGCTCTTCTCACGGCCTAGAGAGTAGACTCCCATGCTCCGTGAGTGGGTACGGCCTTCTCCTCCTCCTGCCCTTGCCCTGTGGTTTTTGTTTTCCTTTTCCCGTGCTTAACACTTTCTCCCGTCCTTTGTCCTTGCGCTTTTCCCACCTCTCTGTGTTTTACCATTTAACGTTACACAGCTCCACATCCGCATGATTTTCTGCTCTTCTCCCATTTCTGTACTGCCAACACGCCAAGCACATGCTCAGGGGCTTTGCTTTGCCTGTAAAGCGCCTGGCGCTCACGCCTTCGATTAGGTTCCAATATGGGAACCTCACACTTTTTACGGCAAATGTTTTATTTAAATGCCACTATTATTTGCGTCTATGTTGTTGTTTTTAATGGAATCCGATGCTCTTAGCCAATTGTTGGCAAAGTTTGGGCTAGCTTAACTCGTGCCCTTTGTGTAGAAACCTCCTTGGGAAAAAGGTGAAATATGTGTTTGGAAGCAACGAGAGCTAAGTGCCCTTGGCTGAGACCCCAGCAGACTCCTTAATAGCAAACAGAAGTCACTCAGCCCCGTGTGCCTAATGAGTTGTTTGTCCCCATTCTTCAGGAGGGCGACGAGCTCACTGGGCCCCTTACTCGGGTGTGTAAATGTATCTCACAGCTGAGCAAAGCACAAGTGTCCACACACCCAACCCAGCGCCAGTAAGCGAGTCTCTTATGCCACCTCAGGTAGCTCACTTATGTTCAACATGTCACATATTGTCTTAAAGTAAAGGCATTTGCAGGTACAAAAGGGGAAACGGCCACTACAACGAGGCCGTTTCCACGCATAACTTAACCACGCATGCATTACAACGCATGCGTGGTTACAACGGAAGTCTTTACCACGCATACCTTTGAGATACGTAGTAAAGGCATGTGTGCTAAAAGGCCAAAAAAATAAAAAGGGGGGGCGGGTCTCCACCCCCCCCCCCAAAAAAAACCGCGTGAAAAGGGGGCTTGGGGGGGGGGGTTTCCCCCCCCCCCCCAAAAAAAAACTCACCAGAAAAAGAAGCGAAGAAAAGGCCATCGGCGTAGTAAGAGGAAACGGAAAGACACTTCCGTTTCCTCTTTACGACGTTCAACGTCAACACGGAAGATGATGAAGAAGAAGCCACGACGTAGAGAGGTAAGGGGAATTTGAAAAAAAAAAAAAAAAAAGAAGGTCCGATTTAAAGGTTAAGGGGAGGGGAGGGGTATATGTAAGAAGGGTTTAGGGGTGGGGGAATAACCATTACCAAGAGTATGCCCTTACCATGCATAAATTTACAACGAAAATCGTTGTAAAAGAATGCGTGGTAAAGGAATATTCGTGGTAAAGGTTATGCGTAGGAAAGGCATTCCTGCAACGGAATGCGTTGTAACGTCATACAACGCGACCAGCGCTTATCTACCCACATCAGACATTTACTAGAAAAGAGAGGGAAAACGCAAAAGGGAAAGGCGGAGTAAGAGCAAGGCCCTCACAAGGGGGGAGAGAAGCAGGAACCTGTAAGAGTGAGTTAAAGCTACCGACGCCTTGGGTCGGGGACTAAAACCCTTGCATTCAGTGTTAGGGTTTTATTCCGGCACATATCCCTCACCATCCTTCCTTCAGACTGGTAGGGCTGTGGTCAGTCCTCGCCACCGATGCTCTCAGGAATGACTCAAAACACCCCTATAGGCAGTCACCGTGGGCCCTGTACAGCTGCTGTCTCCCTTAAAGCCTCCCAGAGACATTGAATAATAACAAAATGGCCCCCGGGCGGGAGAGGGGTGGCTTTACTGCTGCACACAATACCTGCTTCATTTACACCTCTCCCAGGGAGACAATAGGGATTTTGGAAGACGATCCCAAAACAAGCCGTCCTCCCCCGCTCTCAAAACACCCACCCCTCCCCTGCTGCAGTACCACCTGGAGAGTTTCAATTTCACAGGAGAACCAGGACAAAAGCCAAGGTGGAGAGGGTTCAGGACCCGGAGTGAGGGAATGAGAGAGGCCTGTCTCAGTCAGCACCAGGCCTAGGGGTCTTGCCCACGTTGGACCGCTACAGCAGCCACACGTAAGAGAGGCGCCCACTCAGCACCCCTACTGCAACAGTCAGCAGGGGCTCCATGCATCACTGCCCACCCCTCACTACCTCCAGCAGGGGGTCTGAAGGTACAGCGGAAGTGGGAAATAGTGCAGAGTGTACACAGCTTCCCATTACAGCGTAACTTCCAGCAGTCTAACCACACTACTTCCAGTCACAGATGTACCTCCAAGAGAGGCCGCAGCTCACTTACCATAGCAACTGCCCCTCCAGCTGAGGCTCCGCACTACTTTCCATGAAGGCTGGAGCTCCTGGAGTCTACACTGCATCTTTTCGGCCGCTAGCCTAATTGTACCCCTCGCCATATCCTAATTGTCGGCCAAATGACTGTCCGATGATTTGTCTGATGGAGAAGTTTGCAAACGAGGGAAATCTTCACGTATCCTGCTCTGGCCTGGACCACCCACATGAAAATGTTTTCTCTTCATGGGGTAACAAAGCCAGAGAATGGAATAGCGTGGGGATGATTTAGGAGATAGGGGTGTTAAGAAAGTAGAGTGCGTGGAAAGAAGGGGGTTGTGAGAGGAGGAAGATAAGTGTAGCAGGAGTTGATTTTGCGCTGTGAACGGATATAGAGGTGAAGGGTTTGGCTTAGTGAGGGGGGTCTTGAGCAGCATAGCAGGCACTCTACAACGATGGAAAGGAAGCTACGATAACCTAGGACAGTAAGCAAGGTGCAAAATATACACATTATATAAATAAAAGTAGAAAGCAATAACTGGACAGTGTGTGGGTACAATGAAAGACTTGCGTTTACTTAACATGAATTAACCATCGGTCATTTTAGTAAAACAGTAAGGGTGGTCTATAACAGGCAGGCTCACTTAGAACAGGTATAGAAACACCCGGCATAGTTTAAATACAGAAGGCCGACTTGAATGAAAAAAAATTAAGAATGGGTAGGAATTTTTTTTTTGCAAAGTAACGTTTTAGCCCACCAGCCCTGGCAATTTAGTGCACTTCTTTTCAGGTGGGAAATGCCCTTAATGACAGTAAAAGAAATGGTGCTGGAGTGGGTCGACCACCAAACACTATGCTGTGGTGGGCGGAAGCAAAATGTGAAGGACAGTTGAAGAGGGCTCTCCCAAAGCACCTCTATGTGTATAAACGTATTTTTTATGACATTTTTAAATACATGAGGCAGGTAAGACTAAAAAATGAAGTATACAAAGTCTATGCCAGACCTAAAATTCTAGAAATCTGTCTGGAAAATTGCAGAGCATATGTGATGAGTCTGTGATGCTTAATGCAAAGGCCTTCTGCAGGTTACACTGCAGGCCTGGCTTTATTTATCCCGAGGGTGGATATATTTATACAGAAACATGTGAAGAGTGTAGGAAGAAGTGAAAGAAAAACAAGCAGCATACAGATGGGCAGAGGTTGAAGGGCCTTTTCAAATTCTGAGCAGAAACGGAAGAAGGTAATAAACAAACTCACGCCACCAGAGACGAAAACGACCTCAACACAACAAATACAACACTGAACAAGCATTAAAAAAAGCCAATAGGTCTCGCCTCCGGGACCTTTTGGATTTGCCAATGGTTCTAGCCATATTGTACAGCATCTCGCTGCTGTGCAGCATGGCTTTAAAAAAAAAAAAATCCATACTACTGGCCCTATCATTTTGTAGGCGTGGGCCAAACATGCGCAAGCCTTCAAAATCACACAATCACTTTTTTTCCTGTTTGCTGATTCGAGTTGGATTGGTTGGAAGCGTGGGGGGGAAGCAAAGCGGGAGAAGGCGAAGCAGCAAGGAACGATAACAGTGGGGGAGAATCAGAAGGGGGTATAAAAGCAAAACAGGGCATGGCTGGAGGGGAAGCAACACGGATTAAGTGGCAAAGGAACACGGCAGGGGAAGCAAAAGGATAAGAGAGCATAACATGGTGTTGGTGAAGCACACAGGCAAAACAGCAATGCGCAAGGGTGGGATATGCGCTCATGGTCAGGGGAAGCACATGGGCAGCAAAAGCTCAACACAAGCAAGTGCGGCTGAGGGGGAAGACATACATGGGGAAGACAGCTAGAAAACACACACTCTTGTAGAGTGGTTAAAGCAAATGAAAAAGATAGCGCCTGAAAACAAAGGAGTGGAACGACCTAAGTAATGGGTCCATGCTCCATGGCAGAGGCAAAGCAAAGAAGATGAAGTCCACACACTATTGAATCTGTAGCAAGCAAGTGTGAGTGGAAGCAAAAAGTGAAGGACAGTTGAACAGACCAATAAATAAATACAAATCCCCTCTATGTATGTGTGTGTATGTTTACTTTTATTTAATACATTCTTCATTACAGGAGGCTGGTAACACTAAAAAAAAAAAAAAAAAAAAAAAGTCTAAGCCAGGCCTTAAAATCTAGAAAGATGGCTGGAAAATTGCAGAGCAGGAGTGTTCGAGTCTGCAAAGCCCAATGCAAAGGCTTTCTGCGGGTTCCACTGCAGGCCTGGGTTTACTTATCCCTGGGATGGATATATTTATACAGAAACATGTGAAGAGTGTAGGATGAGGCAAAAGACAAACCTGGGCTTCATCCTGGACTCCTCCCTGTCGATGACCAGACAAGTCAACGCCGTCTCATCTTCATGCTTCAACACCCTGCGCATGCTCCGCAAGATCTTCAGATGGATCCCCACTGAAACCAGGAAGACCGTCACCCAGGCACTCGTCACCAGCCGACTGGACTATGGGAACACCCTCTACGCCGGAACCACAGCCAAACTTCAAAAAGACTCCAGCGCATCCAGAACGCCTCCGCACGACTCATCCTGGACATCCCCCGACACAGCCACATCACCGGACACCTGAAAGACCTGCACTGGCTCCCCGTCAGCAAGAGAATCACGTTCAGACTCCTCACCCACGCACACAAGGCCCTCCACGACCTGGGCCCAAAGTACCTCAACGACCGCGTGACCTTCTACACGCCCACACGCCAGCTACGATCAACCAGCCACGCCCTCGCCACCGTACCACGCATCCGCAGAACCACCGCCGGAGGAAGATCCTTCTCCTACCTGGCAGCCAAGACCTGGAACTCCTCCCCACTCACCTTCGGCGAACCCAGGACCATCTCTCCTTCAGGAAGCAGCTCAAGACCTGGCTGTTCGAGCAGTAACTTACCCCCTCCCCCAGCGCCTTGAGACCCTCCCGGGTGAGTAGCGCGCTCTATAAATGCCGTGATTGATTGATTGATTGAGCAGCATACAGATGGGAAGAGGCTGAAGGACCCTTTAACGTTCTGAGCAGAAATGGAAGAAAGTGTTGCACAAACACACCAGAGACACATGCCTACTCTACACAACAAACAGCACAGAACGAGCATGGACAAAGCCAATGTTTTGCCTCTGGGGTCTATTGGTTTTGCCAATGGTTCTAGCTATGCTGTACGGTATAACCGACATGCAAAGTTCAACACAATTAGGTTGTACAGTGATCTCCTAATAGCCCTGTTACACATCGTTGCGACTATGGCCTTACAAGAATCCACAACTGATTGGAAAGGTACACGCCACACTTCTGAGGCAGTGGCAGCCCCCCCCCCCCAAAAAAAGCACAAGGCACTCGCCCAGATCAGTGAGCATGGTGATCCTTTAAGTGATGGTGGCGCCCGACCCGACGCCATTGCACATACCACCATGACTTAAAACACCCGTTGGTTCACGATGGCATGAGAGACATGTCAGTATTTCGGAGTGAAAAATGGGCTCGGTAAGTCCAGGGGCAATCGTTTACCTAGTACTTATCCTGAAAACTAGTACTGGACTTGTGGTAGCACTGGTACCAAGCAATGAAACCCCTTCACATGTCAGTCAAGATGTCAACTGCTTGCACTGAACATGCGTCTCACAGGAAGCTCTGGCGAGATCTCACCCTGAGCACTGTGAAGACCTAAGACGTTTTGGCTCTTGCTACAAGCGGCAATGTGCAGACGGGCCTTCAGAATATGGGACACTTACGATAGGGTGTTCCAAACACTGCTGGGACAGAGTAACGCTACTACAGAAACCCCAAGGTTCCAGATCACGAAAAATTAAAAAGAGGGCGTGCATAATGAGATCCCTTGGGCAGGAACTGCTCCCAGAGAGGTATGTGCATCAGGCCCTGCGAGGCGTCCTCTAGGCAGCGGGATCGCTCCATCCCCTCTCTGGCTGCAGCGTGCAGGGCTCTCCGCAGACAGCCCAGGCCTGAACAGGTGGGGGTGCGACGGGGAGCCGGCCTATATTTATCACCACTGTCTGTGTGTCCGATCCTCCCACTCCCGCTATAGGCCGTCAAGTGTTTGTGTGTGTAAGGAAGGAGTTTCGCGGCCATAAATTTCAGGAGACGACAGGGGTCCGATGGTCAGTGTGTTTCCAACATGGGGTGGACAAACCAAACTGCAGTCCCAGCTGTCAGTGGGGAAGGAGTGAGGAAGAGTGATTGGCGGCCTACGGGCGGGTTTAGCGATAGTCCGTCCGGCGGAGGGGCAAACGAAAGGCGAGTCATCACGGAGGAGACGTAGAGGGTGACCTGGCGCAGAAAAGCAGGGCGGGGACTGGAGAGCTGA